>CM055128.1:82654593-83254593 GCA_029206835.1 Rana muscosa
TGCTGAGTGCCTGTGCTGTTATGTTGACTGGCTATCCTCCTCCTCCGAGTCCTCAATGATACGATTGATGATGATAGCTTGGAAGATCATTTTTGTTTATGGGTGCCGCCACCAGTGCCTAACGCCCAATTTTTCAGCCCCTGTTTAACAGGGGCGTGTAATTACAATTTTTGAAGCAATACTTTGCAACAGGGCTCATTGCTGTGCTCCAAGTACAGTATCTGTGAGGGGTTGCAGTGTTGTGCCACCAGTGCCTAAGGCCCAATTTTTCAGCCCCTGTTCAACAGGGGCATGTAATTACAATTCTTGATCTAATAATTCACAGCAGGGCCCATTGCTGCACCCACCAAGAGTAACTCTGAGGGCTTACAGTGTTGTGGCAACGCCATCACCACCACGAAAGGCCCAATTTTTCAGCCCCTGTTCAAAAGGGGCATGTAATTACAATTCTTGATCTAATAATTCACAGCAGGGCCCATTCCTGCACCCACCAAGAGTAACTCTGAGGGCTTACAGTGTTGTGGCAACACCACCACCACCACCACCACCACGAAAGGCCCAATTTTTCAGCCCCTGTTCAACAGGGGCATGCAATTACAATTCTTGATCTAATAATTCACAGCAGGGCCCATTGCTGCACCCACCAAGAGTAACTGTCAGGGCTTACAGTGTTGTGGCACCAGCACCACCATCAAAGGCCCAATTTTTACTACCACTGTTCAACAATTATATGTAATTACAATTCCTGATATAATAGTTGACAGCAGGGCATTCCAGCACCAACCAAGAGTAACTGTGAGTGCTTACAGTGTTGTGCCAACACCAACAACTAAGGGGCCTATTTCTGCAGAGTATATACGGCAGGTCCCTACTTTCAAACATCCAACAAACGACTCCTACTTGCAAACGCAAGAAGACAACAGGAAGTGAGAGGAAATCTACCCCTAGGAAGGAAAATTCTCTCCTGTAAGAATTAATATGGGAGAAAGGTGTCTCCTCTGTACTGATGCTTTATCACCAATCCTTGTTTCAAGAAAAACACCACATTTCAAAAACAGTTGTCATTGGGACGGAAAGTGAGGTGAAATGTTCTGAACAGGGGCACAGACAGCAAAACAAATGTTACAGGGGTGATAACCCTTACCTATGTTTTCCAAAAAGTTTAAAAATAGATTTTTGGGCTGGAGCTACACTTAAACAATGTACCTGTTCAAAATTACAAACAGATTCTACATAAGAACAAACCTACAGTCCCTGTCTTGTATGCACCGCCTGTATACGGCTGTTCAGAGTATATAGGGCCTTTTTTATTTTATGTGCGGGGTTCCCCTTAATATCCATACAAGACCCAAAGGGGCTGGTAATGGGCTGGGGTGGGGGGGGGGGGGGGGGTCATGGGGTAGCTATGCCATTTTTCTTAAAGATTTTCATCCATATTACCGGGACCAGACATTACATTAAAGCCGCAAGCAGTTTTAAATGGCTTTTCTTTCCTTTAGAAGTGTCATTTTGTGCAGGGACAGTTCTAAACACGGGAAACACGTGGCACTTCACAGGCATACTTTAGACACCCCCCAGGTACGATATTTAAAGGAATATTTGACTTTTTTTTTTTCACTTTATGCATCATTAAAATGACTGCTCCCGAAAAACGACCGTTTTTAAAACTTCTTTTTGCATTGATACATGTCCCCTGGTGCAGAACCCGGGTTCCCAAACCCTTTTTAGGACAATAACATGCATAATAGTCGTTATAATTAGCACTTTAGAATTCGAACGTTCGCATCCATTGTATTTAATAGGGTTCTAATGTTCGTACGAACTTTCGGTCCGTTCGCGGGTTCTGGTGCAAACCGAACCCGGGGGTGTTCGGCTCATCACTAGCCCTGAGTGCAGCTCCGCCAACCCCCGGCAATAGGCTCTACCCCCTTCTGGCACAGCTAGTACTAGCAATCAATGATATGTCCTATGCAATAGAATAACTAAGCAAGGACACAGTAATGAATTGTAATAGGTAAAGTGTTTTACTAATTTTTCTCAATATGGATAAAGGGGTAACAGTAATCACAGTTCAAGATAATCACTCCTAAGGGCAGCGTCCTGCCACTCTAACACACTATATAGTAACACACGCTACAGGTGCGCCATACGGGCGACCGTTAACTAAGTGCCCTATGGCGCAGTAATCAAACACGCTAGAATCCCCACCAGGCCTGGTTCTAATATTTAGCTTAGTCCTTCTTTCTTCACCGGCAGGTCTGTAATGGTGGTGCACTTTAAACAGAGTATAACTTTGTAATCCAAGGGGTATGAAAATAACTTGT
The DNA here is from genome assembly GCA_029206835.1 of Rana muscosa. NCBI lineage: Eukaryota > Metazoa > Chordata > Amphibia > Anura > Ranidae > Rana > Rana muscosa. Next base: position 82,656,918 of record CM055128.1, read on the forward strand.
AGGCCACGGCAGTCTATAGGCCTATATACAGTAACAGTATCTTAGCTGGGCTTACGCCCTCTCACCCGCCGGACTACGGATCCAGTCCGGGAAACCTCCACCAGCCGTGTCACACACACTCGATCTCTCCAACGATCAGGCCCCCGATCCGACAAGGCTGTAGCTCACAAAGTCAGATGCCACCCAGGCTCGCAGAGGGGAGGGTGGAAGGCTCTTTGGTGCAGAGCAAGGCCTCAGGCTTCAGGCCTTGCACTCCGACACATCCGCACAGGAGGATCCGTCTGTGAAGTCTCGTGTCCCCAAAGAGGCCGAGCCCGGCCTCGCCTCCTCCTTTTATAACCCCTCCCATGAGTCTCTGCGGTGGAACATCTAAAGAATGGGGTTATGGGTAATGTAGTTTCTTCCCAATATAGGGGAATACCCCGCTACACACATATATATATATATATATATATATATATATATATATATATATATATATATATATATATGCTGTGGCCGGCCGAAAAGGCCGTACAAGTAAGAAAGATAATGAAAGGGAGGGGACAAAGAAAGTAGGAAAATTGTTGGGAAAAAAAGGGGGGGGGAAGGAAACGGTGAACAAGGGAGTGAATGGTGGGGAAGAAGTGAGGTAATTGTGGGTGAAGAACAGTGATAATGAAATGATGGCTGCAAAATGCATGTGCTCGGGGGGAAGAAAAAATCAAAAGGACCAACCCTGTGGTGTACAAGAACCTCAGATAGCCGGGACAAAATTGCAACAAGTGAATGGGTCACTGCTGGTACATGGGGCACCGATTTTAGGGATCGGGATGGCCTGGTAAGCTCTTAATATGCAGGCGTTATCCGTCTGTAGCCGTAAGTGAACCCAAGCAGAGGGCGAACTAGCCTTGCAGTACTATAAGTTGCAGTGACAGATCTATAAAGGGCAAGGTAAACAGGAATTGTTAGATTGCTAAATAGCACTGAAGTTCGTTACTCTCAAGGGTCCCCCCTCCTATGCAAAAGTATTGAGAAGACTCAGTGAGGAGTGACTCAATCTTTCGCCTGAGAAGTGTCGGTTCTACCAGTCTTCTGTGAACTATCTGGGGCACATAGTGTCTGAAGAAGGGGTGGCCACAGACCCTGAGAAATTGGAGGCAGTTACCTCCTGGCCACGACCCACCACAGTAACAGAACTCAGATTCTTCTTGGGGTTCTGCTCCTATTACAGGAGGTTTGTGGAAGGATTCGCCCAAATTGCCAGACCTTTGAATGAACTACTCAAGACCGAGGGGGAAGAGGACGACTCAGGGCCCAGGAAGCCGGGAGAGTCAGTCAGAGATCAGTGGAACCAGAAGTGTGAAGAGGCCTTCCAGGCGCTGAAGAAGAGCCTAACCACTGCCCCAGTCTTGGCCTACACAGACCCAACCAAACCCTATGAACTACATGTAGATGCTAGTCATGACGGTCTGGGAGGAGTACTTTACCAAGAACACGAAGGACAACTGCGGCCTGTTACCTACGTGAGCAGGAACCTGACCCCCTCCGAGAAGAACTACTCCACTCACAAGCTGGAGTTCCTGGCCCTTAAGTGGGCGGTAGTAGACAAGCTCAAAGACTACCTGTATGGGGCGGAGTTCACTGTGAAGACCAACAACAACCCCCTTACCTACCTTTTCACCACAGCAAAGCTAGATGCCACTGGACACAGGTGGCTGGCCGCACTGTCTGGATTAAATTTCAGCCTAAAGTACAGGCCAGGGGCTGGAAATCGAGATGCAGACGCTTTGTCCAGGAGATCTTATGCCCCCACCAGTGACACAGAAGACTGGACTCAAGTGGCACCTGACGGGGTGCGGGCCCTTTGTCAAGGGGCTGAATTACAAGCCAGAGGAGGTTCGAGGGCGGAAGAGATAGGAGTTACCATGGTAGGAGTCCCCAAACAATACTGTGGAGTAACCCAACTGGAGGAAGACAATCTGCCAAAACTGTCCAAGAAGGAGCTGAGGTGCGACCAATTAGAAGACCCCATGGGGGAAATTGGTTCTGGAAGCCCTGGAGAATCAGGATCCAAATAGACTCCTGCGCCACTCCTCAAAGGAAGCTCGCCTGTTGAGGAAAGAGTGGGACAGCTTGCAGGTGCATCAGGGAGTGGTCTACCGAAGGGGCCCCTCTGATGACCTGGAAGATAAATGGCAATTGTTCCTTCCAGAAAAACATCGAAAGACTGTTCTGATTGCCCTACATGACAATCATGGCCACCTAGGGGCGGAAAGGACCTTTCAACTCGTCAGAAGTCGGTTCTATTGGCCCTGCATGAGGGCAGAAGTAGAAGAGTACTGTCATTCATGTGCATGCTGCATCCAGAGGAAAACTTTACTCCATCAAGCTGCCTGTCATGGATATGCAGTAGTGTTTGTCTGTCAGCTTACCTTCCTTCCCATGTGTTCATCTTAGAGGCCTGAGCCCTTTCACCTGGCTTCCTTTATAATCTCCTCCCAGCCTGACTCCACCCCAGGCCCTATCACAGAACACTATATTAACCTGTGCACTGCAAGCCTGCTTTGCTGATCAACGTGTTTGTTAGGCATTGTGTGTTTGGGTTCCTGCCTGCCGTGTGCTACGTCTGTCTCTCTGTTACGTTATTGGCTTGTCCCCGACTATCCCTGTCTGCTCGTGACCCTTGACCTTCGGCTCGTTCTTTCGTTATCCTTGTCTGCTTGTGGCCCCTGACCTTCAGCTTGTTATTCGGTTCTCTCATATCTTGTGCTGCTTCCCCTCTTTTCCCCTTATCCTACGGGGCGTGAGCTAGGAAACTCCAGGGGCCGTGACCTGGTCCCAGCCTGCAGCATAACATCCTCACCACTAGAGGCCCTGGAGAAGACCTGCTGGGTCTTAGACTCCGCGCCCTGGGGAATCTTGGCTCTAGCTTCCGTTAGGATCCCGGTTGTGCTCCTCTGGTCCCGCTTTCCACAACCACCCAGTTTCCTATCCGCAGCAGTCAGCCATAGGGTTCACTACCTTGCGGTGCACTCCTGTCCCCCTACGGTGTGCATCTGTCACCTGGCCACAGGTGACCTTGACAGTTTGATCAGCCATGGACCCGGCTGACATCCCGATCCCCGCGGATGATCCATTGCGGGGCATAGTCCACAGACTTGAAACCCAGGAATCGAATCAGACTCAGGTGATGCGATTCCTCCAGGATCTGGCTTCTCGATTCGAGCAGCTTCAGGCCTCCTTGGGAACCCTGAATCCGCAACCTCAAGTACAACCAGCGGTGGTACCTATCGCACCAGTCGCAGCCACACACTCACTAACACTGCCAGCTCCATTCCGTTTCTCTGGGGACTCCAAGGCCTGCCGAGGGTTCCTTAGCCAATGCACGATTCATTTTGAGCTTCAGCCTCAAAACTTTCTGTCTGATAGGGCAAAGGTAGCCTATATCATTTCCCTCCTCTCCGGTGAAGCTTTAGCCTGGGCAGCCCCTCTGTGGGAACTGAATGATCCAGTGGTTTCTAGCCTGTCTGGCTTCTTGAAACTTTTTCGGAATATCTTCGAAGAACCGGCTCGTGTCTCTTCAGCGGCCAGCGCCCTTCTACGTCTCCGCCAAGAGTCTGCTTCAGTGGGACAGTACGCCCTTAATTTCCGCATACTGTCGGCTGAGTTGAGCTGGAACAATGAGGCCTTAGTCGCAACCTTTTTGCATGGCCTGTCTGATAGAGTGAAGGATGAATTAGCAGGAAGAACCATCCCCACTGATCTGGACGGAGTTATCTCCTTGTGTAACCAGATCGATATTCGCTTTCAGGAGAGGACCTTAGAAAAGCAACGCCAGCACTCCTTGGTTCTTAGTCAGCCTGAGCTCCCCTCTCTTCGACCCGTAGAGCACCTCCTACCAGCTGAGGAACCCATGCAGCTGGGCAGGACCAGGCTATCCCCAGAGGAACGTGCTAGGCGCAGAACTCTAGGCCTGTGTCTCTACTGTGGGGGCAAAGGTCATTTTCGTGACACTTGCTCTCTTTGTCCAGAAAAACGTTTGGGTCCACTTCATCTGGAAAGTGGAGTATTGGACCCAGAAATATCACCTTCCCCTTCTCGTCTTCTGCTTTCTGTGTTCCTTCATGTTGGTGCTTCTTCTCATTCGGTCTCAGCATATCTGGATTCCAGAGCCGCTGGTAATTTCATGGACTGGGAAATCGCGTCGTCCATGAGACTTACTCTTTTGCCCCTCACCACGCCATTGGTGGTCTTGGCGATTGATGGTACTGTTCTCCCAGGGGGACCTATCCGCTTCCAGACCCTCCCTGTTAAGATGTCGGTAGGGACACTCCACCAGGAGTGGATATCCTTCCTTATCTTACCCAAGGCCTCAACGCCTATAATTTTGGGTCTCCCATGGTTACAGCTCCATTCTCCTCATGTGGACTGGACTACTGGACAGATCCTGGCTTGGGGTTCCTCCTGTTCCTCGTCCTGCCTACCCAAGGTTGCCCCCTGTGAACCTGAGCCGGTCATTCATTCCAGGTCGCATAACCATTTACATTTCTCTGTCCCTAACCACCCTTGGACGCACAGCCAGGCTAGCTTGTCTACAAGTCCTGCAGTCGCTACGTCTTGCGATGCGATTCAGGTAGTCGCTACACCTGACTCAGCTATTCACTCTGCCTCTGTACTAGTTATGCCAGTCCAGCCCATGCCCAGTGAGCCGCCTACTTTTTCTTGTTCAGGACATTCTGCTTGTCTTTCAGCTATTCAGCTTGACTCCGGCGACATGTCACCCTCTAACCAACCTGACTTCTGGGTTCCACTGACATCTGCCCAGTTTGATGGTCCTGTGCTAGATGACCAGTTCATCTTTAAGGGTCTAGGGGACCCTCCTCAGATTCCTGTTGATCCTCTCATGCCCTTGCTTATTCCTAGAGAGCCTTTGGTCCTCAATAGATCTTCTTGTCATCTGCCTACCTCGGTTCTGGTCTCTGAGGATAATCTAAAGTACGAGGTTAGACAAGTTCTGGATTCTCGGCTCTGCAGAGGTATTCTTCAGTACCTTGTGCATTGGAGAGGTTTTGGTCCTGAGGAGGTGTCTTGGATCGCTGCATCTGATGTCGCTGCACCTCATCTGTTGAGAAGGTTTCATCTGAGATTTCCCTTTAAGCCTGGGCCCAGGCGGGGGAGGGCCCATAAGAGGGAGGGTACTGTCATGGATATGCAGTAGTGTTTGTCTGTCAGCTTACCTTCCTTCCCATGTGTTCATCTTAGAGGCCTGAGCCCTTTCACCTGGCTTCCTTTATAATCTCCTCCCAGCCTGACTCCACCCCAGGCCCTATCACAGAACACTATATTAACCTGTGCACTGCAAGCCTGCTTTGCTGATCAACGTGTTTGTTAGGCATTGTGTGTTTGGGTTCCTGCCTGCCGTGTGCTACGTCTGTCTCTCTGTTACGTTATTGGCTTGTCCCCGACTATCCCTGTCTGCTCGTGACCCTTGACCTTCGGCTCGTTCTTTCGTTATCCTTGTCTGCTTGTGGCCCCTGACCTTCAGCTTGTTATTCGGTTCTCTCATATCTTGTGCTGCTTCCCCTCTTTTCCCCTTATCCTACGGGGCGTGAGCTAGGAAACTCCAGGGGCCGTGACCTGGTCCTAGCCTGCAGCATAACATCCTCACCACTAGAGGCCCTGGAGAAGACCTGCTGGGTCTTAGACTCCGCGCCCTGGGGAATCTTGGCTCTAGCTTCCGTTAGGATCCCGGTTGTGCTCCTCTGGTCCCGCTTTCCACAACCACCCAGTTTCCTATCCGCAGCAGTCAGCCATAGGGTTCACTACCTTGCGGTGCACTCCTGTCCCCCTACGGTGTGCATCTGTCACCTGGCCACAGGTGACCTTGACACTGCCCCAATGGGCCATCTACAAAGTCAAGGCCCAATGGATCTGGTATGCATTGATTTTCTCTGCCTCGAACCCGACCTGAGTGGACTAGGAAATGTTTTGGTGATAACCGATCATTTCACCCGGTATGCCCAAGCTTTCCCAACCAAAGACCAGAAGGCTTCCACAGTGGCCAAGGTACTTATGGAGAAGTATTTCGTCCACTATGGGCTACCGCAGCGACTCCATTCAGATCAAGGGAGAGACTTTGAGAGTCGGCTGATCCGGAAACTCCTGGATTCGTTAGGGATCAAGAACACTCGAACTACACCTTACCATCCACAAGGAGATGCCCAGCCGGAGAGGTTTAACCGAACCCTACTCAACATGTTGGGAACCCTGGATAGTGAAAAGAAACAGCATTGGAGCAGACACATAGCAGCTATAGTACACGCTTACAACTGCACCACAAGTGATGCTACAGGCTACTCCCCCTATCGACTCATGTTTGGGAGAGAAGCAAGGTTACCTGTGGACCTGGCCTTTGGCACCTCTTTAGACCATTCCTCAGCCACCTCCCACAAAGGATATGTGGACAGGCTCAGACACAGCCTGAAAGTAGCCTATGAACAAGCTCAAGCGGCCTCAGATCAAAGGGGAGCTCGAAACAAAAGAATCTTCGACTTGAAGGTCCGGGTGCAAGACCTGCAGCCCGGGGACCGAGTACTGCTACGCAATCTGGGGGTCCCTGGAAAACACAAACTTGCAGACAGATGGAGATCTGAACCCTATGTCATCTGTAGGAAGCTGCCGGGCCTACCTGTCTACAAGTTGAAGCCAGAAGGGAAGGTAGGACCACTGAAGACGTGGCATCGAAACCACCTGCTCCCACTTGCTGAAGCAGTCAGGATACCTCCAGTGAGGGACTCCCCTGAACCAGTCTCTATTCTGGATACTCCCAGGCCAAACACTCGGTCCCAGACCTCTCGGGGTGAAGATGGAGAGGCCTCTGAACTTAGTGGAGATGAAGGAAGAGAACTTGACTGGCTGTGGCCTTCCCCAACTCCAGGAACTTCTGCTATAGATCTTCCAACCACTGAAGACACTATAGATGGACAACTGAATGCAGAAGCCACTGAGTTCATCCCATCTAGTCCTTCATCAGATTACTGGGAAGATGCCTGTGACACTTACTCAGAAGAGGACCCTAGAGACTCTACGTATCCTTCGGCCCCTGAAGCAGATGTTCCAGAGCCCGCTGTGTTGCCCGAACCTGCTACGGAAGAAGAGCCTGTGGCGCGAGAGCCAGAAACCCCAAGAGAGCAAAGGGCTCGAAGAGTCATAAGGCCTCCCAAAAAGTTGACCTACCCACAAATGGGGAAGAGCTCAGAAGATTCTGTGGTCACTGCCAGGAGGAGTGCAGAGAATCCGGATCCCTCCACTGTTCATTTGGTGGAGGGCAACCCCCACTCACTCTCTGGCACAGTTAGGCAGGCCACTCATGATAGTGTGACCTGTGGGCAAGGGAATTCAACCCCTTTGTTTTGGTGGGAATTTCCTATGCCAACATCATACGCAACGTTGTCTAGGGTTGTACACAGTGTATGTTAGAATTATCTTTGGGGACCAAAGAGTTTAAGTGGGGGGAGTTTGTAGCGGGGTCTCCTTTAAGACTCTCAGGACTACCTTACCCAGAACCCCAGTCGGCACCCAGGATGCCATGTTTCCACCCCAGAGACTCATGGGTGGGATTATATAAGGGAGAGGCGAGGCTGCGCTCGGCCTCTTTTGGACACGAGACTTCAGTGGAGAGTTCTTCCTGTGCGGATCCGCTGCGGTGCAAGGCCTGAAGCCTGGGGCCTTGCGCTGTTATCCAAAGGAGCCTTCCACCCCCATCGCGAGCCTGGGTGACATCTGACTTGGTCATCCTCAACCGCTGCTGAGCCGGAGACCGGACCGCTGCAGACGCTGTGTGTGGAGACACAGCAGGTGGAAGTTCCCGGACTGGGATCGCGTCCGGAGGGGTGAGCGAGCACATGCTCAATCCACATACTGTATACTATTGTTAGGCCTACAGACTGCTGTGGCCCACCCGTTCTATTCAAGCCCCACTGGAGATCCATAGCAGAACTGAGCCGAACGGATCTCTAGTGGAGTGTTCTGTGTTGGTACTTTTAACCCTTTGGATTACAAATTGTGTTCCTTAAAGACTTGCATGCGAAGAATTCATCCCCTAGAGACTGAGTTATATGGTCAGACCTGGCCATCTAGATAGTTTATTTAGTTGCTGCGCCACAGGGCGCATAGTGAGGTACTGTTACACGTGGCGCGTGTGCGCCATATCTTACTAGTTATAGTGTGTCTATTGCTGCAGGACTCTGCAGAGATATTCCTGTGATTTGTTATAACTGTTGATTTTATTGCCAGTAGAAGTAAACTAGTTATTCTTCTATCATTGCATTGGTGTCTGAATTTAACCATAGAGCATAAGATATATACATTACCCTAGACTAACTGTGCCAGAAGGGGGTCGAGTAAATTGCCGGGGGTTGGCGGAGCTGTCTTCAGGGCCCAAACTAAATCTGCGGCCCTCTTAGCTGAAGGTATCGCTACAATAGCAATAGCTATTTGCTGCAGCATTCTCTCCTGGAATGTCCAAGGGATGGGCACCCCTTTTAAATGAGCCCAATTTATTGTATTCTATGTTTTGTCATGGCTCATGCTATTTAAAATCCTCCACTGCAACATTGTATGTACTTAAAGCGGAGTCCCACCCAAAAGTGGAAGCTCCGCTTATCTGCCTCCTCTCCCTTGAAAGGTGCCAAATGTGTTTTTTGACAGGTACCCATCCTCACTTTTGAGCGATCTTGCCGCAGTGAGTAAGCGGCCTCCCTCCTCCTTCCCCCGGCGCAGTGCGCTTCATGAATGCGCGGTAGGGAACCGTCTGTAATACGTTTTTTGCTGGGGGGGGGGGGGTGAAACTTTGCTAAGTACTGTTCAACTAATTATTAGAAAAATGGGTTGGATTGACCTGTGGAGGCTTACTTTTCCAGATGTAAGGACCTGTTCCTGTTTTACCTTGGGTAGAAATACTTTTTTCCCATATTGATTTGGCATTTGACAATGGCGAAACCCTTAGTAGATTACAGTCAATTGCTTATTTAATGACTTCTAGCCCAAGCCAATTCTGGCACTCCTCTCCTACATGTAAAAATCATCATTTTTTTGCTAGAAAATTACTCCCAACCCCCAACCATTATATATGTTTTTTTAGCAGAGACCCTAGGGAATAAAATTGCTGTCGTTGCAATCCTCCGAAGGTCATAGAGATGGCCGGGGACCATCTGGTCCTCGGTCAGCTGTATGGTAAACGGCTGCGGCCGGCCGATTCATTCTCCGGCTCCCAGATCGCATGGGCAAGTCGGTAGAAGCACCGTCCCCTCCCCCCACCTGTAAAAACAACCCAATCAAGCTGCTGAACAGCAGCTACGATTGTTTTTACTTTACAAGGAATCGCCTTCTGAAAAAAACTATATCATTCAGATTTAACCACTTAAAGCGGAGCTCCGCTGGAAAAAAATATATTAAAAGCCAGCAGCTACAGCTACAGCAGCTGCTGGCTTTTAATATTTGGACACTTACCTCTCCTGGAGTCCAGCGACGTCCGCAGCAGAGGACGAGCGACCGCTCGTCGCTCTGCTGCTCCCTCCGCCATCCTCGCTGAGGGAACCAGGAAGTGAAGCCCTGCGGCTTCATGCCCGGTTCCCTACGGCGCATGCGCGAGTCGCGCTGCGCCGTTCTGATTGGTGCTCCTGTGTTCTGGGAGCCGAGTGTCTCCCAGAACACCAAGGGAAGTCTGCGGGAAGTGACGTAACTCCCGCAGATTCCCGGAGAGAGGACTCCCGGATGTGGGTGAAAATACCTGTCTTAGACAGGTATCTTCACCCCCCTCCCCCCTGAAAGGTGTCAATTGTGACACCGGAGGGGGGGAGGGTTCCAAATAGCAAAAGTTGCTATTTAGGGTGGAGCTCCACTTTAAAGTCCAGGTCATATGACGAGGCCTATCCAATCACTCCACATTGCTACTGCAGTTGATCCTGCAATGCGTGGAAGATTAATCCCTTTCGGCTGCATGCGAGCGGTCCTTCTAACCATATTCCAGATCAGTTACAGACATTCTTGAATACAGAAATAGACGCCACACATAATGCCATTGCCATATAACCTTTTTTTTTAAGGGAAGCCCTAAAGTCCGCTATTTCTTTTCCTTGTTAAGAAGGCATCTTAACAAGCAGCCGAAGAGCTGGCTAAAGCCTGTGCTGCAGTCAGACCTTCCTATATTCTAGCCCCTAATACATCTAACTGCAATCTGGGAGACAGAAATATTTCAAAATTGGAAATTAGTCCAATAAACTTTTAGACTATATTGCTAAACAGCAACATCCCAGTACTTCTATTCCCAAGACACATAATACTATGGGGAACTGTGGTAACATTGGCTAAGGATATTTCCATATGCTTTCAAGATCTTTATATGCAAATGTATTTATCTACTCTTACCAAGACAGCCAATGACATTAAGCATTTTCTCAACATTTTACTTTTTCCCGTCTGATAGCAGCCACATGATGGACAAGATGAAGTCCCATTAGCAGTGGCTGAGGCGTCAGGCCCTGGTGGTCTATGCTTGGAAATATACAAGAGATACCTTGAGGTTCTTTCCCCTGTCTTGGTCACAGCAAGCCATTGCCACAAATGTAGATCCATTATTACAGTTTTAAAAAAAACGAACTTTTGCATGGGCCAAATGACCGATTTCAGCTGCAGGCATCATCAACCTAATTAAAGGTGTAGCATTACCCCCATTGGAGCTGCTGGTTAATTTTGGGTCTGCACTCTGCCTGTCAACCCCTTGAAGTTCGGCTCAATCCCCTCCTTGGCACAACTGGACAATAATATGATTGTGGAACCCTATGGCAGTAGAGGTCCACAATAACACCATACAGTAATGTATATGTAGCAAGGTGTTACCATTGCATGCATCTTAACAGACTACAATTTGTGTATAGATAAGAAATTTGGATCCCTCTGGTGTCCGTTTTATGCTAAACTACTAAAGTTGTTTGGTTCCGTTATTCATGGATAAAGCCTTATGGGTATTGTGGTATCAACGACAGAGACTCTATTGGCGTGGATATAATTGAGACTACATTACCCACAAGACCACTGTACTACCAACAGTGCAATGCGCTGTGCACAGCCTGATGGGAGAGCTTATTTAAGACAGGGGCGGTCTCAGCCCGATCTCTCGGGACGCCATCTTCCAGCCGGCAGGAGGCCTGCGTTGAGGCCTGATGTAAGTGCGCCTAGACCTGAGAAGCCTGGGCCTAAAGTAGAGAGAGCGGATCGCCTAGTCAGAGAGGGATCCTTGCGGACAGTTCGCTGATCAAGCCGAGGAGGGATCAGTCTGCAACTCACAGCAACCGAAGCCGCTTATCCACTAGTACCCAGGGAGCAGCCGTGCGGAGGACCAGGGACCTCGTGCTACCAAGAGACGGACCACTGAAAGAAGGTCCCGGACTGGGGAAGACCAGCGAAGCAAGGCCTCATTTGGTGAGCGGGCACTTGCCCATCAGCATAGTTAACTGACTCGCAGGAGTGTGATTTTCTTAAACTTCACTTGTACTTGCTGGCGTCTGCAGCGCCGCAAGTAGGGACCGTTCGCCTCTATAGAGCGATACAACGACTTGGGGAAATTAGCATTCACTGTACCGCTACACGGTGCGCCTCGATTGGCTGTCTTTTCCTTTTCACCCTGCCTATTGGAATACAAATGAATAAGTGCACCGACGGAGCTAGCTGAAGATTAACAGATGACTGTTCCTTTAAGAGTCAGTTTCCTTACCCTCACACGTTGTTACTATAGGACACGCACCAGTTGAACTGTCCACTGGGGGAGCCATACAGTTGTGAATTTATGTGATTGATATAGTTGTTTGCATCACTTTGTGATTTCTTCTGTTTTATGTGAGACCTGGTGGAGAGGTGCCCCAGTGCTAATGTCATTGCACTGAGAGATTACTCCACCATACTCTCACTCAGATCTGGCCTTCGGGTCACGACATTTGGGTCTGATAGCAGGGTTATTCTGAACCAGTGGTACTCCATTAACTTATACAGGGACCTGTATGTATTTGATGGTGATTGCATAACCATTGTTCTATTCTTTTGCCGAGTAAACATCTTATCACTGGTTAAGCTACATCTTGTGTGCGACTCTGTCTATTGCAGCTGTGTTACTATTACTTTTGGCTCTGAGGAAGAGGGTTCGCCCTCGCAACGCGTCAGCCGTAAGCTGTATTATATGTCGTCTGGACTCTCCGGTTGTCTGGTTCCAGTAGGTGGCCTTCCGAAGGCATCTATCCCTTTTGATGGAGCGGTTTTTATGTCTATATTTTGTACTTACTTTGTGAGTATTCATGATCTTTTAGTCTATTTAAATAAACCTAGCCATTGGTAATGCACTAGGTCGGTGCGCTCTTCTTTTTCTTTTTACATATTGCAGCTGTGTGGCAGGTGAACAACACTGAGGTAACAATATTTAACTACATTTATAGCTGTGTGGTATCATTGTGCTCCCCTATATCCATTTTGGGGGCCCACAATCATATTATTGTCCAGGTGTGCCAAGGGGGAATCAAGCCAAATTCTAGGGGTTGACAGGCAGAGTGCAGGCCCAAATCTAAACCACCAGCTCCTACGGGGGTAGTGCTACATATATATATATATATATATATATATATACACACAATATATTAAATATTGTTACCTTGGTGCTGGTCACCTGACACACAGCTGTAATAGACAGAGTCCCACACACGATGTAGCTTAACCAGTGGTAATGTGTTTACTTGGCAAAAATAATAAAACAAAGGTTACACAATTGAGATTGACTACCCACAGCTCCCTGCAACAGTCAATGTGACACCACTGTTACAGAATTTCTTTGTTACTAGACCCATATAACATAACCTGGGGCCCAGATGTGAGTGAGCGCAGGGTGAAGGAATCTCTCAATGCAATTATACCAGCACTGGGACACCTCTCCACCAAGTCACACACAAATCACCCAAAATGGCAAAATGATAAAGTAATGCAGAACAGATTATATTAAATACATAAGTTCCCAAACTATAGGGCTCCCCCTAGTGGACAGCTCATCTGGTGAATGTCCCGTTCTGGAAACTTCTGCAATGAAGTAGGCTGATGACTGTTCCTTTAAATGTCAGTTAGTCTTCTGCTAGCTTCGTTGGTGCAATTATCTATTTGTAATCCAATAAACAGGGTGAGGAGAAATGATAATAACTTGTTGTCTATGGCGTGTGGGTGGAATAAACACCAGTTCCTCCCAGCCATTGTATCACTCTCAGGTTTAACGTGCCCCTACTTGCGGCACTACAGGTTCCAGCAGGTAGCACGTGGAATTATGGAAACCACCTTCCTGTGACCCAGTAAACTATGTCAATAGGCAAGTGCATTCTCACCAAATGAGGCCTCGCCTCGCCGGTACACTCCGTCTGGAACCTCTCCTTGTTCTCAGTCTCTCCGTAACACGAGGCCCTGGTCCTCCGCGCAACCGTTCACCAGGTGCCGGTGGATAAGTGACTTGACTCCGGACGCTGTGAAGTGTAGACCGATCCCTCTCTGGCTCGATCAGCAAGGCTGCCCACAAGGATCCCTCATCAGGCGATCCTTTCCCTCAGTAACTTTAGGCCCAGGCTTCTCCGGCCTAGGCGCGCTCACAGCAGGCCTCTTGCCTGTTGAAGATGGCGTCCCGAGAGGCTGAGGCCCCGCCTATCCCTTAAATCAGTTCTCCCAACAGGCTGTGCGGTGGCGCACCGTCTTCACGTAGCACAGTGGCATTGTGGGTATTGTAGTCTTTATCCAACCCATGGCAATATAGTCTCTGTCTCTTGCACTACAATGCCCACCATGCCTTGTTCTTGACATCACTGAACCAAACAAACTTTAATGATATCATGTAACATGAGCACCCGGGGAAGCTAAGTTCCTAATTAAGCACAGATTGCAGTCTGTTATAATTCGTTGAAATATACAACCTTGCTACCAAGGAGAAATAGGACCAAAGCTCTTTTGGCCCTACTCCTCCTGTGTTTCACAGGAGTGCACATAGTTCTTCACTCCTGACAGTGACCCATATTCAGCCAAGAGCAGACTAAAGCTGATGTCAGCCTTTTGGCTGATGTCACTGGGCCGGTCCAATCTTTGGAGGGATCTCAACTTTAATGTTGGGGTTCACGTAGATTCCTAACCTCTTTCAGCACGCTGAGCCAGCTGCTCCAACCCCTGCACAGTCCCACGCTGCAGTGAGCACTGGAGAGGCAATGACTGACAGTCACTGGCTCTCTGCTCACTGAAGACTGAGAACTGAGCGATCAGTGGTCTTTGTTCACTCAGTTCTCGGTCTTAGCGGCAGGGGACAGATGTAGCATTCCTGCATCAATCTAGATGAGTATGTGTGTTTGCTTTTTGAAATCCCACACTTCTCTTTTAAGATGATTCTTCTACCAAAATGCATCTATATTCATGCCCATAGTGATGCCCAAATCAATATGGACTAATACAAAATGCAGATTGAAATATCACTATTTTGAAAAGACCTGAAAAAGAAGCTGGAATGGCCCTACTGGCCATGTTTTTAAACTACTTGACAGATCAATTAAGACACTTATCTTCATGGGTTTCACCCAATGTTTTCCCATCCACAGAAGCTCATCTGGTGCATTTCCTGGAGGTGTCTCAGCTGCTAATCTACCTTGAAGCAAACAGATGATTCCTTGCTAGGCTCCATTTACCTATCTTAAGACTTGCCTGGTCGGTGTGGTCTGAGGTGAAAAAATTGATATCTTACAGGCATACTTCTTGGATTGTCCCTTTGGGATAACCTAATTTTAATAAATCTCACTACAGTCCCAGACAACTCTGTATTGAAAACCTTTGATATACTGACTTAGTCATTTATTAGGATAGCATCCTGTGCTCTTATGCACAATTGCAGGAGAAAAATGCCAAAGGGATTCTTTAATAGATATTCACAATTCACTTTTTCCGCTAATATCTCTCCAGAAGAATGGGATGATCTTTGTTCTGCACACTTACTGGCATCTCCAGTGATAAACAGCCAACTCATGCAGCTCTGTAGTATCCACCACACAAAGATGTGTATAGCTATGACAAGATCTTTGTGGTACAGTCAGCCACAAGCAGACTTTCTATGTTTATTATAGCACTACCCAGCATTTTCAGCATTTTGGAAACAGGTCAGTGATTTGTTGAAAGCTCTGCTGCACATTAAATGTATACCTGAGACATGTTTATTTGACATAAAGAACTCTGGCTGCATTACAGTAGAGTTTTTCTGACAGAAACTCTATTTATGACATGTAAAGCAATATCAATCAATTGGATGCAACCCTCAGCACCCTCCAGCCATTATTAGTTAACCAAATACTCATAGTTAGTTTGGTTGAAAAAAGACACACGTACATCTACAATGCTGTGAAAAAGTATTTGCCCCCTTTCTGATTTGTTTGCATATGTGTCACACTTAAATGACTCAGATCATCAAACAAATTTTATTATTACACAAAGATAATCCGAGTAAATAAAAAATGCAGTTTTTAAATGATGGTTTCATTTATTAAGGCAAAAAAGCTGCCCAAACCTGCCTGGCTTTATGTGAAAAAGTAATTGCCCCCTAAACCTAATAACTGGTTGTGCCCCACTTTGCAGGAACAACTGAAATCAAGCGTTTGCGATAACTGGCAATGAGTCTTTCACATTGCTGTGGAGCAATTTTGTCCCACTCTTCTTTGCAGAATTGTTTTAATTCAGCCACATTGGAGGGTTTTCCAGCATGAATGGCCTGTGTAAGGTCATGATACAGCATCTCAATTGGATGTAAGTCCGGGCTTTAACTAGGCCACTCCAAAACCCAAATTTTGCTTTGTATGAACCATTTGGAGGTGGACTTGCTGTTGTGTTTAGATCAATGTCCAGCTGCATAACCCAAGTGCACTTGAGCTTGAGGTCACAAACTGATGGTCGGACATTCTCCTTTAGGATTTTCTGGTAGAGCTCAGAATTTATGGTTCCATCAACTATGGTAAGTCATTCAGATCCTGAAGCTGCAAAGCAGCCCAGACCCTGACACTACCACCACAATGTCTGACTGTTGGTATGATGTTCTTGTTATGAAATTCTGTATTAGTTTTACAGCATTGTATGTATTTATACATGTGGGTCATATCCCCCTTTAGCTCCTCTTCTCAGAAGAGAATAAATTCAGTTCATATAATCTTTCCTCTTAGCTGAGCTCCTCCATGCCTCTTATCAGTTTGGTTACCCTTCTCTGCATTTTCTCCAGTTCCCCAATATCCTTTTTGTGAACTGGTTCCCAAAACTGGACTGCATATTCCAGATAAGGCCTGTACTAATCAGGGCCGATCCTAGGGTCACAGACGCCTGGGTGCAGAAATATTTCTGGCGCCCCCACATGGGCGTGGTCACCATCTTACCAACTCCTCCCCTTTACAAATGTTTCTAGGGCAACAACTCAAACACAGAGATGCTCCCCTAAGAAGTCTTCATTACCCTAGGATCCTCCCATGATCTTTTAACAATTAAGAAAATTCTGGAAGAGAGTACACTAATGAGACCTGGAGGGGAGTCTCTCTGATGAACACAGAGAGGGCTTCTGTTAGAGAGTGCCCCAAGACATACTACAGGAGATGCTCAGAGACTGTAGACATGATACAAGAGACGGTCAGAGACTGCAATCATAGTACAGGAGATGGTCAGAGAGTGCAGACATATTACAGGATACGGTCAGAGAGTGCAGACATATTACAGGAGATGGTCAGAGACTGCAGACATACTACAGGAGATGGTCAGAGACTGGAGATATAATACAGGAGATGGTCAGAGACTGCAGTTCCTATGGACGCTAGTAGATAATGGCCGATCGGCCCTCTCACCTGACCCAGCGATACAGCAACAACGGTTCCTCTGATCAGGAGTCAGCTCACTCTGAATTGCCCATAGCGACTCCGCTGGGTAGAGCCCAGGTCTGTATTCTGGCAATGACTCCATTCTTTTTTACACCAGGGATGGCACCAGGCTGTGTGGCTTTCACTCTGGTGGCGCAGGGCAGCGGGGTTCTCTCTCTGATGGTGTTCTCTCAGCACTGTCCACTCCCTCTGGAGTCCTGGGTGCACTTCCCTGAAAGCTTTCCTGGGCTCCTGGCTCTCTCTCTCTCTCCCATTCAGCTGGGCATGCTGTGTGGGCTGCAGTTTCTTTGTTACAGTGGGGCTGCCAGTCCTCGAACTACATGTCCCGCAATCCTCTTCTCTGCTCCTTTTTCTATTCTATTTCTTCCCTGGCCGATATGAAGGTGGGGGGGAAGAAACATAGTGGGCGGCTGTGCTGGCAAGCGCCGCTCACTAGTACAGCATTGCGTGTGAGGAGGAGAGGGAGGGGGGAAAGAAGAGCCCGCAGCTGCAGTGGCGTCACTAGGGTTGGTGTCACCCAGTGTGGTAAAACATGGTGTCACCCCCCTTCCACCACCTATAGTCGCCCCTCAGTACAGACCCCCTCCACTAAGTATAGACCCCCTCCGTCAGTGCAGACTCCCCACTAAGTATAAACCCCTCCCTCAGTACAGACCCCCAAGGACAAACCACCCCCTCCATTAGTACAGACCCCCCCAGGACAAACCAATCCATCTCCATTAGTACAGACTCCCCAGGACAAACCCCCCCATTAGCACAGACCCCCAGGACAAACTCTCCCATTAGTAAAGACCCCCCCCAAGACAAACCCCCCCTCCATTCGTACAGACCCCTCCAGGACAACCCCCCATAGTACAGACTCCTTTCAGGACAACCCCCCCATAGTACAGACTCCCCCCAGGACAAACCCCCCCATTAGTACAGACTCCCCCCAGGAGAAACCCACCCCTCCATTAGTACAGACTGCCCCAGGACAAACCACCCCCAACTTTAGTACAGACCCCTCCAGGACAACCCCCCCATTAGTACAGACTCTCCCCAGGACAAACCCTGCCTCCATTAGTACAGACCCCTCCAGGACAACCCCCCCCATTAGTACAGACTCCCCCAGGACAACCCCCCTCCATTAATACAGACCCCCCAGGACAAACCCCCCCCCCTTAGCCCAGACCCCTCCAGGACAACCCCCCCATTAGTAAAGACTCCCCCCAGGACAAACCCCCCTCCATTAGTACAGACCCCTCCAGGACAACCCCCCCATTAGTACAGACTCCCCCATTAGTAAAGACTCCCCCCAGGACAAACCCCCCTCCATTAGTACAGACCCCCCAGGACAACCCCCCCATTAGTACAGACTCCCCCCAGGACAAACCCAGCCTCCATTAGTACAGACCCCCCCAGGACAAACCCCCCTCTCCATTAGTACAGACTCCCCCCAGGACAAACCCCCCTCTCTATTAGTACAGACCCCCCAGGACAACCCCCCATTAGTACAGACTCCCCCCAAGACAAACCCCGCCTCCATTAGTACAGACCCCTCCAGGACAACCCCCCCATTAGTACAGACTCCCCCAGGACAAACCCCGCCTCCATTAGTACAGACTCCCCCAGGACAAACCCCCCTCCATTAATACAGACCCCCCAGGAAGAACCCCCCCATTAGTCCAGACCCCTCCAAGACAAACCCCCCCAGGACAAACCCCCCTATTAGTACAGACTCCCCCCAGGACAAACCCCCCCTCCGGCCCCCTCTATTAGTCCCCCCCCATTACATACATAAAAACACCCGGCGGCAGCTGAAGAGGAGAGGACAATGTGCAGCCGCGCCGCCCGGGTGGAGCACAGATCACAGCAGCAGCAGGCATGAGCTAAGACACAGAGAGGAGGAGAAGGCACAGACCGCCCCCTCAGCGACGGCATTGCGCGGCTTGTCTCTCTCCACACAGAGAGAGCCGCTCTGAGCTCTGCTTCACTCTCCTCCTCTGACAGGAGGAAGGAGGAGGGAGGGGGGACGCCGGGCTTAGGTTTGAAAAACACATCGGCGGCGGCGACTGGCACGGACAAGGAGAGGAGGTGGAGAACTGCACCCCCCGCACCATATCTAGGATCGGCCCTGGTACTAATGATTTGTCCCCTGTGAAAGGGTTATCTATGAAAATGGGAACTGCCCACTTAAAGTGGCACTAAACTCTGGTTAAAAAATCTATTAAGTATGTACAGGTATTCTTAACTCAAAAAAAGTTAATTTTATTTCTCCTCGCCTGGCTTTGGGTCCAGTAGGTGGTAGAAGGACTTCCCCTGAAAACAAAGGCCTGGAATAGCAGACCAGCACCCAATCTCAAGTGCTGGATGGATTTTTGCTGTGGCTATGAGTGACAATCGCAGCTGCAGCAAAGGCAAAGACATGAACAGCATTTCCCCATGTTTTACAATGTGTGAGGGCACAGTGGGCCCCCTTATGGGCCTGTTGCAACACACACATTGCACCCATGAAGGATATGCCATTGAGGAGGCCCAAAATCAAAAGGAGACTTGGTGCACCTTGGCTCACATTTACTGTAAACTACAAGGAGATGGTACTAGTTTGGATAATCATCTGGCACCATAATGTCCCTGATAAAATTTGTCTCGCACTAGAAAAATCATGGTTACCTGCCAATCAAATAGATAGTATAGTATCAATACTTTAAAGATTTTTGACAGTCTGAACACTGTCAATTGCCTTCTTTACAACATAGGGACAGAAGAAAATACCTGGTGTTACAAGTTTGCACCAAATGAAACAATTCTACTCTTTAAAACAGGGGTGCCCAACCTTTTGTATCCCCCATTAGTACTAAGACCCAGGAGTCTTGTTACAAATAGTTTTCTAGGTGGTTTAAAACTAGGGAAGAATTCCTTATCCTACTTAGTATATATAATGAGGCCTTGAAAGAAGGAGTGAGGCTCAATGAGAGAGGCTTTAATTGTTTTAATACTTAAACCCTGGAAAGATCCTTTTAAATGTGACTCCTATCGGCCGATATCCCTTATTAACGTAGATGTTAAAAATTCTGGCTAAAGCCCTGGCCAACGGTCTGAACAAAGTGGTTACAAAGTTGGTAGGGAGTGATCAGGGGGGCTTCATACCGGGTCGCTCACCCAGAATGAACATTTGCAGATTATTTCACAACCTGACCTACCTACATGACTGTCCGCCCACCTGGGTTATTATGTCCTTGGACACCTGTAAGGCCTTTGACACTGTGGAATGGCCATATCTGTTTCAGGTGCTACAGCAAGGCCCGGACTGGGACAAAAAATAGGCCCAGGCACTTTAGACTGAGCAGCCCGGGGGGGGGGGGGGCGCGGCAGCGGCGCTTCGCAGTGGCGGTTAATGATGGGATGTGGGGCTCCAGCACCTTGTACCTCTGGACCCCTTTACATTACACAGCACCCTGCACCTCTGGACCCCTTTACATTACACAGCACCCTGCACCTCTGGACCCCTTTACATTACACAGCACCTTGCACCTCTGGACCTCTTTACATTACACAGCACACTGCACCTCTGGACCCCTTTACATTACACAGCACCCTGCACCTCTGGACCCTTTTACATTACACAGCACCCTGCACCTCTGGACCCCTTTACATTACATAGCACCGCACCTCTGGACCCCTTTACATTACATAGCCCCCCACAGTTTGTTACACAGACACCCCCCTAACAGTTCTGGACCCCATGCATGTTACACAGACCTCCCTACAGTGCAGACCCCTTCCCTACAGTACAGACCCCCTCCCTACAGTACAGACCCCCCTACAGTACAGACCGCCTCTACAAAACAGACCCCCCCTACATTACAGACCCCCTCTACAATACAGACCCCCCTACATTACAGACCCCCCTACATTACAGACCCCCTCCCTACAGTACAGACCCCCCTACATTACAGACCCCCCTACAATACAGACCCCCCTGCATTACAGACCCCCCTACAATACAGACCCCCCTACAATACAGAACCCCCTACAATACAGAACCCCCTCTACAATACAGAACCCCCCTACAATATGGACCCCACTACATTATAGACCCCCCTACAATACAGACCCCCCTACATTTCAGACCCCCCTAAAATACAGAACCCCTTACATTTCAGACCCCCCCTACAATACAGAACCCCCCTACATTTCAGACCCCCCTACAATACAGAACCCCCTACATTACAGACCCCCCTACAATACAGAACCCTCCCTACATTTCAGACCACCCCTACAGTACAGAACCCCCCTACAATACAGACCCCCCCTTCAGACCCATAATGTACCTCAGATCAGCGCGGGACTGCATGTTGGGTCCCCTCCCCCTGTGTGGACAGGAAGGAGGAGGGGGAGGCGGCTTCACTCTGCTCGGCTGTGTGAGACAGCCAAGCCGAGACTGATCAAATCAGATCAACCTGTACAACTACTGAATAAGACAGTTTCCTCGTTTGAAACACTACATAACATAATATATCGAAGATGCACACCACCGGGACCTGGGATGTCTATCATGCATACCTCTCTCTCTTTGTTGTGACAGTCAAGCGTACCTCTGACTCTTGGTTGGCCTCTCCCAACAGTCCACTCTGGTTTAATCCTATGCTTAAGGAGCTAAGCTTCCTGCCCGACCCTAAAAGATGGACGTCCAGGAGGATTAAATACTTATGTCATATATACACACCTCAGGGTTTCAAATCCTTCTCCCAGATGAGATTAGACTTTGACTAACCACGTACCTATCTATTTTATTACTACCAACTTAGACATGCAGTGCGAGCACAGTTTGGTTCCCTAGACAGTCCCCTTAAGACACCTGACCTGGAAAAACTCCTGAGATCTCCGGACCAGACAAAGCTTATCTCTACCTATTACTCAGCCCTACTAACAAACAAACATCCTAGATTTGGGACAGATTTGGGACAGCACAACGGAAATAGGACTCCCTGGACATCCCAATCACAGAAGAAGTGGTCTGAATTCTGTGACACCTTTAAGACCTCTGTTATCTCCTCCAGGGACAAGGTAATCCAACTTAAGATCTTTCACCAATCACATCTTACCCCAGCTAAAATGGGCATATCCCCCTCTGCTGAATGCTTTCAGGGATGGGGCCACACAGCTGACTTCCTTCACTGCTTTTGGACCTTTCCCATAGTACAATACTTTTGGGTGAACATAGGCGCCTTTTATCTCCTCAGCACTGGGTCTCCCCAATATAATCAACCCCAAGAATTGTCTCTTGGGCATCTTTGTTGACCTGGCTGTTCCCTCCCAGGCCAAGAGGCTGCTTCGCATCCTCTATTTTTACACAAAGAAGTCAATTTTACTGACCTACAAGGGTGCAGCGACCCCAACTAGCGGTCTCTGGTTAAAACTGGTTAATGAATCCCTGCCACTATATAAGCTCACCTTTGATATCCGAAAGAGGAAAAAAACATTCCACTAAATTTGGGGCAGATGGCTGGCTAGCCCTCTGACCCTCTCCCCCATATTGCCACGACTGTACTGTTTATTATTATGGTACTCGTCTATAGAGTCTGATATTAATGCTGGATGTAATTTACTCTGACTAACATAGTATATACAGTGGGTACGGAAAGTATTCAGACCCCCTTAAATTTTTCACTCTTTGTTATATTGCAGCCATTTGCTAAAATCTTTTAAGTTCATTTTTTTTCCTCAATAATGTACACACAGCACCCCATATTGACAGAAAAACACAGAATTGTTGACGTTTTTGCAGATTTATTAAAAAAGAAAAAAATGAAATATCACATGGTCCTAAGTATTCAGACCCTTTGCTTTGACACTCATATATTTAACTCAGGTGCTGTCCATTTCTTCTGATCATCCTTGAGATGGTTCTACACCTTCATTTGAGTCCAGCTGTGTTTGATTATACTGATTGGACTTGATTAGGAAAGCCACACACCTGTCTATATAAGACCTTACAGCTCACAGTTCATGTCAGAGCAAATGAGAATCATGAGGTCAAAGGAACTGCCTGAAGAGCTCAGAGACAGAATTGTGGCAAGGCACAGATCTGGCCAAGGTTATAAAAAAATTCTGCTGCACTTAAGGTTCCTAAGAGCACAGTGGCCTCCATAATCCTTAAATGGAAGACGTTTGGGACGACCAGAACCCTTCCTAGAGCTGGCCGTCCGGCCAAACTGAGCTATCGGGAGAGAAGAGCCTTGGTGAGAGAGGTAAAGAAGAACCCAAAGATCACTGTGGCTGAGCTCCAGAGATGCAGTCGGGAGATGGGAGAAAGTTGTAGAAAGTCAACCACCACTGCAGCCCTCCACCATTTGGGGCTTTATGGCAGAGTGGCCCGACGGAAGCCTCTCCTCAGTGCAAGACACATGAAAGCCTGCATGGGGTTTGCTTAAAAACTGAAGGACTCCAAGATGGTGAGAAATAAGATTCTCTGGTCTGATGAGACCAAGATAGAACTTGTTGGACTTAATTCTAAGCCGTATGTGTGGAGAAAACCAGGCACTGCTCATCAACTGTCCAATACAGTCCCAACAGTGAAGCATGGTGGTGGCAGCATCCTGCTGTGGGGGTGTTTTTCAGCTGCAATCGAGGGAAAGATGAATGCGGCCAAGTACAGGGATATCCTGGACGAAAACCTTCTCCAGAGTGCTCAGGACTGCGTGGCTCTGATGAAGAAGCTGTGCGCTTCAAAAAGCACCAGCCGGTAGTGCGCCCCATCACGCCCTCCATGATTGATCTGAGTGTGGTTTGGGTTCCATACGCTGCAGCCTTCTTAGGCACCGTTTGTACATTGCGAACAATTGTACTTTTTTGTGAGTACCTTTCTATTGCTTTTATTTGAAATAAAATATCTTAAACAATATCACACTAGGCTGGTGCGCCCTTTTTTTTTTTCTCTTTTCGTTTGCTCAGGACCTCAGACTGGGCCGAAGATTTACCTTCCAACAAGACAATGACCCTAAGCACACAGCTAAAATAACGAAGGAGTGGCTTCACAACAACTTAGTGACTGTTCTCGAATGGCCCAGCCCGAGCCCTGATTAAACCCAATTGAGCATTTCTGGAGAGACCTAAAAATGGCTGTCCACCAACGTTTACCATCCAACCTGACAGAACTGGAGAAGATCTGCAAGGAGGAATGGCAGAGAATCCCCAAATCCAGGTGTGAAAAACATGTTGCATCTTTCCCAAAAAGACTCATGGCTGTATTAGATCAAAAGGGTGCTTCTACTAAATACTGAGCAAAGGGTCTGAATACTTAGGACCATGTGATATTTTAGTTTTTCTTTTTTAATAAATCTGCAAAAATGTCAACAATTCTGTGTTTTTCTGTCAATATGGGGTGCTGTGTGTACATTAATGAGGAAAAAAAAGTGGTTGTAAACCCTGTTTCGAAATTATTATTTTTTTTACTAACCTGCAAGACAAAGCTATAATGAGCTAGTATGACTAGCATACTAGCTCATTATGTACCTCTTACCTTCGATCGGGGCCCCCAAAGTCGTCCGTGTCCCTCCTCTAGCCGCATCCATCGCTGCGGCGATAGCCAGAATGTTACTTCCGGGTATCGCCGCTGCAGCCAATCACAGCGCCGCTCCGGCGCTGTGATTGGCCGGAGCGGCGAAGACGTGACTCCGCGCATGCGCGCGTGAGCCGTCGAATTCGGCTATGTCGTCGAATGTTGCGACCTAGCCGAATTTGTGAATGGGGTTAACCCCATGCGCATGCGCGTGACGTCAGCGTCGCCGCATTTAAATGCAAATATCTCCTTAACCGTGTAGGTTAAGGAGATATTTCATGCACCTACAGGTAAGCCTTAATCTAGGCTTACATGTAGGTCTTTGTTTATAAAGTGGGTTTACAACCACTTTAAATGATTTTAGCAAACGGCTGCAATATAACAAAGAGTGAAAAATTTAGGGGGGTCTGAATACTTTCCGTACCCACTGTATATGATGCACAAATTCCTTCTGTTCTAGGCTGACATAGGAGCATTCTGTACTTTATGTTTCGGATTTTGTTGTTTTTTATTTATATGTCTGTTTGTATGTTAACAAAATGCAAAAAATATATAAAAAAAAAAAAAAAAGGGAAGAGTTCCTGGTTTGGTCTGAACCCAGGTTCAGACCAAGCTCTACTTGTTTGCGCATTCGTCCGAACGCCCAACTTTCAGCCTGTTTTGCAAGACAACTAACATCTACAGTATTTTTTCTACCACTACTATATATGACAGGTTACTTCATCTTTTGTCAATGGTTGTTAAGGAAACAGCAGAAGGCAGCACACACCACACATTCTTAGCAGCCAGCGACATCACCAGGCTTTATTCATTTGCATGTTGAGAATCCCCAGCCATGTAAACAAAGAAACAGGGATAATGGCTGACATCATTGCCCAAATATGGCCACATTTAAGCAATTGGATTGACCAAATATGGCCATGGCTATATTTATCCACCTACCATCTGGACCATTTTTTTATTTTTTTTTACATATTATAATCATCAGTTTGTTTGTTTTTGCTATAAAATTACATAAAACCCCTAAACAGTATACATTTATTGAAAGCAAAGGCCCCGGAGAATAAAATGGTGGTTGTCATTTTTATGTCACACAATATATGCACAGCTGTTTTTTAAAATGCTATTTTTTTGTAAAAAATACACTTAAGTGAATGCTAGTGCACACAAACACAATATAATAGTTCTTATATTTTGATAATAATAATAATATATTTACTAATTTTGATAAAGTCAAAAGGGTGATGTTGTGTCAAGTAAATAGATACCAAACATGGCACCCACATGAGACATACACAATCATTTTAAAAAATAACAATCTATATTTACAGTCAATAGTAAAAGATGCCACTGTGTATGCGAATCATTAAAATCATGCAGCCCTCAAGACAAATAAGATAAACATAGCCCAATTGGACCACAACAAAGAACAACTATATCATGCAATATGTTCTATGACCAATTAATGATGGTAAATAGGTCCTAATCCAACGGTCAACGCATTTCGCTCACTGCATAGCTTCTTCAGGACCATAGTAAATAGGGTGTCTTTTTCTAATAAATGAATAGAACATATATGACTTATTACTAATCATAAACATGTACCACATTATATTTGCAAAATATAAGATCATGTCTATATAGCACTCACAATATGGCAGCATATCCACATGCAGTTTAAAGTATAACTAAAGGCAAAACTTAAATTTGTCACCATCTGTGTCCCATTGCAGAGATTTCCCTTCATTTCCTGTCCCATAGCCAAACAGGAAGTGAGAGCACTCCCTGCAAATTAGGGGAGATTGGGGACCCCCAGGTCACCAGAACTAGTGTCCCCATTGGACGATTTCCCCTCTGTTATTTTTCTGGGGACAACCCAAAATTTAGGATTTTCTTTTACTTCCACTTTTAATGATAATGGTAAACAGGACAAACAGAGAGGGTGTATCTCCCTAATGAGGGCACAGACAGCAATAAAAACGAGCAAGTTCTCTAATCCCTCTCTACTCTATCTAAAACTAAAAAAAATCCTGGCGGGCGGACATAGGGGCTAAAAGCCCTCATATTATGTTCAAGATTATAATAGATAGTGTATACCAGCCCTTATCAAGATAAATACAAATATAATTACAACCAATTTATACTCCATATGAACCAACAAAAGATGGAATGTGTTAAGATAATATGAGGACTTTTAGCCCCTATGTCTGCCTGCCAGGCATAAACTGCATGTGAACAGGCTGCCATGTTGTATGTGAGTGCTATATAGACATTCTTATAATTTGTAAATATAATGTGGTACATGTATGTAGCGGGTATGTACTTTCCCGGGTGTAATTTTGAACTTGGCAGAGACATCAGAGATGTGTAATTCCCTGCAGCCCAGTGGGTGGCGCTGTCGCCCTGGGCTGGGGTTGAATCATTGCTGTGTGCTGTGCCTCCTTTTTGTCCTCTCTCGGCAGCGGTATGGTGGGGCGGGGAACTCGCCGTGCTTGCTGGGAGAGGGTATAAAGGGGCCGGCCATCTTTGTCACGGGGTCGAGTCCCAGGCACCTTCAGCCTGTGGGCGGTGGTTCATGTCGGTCCTCTAGGCGGCCTAGGCCTAGAGGACAGTCGGAGGTCGTGTTCCATCTCAGGCACCTTTAGCCTGGGGTGAGGTACTCGGATGGAGGTCTGGAGCTCAGTGCCCAACACTGAGTTCCGCGAGGGAAGGAGATCCTAGGGTACCCAGGGATTGGGTACCCGAATCCGGAAGACGTAATGGACCGGGGGGAGCTCCTCACTCGAAGACCTGGTGCAGCATATTGCCAGTGACGGGTGAGTCTCTCATCGGAGACCGCCTGGAGGGAAATCTCCCCTCGCTCGGAGACTGCAACCCACTTTCAGGAAGGAAAGTGTAGAACACATTGTGTCTGGGCCTACTCGCATCCACACCTCCTTTCCTGTTCTGTTCCTACTAAGGGAGTTCAACTGATTGTGTTCATTCGAGAAGAATAAAGGAGTGTTGAACTTTAATGGTGTGGGGCTCATTTCCTGACAGACATTGTTCAAGGTAACTCTCGGTGGAGGCTCCAGGTGCACAACACTGACCCGAAGGTAAAAGAAAAGAACTTTGCTTATACTGCACTGACACCTGTGGTAAAGGCCATTCGTAGTGTTCCCCGCTCCCTCCCCTCTAAGGTACCCCTAGACAAGAGACAGACGAGCGTGAAAAAAGAGGGCAGTGAGGAGGGCGCTACATGTATATAATAAGTAATATATGTTCTATTCATTTATTAGAATAAGATACCCCATTTACTATGTTCCTGAAGCTACGCAGTGAGCGAAACGTGTTGGCCGTTGGATGAGGACCTAATTTGTCATAGAACATATTGCATGATATAGAGGTTATTTGTTGTGGTCCAATCGGGGTATATTTATCTTATTGGTCTTGAGGGCTGCATGATTTTATTGCTTTGTACGCAGCGGCGTCTTTTACTATTGACTGTAAATAAAGATTGTTATTTTTTAAATAATTGTGTATGTCTCATGTGGCTGCTATTAAAGTCCATACCATGGCGGGATACGTTTCCGCTAGAATGTGTTGACTACCTAGTTTAGGATGTGGCACCGTGGAGGTCTCTGTTATTCATAGATACCAAATATGTCAAGATTTAAAATTGCACACGCCTATGAAATGGCATCAAACTATGGCAACACTTTCAACTGCTTCAATGCTGGGCACTTTCACCCCCTTCCTGCCCAGGCCAATTTCAGCACAAACTTTTGCTGCCTCTGAACACACAGCCAGCGCTGAGGAGACTTCTAACTGTCCAGATCCATGTGCCAAAGGCACCCTCCAACAGGATCATTCCACAACTATTTTTACTAGCAGACCTGATGAAGGGGGGAGTCTCTAGTCCCCCGAAACGCGTTGGCCTCTTTGTATTGCTGAAACTTCAAATAAAATACAAATTAATCACCTCTTTGATCACCCGGCGCTCCTTTATCCTCATTTCTTGTAATAGCTTGGGCAGTGACAGATACTCTTTATGTAACGATCAGGTGTCTATTAGACCCCTGATCTCTCCTCTGCCCTCCAGTGGCTCACTGAGAAGCTGAGCCAACTTCTGGTCCAGGCTTCTGGGTGGATCCTGCATATATGGTTGGGATCTTTTCAGAACCTGGACTGGGTTTGTGATGTCAGCAGACAGTAGGTTTTAGCTCGCTGTCAGTTGGAAAGGAGAAACATGAGTGCAGAACTACCTGCACTCCTGTAATCCATAGGTGAAGTACTGCCAAAAAAACGTTGGCCATACTTCTCCTTTTCAACCAAGAAAGAACCTACGCGCCAGCCCAAGTAATAATAAACAATAACATGTGGTGCAGCTTATCACTAAGGCTGGGTTCACACTATTGCGAATTGGATGTGGGATTCACCACATCCAATTTGCATGTCTGGAGATTGTGACCGGCTCTCTATCAAGCCGGTTCACACATCTCCAGAGCGGCTTGGATGCGACTTGCACAGGAGTACTGTTTGTCTTCTGGTCCGTTTCAAGTCCGAATTCTGCCTAAAAATTGGGGCTTAAATTGGACCTGAAACAGTGAATGGGGACGCACCGGACCCCTGCTGTGAGCCGTTCCGTGCTGCAGTGTGAACCCAGCCTAAAGTGTGTTCAAACACCAATAAAAATCTAATAAAATGCAGCGCAACCACAATAAATATACAAAAAAGTAAGTATATAGCTGTAAAAAAAAAACTACAAACAATATGAATCATACATATAAAGCTTTAGCAAGCTATAAAGTAAAAGTAGTCCATGTGTATGTGAAAAAATATCAGAGAAGAAATATAGAGAATCTGCCAATAGGCTTTGGCTTAACTTCTCCTTTAATATAAGTTTGGACACAAGAAGAATTTCTTTGGTCTAACAAAATCTGTCACATAATAGTATCAAAAAAGTCCACTGTGAAGGAGACCCTGTTTTTTTTTAACACACCATTAACCGCTTGCCGACCAGCCGCCGCAGTTTTACTTTGGCAGAATGGCACGGCTGGGCGAAGTGACGTTACCTTGCGTCGCTTCGCCTTTTGGCCACTAGGGGCACGCTCGCCGCTGGAGCCAATGCGAGTGCCCGGCGGGCGCGATGACCGCCAGGCACCCGCAATCGCTCGTGACAGAGCCTGTAAACACACAGATCCCGGTTCTTTCAGGGGAGAGGAGACTGATCGTGTGTTCATACAATGTATGAACACCGATCTCTCTCTTTCCCTAGTTAGTCCCATCCCCCTACAGTTAGAACAGTTAGTCCCTTGTTCGCCCCTAGTGTTAGCCCCATTCCCTGCCAGTGACATTTATACAGTAATCAGTGCATTTTTATAGCACTAATCGCTGTATAATTGTCATTGGTTTCAAAAATGTGTCAAAAGTGTCCAATGTGTCTGCCGCAATATCGCAATCCCGATAAAAATCGCAGATCGCCGCCATTACTAGTAAAAAAAATAATAATAAAAATGCCATAAATCTATCCCCTATTTTGTAGACACTATAACTTTTGTGCAAACCAATCAATATACACTTATTGCAATTTTTTTTACCAATAATATGAAGAAGAAAACATATCGGCCTAAACTGAGGAAAAAAATAGCTTTTTTTTTTTAAAAATGGGGATATTTATTTTAGCAAAATTATTATTATTTTTTTTAAATTGTCGCTCTTTTTTTGTTTATAGCGCAAAAAATAAAAACTGCAGAGGTGATCAAATACCACCAAAAGAAAGCTCTATTTGTGGGGAAAAAAGGACGTCAATTTTGTTTGGGTACATCGCAATTGTCAGTTGAAGCGACATAGTGCCGTATCGCAAAAAATAGCCTGGTCATTGAGCAGCCAAATCTTCCGGGGCTGAAGTGGTTAATTGAAGTAGATAATGTTTTGGCTATACATGCACCTAAAAATGTGAAAATGGTAGGGAAGTTAGTTGAGAAGTTGTTGTCAACTTAGCCAACTCATACTGACATTCTTAAAGTCAGGGCACCCATGCATTAATGACCTCTATCTAAAAAATGATCATCTATAATTTAATATTATAATAATAATTATAATAAAAATGTATGGTGTCTCTTATGTTACAGATCAGGTTCAGACTTCCAAAGCAGGTTTCAATTTTTATGCATTTCTGTATTGGTAAGAAACTAAAGATCCTACAGTGGGTGTTTGCCAATTACTGTCTGGCATTGCAAGTAGGAGTTCTCAGATCACCAGATTACCAACAAAAGATTAGGGTGGCCTGGGGCACTACATCAATGCAGAAATTAAGAAAAACAAATGAACTAGCTGTACCTCTTATATTCATGGCAGAGTGTTTGTTGTTTTTTCAACATGCTGATAAAAATGAATGGTGTGAACGCAGCCTTATGCCGCGTACACGCGACCGTTTTTCATGGCGTGAAAAATGCCATTTTTTAAATTGGTCATTAAAAACGATTGTGTGTAGGCTCCAGAGCATTTTTAATGACGTGAAAAATGGGCTAAAAAAAATTAGAACCTGCTCTATTTTTTCACGTCGTTTTTCACGTCGTGAAAAACGGTAGTGTGTATGCTTTTACGAGGGGAAAAAAAACACGCATGCTCAGAATCAAGTATGAGACGGGAGTGCTCGTTCTGGTAAAACTAGCGTTCGTAATGGAGACAGCACATTCGTCACGCTGTAACGGACTGAAAAGCACGAGGCTGAAAAGCGCGAATCGTCGCTCAACAAACTTTACTAACATGAAGGGTGGCGCCATCCGAATGGAACTTCCCCTTTATAGTGCCGTCGTACGTGTTGTACGTCACTGCGCTTTGCTCAAGCGTTTTTTTTCATGAACGTGTGTATGCAAGACAGGCTTGAGAGGAAACAAGAAAAATCACGTCGAGA
The DNA here is from genome assembly GCA_029206835.1 of Rana muscosa. Taxonomy (NCBI): domain Eukaryota; kingdom Metazoa; phylum Chordata; class Amphibia; order Anura; family Ranidae; genus Rana; species Rana muscosa. Next base: position 82,688,299 of record CM055128.1, read on the forward strand.
AAAACTTTGTTTTTTAAAATGACATTAAAAACGTACGTGTGTACGCGGCATAATACTTATTGCAGTAAAATAAGCAATAGAAGTTTGAAATCTAGGCCACAAGGTTCTAGGTGTGCCCATTCCAGCAATTAAAACATTAATATACTGTCATCAGCATTAAAAGTTTTATTTAAATTTGCATACAATGGAAACTTTGTCACCTCATTAGGCTGGTATGCGGTATCTCATACTGTGCCAGATGCGGATGTCATTGTGAGGTTGTATCGGCTATGTCACCTTCTATTTTAACCTTAGACATGTGTTTAAATCTATGGTGATCCCTATAATAACCGTTATTATAAAACTATTTTGTTATGAAATAACCGAAAAACTATAAATGTTCTCCCGGAACTGGCATAACCTGTGCTATTTAAAAAAAGGGCATACAGGGAGTATTATTTATCCATTATTTAATTGGAGTAATTTTAAATGCATATTGTACGTCACTATAGTAGAAACTGTGCATGATGCATCTAAACTGCGTATTTCTTTCATGACTAAAAGCTACGATATGTGACCATATACTAATGTAGATAAACTGCAACTTCATTGATGATGGTCTTTGGGACAAAGGATCACATTACAGGAGAATTGGTTACAAGGGGTTGTACAGTTGAAACGTTTTTCCTTCATTTTGGATATCGCAGAGAAGGGTTGGGAACCCTTGTTGTGTTTTAACTGCAATCAGGGGCTTTGTAGAAGGATTTCCCCTAATGTCATGTACTGCTGTCAATGTTTTAGCAGTTAGAAAGTGAAGGGGACCCTCCAACAGTAACACAGAAATAAATTAAAATGTTGATTCTAGTAGCAGAAAATAAATACAAATCTTTCAAACAAAGCCTGGATGGCGGTAAAAATTAATCCTTCTACAATTTATCCAAACATTTGGCTTGCCATATACTTTTGCTTCCATTATGTTTGGATCTTTGTTGGGTTTGGTTACATTGTTGGGTTGTGTAAGGGTTGAGGATACAGGGAAGGATAGTGTTAGGTTTACAGGGAAGGTAGTGATAGCGTTACATGAAAGTGAAAGGTAAATGTAGGGTTGGGGTTACAAGGATGGTAGTGTTAGGGTTAGGATTACAGGAAGGGATAGTGCTAGGGTTATAGGGAGGGTAGTGTTAGTGTTAAGGTTACAGGCAAGGTAGAGGTAGAGTTACAGGGAGGGTAGTGTAATGGCTGGGTTAACATGGAAGGCAGTGGTAAAGTTACAGCAAGGGTATGGTTAGAGGGAGTGTTGTGTTAGGATTACAGTAAAGGCTAGGGTCAGTGTTAGGTTACAAGGAGACTTCAGAAGGCCATACACTATAGAATCTGAAATCTGAATCTCTGTTCAATGAGCTTTAGATTTACCAAAACTACAATATGTAATAGGAGGACACACCCCGACAATCCATTCAATTTGTATGAAATAAGGCAGGCCCTTGCACTACATAATTGATCATAGAACTAAAGGAGAATAATCAGATTGTAGAGTGTATTGCCATCTAGTGTTAGGGCGTCGACACAACAAGGGTAAGTGTTAGGCCCCTTTCACACGGGACGGATCCGAGAAGATCCGCCCCATGAACCTCTGCTTGCTCAGCGGGGATCGTTCCGCTGATCCCCGCTGAGCCGGTGGATGACAGGACGGTCCCTGCACACTGTGCAGGGACCGTCCTGTCAGATCTCCGCTCTCCCCTATGGAGGGATCGGATGAACACGGACCGTCTGTCCGTGTTCATCCGATCTGCTCTGCAGACGGATAGAAAAATAGGATTTTCCTCCGTCTGCAGAATCGGAGGATTGCGGACCCGGATGAGATCGGGTGTGTAAACGGATGGATGAAAAAGCGGACATACGGTCAGCTGGTGTGAAAGGGGCTTTAAGGTTACAGGGGAAGTTAGTGTTAGAATTCCAGGGAGCATAGGTACACAGGAGTTTTAGATTAGGGAATTACTTTCTGTGTCTAAAATTACAAGTGCCATTTTGTTATATTTAAAGCCTAACTGCAGCCAAAAACACACAAATAAAAATCAGCACAAGGGACATGGCATGGTTTAGTTAGTATGAGGTGTTCCTTGTGTTGATTCTTCTTCTTTTAGTAGGAATCCTCCGCCCTGAATCCTACCCCCCCCCCCCCCCGGCCATAATATTCTGGTGCATTAGGGGGTAATACAACTAAAAGGCTGTCAGGGGCCTCTTATTAAGAGAGCCCGACTATGCCCTTTCCTGCTAGATACAGAGTTCATAGAACTCATACTACAGCTTCTAGGAATGGGACAGGATCTCTGAATGGAGGGGCAGAGCTATCAATCATCCATCCAACCCCCATTCAGAGATATTTTGTTATTGATAGGACCTGTAGTACAGCTTCTATGAATGTTGGATCTGGAAGGAAAAATTTGCATAGTTGGGACTTCTTGATGGGAGCTCCTGAAGTCATTGAGTTATATTTAACCCTACCACACTGGAAGATTAGGGCAGCGGGTGGGGGCGTAGGAAGATTTCTCCTGAAAGAAGCAAAATCAATAAAAGAGACATATCATACTGAGTTCCTCTTACATCAGGGTCCCCATCCAAATGCCCCATTACAACAGAGTCCTCCATATGTCCACATCAGACTTCCACCGTACATCAGGGTCCACATCAGAGCGGAAACTGTGCACCTCAGCTGCAGGCCCGATAAAATCTTATAGATGGCCACATTTGCCATGATAAGCCCTCAATTCCTGTAGGGCCCTGTAAAAAAAAAAAAAAACACACACTGAACAGGCAGTGTAATAGCCACTACTGCCACAAACTCATGGTGTACGCTTAGCTGATTCATGCAAATGGCTGTATATAGCTTCTTGAAGAGTTCCAATTTCACAATAAGTCAAGAAAATTATATATCTAAATAATATCTTACTGGGAAATATTTGATGCAAAAATCAGTAAGAAAAATACACAATCATGGCTCTTCAATTATTTAGTGCAAAGATGTACAAAGTATGTAATCGGTAAGCGCTTCTCCCAGGGGGTTTACCGATGTGAGGGGGACCCCAGAAGACAAGGTTCGGGGTCAAACTGTGCAAAACGAACTGCACAGTGGAGGTAAGTATGATATGTTTGTTATTTAACACTCTTAAGCCCCGGACCATTTTGGCTGGTTAAAGACCAGGCCCCTTTTTACGATTCGGCACTGCGTCGCTTTAACTGACAATTGCGCGGTGGTGCGACGTGATTTCCAAACAAAATTGACGCCCTTTTTTTTTCACAAATAGAGCTTTCTTTAGGTGGTATTTGATCACCTCTGCGGTTTTTATTTTTTGCGCTATAAACAAAAATAAAGCGACAATTTTGAAAAAAATTCAATATTTTTTACTTTTTGCTATAATAAATATCCCCCAAAAATATATAAAAAAAAATTGTTTTCCTCAGTTTAGGCCGATACGTATTCTTCTACATATTTTTGGTAAAAAAAAAAATCGCAATTGGCGTTTATTGATTGGTTTTCGCAAAAGTTATAGCGTTTACAAAATAGGGGATAGTTTTATGGCATTTTTAATAATATTTTTTTTTTTACTAGTAATGGCGGCGATCAGTGATTTTTTTCATGACTGCAACATTATGGCGGACACATCAGACACTTTTGACACATTTTTGGGACCATTATCATTTTCACAGCGATCAGTGCTATAAAAATGCACTGGTTACTGTGAAAATTACACTGGCAGTGAAGGGCTTAGCCACTAGGGGCGCTGTAGGGGTTAAATGTTCCCTGCATTGTGTTTCTAACTGAGGGGGGGTTGGGCTCTGTGTCATATGACACCGATCTCCGCTCCGAGTACACAGAGCCGAGATCCGTGTCATTGTCACTAGGCAGAGCAGGGAGATGCTTGTTTACACAAGTATTTCCCTGCTCTATGCCTCCGTGAGACGATCGCGGGGATCCCCGCGGCGATCGACTCACGGGGAAGGCAGCAGGGTTGCGAGCGCGCCACCGGCAGCGCGCGTGCGACCCCCATGTCAGGCAGTTAAAGGGGACGTACAGGTACGTTGATGTGCCTGTACGTGCCATTCTGCTGACGTATATCTACAGGAGGCGGCCGGCAAGTGGTTAAAAAAAAAAACAAGGGTTTACAATGACTGTAAAGTGGAGTTCCACCCAAAAATTGAACTTCCGCTTTTCGGAACCCTCCCCCCCTCCGGTGTCACATTTGGCACCTTTCAGGGGGGAGGGGGGTGCAGATACCTGTCTACCAGGTATCTGCACCCACTTCCGGGCATAGACTCCCATGGGAGTCTACGCCACTCCCCCCCCCCCCCCCGCTCCTGGGAAACACACTGCTCCCAGGAGAGAGCGGGGACCAGTGACGGCACGCCGCGCTACTCGCGCATGCGCAGTAGGGAACCGGGCAGTGAAGCCGCAAGGCTTCACTTCCTGATTCCCTCACCGAGCATGGTGGCGGCAGCATCCGAGGACCGAGCGATTGCTCGACCTCGTCTGCCGACATCGCGAGCGCGCTGGACAGGTAAGTGTCCATTTTTTAAAAGTCAGCAGCTGCAGTATTTGAAGCTGCTGGCTTTTAAAAAAAAAATTTGGGTGGACCTCCGCTTTAACTTCAAAAAAATAATAACAAATACAGCCACTACTTCTATGGACTGGTAAGCTGCAGCATTATACACCATTGTTATTGAGTTTAGATACACTTTGATGTAAATCTGGAATGTGTTGCTGATGGTCAGGGACATAGGCCAAGGCCTTAGTTGGCTATGTAAAAATCTGATCCTCATAATAACCATAATAACCAGATTCCACATAATTGTAGTCAGGTTAGTGGGACACGTCCCTGTACTTTGCTACTGTGATTTTCCAAGTAGTAAAAATCTAACACAGCTTATACTTCAACCACTGAGAATGCAGTGATGTTGAAAACAGTAGTAAAGTCTTACCAAAAGAAAAATTATAACAAATCGACCTTTCAAATGCAGCCCTCCAGTAGCGCACTGTTACCGTAGCCGATGCTTCCATCTTCACCAGGTCTTCTTTACGGGTTTGTACTCTCCAGTCGTTCGATTAGTCGGGTTGTGATGAGGTGACTCCCGCACTTGCAGCACAGCACTCTGCATTCCACGGCATACTCCGTGTGCACTGAATCTAGAGCAGTGGTTCTCAACTCCAGTCCTCAGGGCCCACCAACAGGCCAGGTTTGCAAGATAACTGAAATGCATCACAGGTGATATAATTTGCTGCTCAGGGATTGCAGTCGTCTAGTCTGCATCTCACCAAGGTAATACTTAAAATCTGGCCTGTTAGTGGGTCCTGAGGACAGGAGTTGAGAACCACTGATCTAGAGCTTCATTGTGCTGGTGACAACATCAGGTATTACCGATGTAAATATCTCCTAAATGGTGAACGTTTAGAAAATTTTCATTGAACCTACAGGTAAGCCTTATGAAGCGTACACACGATCGGAAATTCCGACAAGAAAAGTCCGATGTGAGCTTTTGGTCGGAAATTCCGACCGTGTGTGGGCTCCATTGGAATTTTTCTGTCGGAATTTCTGCCAAGAAAAATTTGAGAGCTGGCTCTCAAATTTTCCGACAAGAAATTCCGATCGTCTGTATGCATTTCCGACGTACCAAAAACCACGCATGCTCGGAATCAAGTCGACGCATGCTCGGAAGCATTGAACTTAATTTTTCTCGGCTCGTCATAGTGTTGTACGTCACTGCGTTCTTGTCGGTCGGAATTTGGTGTGACCGTGTGTATGCAACACAAGTTTGAGCCAAGATTCCATCAGAAAAAAATCCACGTTTTTCTTGTCGGATTTTCCGATTGTCTGTATGCGGCATTATTGTAAGCTTACCTGTAGGTACAAGTTTTAAGTGTTAGTTTACTACCACTTTAACCTCCCTGGTGGTATGATTCTGTCTGGAATTATGTACCAAAAGCGGTACAATTATTTTGCATGGAAATTTGGTGTTATGTATTGTAGGCCTGCAATTCTTAGTAATTACTTACTTAAACCTGACCAAACAAGAGTCTAGTAGACATCCCGGGTATGATAAAGTTTGAAACACAAAATAATAAATTATAATATAATAAATAACTATAAATAATTATAACAAATAGTAATGTAATTATAATAAAAATTATTCAATAATGTAATCAAATCAAAAACACAGAAATTTGCTCAGTTGCAGAATTGTAGCTGTCATTAGATTTAGTGTTTGATGACAAATTTCCCCACAAATCGCTATCGCTCAATTCTGCAAGTGATTCTAATTTATTATCGCTGTTTTCTAGCTGGTCTAAAACCACTTTTGATATAAACGGACACTTTTTGGTTGTTATGGACAATCTCCAGTTTCCAGGCAGAAAGAAAAGTTTTTATAATATAAAACTGCATGCAGGACACTGGACAGACCACTAGGGACAAAGGGGGTGTGTAATTATTTGATACAGTACTGTAATCTGTAAGATTACAGTATACTGTATCTATACTGTGTTTTTCACTTTTTGAATTTGGCGCCGAACTCTGTCCCCGTGCGTCGCAACGTTGCAGGGAACAGAGCTCGACACTCGGCAGTGTGGATCGAGCGAGGAGACAGCTCATACACACTGCGGGAGGACATCGCAGGATCCAGGGAACAAGGTAAGTAACTTCCCTGTATCCTGCAATGCGATCCCAAGTCTGGCTCCGGGTTACCGCTCTCAGCATGGAAAACTCACCCCGAGCCAGACTTGGGATTACCGCCAGGGAAGTTAAAGAAGAATTCCAGGTATGGATATTTTTACTAGTTATATTGATCGAACTTGGACCAATGTAACTATGTATATATCATAGCTATGGGATCCCCTGGAAGCTGAAAGTCACTGTAGTAGTAGACACTTCTACTCCAGTGGTCTCCATTAAATTCTGGAACCTATGCAGAACAGTTTCTCTGCTAGATTGTGAATACAGGAGATCGCCCACTCAGCACGGGCCACATTCAGAGATTGCTTTGCATTTTTCCAATGAATACAAAGCGTTCTCTGATTGGACGAGGTGAAGAGGCGGTGTCTTGTTCTCCACTTCATGCAATCAAAGAATGCTTTGCATTCAGAAAATGCAAAGCGATCTCTGAATGGCGCTGAGCAGCGGACCTCCTGTGACCTCCTCAATGCAGCTGGGCAGCCGCTTGGCCCAGGATCCTGAAACTAGTGGAGATCACTGGAGCAGCGGTGTCTACATATCTACGTAATTGATTTCCAGCTTCCAGGGAGATCCCACAGGTATGGTATATACTGTACATAGGTATTGTTCCAAACTGGGTGTAATTATAAAAATATTCTTCTTTAAGCTGCTGAGAACTCACACATTGCACCGCTGTTTCTCTAAACACATTTTACCATATTATTAGTCAATCATAATAGGAACACAAATCTTTTCCATTGTCTAAGGGCTCTGAATAAAACTCTTATAAATATTCATCCTCTTTTCAGGCTTCCACACCCTGCTGAATACGTGTCATCTATGTGATTATATTAACAGCTCATTGTTATTTTTTTAAACAGAATGAAACAAACGGCAAAATAAATTAATGTTGATGATCCATAAACCTTTTCTAATTCAGGTTAGTGAGGTTCTATAGTAAATCACAATCCATCACAAGTCTGTCCCTGTCCAAAAACATATTATTTTAAATATTGGACAACCTTTTTTTATGATAGTAATGTAAAGGAAAACGTTTTCTGCTTGTGTCTAGGGTGGTGCGAATAGCACTATAAATAAAACGTTAAAAGCGTGGTAATTAATGGTGTTTTTACAACATTTTATAGCTTGTTTGAAAATTGTGTTATATGCAATTATCTGTAGAAGGTGAAAAGTAGGAATGAGCAACATGTAAATAAATTAAATTTATTTAGGAAATGCCTGAAACGTTAATAAAATGGCACTTCAATTTAAAGAACAATTGTACTTTTGGTACCCATTGTCCTTAAACGTGATGCAGGAAATGTGCAGTTTGGACTGGAGCTGAGCTTTAAGCTCATGTTCAAGGGATCTCCACCCTACCCTATACCCCCTACCCCAGGAGTGCCCAACCTTTTGAAGAGCGGGGGCCACTTAATCGACTTGGTAACCGGTCACGGGCCACAATGAGCAGAGCAGGTGGATGGCAGCCCACTCTATAGAGATCACGGAACTCTTTTTTTTTTAAGCGGATCGGATTGGAGGTAGGCATTTGTAAACAGATACAAGTCCATTTACGTTATGCCCTGTACACACGATCGTTTTTTCCGATGAAAAAAGTCAGATGGAACTATAATTTCCAGCGATTTCTGCAATGGATCACCAGTTTCTACTCCTGGTAGAGAAGCCATGGAGGGTAACATGATGGCGAATTCAGCTGAATAAAAAATGCGTTAGGGTTTTCTTATTTTTGAATGGTGGAAACAGGAGGAGGGGGCATTTACCCAAAGATTTTTTGGGGGAAATTGAACTTTCAATTAATTTCTAATATGCAATTGTTCAGCTAATACACATCTGAATTCTCTTTATCTCAGGTGAGGTTATAAATCAGGAGATCCTCAACTCATATTAGCTATGGATCCTCTCTGAGAAACATCCTATACTACAATCTTTGTTTGAGCCTGACTGAAGATGTATTTCTCTGGCAGGCAGCTCTATGCATAGATTAATGGAACAATCTTTAGCCTTGGCCACGAGCTGGTTGTCTGGCAAATAATAGTATGTCCAATTAGGCTTAAACATAGCTGGGACACTGAAGGCAGCTTTGAGATCAGCCTTGATTTGCAGATATCTCTACTTTTCATTATGCATTGTACACACGATCGGAGTATCCGATGGTCTAAAATCCGATGGAATTTTTCACTGGAATTCCGTTCAAGCTGTCTTGCATACACACTGTCAGACTAAATTCCGTAAAACACTCAGACGAGCCGAGAAATATTAAGTTCAATGCTTCTGAGCATGCGTCGACTTGATTCTGAGCATGCGTTGGTTTTTTCTCCGTTGGAGTTCCACACAGACGATCGGAATTTCCGATGAAACAAGTCCGATCGTGTGTACAAGGCATTAGTTAGAAGTTGTCATGGCAGCTTGGAACCAACATTGAAAACCTTTGGGTGGACAACAGTGAACTGTGAAGGGGCAGCACTACAACTCTACCTCATGAGCCATCTTGTGACTTAAAGCTCACTCTACAGTCACTCTTAACAACACTGTTGAGGGCCATATCCATTTATTGAAACATGAATGAAAGTGCAATATTTCTTTGGTTTTAGATGGAGCGAGGGGGGGGTTAAGTTTTAATTGCTGTCTGTTTGCCCCTCACTACCTGTCCTAATGATGCAACAATAAGGTGAAGGAACAGGTATCCTCATTGGGAGGTTTTAATTTATCTTCATTATAGTTCCATCTACAATTTGTGCATGAATGGGTTTTTGGGAAAATTATATTAAACGATGAGGCGCTAGTGATGTTCAGTGAATCAAAAATGCAAATACAAATAAATAGCAAGCTAAAAGTCAATATGTGGTAAATCCTATAAAGCCGCCATTCCAGGTTCTGATCCCACATCCTATCTAGGCTTGGCCTTAGGAGAGACGCGGATTTCACACCATCCCTTATTAGCCGGCTTGCACATGCTGATTACACCTGGTGTCCAGATCAGCACTGTAAGGCCCCTTTCACACTGAGGCGCTTTGCAGGCGCTATTGCGCTCTAAATAGCGCCTGCAATGTGCCCCAAAAAAGCCTCTCAATACTATCCAATGTGAAAGCCCGAGGGCTTTCACACTGGAGCGTTGCGCTTGCAGGAGGCTCAAAAAACTCCTGCAAGCCGCATCTTTGAGGCGCAATAGGAGCGCTAAAAATAGCGCTCCTGTGGCGCCCCTGCCCATTGAAATCAATGGGGTAGCGCCTCTAATACGCCCGCAAAACGCCTCAAAGAGGCGTTATTGCGGGCGTTTTTAACCCTTTTTCGGCCGCTAGCGGGGGTTAAAATACCCCCGCTAGCGCCTGCAAATCGCAGCAAAAAAAACGGTATAGCGGCGCTAAAAATAGCCAGCGCATCCAGCGCCTCAGTGTGAAAGTAGCCTAACATGTGAGTGTAATCGCCATTTGTTGTTGTCATTTGCTTTTATCTATTAAAAATACTAAACTATGAGGCCTCCCTCTATGTCTCTTGTGGAGTCATTTTTCCCATCCTAGTTTCATCTCGAGGGGCCAGTGGAGTGGAACTGTGCTGTCAGTGGAATCAATTGGTATTCCAGAAGCGCTGTTTGACCTTCCTGTAAAAAAGGGGTCATAATTCTCTGGTGAGTGGTCAGTGGTCACCCATCTCTTGAGCACTTGTGGTGAAGAACTAGGAATCTGATTTTGAGCATCACAATTTGGTGTTGGGATTTATCACATATGGACTTTTAGCTTGCTATTTATTTGTATTTGCATTTTTGATACACTTGTAGCGGGTATATACTTTTAAAACTGGTGAAGACACCAGTGATGCATAGTTCCCTGCGGCCCAGCAGGTGGCGCTGTCACCTTGGGCCGGGGTTGAACCATCGCTGCAGTGCCGTACCCTTTGTGACCTCTCGCAGCGGTTGTACGGCGGGGCGGGGAACCCGCCGTGCATGCTGGGAGAGGGTATAAAGGGGGCGGACATCTTCGCCACGAGGTTGGAGTCCCAGGAACCTTCAGCCTGAGGGCTGCTGTTCACGGTCGGGGTCCAGGCGGCCTAGGCCTGGACACCTGGAGTTCGTGTTCCATCCCAGACACCTTCAGTCTGGGGTGAGGTACTCAGCCAGAGGCCTGGGGCCCAGTACCTTCCGCTGGGTCCCGCGAGGGAGGGATTGTCCTAGGGGGCCCCGGGAGTGGGGCACCTGAGTCCAGAGGCGTAAGGGACCGGAGGAGGGACTCATCCGAAGACCTGGTGCAGCAGATTGCCAGTGCTGGGTGAACCTCTGGAGACCGCCCGGAGGGATATCCTTCTCGAACAGGGGCCAAGTTCAGAGAGGAAGGTGGTTCATGCCCAATGACCGGTGGCAGCGGTCCAGCTATTCAACTCAGGTCAGTGGCAGAGGCCTGCTATTAGGCCTGTGGCAGGGGCCTCAATGGTTCATCCGGTCGGTGGCAGCGACCAAAACTCACGGTCGGTGGCAGAGACCGTGCGCCAGGCCTATTCGCTAGCAAAGGAATAGGAGAGTTCAGTTGTGCCTGGGCCTACTCGTATCCACACCCCTGTCTGTTCATTACTGAAAGTTCAACTGATTGTGTTCACCCTGAAAACAGAGAAATAAAGGAGTGTTGGACTTTCGATTGGTGTGGGGCTCTATGTTATTGGCAGACACATCTCCACGAAACAACTGAGGCTTCGTATGCAGTGAACAGACCCGGAGGTAATTCAAGTAACTCTGCTCAACCCTCATACACATACGAGGGGAGAGCTTGGCGTAGTGTTCCTGCACTCTCCTCTCCCAGGTACCCCTAGACACAAGCCATACACAAACGAGAGGGAGAGTGAGGCTCCGCTACACACTGAACATAACTAGCGCCTCATCTTTTAATATAATTTTCCTGCAGCATTTGGTGACCTGTTCACTTTTAAAGGGGCAGCTTCCATTATGTTTGTTCACTGATTTCACAGGGCGCCATTCATTGTTTTTCATTTTTTTATGAATGGGTTTTTGTCAGGCCGATCATGCTAAACCATTGGCCAGTCTTAATCATTTCGGGCCATGGATTTCACAATTGGAATCCCTATTGTTTTTGATACATCATGATCTGATATGTCTGTTATAATAGCTAGAGTTCAGCTTTAATTTGTTAGTCAAGGCCATCTAGACTTGCTAGTGCATCTAACACTACCCTCTCCACAGGATGACAGTACTGCTGTCCAAGGTGGCGCTGTTGCTCCTCCATAGAGTGGGGACACCTTAATTGATAATAGAGACAATAAGAAAATCAGACAAATTACCATGAGTTGTTTTTTGAATGCTAGTCTCATATCATATCCACGGGGGATTACTTACCATATGAAAAATGTTGTATGACAGAAAACAACTTCACCCATACGTAGCGAAGTGCCACCGAACAATAGGAAGTAATGTCATTACTTGTGACCCTTCTTCTAGCCACACCTAGAGATACACACATTTTGAGCGGCAAGGATTTTTCGTTGTTCACACGTCTTGTACACTCGAATTTCTTCATACGAGCGATCATAAGATAATGGTTAGATCTGTTATCGGAGAACATTTTTCACACGCTGTGTGAACAGTCGTGATCGGCTTTGTCCAATTTTCTTATTATGTGTACTAGCATTAGGAACAGGATTGGTTACTGGCCAGATCGCCAGGTTAAAGGACAAAAAGCCTAAAAAAGAAAACTGTCACAGCCATCAATCCTTTATATACACTTTAATGTTACATTTAATCTTTTACAGTTTAGGTTGAATCTTAAGTGATCCTAAATACAAAATGCATGAGTCACTTCTCAGACGAAATATCAGCTCTAGGCAAGACTTCAATCGAAACACTTTCTAGACAAGAAACTAAATTAGATCCCAATGGATGCTCACACCCCAACATGTCACCTCCCCCTGTAAAATTGATTGCCTGTGTACATATATAGAGCAGAAAGCTTGATGCAGAACAAACTGCCATCATGATGAGGACAACACAGATCTTCTTTATCCTGGGTCTCCTACTTCCACTGTGTGCAGTGGTCACCAGCCTTTCAATTAAGAACCCTGCAAATGGTAAGTTACAGAAAGCAAACATTACACCTTTAATTAATTTAAGGGTCAGTCCACTCAAAGTTTTTTTTTTTTTTAATTATAGGTAAAAGCCTGTTGGGTTAAATTACCAGTTGGCTTGTTATATTTCTTTGTGATTCTAGTGGGGCTCCAGCTGCCTCCCTACCATAGTTTCCAATTCTGTTCTTGCACACCTTGGAGTTTTACTCTTCTTGTTAAAACAGGAATAGTCTAGGGTGTTCCCACTCTTTTGGCTGCTTTTATATCATATATAAAAATTTAAAATCTAGGAGACTTTTATAAGAGTATTTGTGGAAAGTTTTATCATTCATATGTATACACTGTAGAGTTCTTACAAAATGAAGTACAATATTTGTGTTGTATATGTAATTCTGACATTGAAATATTTACTTCTGTAATACCATTTCTGAACATCTTTGAGAGACCATTTGCCCATATTGTTAATTCCTTGACGGATTAGTCTGCCTAAACATGAATGATATTTTAGGTATTGTCTGATAATTTAATTGTTGGTTTGTTATAGGTCCACTCCTGGGTAGTCTATTGGTAAACTGCTTCTAAGTTCTTGGTTTGGCACACCTGATGTGATGATTTGGAGGCGGTCCACCCTTATATTTAGATCTTTAACATTTATAGTATATTATGAATAATTCACCAGGTGCAGCTGGAACACATAAAAGTGGATAGGAACACTTAAAACTCCAAGGTGGACAGGAGCAGAATAAGGAATTCAAGTAGAACTATAGCCAAAACTTTTTTTTTTTCATTTTGGATAGAGCAAAGGAGGGATATAACCCGTCAGATTTTTTTTCCCGCCATCTGTGTCCCATTGCAGAGATTTCCCATCACTTTCTGTCCCATAACCAAACAAGAAGTGAGAGGAAATCCCTACAAATTAAGAACTAGTGTCTCTATTGGAAGATTTCCCTTTTATTACTTTTCTGGGAACAACCCAAATTCTGGGAATTTCTTTTACTTTCACTTTCAGTGATAATGGTAAATATAAACAGGACACATAGAAAGGGTGAATCTGCTTAATGGGGTCACAGATAGTGATAAATCCCTTCTAATCTCCCTCCAAAACTAAAAAAAAAGGTTTTGCCTACTTTAAGAAAGGGTGCTCTCATTGATGGACTATTCAAAACTATTGTCATTGGCTGACTCAGTCCACATGCTCCACTTTTGCATGGACTGGTCTCCTGCTGTTTTGATTTCTATTATAACCTACACATGGGTGTATCTAAGTGTCAGGCAGTGTATAGAATGGATTTAAGCTATTTACATACTTGGTACTCATGATGAATCCATCTGGTAAATTCCTATTATGTTAATTTTTTATTTGCCTGAATATTTTTAATGTTTGTTCGTTTTTGCAGAAGGCTATGGGGTCAGACATGCAAGCGCACTCCTGAGGTGGGCTGTGTGTGTCTATACCACTCCATCCTCTAATGTATTAAGATAAAAAAAAACTTGTAAATTTAGAACCACTTTACGTGATTGAAAAAGCTCATTTATCTGTTGTAACAGTTGTTACCGCATTTCTGCTGAATGCATTTCTGGACAATGTACACCCTGTTTAAAGTGGTTCTGAATGGGCAAGTGACAAGTTCTACTAGAAGAGCAATCCCCTAGTCGTTGCTACTCACCTTTGCCAAGCTTACCCACTGTTTTGTTGCAGCCCTTGGGAGATATCCAGTACTTCTACTCATGTGACCTTCCTCCCAGGATACAGTGCTGGGGCCTCAGCAGTCCCTTGCTAGCCCCTGAACACTGAAGGGAGGAAGAAGTTATGTACCCTTTGTGTAAGCTCCCATTCCAACTGACACAGAGCTCACACAGGGTTTGAATAAAGTTGCAGGGAGCACAGGGAAATTAAAATGAGTGTGTAGGGATGGAGGTGGACTGGTTGCTCTTTCAAGAGAAGTTGTCACTGTGCTAGATAGGCAATCTGAGAGTCTCTAATAAAATGACAGTGCAGGAGGTACAACATGTAGCAACTACAGCAATACTAATAGGACATTACAATTTACACAACACAAGTTGTCAGTAACCAATTTTGTTTGCTCAAGTATAATAAGATCACTCTGCAATGTGTTTCGTTTTAGTTGCTCAGAAACCAGGAACCTGTCCCCCTGAACGCTATTATATCAAAGCCAGTAATCCGGATATAATCCACAACTTCTGCCACAACAATGACTATAAATGCAAAGATAACCTGAAGTGTTGCTCAGACAACCTCCACATGATATGCAAGCCTCCTGCCAAAGGTAAGACAATGTTACCCAGGAATACTCCAAGTACTACATGTAGTGATATCGTATAGTGGTTAAATAATTAATCAGTAGTTATTATAATGATGTAAGTAATGTTGCAGCAGCAACCCAATTCTTCCAGAGAGATGCACTTTATTGACTTCCAACACAGAACAAAGTCTTGCAACAGAAGACAAAATCAAACAGAGTAAATATGCTCAGAGTCATCATTACACTACATAATAAGCCTGGCCAAACTTCTGATAGCTTTAATTGTCATAGCCGTGGTGGGTTGGCAGTGTGATCCAGGGTCCCAGAAAACAGGAAAGAATAGGATGGAGATGCCACAGGGTCAGCTGCCTGTAATGCAGGAAGTATGAGGTCACCATTAAAAAAAAAAATGTATTTAAGATATGAGTGTGTGGTTGACATTTTAATTCAGTTATTTCTATTATATTTTTGACAGTATTGTCACCCTGTTTAGTAATATGCCATCAATGAGGCAGTTTAGTCAGCACTATTCTCAGTAAAAGATACCTTTTACATGTATTTTATTTTGTCAAGAGCATTGCAGCCTGTATCCTTAGCAGGGAGCATTCCCCCACTTCCTAACATAATGGGAAGTAATGGCAAATATCTCCATTAAATAGAACAGTAAGGAAGCATTATTGCCATCTTTTCTGTCCTAGTCACAACCACACCCCCAAGGAGCGAAGTGACCCAATGGGGTCATGGACAGAATTAAAAACCTCCAGTAACACACTTCCTATCCTAGTGTAAGAACATTGACTCATTGTATTGTAGCTATGAAGGAACCTAAAACAGGAAGTGTGTTAGGGCTACAGAATACCTCCCCCTCTCATCTTCCTCATAACATAGGTCTTCTGTAGTCCTCAGGTAGAGCTGGTTACAATGTTAAAGAGTATGTACACCCAAAATCTCATATTCCTGATATGTGCCTGCTGTACAATGTACCTGTATGAAAAAAAATATCCTGTTCTTTTTGTATTGCTTCCTTTGTGTGAAATCCCTGATGTTCCTGCCAGTCCCTCGGCTTTTCTATTAAAAACTGACCACACTAGGGAGGAGAGCACATCATTGTCGGTTCTCTAGCTATGCTCGGAACTCAGTCAACTCTGCTCCAATGATTAGACTTGTCCTGACACCCCACACCCTGCACAGCCATTCACTGCGAAGATCAGTGTGCTGTTGCTTCTCCTCCCCCAGCTCAAATGCAGCTGAGAACAGAGGGAATAAAATCACTTTTCCCTGCATCCAATTGGCATAAGTGTGAACCCAGCCTTACATTGTTTATGTAAATCCAGCTGGAGAACTGAGTAGGGAGGGCTAAAAGAAGAAGGTATTAAACTCTCTATAGCTCAAGAAACAATGCAGACAGCTTTTTTTTCACAATCAGTGGTTGTCTATAATGGCAGCTCCAAAATTAACAGCTTGTAGCCTTTTTCCCTGTGGTTTTCAATTTTCTGTACAAATAATAATAACAACATACCACAGTTTGTTTTAGCTGTGATTACAATGCTGGATCACATAAAGGGTGTCACCATCATCTAAATATATCCCAGCAAGACTGCTAATTAAAGCTATGCCCATATACTAATTCTAGTAACTCACGTAATTTTATATGTTTCTATATCTGGCCTCATTTATCAGAAAGGAGAAGCTAGTACAGTAAGTGCTGGGCTTTCTCATTAGATGCAGCCTGCATTAAAAATGCTTATTTGTAAAAAGATATCATACAAATGATGGAAAATATATAAATGGTTCTATATTTTTAAATGATATGTTTAATACTTTTAATTTTATAAATGTGTAAATGTTAAAAAAAAAAAAAAACTTCAAAACTCATTTGTATTTCCTTTTCAAAGTTGCTGTATGTTAAAATGTATCCTAATTCCTTCACAGACAAGCCAGGCCAATGCCCTACATTTGATCCTTCTTTTACTTTAGCCACAAAATGTAATGACAACTGCACATCTGACAGCGAGTGCCCTGGAAGTTACAAGTGCTGCACAAAGTTTTGCGGAAAGACTTGTGTTCCTACTCTAAGTGACATGGGCAAGCCTGCGATTGCAACAAGTAAGTTAAACCACAGTATGATAAAAATTGGTTTTAATGTCACCTGTAGGGCCACTAAGTAGATTCCATTTCAGAAATGTGCTTTGAAATACACATTTGATTACCAAAGCACATGTCAATTCACGATTCATTCCGAATGGCACGCAACACACGCTATACAAAAGCTGCCACTGCATGGTCCACAACATTAAGAGTCCAGGGATGATCATCTCTCCCTAACTGCAGGTAAATTGGCTGGACATAGATGGTATGAATCTCGGCCCTTTCAGCATAGACTGGCTGAGATTCGATCAATGTATGGGTAGGCCGATTGTACCCAAGTTGATCCATCGATCGACTTGGGTACAACCAGCATGTCAGATTTCTAGCAATGATCCCTGTGTTTTCTAGACACAGCAAGGGTGGCTCCCCGATTCCCCCCAAACAAAAGCTCCATGGGAGGGATTCCCCCCTCCAACCAGTGGTTGCAGGAAAGAAAATCGCATCATCTATGGCGTGCCTTACTGGCTGTGTGATTGCTTTGGACAATTTTTCCAGGCCCATCAATTTATGAATTGACTTACCGTATATACTCGAGTATAAGTTGAGTTTTTCAGCACTTTTTTTGTGCTGAAAATGTCCCCCTCGGCTTATACTCGAGTCACCTTTTTGCGCCTGATCTCCTGGACTTTGGGGACCCAGTACCGGCCGGCTGTAGGTCTCCTGGACTCCATGCTTGGCACATATGTAGCCTCACTCTTCCTCTACAAGTGTGCAAAGTTTGTTGTTTGGGGGACCTACAGCCGGGGAGCACCGATTTTTCAAAGCCGGGCATCCCTTACATAGACTCCCATGTTAAACGGTAATTTCTCCGGTGATTTTGTGGACCCGGTACCGGCCAGTCGTAGATCCCCTGGACCCGAAGCTTGGCACACATGTAGCCCAATTTCTCCTCTATAAGTGTGCAAAGTTTTTTGTATGGGGGACCTACGGCTGGGGAGCACCGATTTTTCAAACCCGGGCACCCCTTCCATAGACTCCCATGTTAAACATCAGTCTAATCATGGACACAGTGAGGCATGGGCACAGTTGAGGCATGGACACAGTGAGGCATGGGCACAGTTGAGGCATGGACACAGTGAGGCATGGGCACAGTGAGGCATGGACACAGTGAGGCATGGGCACAGTTGAGGCATGGGTACAGTTGAGGCATGGACACAGTGAGGCATGGGCACAGTTGAGGCATGGACACAGTGAGGCATGGGCACAGTTGAGGCATGGACACAGTGAGGCATGGGCACAGTGAGGCAGGCACATAGACACAGTGAGGCAAAGTGAGAAACAGTGAGGCATGCAGATGGACACCCTAGGCTTATACTCGAGTCAATAAGTTTTCCCAGTTTTTTGGGGTAAAATTAGGTGCCTCGGCTTATATTCGGGTCGGCTTATACTCAAATATATACGGTACTTAGGGCAAATAGGCTGTTCACCTTGCAGGGAAGTTGCACATTGCAAGGTGCAAAAAATACCCAAATCATAGAAAGGAAACAAATAAATAAAACTGCATTTTTGCTTGCACAGGTTTTGATTATGAAATTGCGGGAGTTCACCTCATTCAGCAAACACTAAGGGAAAATTCCCTTGCAAAGTGCAACGTCCCTTAAAAAGTGAACAGTCTATTTGCCTTTAATGCAGGGATCTCCAAACTACGACCCTCCAGTTGTTGTGGAACTACACGTCCCAATGGGGCATTGTAAAACGTTGACATTTACAGACATGACTAGGCATGATGGGAATTGTTGTTCCTGAACAAATGAAGTTTGGAGACCCCTGCTTTCATGAATAAACTCCTAGTCCTCTCAATTCAGCTATGTTTTATCTAAGTTTGATATGTTTGCCCTTCTATTTTGTTCTCTTAACTGTTCTATTATTATATTTGATTCCTAGGCCAAGGATTCTGCCCACAAGAGGCAATTTACAAATGTGCAGAAAAAGAAAGGGAATACTGCGATAAATCTTCCTGCCTGGATGGTTATAAATGCTGCCCTTTAATCTGCCGTGTAGAATGTCGGCAACCTGTTCCAGGTAAAACCCTAGTCAAACTACTGCAGATAAGTAAAATCGGTGCTCGTTTACAATGGAGTTTGAGAAATTGCAGTCCACCCTCCACTACAAACTGCTAAGTTGCTTCATTCCCTGATAATACAAAACCAAAGAAAACACTAAAAGAGATATACCTCACTCAAAATAATATAATATATATAACAAAAATAATAAATCTTGGTCTTCTTACTCAACATAGATTGGAAGTTGACCATTGTCATATAGTCTTCCTGGGAGATATACAGTATGTAGCACCCTCCTAGATAGGTGCTTGGTTAGGTAAATTTAGTTACTGGCTCACTGTGATCAGTTGAGCTGCATGTGATTATTTTGGTCTGTTCTGGTTGACTACTTCCTTGTCTGTTTGCAGGTGTTCTGGAAGATAGTGGGCTGGGGAGTCAATCCCCAAGGAGTGGCGCCCAGATGGTGGCTGGGAGGGGGCACAAATAGCCTGCGGCCTGGAACACAGGGGTTCTTGTCCTGGAGGAAGAGATCCCAGCCTGGAGGGCTGATGCCCTTCTGGGCAGGTCTGCCATGCTTCTACTGCTCATCGAGGTCCCAGATATGCTAGCTGGGGGACCTATTCTGATAAAATTTGCTGTAGCTGATTGAGGGACTTTCTTTTGTGGATCTGGTCCAAAGAATTTACAGGAGAGGTGGCTGGAATATATTGGAAGGAGGCATCCAATTATTCAGGGAGATAGTGGGCTGGGGAGTCAATTCCTGGGGAGTGGTGTCCAGATGGTGGCTGGGAGGGTGCATAAATAGTCTGGGGCCTAAAACACAGGGGTTTTTGTCCTGGAGAAAGATACCCCAGTGTGGAGGGCTGCTGCCCTTCTGGGCAGGTCTGCTATGCTTTTACTGCTCATCGAGGTCCCCAGTTATGCTAGCTGGGGGGCCTGTTCTGCTAAAGATTTCTGGAGCTGACTGAGGGACTTTTGTGGATCTGGTCCAAAGAATTCACAGGAGAGGTGTCTGGAATATTTTGGAAGGAGGCATTCAATTATCCAGGGACAGCGTGAGAGATCCCAGTGACTGTGTGCCTCTGCTATCCCTCTTGTACTAGAGTCAGTGTTACCTACAATTGGGACATTGTATTTGGTGTCTCAGTGTAGCTCAGCTCAATATTTTCTGCTGCAAAGACTGTTCTCAGATTCTTAAGGGGAAGATTAGTGTCTTCAAGTTACTGCTCAAAGTGGAACTTCACTCTGTCAATCAATACTGACTATTTTTAATCCTTATGCGTCTAGTATTAGTAATCAGATAAGAAAGTAGATCATATTTACTTGTGTTAAACTTTTTTTTACATTTCCTCAGTAGGGTTACCACCTTTTCTTCAAGTCAAACCCGAACACTTTAGTGGCGCACAGCAATCTTTTTTTATAGTATAAACTATACATATATTTTGCCATTAAATAACATTTCTAATCAAATTAAGTTAATCACAAGAGTTCCCCTTTACAGAGTCCACAGAGTTCCCCTTTTACTTCTGAACTTGCAGAGTTCCCTTTCACTGTAAGGGGGGACTCTGCAGACTCTGATGTAAGGAGAACTCTGAAGACTCTAAACATAAGGGATGCTCTGGGAACCCTGAGTCTGCAGACTCTGATGTAAGGGAGAACTCTGGGGACTCTAAACATAAGGGATGCTCTGGGAACCCTGATCCGAGGGGGAACACTGAGAACTCTGATGTACGGAGAGGACTCTGATGTAAGGGGGTACACTGTGGCTTTTGGTGTAAAGGGGAACTCTGATGTAAGGGGTGCTCTGAGAACTCTGATTTACCTTAGTGTACTCACTCAGAGGCAGGAGAGAGAAGGGAAAGACTTCAGTCACAGACAGGGATGGATGGTGAGCTCACTCACCCCTTGGCAGTCAGCACCTCTTATCCAGATGTAGCTGAGGCTGCTGGAGTGTGGGCAGACACAGAGTTGTAGGGAAGGGAGGAAGAGGAGCAGATTAAGTCCTTTCTCCTCTCCCGTCTCTGTGGGGGGAGGGGTAATTTTTAGTGCTGGCTTTGGGCAGTGTGAAAGAGAGTGTAACAGACACTGTTAGCTTAGACAACTGCAGCCAGCAACCCTGCTGGGAAACCATAGTCCGGTCTGAATAATGTGTCCGGGTTTCAGGTGGTCTGAAACCCGAATGCATGATTCCAAACCTGAACTGTCCGGGTAAATCCCGGACAGGTGGCAACCCTATTCCTCAGTTACTTACCTGGTTTGCATGCCTAGGCAAATGATGTTATACATCCCAGAAGTCTTCAGATGAGGAGATGGTTTTTTTTTCAGCTAAGCACACCCTCCTGCCTGCATGTCTGAGATAAGGGCAGATAGATTCCAGGAAGTAAATGTTACATAAATCACCTGCCCTTACTAAAGATGGCCATGGCCACAAATGCTAGAGGTATGTTTTTCTAAATGACTTCTTAGCAAAATAAAGCATTGAGACATGGATGGATGGGTGAGTTTACTTTGAATATAAAAAATGAACTAAATAGAGTTTTTGGTTTGTGGTGGTCAGATGCAGAGTAGTTCTGCTTTATCACTAGATGAGTATCCCCACAGTAGTACAGCAATTAGAGGTTTAAATCAGGTGTGAGGAGGCGACACTGTGCCCGGTGAAGGTCAGGCACTGATGTTGGACGAGAAGGCCTGGCTCACAGTCTGCTCTCTAAATCATCCCAAAGGTGTTCTATCGGGTTGAGGTCAGGGCTCTGTGCAGGCCAGTCAAGTTCCTCCACCCCAAACTCACTCATCCATGTCTTTATGGATCTTGCTTTGTGCACTGGTGTGCAGTCATGTTGGAACAGAATGGGGCCATCTCCAAACTGTTCCCACAAAGTTGGGAGCATGAAATTGTCCAATATGTCTTGGTATGCTGACATCTTAAGAGTTCCCTTCACTGGAACTAAGGGGCAAAGCCCAATCCCCGAAAAACAACCCAACACCATAATCCCCCCTCCTCCAAATGATTTAAACCAGTGCATAAAGAAAGGTCCCTAAAACATGGATGAGTGAGTTTGGGGTGGAGGAACTTGACAGTCCTGACCTCAACACCTTTGGGATAAATTAGAGCGGAGACTGCGAGCCAGGCCTTCTCGTCCACATCAATAACTGACCTCATAAATGCGCTTCTTTAAGAATGGTCAAACATTCCCATAGACACACTTCTAAACCTTGTGAACAGCCTTCCAAGAAGAGTTGAACCCTACAGACTAACACTCGGATGCCATTAAAGTTCATGTGCGTGTAAAGCCAGGTGTCCCAATACTTTTGACATTATAGTGTATTCATATACGCCAGTAATAATTTGGTTGATTTTTTTTCTTTTTTAGATTGTTTGTTCAATTTTCTAATCATTAGTGGGGTCAAACTGGCATTAGTTTTTGACCAGTGCTGAGAAATTTGAAGGAGCAGGATGAACAAATTTTCTCGAATGAACAAATTTCTAACAGTGTATGTGGCTTTTGGTAAAGTCCATTCGTTCCAAAATCAAATACAAGCAAAAAAATATATACATTTTTAAATGGCATTCATCCAGTCATGGAATGTACAAAGAATTTTTGTAAGAATGTTTGTGTGCATATTCTTACAAATGTTCATTTGGAAATCTATTAGTGTATATCCAGGTTAAGTTTTCTAGTGCCAACATTTGCTAATGGATGGTCTTATTTAACCACTTTACCCCCTTCCTGACCAGAGCACTTTTTGCGATTCGGCACTGCGTCGCTTTAACTAACAATTGCGCGATCATGCGACGTTGCACCCAAACAAAATTGACGTCCTTTTTTTCCCACAAATAGAGCTTTCTTTTGGTGGTATTTGATCACCTCTGCGGTTTTTATTTTTTGCGCTATAAACAAAAAAAGAGAGACAATTTTGAAAAAAAAGCAATATTTTTTACTTTTTGCTATAATAAATCTTCCCAAAAAATATATAAAAAAATGAATGTCTTTCTCAGTTTAGGCCGATACGTATTCTTCTACATATTTTTGGTAAAAAAAATCGCAATAAGCATATATTGATTGGTTATAGCGTCTACAAAATAGGGGATCTTTTTATGGCATTTTTATTATTATTATTTATTTTTTATTAGTAATGGCGGCAATTTGTGATTTTTATCGTGACTGCGACATTATGACGGACACATCGGACACTTTTGACACTATTTTGGGACCACTGTCATTTACACAGCGATCAGTACTATAAAAATGCACTGATTACTGTGTAAATGACACTGGCAGTGTATGAGGTTAAACACTAGGGGGCGATCAAGGGGTTTAGTGTGTCCTGGGGAGTGATTCTAATTGTGGGGGGGATGGTCTCACTAGAACATGACAGAGATCACGGCTCCCGATGTCATGTTGCTAGGCAGAACAGGGAAATGCCTTGTTTACATAGGCATCTCCCCGTTCTGCCGCTCCGTGACATGATCGCAGGCACCCGGCGGACATCGAGTCTGCGGGACCCGCGGGGCAAGCCCACTATGCTGCGATTTAAAGGGGATGTACAGGTACGTCCCTTTGCGCAGCCGTGCCACTCTGCCGATGGACATCGTCGTGCAGCGGTCAGCAAGCGGTTAATAACATTGCCAAGAGGAAAGCACTAGATAGTCGTAGGAAAATTCTTTGTACATTCGATGACTGGATGAATTTTTGATGAAGATGAAGTGCTTTTAACATTTGATTTTGAAATTAATGTAATTTCCTGAATGAAAACCATATGCACTGTTAGAAATTTGTTTATTTCAGCAACGTTTTCCATCCGGCTCCTTCGAATTTTCGGACTGCCGTCAAAAACAAATGGCGATTTGATCCCACTAACAATTCGAAAATCGAACAAACGTTCTTGAAACAAAAAATTTCAAACAAAATTCTACTAGTGTACAGCCAGGTTAATGGCAAACTGCATTATCCCATAATAACTAATCATTGATATTAGACCAGCACAGGATGAATTCCGATTGCTTAAATAAACCTATTAGTACACATTGAATTTTCTGACACTCGTTTACACAGAAACTATGAAAAGTGAACAACATTCACTGGGTTTCATAGACCTTTCATCTTTTTGCTATGAGCACTGTCTGGTAGAATGTTTAACAGAGGCGGCTCTAGGCTTTGTGAGGCCTTAGGCAAAACTTAGACTTGAGGCCCCACTCACGCCCATAATGGGAAAAATAATTCAAGCAAGAAAAATGGCTGGCGAAAATGCACGGATCTAGCACACAGGTGATCAGCACAACTTCCAGGGCACCCTCCTCACCCATCAGACATATTCAGCCAATGCAAGAGGGGGGAGAGAGGGGGAGGTGAGAAAGAGAGAGGAGTTATAGAGAGATCCGATGACGCCGACATTAGTATTGTTCACTGGTAAATTAGGCGGCCGCGAGGCCCCTGTGAGTGCGAGGCCTTAGGCGACCGCCTAATTTGCCTAATTGGAGAGCCGCCTCTGATGTTTAATATTGTGTTGTGTTTCTTATGTGTTTCAGTAAGGAACGGTGCGTGTCCTGCAAATGCTGCCTGTCCTGCAGGTGAAAACAAGAGTTGCTTATCGGATTATGACTGCCAGACTTTCCACAAGTGTTGCTCTACAAGTTGTGGTCAGAGATGCCTACATGCAATTAATGGTAAACACATAACTCTTTTGTCTTTGTTACCCCAACACTTCATATTCCTGATATGTGTCTGTAAACATGTACTTGTAAAATGATCCTGTTCTCTTTGTATTGCTTCGTTTGTGTGAAATATCTGGTGATCCTGCCAGTCTCTCTGCTTTCCTATTTCAAACTGACCATACTAGGCATTAGAGCACATCCATCTCAGTGTGGTCAGTTTTCTGGAAGTGCTGGGAGGCTTGTGCTGACTGAAGTCACCGCAGGGGAAAACTTTTTTTAGCATGGATTTGAGCTTTAACTCTTAAGCCTCGTACACACGGTCGGACTTTTGCCCAACAAACTTCGTTTTAAGCAAGTTGGACCAACAATCCGACCGTGTGTACGCTCCATCGGACAAACTTTTTTCGTTTGGTTTTGGATTTCATCGAACAAAAGTTGGGTCTGCAAACGGACAAACTTTTGCCCAACAAAAGTCCGATGGAGCAAAGTCCGACCGTGTGTACAGATAACCATCGGACTTTAGTCCGATGGACAAAACAACTAATGTTAAAATTAACCAACAATAGCAGAAGTTGACCAAAGGGTGGCAGTAAAGATCAGAAAAGAGCAGAAAAAACACGTGATGTTGTAAGAAGTTTTAAGAAAGTTTGCAGAAAAGTCCTGTGGTGTGTATGCTATGGGTGTTCCCAACCAACTCCGTTCGGACAAAAATCCACGGAAAAGTCGGATGGAAGTCCGACCGTGTGTACGAGGCTTTATATGTCCTGACGTCTCCTGGTGGTTGAAAGAAATGTTCAAAGTAAGGCATTGCTTGTAAGGGTCATACTGGGTAAAAGAAATAAGAGGCGCACCAGTCACAGCTGAGACCTCCAAGATAGGCCACCTACATCCTCCAATGTGCCTTGGTAACACAACAAAGCAGAGTTGCCGATTTGTCTCCCACGGCAGAGTTGCTGATGACCGGCAGCAGAGTGCAGAGACACTTCCCACTGATCCTCTGTTCTTGGTCATGTGATTGGATTTGTGATGTCACATGACCAAGCAAAATAGGGACACTTGGGAAGGCGTTCCTGCAGGTTATTAGCCACTTTCCTGCATAGCTCTGCTAAGGAGTATCTTCATGTTACATACTGGCGAGCTCTGCTTTATAGTGAGTGGTACCAAGGAGTAGCAAAGTGGACATATAATGGTGGTGGCAGCATGTGAGAACATCATCCATAGTTTACAGGGCCCCTCAAAGCATACCTATATCACTGAGAATATATGAACAGCATCACTACACTACAATAAGGCCTGGTTCACACCTATGCATTTTTTAACGCGTTTTCAGTTTTTGCAGAACATGGTTTCCTACGGGTCATGTTCACATCTTATGGAGAGGGCCAGGGCCCTTTTCTGGTGTTTGGTTCCATAGACTTTATAAACGTGTATTGAAAAACGCAAATAGGACCTGGAATATGCAAACTGCAACCTGCATAGGTGTGAACCAGGCCTTAATAACTGATATCAATAGAAGCTGCTCCAATGTCCAAATATCAATAGGGATCGGTGTCCTTGTGGTATATAACAGGAGAACAAAACCAGAGAAAACCAACAGTATGGACTTACACGATTCACTATATTCAAAACACTGATCTACATAATAAACCAAACCATGAACTGCATAACCAAAAAGTCAAAATTAACAAAAATTCTGTTCCTCATGACTTGTTATTTTATGTAGATAGGTTTTTGAATATAGTGGGTGGTGTGAGTCCGAACTGTTGGTTATTTTCTTTGGTTTTGTACATGACTATAAATTATGACTTCTGTTAACTTGTTTCTGGTCTCTTTTCTTGCAGGCACCTTCAACGTATTTGACCCTAAAAATCCCCACTTGTTTGATCTTGTGGGATGAAGAGGATAAACAAAGTGTGCCGGGCACATGTTCTTATTTTTATACTAGCATGCTGTAGTTCGATGTATTTATGTGTTGTATGCATGGTTACTTGGTGATTGAGCCAGGCCTATAGATCAGTCGTTATATGTAGATAGATGTGCGATCTTCATTTTCCATTGCTTGTTATTGGATTTGTAGCTCCCCTAAAGTGTATATAGAGGCAAAACTTGTTTTCTTTAGTTTTGGATAAATTGGGTAGTGTTAGAATCCCTGTCATTTTTTTGCTGTCTCTGTCCCGTTTGGCAAATCCCTGTTCACTTGCTGTCCTGTAAACCTAACAGGAAGTGAGAGGCTATCTATACAAAGTGAGAGGAATTCTCTGACAGTTTTCATCAGAACAGGTGTCCCCACTGGAAGATTTCCCCTCATCCCTTATTCTGGTGACAAGACATGCTGGTAGGTTAATCGGCTTGTGTTTAAATTGACCCTAGTACTGTATGTGTATGAACATGAGTTAGGGACCTCAGATTGTATGCTCCTTGAGGGCAGGGACTGAAGTTAGTGTAATTATATATATATATATATATATATATATATATATATATATATATATATATATATCGCTGTGTAAAATGTCAGAACCATATAGATACCTTAAATAACTAAAATAAGAAACCAAATAATAAAACAAATTTAAAAACAAAACACGTTTTGTCTGTGTTTAATCCAGCATTGTACTGATTTATAAAGAGTGACTAACGACGAGTTTAAGCCCAAAAAAAAATAACAATGAAAATTAATAGTCTATTAAAACTTTTGCTGCAATATTAATTTCAATCCGGAGATTTCCCCTGCAGTACTTTATTTCTTACACAAGACATCTTCAGGTTTGATGGCCAGCATCATTCAACCGACTTCCACTGAGCCCAGGTTATTCTAAATCCTCCTAAACCCGTGACTAGATAGAGAAAGGAAAAACAGCACAATGATGAGCTCATCTCTCTGTCACTCTGTTTTACCTTCCTATCAGCATGGTTCTTGTCAACACATATACACATTGGCTCCTTGTGCTGTTTCCTCCTCTCACACTACAGCTCTGCTATACATGGACTGTAAAGCCCTGTACACACGATCGGATTTCCTATGGATTCAAATCCGATGGATTTTTCCATCGGAATTCCGATGAAGCTGACTTCCATCAGTCTTGCCTACACACCATCAGTCAAAAATCCGACCGTCCCAAATGCCGGGACGTAAAACACTCCGACGAGCCGAGAAAAATTAAGTTCTATGCTTCTGAGCATGCGTCGACTTGATTCTGAGCATGCGTGGGTTTTTTCTCCGATGGAGTTCCACACAGACGATCGGAATTTGCTATCGTTTTTTTTCCATCGTGATAAATTTAAAACATGTTCTATTTTTTCTCACCGATGGAAAAAAGACCGATGGGTCCCATACACGATCGGTTTGTCCGATGAAAAAAGTCCATCGGACTGTTTTCATCGGTAAAACCGATCGTGTGTACAGGGCATAGGAGGCTGATACCAGGTCAAATTCATGTATTTAAACTGCTTGCATTTAAAATACATTTATGATGTATTGTTGCTTACAGAGATGCATTAGTATGTGCGTGCAAATGTAGCGGTATCCCCGTGGGGGCTGCTGATAGACTCTATACCCCACTGGTTACCTCGACCAGGGCCGCTTATAGAAATCACGGGGCCCCGTACAGCCTACCTGACGGGGCCTCCGTGCACAAATTTCCAAACAAAAATCCCCCCTCCTAGCACAACCCCCTCTAAATTACCCCCCTGCCCCCCCAATCTCTACTCCCAGCACATATCCCCCATTCTTCCTCCTCACACATATCGCCCTCCCCAAATCCCCATTACATTTGCCAATGCCAACACAGCCAGGAAGAGGTGTGCTGTGTTTTGTTCTCCCCTCCTGTCAGAAGAGTGCTGGTCTTTATAGTATATGAGACCGGATCGCTCTTACTGTAGATTGCATTGCACTGTACACACATGCAGCAACAAATGTGGATAGGGGGTGGTGTGTGTACAGTGCCATGCGATCTTCAGTAAGAGCGATCTGGTCTCATGTACTGTAAAGACCAGCGCTCTTCTGACAGGAGGGGAGAACAAAACACAGCACACCTCCCGTTGGCACTTCTTTTCTCACCGCTCCAGGCTCCAAGCTGCCGTCTCCTCATCCCAGCTCTGAGTGCGGGCGGGGAGGGTCGGGGGAAGGAGCTCATCGGTGGCCGGCCAGGGGGGGGGCATAACAACCCACCCCGGCATCCCCTAAATCTAGCCCTGTGTCTCTCACCTAGCCTCTCACCTAGCAGCTGAAATCCGGCAGGAGCGAGATGGAGAGAAACCGGCTTTGAGTTGCTGGGTGAGAGACGCTGTCATTCTTTAGTCTCTGCTCCACCGATCCTCCTGCTGTCCGGGCCCCCCTGTGTGCCCGGGCCCCCTACAGGAGGGCTGGTGGTCCCCCCCTATCAGCGGCCCTGACCTCGACTCTGCAAATCCTCTCTTACCTCTGACACCTCGGGTTCCATTCTGAAACATTGTGTTAGTAATGAGAAACTCATACAGTATCACTGAACCACTCATATAGGTTTACTGAGATAAAGAATGAACACAAGAAATTATATAAGTAAGACACAACTTATGTTTAACATTAAATATCACTTGACACTGATATACAAAGGTGTGTACCTTAAAACCTCCACAAGTATTATGTGAACAGGTGCACAGAGAGACAAATATCCCACACCTTTAACACATGTATTGGATACCTTTCCTCTGAGGCCTCAGCACACAGACCAGCAAACAATGTACAGCATATGCATACAGTAACCACCAGGGCTTTTTTTCTCAGAGAATAGGTGCAGGAACTCCCCCTTTCGGAGTCACCCATTGTCTCTGCCCCTACCTACCTCCCAGCACCCTTCCTTGGTTCCACCCCCTTCCCACCTCCCAGTACTGCCCCTTTTAGAGAATATGTAACCAAGTAACATTTGTGGTACTAAGTAATTTGTATGGAACTTGTTAATGATACAAGAAAAGCAGTAAAATTGATCCCCTACACCCAACAACAAGCCTCCAGCAGCCAGCTACAATAGACTGGTGCCTCAACAGTAGATCCCCCTCCAGCGACAACTGACCCCCCAACAACATAAGACCAACCCCAGCAACAATAGACCTTCCCACTCCAAAAATAGATCCCTTCCAGAGACAATAGATCCCCCAGCAGCAACAATAGATAACCCCTGCAACAATAACCCCCCAGGAAAAATATATCTCCTCCAGAACAATAGATCCCCCAGCAGCCAGCATCAATAGACATTGTAGCACAACTCAGCACCCCTTGCCACCATATACATGCAGTGCTGGAGGTGCCGGAACTGCGTTCCCCCGCGTTCCCGCTGAAAAAAAGCCCTGGTAACCACAATGTAAATTGGATAATATCCCACAGAATGGCTCCCCCTAGGTTGTAGTTCAATGATTTTAGCATTAGCATGCAGAGCAGTAAAGCATAACAAAGAGGAAAATTATAAATGTTCTTTCAATTCCGGATATCTTCAGCTAGCGTGTTGTTTATACTGCAGTGTTTCTAATCAAGGTAGGTAAAAGACAAAGAACTAATGAGTGCTTATCACATGTATATTCCTCTTTAATTATGTTAATGAGTTGAACACAGTACTGACTTTACAGCACAGTTGGGAAGAATAGGCCCCAAGCGCCTGCTGTATGAGACCTGTGAAGAAGTAGATTCACATCCGTGTAACTACAAGTCTCACCAGCCAGTCAGTAGAAAACCACTCAGAAATACTGTTATCGCTATCTGGATGGGCTGTGCCCGCTCACCACTATGGACTCCAGTTAGATTAAAGGCTCCAGCCGGAATTCCTCCTGGTGTCTCCTTCCGGTGAAATGGCGCTGTGACTCCCGGGGGCCTGGAGTGCAGGTGTACCCAGAAGCTCTGGAACACAGGCTATTCAGCTTTGCTGGAATAGCGATGCTGTCCTCTGAGGTCCCTCTGAGGCTGGCAATCCGGCTCTCTGCTGTGTAGGCCGCAGACTCTCACTCCCTGTCACACAGACCTCCTGCTGGCAGGTTCAGAATGGCGTCCAGAGAGGCTGAAAACAGGCCACACCCACCTTTTTATTTCCCCTCCCAGCAGGCTGTTCTGTGCGCTTTGCATTGTGTGTCCTGTGGTCCAGAACTGGCCCAGCCAACAGTGTCACTTCCTCATCCAGACTACATGTCCCATAATGCATTGCTTTGTTCGCTCTTAAGGAGGAAGAAAAACCTTCGTAGAGTCCAGCATGCACTTGGGGGAGCCAAACCCATATATGAAAACAATAAACTGTTCCTTAACAATAACTACATTAGCAACCCTTGGCTACACAAATATATGCGTATATTCGAAAACAAGACCAATTTCCTTCTTTTTTTTTTTTCTTCTTTCTCTTTTTATTGGAGTGGCAAACACTAATCCCACTCTTCTTTATCTCTTTCTTTTTTACATTTGGCATGTTCGCTATATAAAAAATTATAGATCTATTTTTACTACCATGTTTCCCCGAAAATAAGACCTACCCTGATATTTGGGGAGGGCTGCAAGCCCTTCCCATGAAATAAGCACTAGTTTAAATTGGTTATAAACTGCTAGAATCCTCTCTATTACAGCGCTACACAATGCAAATTGTGTGTGTCTCTGTAATGAAATCTGTAGTCAAACTCCCTCGGTACAGCGCCGAGCAGCGCTCAGCTGATCTCCTCTTCTTCTTCTGCCAGTCAGCGGGGGATCTCAGCCCCCTCTTTGCAATGCTTGGATCACGGTGGGCTATGGACATCCTGAGCGGCGTTCAGCTGATCTCCTGCCTTTCAGCGGGGGATCTCGGCCCCCCTCCCTCTGCAATGCTCGGATCATGAAGGAAAGCTTAGGTGGGCTATGGAAGCATGGAGCGGCGCTATAAGAATGTACCTGACACAATAGATTACAGAAATACACACCTTTCCCACCATATACTACTGTAAAAGAGAGGACTCTAGCAGCCCACAACCACTTTTACTTCACTTCACACTGGCGATTAATGCCAGGCAGGGAGGGAAATGGGGAGAGAAGAGAGCAGATTGCATGGCAAGCCCTACCCTAAAAATAAGCCCTACTGTGTTTTTGGTGGCCAAAATTAATATAAGACCTGGGATTACTTTTGGGGAAACATGGTATATATAAATTTACTAATGGTTTTTAGTATAATCATATCACAGAGCCAGGTGGCATTTTTTATTTGTATGGTATAGATGTTTAGCAACTATTTTATTGTTGTCCATGTGGTACAGACCTTAAGCAGCCATATTAGTGTGGTCTCAACTAATTATCCTGTATGGCCGCTCCCCCAGCTTTGGTATATATACACATGTGCACCCATGAGCATATGGCTTGAAAAAGGAGCAGTTACACCCCAAAACATGTAACCGTGCTCCCCACTCTGTGGTCCCCCCAGGTGTGACATCACAGTGTTACACACTCCAAGGTGGCTTCAGGATCTCCAGTTTAGTTTCTGGTGTGCTACACAGCTCCTGACAGTGGCATCTTCTCCCTGGCCCCTGAAGACACACCAAACAAGGCCCAACAACAAACCACACTAGGTGGATTACATGCTCTTATCTTTATGCATCTTGTAAGTTGCACTTGTGACTTTTTAATTATTTTCTCATATACTGCACTTAGTGGGTGTCCTCTTCTGTTTCCTTTACAATTAACATTTGTAGATGTTTCCTATAAAATAAAAATAAAAGTTTTTGAGTTCAATCCCACTTCAAGCCCACATGCCCAGGTTAAATTTAGAACTGTTAGTATGCATCGCCACATTTTATGTGAAGTTAATTACTAAAATCTAATGTAAGCTTTAACATCGTAACCCTTTTATGCCTAAGCCTATTTTTGACATTTGTTGCTTACAAGTTAAAATCCATATTTTTTGCAGGAAAATTATTTAAATCCCCGAAACATCATATAAATATATATATATATATATATATTTTTAGCAGAGACCCCCTAGAGCAGTGGTTCTCAACCTGGGGGTTGAATGTAAATTTGCCAGGAATCACCAAATCCTGAGCTGTTCCTGAATCCCGCACCGCTCTCCCAGCCTTTTTGCGGCCGCCTATTCAGTTCACATTATGGCTGGGGGCAGGGACTAGAGGTCAGCTGACTGGTGAGGAATGTGAAGTGGGAGGGGCTGGAGGAGACCCTATCTCCTGATTTCGGCATAGGTGTCATTGCTGCGAGACACCACAGAGACACAGTGAGTAACACTACCTGTGATTAGAGTTGCCATTAACCTGTCTGGAATTATGTACCAAAAGCGGTACAATTATTTTACATGGAAATTTGGCGTTATGTACTGTAGGCCTGCAATTCTTAGTAATTACTTTCTTAAACCTGACCAAACAAGACTCTAGTAGACATCCCAGATGTGATAAATTTGAAACACAAAATCATGAATTATATTCTAATAAGTAATATAATTTTATTCAATAATGTAGAAGAAAATAATGACATTTGTCAAACAAAGAAAATTCAATACACATCCTGAGTGTGATTCATTTTAAAGCATGGAACTAGACAAAGTCCAACGTCGCAATCTGGACAATGGTATCTTGTTTCTTTTCGGACTTTCTTTCCATTGCCATCTCTCTTTGAACAGCAGACCACGCACATCCTGGTAGGTGGTTCCTTTTTTGCGGTTGGCGGTATATAGTCCAAAAAATGACGTCCATTGAGGCGTTCTGGGTTGACAACGCCAACAGCACGTCGTCCGGGTCTGTTCACAGCTACCTTGGCATCTGGTGGTTGACAAAAATCTGCTCAGCCACCTTCCAGATAAAGTCGGAATGAACAAGGGGCATGCCACTCTTTGCTTTGTATAGGATATACGCATTCCAAAGGCATTGTTCCAGAAGATGCCTGAAAATCTTTTTAAAATCTTTTTTCTGCTGTTTGCGCATAGCTGGGTAAAATGTCATTGCCTGATCGGCTCTGTCGACACCTCCCATTGTATTATTGTAGTCCATCACGACTTGCGGCTTCTGCAGATCTCTCCCACCTTTTGTGTGGACCATGGCAGTGGCGGTATTGTGCACAGTACTCATGAGACACACGTCCTTCTTGTATCGCCATCGCATTGCCATCATCTTACCCTTCTGCCAGGAAACCATTTCTCCTGTTTTTAGTTTTTTCTTGCCAAACATAGATGGCATGCCACGTTGGTTAGGCCTTACAGTACCATACCCATCAGTTTTATTTTGTAGCAAAACCTCATACAGTTACGGAGATGTGTAGAAGTTGTCCGTGGTCACACAATATCCTTGGTTCAGCAATGGCTCCAGCAGTGTAAGGACAGATGATGTGGCCATCCCATAGCTGCTGTACCTGGGGTTGAACTTCATGCCTTTACCGGTGTAAATGACCGAATTCCAGATGTATCCGGTGGATGACTCGCAGAGCATAAAGAATTTGATGCCAAACCGCGCTCTTTTGGATGCAATGTACTATATCCAGCTTAGGCGTCCCTTGTAGGCCATCAAACTTTCATCCACGCTGACGTCCCTTTCTGGCACGTAGGTCCGCTGGAAATTGGCCACGATCATTTGGCATACCTCCCAGATTTTTTTTAGCTTGGGCGCAGGATGCCTGGCCTCATCAAACTCCTCATTGTTTGCGAAGTGGAAATATTTCATGATGAGGGAAAAACGGTATTCAGACATCACGGTGCTAAAAAATGGAGTGGCCAGTAGCTTATTGGTGGTCCAGTACCATTTCTGGAGCGGTTTCCCCAACACCCCCAGAACTATGATGAGTCCCAGAAACTGCCAGATGTCCTCTTTCGTCACCGGTTCCCACTTTCTGCTTCGGGAAAATCTGGCATGCAGCGTAGCGGATTGCTGATCATGGTAACGATTTGTCTCTGTGACAATTTTTTCAATTACCTTTTCAGTGAGAAATAATTGCAGGTATGCCAGAGGGTTGTCACACTCCACATCTACCTTCATCCCAGGTGATCCAGTGAAGGGAAATCTTGGGGGCGATACCTGGTCCGTATCACAGTCTATAGGGCACCAAGTGCGCACATCGCTGAGGTCGCTGAGGTCAGGTGCAGGATCATCGACGTTGTCACTTGACAGATCCGTATCGGTGTCAGTGTCAGACGACAAATCTCCCCACGACTCACTATTACTCACTTCTGCGAGCAACTCCATGTCGCTGCCGCTGTCACTCATCTGGTCCAAAAGCGCCCTTTTGGTAAAGTGGCGCTTTTTTTATGCCATATTTTTATGGGCACAGATGACAGGCAAGGGGGCACTGTACAGGGCACTGTATAGTGATCAGAGATAATACAGTGTAATACAGTGTAATCAGATACAATTCAACCTCTTTTATTTTTGTGTTTGTGTTGTGTGAACTTTTGAACTTTTAAATTTGCCGCCCAGTTCCGCTCCCATGCAACGCTGCGGCTCGCAGGGAACGGAACCAGGAAGTCAGAAAGTGCCAAAAGAAGGTAAGGAAACTCTGCTGCGGGCTCTGCAATGTTACCCCGAGCGTGACTCGGGGTTACCGATCCTAGCAATAAAAAACAACCCCGAGTCACGCTCGGGATTACCGCCAGGGAGGTTAAAAGTCCCCACTACAGATGACCTTGATCAAGAGCACCTAAGTTGGCTGATCAGAACTCCGCCCAACAATGCCACTCATCCCAACTCCCCACCAACACTGCCGCCACTCATCCCAACTCCCCACCAACACTGCCACTCATCCCAACTCCCCGCCAGCACTGTACTGATCCCAACTCCCCACACCCCCCACCAAGGACTAAGAGAAAGAGGGGGAGGAACAAAGAAAAAAGGGAGAGAAAGAATAAGAGAAAGAACAAGAAAGACAGCTAAAGAGAGGGATGGGGGGAAAAAAACAAGAAATTAGGATAGAGACAGAGATAAAAGGGATGGAAAGAACAAAGAGAAAGAGTGGTACATCCTAAAATGTACTATAAGGGGTTTTAATACTGTACGAGTGGAAGGGACTCAGGGAGCCCTAAATATCCGTGGGTTTGGGGCACAAAGTACTTGTCTTGTCTTGGGTGCTGACAACCCACGCTACGAAAATAATTTTACTGTTAGGGGTCCCCACAACTTGGGAATTTTTTATTTTTTTTCCAAATATGATTTTATTTAAAAAAAAATCAGGAATGAATTGCATATACATACTATAACAGTGTTTACAGAATGGGAGATCATAGTCTCCTAAAATAGTAAGCATATATTACAAAAGAAACTTAACATATATTAAATTTATACCTACAAAAACTCAAAAATCTAAGCATCCCCCTATCTCACTGCTACAGTAATCTAAGTTCCTGCCTCTAGGATAAAAGTGAACTGTCAGCGCACACACTGGTATTACTGAACACTTAAAAACGGCAATGCATATGTCTAAAATATTCCTAAAAAAATTAGGCGTAGGTTTGTAGTTACCTACAACTTACTCCCTTAACCCCTGTGTCATATTGTATTTATCTTATTTTGTGCTATAAATATAAAGTGACTTTTGTCTATGTGATATTCTCACCACCATATCCTACCCCCTGTCTTAGGGGGAAACCTTGAATCTCTGAATTTTACTTTACTCATATAATAATAAGTGACATAAAGTGATAAAAAAACAGAAAAAATAAATAAATAAATAAAATGTTGTAATTCCTTGCCACCTTAAACCACTAAGTGATAATAGTCTTTATAAATTTAAATAATCTTCTCACACCATGAAAAATAAAACCCTTATCCCCAATATCACAAAAAAATTAAAATAAAAGAAAAAAAAACCCAGAAAAATGGGGAGAAAAAATAAAAAAAAATAAAAAAATCACTCACAGCAATCCTAATACCTCCCTCCCCCCATTTCCAATCCCACCTTTGTTCTGTTTGAGTACTTGTGTGTCTCACAATCAGCAGAGAAAAAGGGAAGTAGTGAAACCAATCCTAATCAGATCTGGTATCTTGTTCCCCGTAGATAATAAAAAAAAAGGGGGGGGGGAGAAGGAACAAAAGAGAGAGAGAGAGAGAGAGAAAGAAAAAAAAACAGAAAAGTGAAAATAGGAGCCCCTTTTATCCATATGGATCCATATTTCCTAATAATCTACTCCAAAGAGGTAAAATTTTGGCCAAAAAAAACTAATTCCTTTCCCCTCCCCCTCCCTCTCCCTACCCCTCCCCCTTCCTCCACTTCTATGGTTTCCTCTCAGTCTTTCCATATTCCTCTTCCATTTTTAGCTTTCTGCCAAAGTCTCTTGTTGATTTCTTTGCTCTTTTAATCTTTGAGATTCCGGGTCTGGCCTCCTTTTTTTACAAAGTAAACTTTATTCAAAGTCAATAGTCACATGTCAGTTCACAACTTATTGCATAATAAACAAGAAGCATAAGAAATAGTAGTGTACATTACATACATTCATCCGCACAGTAGTCAGTTCACAGTCATATCCTGCATAGCGAAAAAACAAACCATAGGGGAACACGGTTAACAGATCTAGCCAGGAGAGTATTCTCACCCGGACCTGTGAGTCTTGGATAATAAGAGAGAAGAAAAAAAATAAAGGAGGAGGGAGGAAGGAGGAGGAGGAGGAGGAGAGGGAAGGAGGAGGGGGTCTGGCCTCCTTAGTTCAGCAGGCCTTGTCCCGGGATTGCTTTTAGCCAATTGGGAATGGGAATTGCCTCCAAAAGGAAAACAGGCCAGGTAAGTGTGCTGGGCTAGACAAGAAAAAAGATGAGGGGCCTTTCCTTATGGTTAACAAGATGAGGTACCCCCACCGATATGTGCCCCCCAGTTGCCTAATCTTGTCTAGTAGTGGACGTAGCAACGTTCTCCTTTGCAAAGTATTCCTCAATATATCTGCTAATATTTTTATAGGAGATCCATTGAAAACAATCTCTCCTATCTCCCACGCCTTGCGGAGAATAATCTCCCTGTGTGTATAGCGAAGCATACAGCATACAATGTCTCTAGGTCTTTTTAAATCTGTGGAGCGGGGACCCAGCGCTCTATGAGCCCTCTCAAACTTGAGGTCCTGGGGGGCCACCCATAGCGCCAATTGCTGGCATATGTTCAATACCGTGGATTGTAATGTCTCCTCACCTGTATCTTCCGGGACCCCCCCCCCCCTCAGCCGTAGATTGTTGCAACGCCTCCGGTCCTCAAGCTGTTCCAGGTGCAGCTGTAATGAAAGAGCCTGTACAGCTTGCTGATCCTCTGTCTGCTCCAGCTGAGCCACTCTCCTCTCCAACAGGGCTGATGCTGTTTCTCCAGTAGAGACCCTTTCCGCCAATAGCTTGGATAGCTTGAAAGTCTTTACGATGCGTCTCCTCCACGCGAAGGATCAGCGTCTCCATATCAGCATGGGTAGGTAATGCCTGGAGGAGAGCTTTAAGGGCCTTGATTTCTCCCTCCACGGTAGGCAGCCGCAACAGTACACCAACTTGCTGTCTCTGCTCCTGTGTAGTCTGCTGTATGATAGAAGCACAGATAGTTTCTGTAGTCACTACGGGAGTTGACGCTGGTAAAGCAGCCATTACAGATTCCGAATACGAGGCAGACTGAGCCCCCGTGGTACGGTTCCGTAGGCTGGCGGATCTTGTCCCTGGAAAGTAGCTCTGTATCTCTGTCTGAAATGTCGCTGCTGCTGCTGCTGTGCGCTTCTCTTTTTCCTTCCCCCTTCTTGCGGTACTCATACCGGGAGGGCTGTTATTTTACCGGCTAGTTTGCTGGAGGACATCAGGAGCTCTGATAGCACGTGTCCTCACTCCTCGTTCATCTCCTGACCACGCCCCTCCCGTAACAACTTGGGAAATTTTATCACGGGGTCACGGCACTAGGAAGGTTGAGAACCACTGCCCTAGAGAATAAAATAGTGATCGTTCCAATATTTTATGTCTATGGTATTTGTGCAGCGTTTTTTCAAATGCAATTTTTTGGGAAAAAATACACTTTTTGTATAATGTGAAAGCTGATGTTACACTGAGTAAATAGATACCTAACATTCATGCTTTGAAATTGCGCACACTCGTGGAATGGCGACAAGCTACGGTACCTAAAAATCTCCATAGGTGGCAGTTGAATTCTTTTTTACGGTTACCAGGTTAGAGGTGTGGGAGCTCCAGGGTAATTACCTCTCCTAAGGTCATATGTCTCCACAGTCAAGCAGGGTGCTGGCTCTGTTTGCAACAGAGATAATAGAAAAAATAAATAGCTGGATAGCCACACTCCAAATATTCACCTTTATTAAAAAAAATTAATCAAATGTAGGTACAGACTAACTGCACAGCTGCTGACATGTTTCACCCGAGACACGGTGCCTAGTCATAGCTAAAGTGCTACATATACATGCAGATATATATATATATATATATATATATATGTAGTGGGGTCTTCAAATTTAGGGGAATGTTTGAGTGGTAGTTGTACTCAAATACCTTATTTGATAGGGCTTTGCTAACCATTTTATACCGCAGGTGGGATACTGGTGTATAATTCCCTGTGGCCTGTGGATGGTGCTGCCATCAGGGGCTAGGGTTGAACCGCTGGTATAGTGCTGTGCCTTGGATGTCCCCTCTCGGCGGTGGAATGGTGGGCGTGGTTGGCCTGCGGTGCATGCCGGGAGAGGTTATAAAAAGGGGCAGACGCTGCCTGTGGGGGTTCTTCTCCCGGGGGTCCTACCCCGGGGAGTGTGTCGTTGTTCTGTTCGTTGGCCACCCCGGGCACCTTCAGCCCGAGGGTGGGATTCCAGGTTCGAGAGTACTGGGTCTTCCTGGCCCGGTACACTGGCGTATCACTCCCAGGCACCTTTAGCCCTGGGGCTGCAACTGAAGGCCTTGGGTCCAGCACCTTCGGCTGGGGCCCACGGAAGGAAGAGGAATCCCAG
Organism: Rana muscosa; assembly: GCA_029206835.1. NCBI lineage: Eukaryota > Metazoa > Chordata > Amphibia > Anura > Ranidae > Rana > Rana muscosa. The sequence goes on from CM055128.1 coordinate 82,727,998, forward strand.
GGTGCTGCCTTGCGAGGAGACCCGTATCTGGAAGAGGAGGCTGGGGGAGGACCGTTCCGAGGGACTGGTGAGAAATCACAGTGAAGGAAGGGGCCCAGTAACTCTCTGGAGGGATGTCATCTCCCGAAAGAGGCCTAATACCACAAGCAACGTTCACCAGGTCTGTGGCAGAGACTCAAAGTTCACCAGGTCTGTGGCAGAGACCCAAAGTTCACCAGGTCTGTGGCAGAGACCCAAATTCACCCGTAACAGTTTGGCCAGAGACTGTGTGTAATCTAATTCGAGCATCACTCCGGCTGCTAGGATCCACTCTGATGGGAGACTATCCAGGTGAGCTAAGCCTACTTGAGAGACAGGTAGTGAATCATACATTCGTTTGTGCCTGGACCTACTCCAACACCTTTTGCTGTCTTGTTCTCCATCCACCATTTCCTATCTAGTGACTGTGCATATGAGAAAATAAACTCTATGTTGGAGTTGCAACTGGTCTGGACCTTGGAGTTATTGGGGGAAATAGAGACTTGTCTTTATCGCATGAGAGACGAGAACCATTTTCTGGAGAACCTAGCTGTGGAGACCCAGTTATATTTACACCGCTCAACCTCTTCACACAGGAGGGTATGGGCATATAGTACAGTGTGTCCTTTTCCTACAAGTGAACCAAAGGTAGGGAAAAGGGTCCGTGTGCTATATATATATATATATATATATATATATATATATATATATATATATATATATATATATAGATAGATATATATAAAACGAGATAATTAAACAAATAGACAAAACATGTATGCCATTAGTGGTATAATTGAAAGCACCTGTGAACATCTAAAATCCAGGACTAATGGAGAGAAACCCCCCCCCCCTTGCTGAAGATTCCACATATCAAATATATATCAAAATAAAAAATATACAAAGAATCTTCGAATTTTGAAAAAAAAACACCGGTGCAACCAAAAAAATGACATAACACATAATATAATACCGTATGTAATAAAACTCTCATGTACCAACATTAGGGATGAGCCGAACACCCCCCGGTTCGGTTCGCACCAGAACAAGTGAACGGACCGAAAGTTCGCGCAAACTTTAGAACCCTATTAAATACAATGGATGCAAACGTTCAAAATCAAAAGTGCTAATTATAACGGCTAATATGCAAGTCATTGTCCTAAAAAGGGTTTGGGGACCCAGGTTCTGCACCAGGGGACATGTATCAATGCAAAAAGAAGTTTTAAAAACGGCCGTTTTTTTGGGAGCAGTCATTTTAATGATGCATAAAGTGAAAAAAAAAAGTGAAATATTCCTTTAAATATCGTACCTGGGGGGTGTCTAAAGTATGCCTGTGAAGTGCCACGTGTTTCCCGTGTTTAGAACTGTCCCTGCACAAAATTACATCTCTAAAGGAAAATAAAGGTACCGTATTTTTCGGACTATAAGACGCACTTTTTTCCCCCAGAAATATGGGGGAAAATGTCCCTGCGTCTTATAGTCCGAATACATGACAGGGCCCGCCCCCCGCCGTCGCTGGCACCGCCCCTGCCATCTGCTCTCATTGCTCCTGTAGCCGCTGGAATCCCCTGACCACCGCCACTGGCTCCGCCCCCCCCCCCCGCCGCCGCTGGCACCGCCCGTCATCTGCTCTCATTGCTCCCGTAGCCGCTGGAATCCCCTGACCACCGTCACTGGCTCCGCCCCCCCGCCGCTGGTGGCACCGCCCCTTACACATTGCTTGCATTGCGGCAAATCCAATTAGAGCGGCTCTCTCTTTCTTTTCTCCCTTCGGGTTACAGAAAGGGAAGGGGGGGCGGCGGGGGATGTACAGACAGCCTGCAGCTCTCCTCTCCCTGTCACAGCGCCGCTGCCAAGTTCTCTGGCAAATAGAGCAGCGGCGCTGTGACAGGGAGAGGAGAGCTGCAGGCTGTCTGTATATCCCCCGCCACCCCCCTTCCCTTTCTGTAAGCCGAAGAGAAAGAGAGAGCCGCTCTAATTGGATTTGCTGGCCGCCACCCAGCTTACTGCCCACTGTTTCCCTCCCCATGATTGGCCACAGCAGAGGGCCAATCAGAAGACACTGGGGGCATCATGGGAAATAAAGTCCCTGCAGAGTTCTGGCATCAGTTCCTCCAGCATGCAAACACTCTGCTGGAGGGGGGGGGGGAGGTGGTGTTAGAAGAGGAGCAAAAGAGTATACTCTGCTGGGGGACACGCTGTACCCCGCACCGCCAGAGAGCCACGCTGTACCCCGCACCGCCAGAGAGCCACGCTGTACCCCGCACCGCCAGAGAGCCACGCTGTACCCCGCACCGCCAGAGAGCCACGCTGTACCCGCACCACCAGAGAGGGAGCCACATTGTACCCGCATCACCAGAGAGGGAGAAAGACCGAGCCGCTGCCAGGATACAGACATGCTACACTACTGACTAGAGTCACCCCGGGCAACCCAGAGTGAGCGAACGTCCAGCCAGAGGGATCACTGTTGCGATTTCGCTGGGTCTGGTAAGAGGGCCTGTTGGCCATTATCCATTACTATTCCCAGGGACTGAGCCATTAGGAAGTGCCTAGCCTGATATCCTCTAGGCCTTATTGACTGCCACAACGTCCCTCTCTGTCCTCTTCCCACAACGTCCCTCTCTGTCCTCTTCCCACGGCGTCCCATCTGTCCTCTTCCCACGGCGTCTCCTCTGTCCTCTTCCCACGGCGTCCCCTCTGTCCTCTTCCCACGGCGTCCCCTCTGTCCTCTTCCCACGGCGTCCCCTCTGTCCTCTTCCCACGGCGTCCCCTCTGTCCTCTTCCCACGGCGTCCCCTCTGTCCTCTTCCCACGGCGTCCCCTCTGTCCTCTTCCCACGGCGTCTCCTCTGTCCTCTTCCCACGGCGTCCCCTCTCTCCTCTTCCCACGGCGTCCCCTCTGTCCTCTTCCCACGGCGTCCCCTCTGTCCTCTTCCCATGGCGTCCCCTCTGTCCTCTTCCCACGGCGTCCCCTCTGTCCTCTTCCCACGGCGTCCCCTCTGTCCTCTTCCCACGGCGTCCCCTCTGTCCTCTTCCCACGGCGTCCCCTCTGTCCTCTTCCCACGGCGTCCCCTCTGTCCTCTTCCCACGGCGTCCCCTCTGTCCTCTTCCCACGGCGTCCCCTCTCTCCTCTTCCCACGGCGTCCCCTCTGTCCTCTTCCCACGGCGTCCCCTCTGTCCTCTTCCCAGGGTGTCCCACCACTGATGGCATGGTCACTCTATGTTTACTCGTTTACTATGACAATGGTCACTCTGCGTTTACTATGGCAATGGTCAGGCTGCATTTCATGGGCACTGGAAAATATTTTAGTACACCATTTGGTTCAGAATATTTTTTTTCTTGTTTTCCTCCTCTAAAACCTAGGTGCGTCTTATGGTCAGGTGCGTCTTATGGTGCGAAAAATATGGTAATTTAAAACTGCTTGCGGCTTTAATGTAATGTCTGGTCCCGGCAATATGGATGAAAATCATTGAGAAAAATGGCATAGCTACCCCATCACCCCCCCCCCCCCCCCCCAGCCCATTACCTGTATTATATTGTATTGTATTGTATTGATATTAAGGGGAACCCCGTGCCCAAAATAAAAAAAGGCCCTATATACTCTGAACAGCAGTATACAGGCGGTGCAAACAAGACAGGGACTGTAGGTTTGTTCTTAAGTAGAATCTTTTTCTAACTTGGAACAGGTACATTTTTTAAGTGTAGCTCTAGCCAAAAAATCTATTTTTAAGCTTTTTGGAGAACATATGGAAGGGTTATCACCCCTGTAACATTTGTTTTGCTGTCTGTGCAGTGTGCACCTGTTCAGAACATTTCACCTCACTTTCCGTCCCAATGACAAATGTTTTTGGAAAAGTGGGGTTTTTATTGAAAGAAGGATTGGTGATAAAGCATCAGTAGAGAGGAGACACCTTTTTCCCATATTAACTCGTACAGGAGAGAATTTCCCTTCCTAGGGGTAGATTTCCTCTCACTTCCTGTTGTCTCCTTCCGTTTGCAAGTAGGAGTCGTTTGTAAGTTGGATGTTTGAAAGTAGGGGCCTGCCGTATATACTCTGCAGAAATTTGGCCCTTAGGTGTTGGTGTTGCCACAACACTGTAAGCCCTCACAGTTACTCTTGGTGGGCGCTGGAACGCCCTGCTGTGAACTATTATATCAGGAATTGTAATTACATGCCATTGTTGAACAGTGGTAGGAAAAATTGGGCCTTTGGTGGTGGTGCTGGTGCCACAACACTGTAAGCCCTCACAGTTACTCTTGGTGGGCGCATTAATGGGCCCTGCTGTGAATTATTAGATCAAGAATTGTAATTGCATGCCCCTGTTGAACAGGGGCTGAAAAATTGGGCCTTTGGTGGTGGCGGTGGTTCTGGTGCCACAAGACTGTAAGTCCTCACAGTTACTCTTGGTGGGCGCAGGAATGGGCCCATCTGTGAAATATTAGATCAAGAATTGTTATTACATGCCCCTGTTGAACAGGGGCAGAAAAATTGGGCCTTAGGCACTGGTGCTGGTGCCACAACACTTCAACCCATCATAGATACTGTATTTGGAGCGCAGCAATGAGCCCTGTTGCAAAGTATTGCATCAAAAATTGTAATTATACGCCCCTGTTAAACAGGGGCTGAAAAATTGGGCCTTAGCCACTGGTGCCACAACACTTCAACCCATCACAGATACTGTATTTGGAGCACAGCAATGAGCCCTGTTGCAAAGCATTGCATCAAAAATTTTAATTACATGCCCCTGTTAAACAGGGGCTGAAAAATTGGGCCTTAGCCACTGGTGCCACAACACTTCAACCCATCACAGATACTGTATTTGAAGCGCAGCAATGAGCCCTGTTGCAAAGTATTGCATCAAAAATTGTAATTATACGCCCCTGTTAAACAGGGGCTGAAAAATTGGGCCTTAGCCACTGGTGCCACAACACTTCAACCCATCACAGATACTGTATTTGGAGCGCAGCAATGAGCCCTGTTGCAAAGCATTGCATCAAAAATTTTAATTACACGTCCCTGTTAAACAGGGGCTGAAAAATTGGGCCTTAGCCACTGGTGCCACAACACTTCAACCCATCACAGATACTGTATTTGGAGCGCAGCAATGAGCCCTGTTGCAAAGTATTGCATCAAAAATTGTAATTATACGCCCCTGTTAAACAGGGTCTGAAAAATTGGGCCTTAGCCACTGGTGGCGGCACCCAGAACCACAAATGTTCTTCCAAGCTATCGGCAGGATCATTGAGGAGGAATAGGATAGTCAGTCAACATAACAGGACAGTCACTCAGCATCAGCATAGGCAGTCTTGAAGGGATGTGACATTTCAAAAAAAATTATTCGGTTACATCAGCTTCAGGTGCTTGGTAGCTGGTGGTGATCCAAGACTGGTTCATCTTTATGAAGGTCAGTCGATCAACCGAGTCGGTGGACAGGCGCACCCTGTGATCGGTTACAAAGCCACCAGCAGCACTGAATGTGCGTTCCGAAAGAACGCTGGATGCAGGACAGGCCAGTAGCTCAATTGCATACTGTGCAAGCTCTGGCCAGTGATCCATCCTCGAGACCCAGTAAGCCAGAGGATTTTCGGAGGGAAAGGTGTCCGAGTCTGACCTTGCCCCTAGGTATTCCTGGACCATGTAAATCAGACACTGGCGATGGTTGCTGGAACCGATCATACCTTGGGGCTGCGTACTAAAAAATTGTCTGAACGCATCGGTCAGACGGCCACCTTCCCCACCGCTCCTTCTTTGACTGACCAAAGCCTCAGCAACTCGTTGTTCAGGACCAGGAGTTTGTAACCTCCCAGTCTCTGGGAACGCGTTGCACAGACCTTTCTGCAAGGCCTCCCAGAGATGTCTCATCCTCTGCTCCCTCAGCGACGGCAAGATAAGGTCCGCAACCTTACCCTTGTACCGTGGATCAAGGAGAGTGACCAGCCAGTAATGGTCCCTCTCCTTGATCCGAAGAATACAAGGATCCTTCCGCAGACTTTGCAGGATCAGGGAGGCCATGCAACATAGGTTAGCTGAGGCATTCAGTCCGGAGTCCTCTGGGTCACTAAGGACGACATGATACGCAGCCTCCCAGCCACGTACAAGTCCACGGGTTTCTTGGGACTGTAAATCATCCCTAAAAGACTGCTGCTGTTGATGCTGAGTGCCCAGGTTCTACCTCCATGCTGACACAATCCTCCTCCTCCTCCTCCTCCTCCTCTTCCTCCTAGTCCTCTTCCTGTGTGATGGGTGGGACAGAAGGAACACTGTCTGGGTAAAGGGGCCTTGAGAGGCAAGGAAGTCCTCCTCTTCCTGCCTCTGTTACTGCCTCAAGTGCCCTGTCCATTATTCCACGCAACGTATGCTCCAACAGGTGGGCAAGAGGTACAGTGTCACTGATGCATGCACTGTCACTGCTCACCATCCTCGTGGCCTCCTCAAATGGTGCCAGGACAGTGCATGCATTCCTCACCATGCCCCACTGGCGTGGTGAAAAAAACCTGAGCTCCCCTGAGCCTGTCCTGGTGCCGTAGTCACACAGGTACTCATTGATGGCCCTCTGCTGCGTGTGCAGCCGCTGCAGCATGGTCAACGTTGAGTTCCACCTGGTGGGCATGTCACATATAAGGCGGTTCTTGGGCAGGTTCAACTCCTTTTGCAGATCAGCCAGCCGAGCACTGCCATTGTATGATCTGCGGAAATGCACACAGACTTTCCTGGCCTGCCTCAGGACATCCTGTAAGCCCGGGCACCTGCCCAAGAACCACTGCACCACCAGGTTAAGGACGTGAGCCACACAGGGCACATTGGTCAGTTGTCCCTGTCGGAGGGCGGAGAGGAGGTTGGTGCCATTGTCGCAAACCCCCATTCCTGCCTTAAGCTGGCGTGGCGTCAACCACCTCTCGGCCTGCCCCTGTAGAGCTGACAGAACCTCTGCCCCAGTGTGGCTCCTGTCCCCCAAACACACCAGCGCAAGCACGGCATGGCATCTTTTTGCCTGCGTACTTGCGTAGCCCCTTGAACGCCTACGGAGCACCGCTGGTTCCGAACACAAAGCACAGGAAGAGGCCATGGAGGAAGAAGAAGAGGAGGGGGTGGAGGAGAGAGGTGTGTCACAACCAGTAGTAGCATTTTGGAGGCGTGGCGGCGGAACAACCTCCAACACTACTGTATCCTGTCCTGCATCCTTCCCAGCTGCCAAAAGAGTGACCCAATGGGCCGTGAAAGAAAGGTAACGTCCCTGTCCATGCCTGCTGGACCATGAGTCAGCGGTAATATGCACCTTACCGCTGACCGCCCTGTCCAGCGAGGCATGGACAGTGCCTTCCACATGCCCGTAGAGAGGCGGAATCGCCTTCCGTGAGAAAAAGTGGCGTTTGGGAACCTGCCACTGAGGAACCGCACATTGCACAAACTCACGGAAGGGGGCCAAGTATACCAACTGAAAAGGCAGCAGTTGAAGTGCTAGCAATTTAGCCAAGCTAGCATTCAACCGCTGGGCATGTGGATGGCTGGGAGTGAACTTCTTTCGACGGTCCAGCAGCTGGGGCAGGGAAATTTGCCTGCTACAATCAGACGTCGGTGTACTGCTAGCAGAGTGCCCGCAAGTACTTGGCTGTGACACACCTAATTCTACACCTTCATTCCTCTCAGTGCAGGTTTCAGAGAGGACTGAAGGTATAGTGGGGTTGGAGATCCCAGCTGATGAGGAGCAAGGAGAGGTCCGCTTTGTTCTTTGGTGTGGGTCTTTAAAGTACGCTTGCCAACGAGCTGCATGGCAGGTCAACATATGTCTGGTCAAGCATGTGGTGCCCAAGCGGCTGATGTTTTGGCCACGCGAGATACGCTTGAGACATATGTTGCAAATAGCAGCGGTGCGATCTGATGCACTCGACTCAAAAAAGGCCCACCCCAAAGAACTTTTGGAATAACGGGCAGAGGCAGTGCCCTGCACAGGCGGAGCTCTGCGGTGTGATTCAGACGGTGTGCTGCCCTTATGCTGGCCCCCGGAGGGCATCCTGCCTCGTTGGAGATGTGCCTCATCCTCCTCCTCCTCTCTCCTATCAGGCACCCATGTGGAGTCAGTGACCTCATCTTCCCCTCCCTCTTGATCACTGGAGAAAACCTGGCAGTATGCTGCAGCTGCTGGAACATGACTGCCAGATTGCTGTCCTTCTTGAGCATTCCCTCTCTCTGCGCTCACGCTACTGCCTTCCTCTAACTGTGTATCATCATCATAATCAGACCCTTCAAAACGCTGAGCATCCTCCTGGAGCATGTACCCAACACTGTGCTCAAACAGTTCAGGGGACTCCTCAGGAGGACATGGTGGGTCTAGGGAAGGAGTGACTGATGACATTGATACAAGGGAAGAGGACGCGTTGGAAGCTGCTTTGCCAGTAGGCTTGGTCATCCACTCTACCAAGTCTTCGGCATGATGCGGCTCAACACGTCCAGCTGCCGAAAATAAAGACAAGCGTGTCCCATGGCCACATGCTGATGACAATGCACCGCGTCCACGACCAGCACTGTTGCCCCCAGACACAGAGCCTGCTTGCCCTCTTTTATTGTCTCGTGACTGTCTGCCTCTCCTTGTTGGCCTTCCAGACATTCTAATGGCCTGCAGGAGACCAGCAATAAGGGGTAGCTTCAGGTATATACTGTGCAGGAGGCACACTACGCCCACTGTAACTGCTGCAGATGCCTGCCTGTGTTACACAACAGGAAAACACAGCAATAAGGGGTAGCTTCAGGTGTATAGTGTGCAGGAGGCACACTACACTCACTGTAACTGCTGCAGATGCCTGTTAGCGTAACACAAAAGAAAAAAAACACGAGCAATAAGGGGTAGCTTCAGGTGTATACTGTGCAGGAGGCACACTACACCCACTGTAACTGCTGCAGATGCCTGCCTGTGTTACACAACAGGAAAACACAGCAATAAGGGGTAGCTTCAGGTGTATACTGTGCAGGAGGCACACTACACCCACTGTAACTGCTGCAGATGTCTGCCTGTGTTACACAACAGGAAAACACAGCAATAAGGGGTAGCTTCAGGTGTATACTGTGCAGGAGGCACACTACGCCCACTGTAACTGCTGCAGATGCCTGTTAGTGTAACACAAAAGAAAAAACCACGAGCAATAAGGGGTAGCTTCAGGTGTATACTGTGCAGGAGGCACACTACACCCACTGTAACTGCTGCAGATGCCTGCCTGTGTTACACAACAGGAAAACACAGCAATAAGGGGTAGCTTCAGGTGTATACTGTGCAGGAGGCACACTACGCCCACTGTAACTGCTGCAGATGCCTGTTAGTGTAACACAAAAGAAAAAAAACATTAGCAATAAGGGGTAGCTTCAGGTGTATACTGTGCAGGAGGCACACTACACCCACTGCAACTGCTGCAGATACCTGCCTGTGCTACACAACAGGAAAACACAGCAATAAGGGGTAGCTTCAGGTGTATACTGTGCAGGAGGCACACTACACCAACTGTGACTGCTGCAGATGTCTGCCTGTGTTACACAACAGGAAAACACAGCAATAAGGGGTAGCTTCAGGTATATACTGTGCAGGAGGCACACTACGCCCACTGTAACTTATACAGATGCCTGTTAGTGTAACACAAAAGAAAAAAAACACGAGCAATAAGGGGTAGCTTCAGGTGTATACTGTGCAGGAGGCACACTACACCCACTGTAACTGCTGCAGATGCCTGCCTGTGTTACACAACAGGAAAACACAGCAATAAGGGGTAGCTTAAGGTGTATACTGTGCAGGAGGCACACTACACCCACTGTAAATGCTGCAGATGTCTGCCTGTGTTACACAACAGGAAAACGCAGCAATAAGGGGTAGCTTTAGGTGTATACTGTGCAGGAGGCACAGTACACCAACTGTAACTGCTGCAGATGCCTGCCTGTGTTACACAACAGAAAAACACAGCAATAAGGGGTAGCTTCAGGTGTATACTGTGCAGGAGGCACACTACGCCCACTGTAACTGCTGCAGATGCCTGTTAGTGTAACACAAAAGAAAAAACCATGAGCAATAAGGGGTAGCTTCAGGTGTATACTGTGCAGGAGGCACACTACACCCACTGTAACTGCTGCAGATGCCTGCCTGTGTTACACAACAGGAAAACACAGCAATAAGGGGTAGCTTCAGGTGTATACTGCGCAGGAGGCACATTATACCCACTGTAACTGCTGTAGATGTCTGCCTGTGTTACACAACAGGAAAACACAGCAATAAGGGGTAGCTTCAGGTGTATACTGTGCAGGAGGCACACTACGCCCACTGTAACTGCTGCAGATGCCTGTTAGTGTAACACAAAATAAAAAACCCACGAGCAATAAGGGGTAGCTTCAGGTGTATACTGTGCAGGAGGCACACTACACCCACTGTAACTGCTGCAGATGTCTGCCTGTGTTACACAACAGGAAAACACAGCAATAAGGGGTAGCTTCAGGTGTATACTGTGCAGGAGGCACACTACACCAACTGTAACTGCTGCAGATGCCTGCCTGTGTTACACAACAGGAAAACACAGCAATAAGTGGTAGCTTCAGGTGTATGTGATAATAGATACTAAAGCGCTTGCGTCACACGTGACGCACGTGACGTGTGACGCAACGCATAGGGGGAGGAGCCTAATCACGCTACCAGCGAGAAATTGGAAGCTGGAGCAGTGAGGGAAGATCGCTCTGCCTGAGCTGAACTGTACTTATGCACTTTAAGTCCCTGGTCACGTGAGTGAAAGCGCCTAGTGTTGAAATCATTGCTGATTAGATATATAGCATCGCGCAATGATTTCTTCTTTTTCCTTTTTTGTATGATTCGATTGGTATGAGCTCACCGTTCAGACTGCTTTTGGATCAGAAATTAAAACAGCCATCCCACCCGTGGATCAGCCAGATAGGAGGGACATACCAAGGAGTCTCTGTTGTTTTTATTTTGGCTTCTGCATCAGTGTGTGTCATATCTCATAGAGCTGCTGTGGACTAGCAGTGTCTTAGGTCACTATAAACTGCACTAGATTGCACCTATCTGGGTGCCTTGGAAATTATTTTGCAAATTTGCATTTTTCACTGGTGGATTTTTGTATTTCTCATATTTGCACTTGTATTTTGCATATGTGTTGTAGTTGGTTTTATTGCTATTTAACTATCACGGATCATCTGTATAGTCAATTTAGGGTTGATTTTAGCGCATCAATATTTATATTATAGCTTCAGGTGTATACTGTGCAGGAGGCACACTACGCCCACTGTAATTGCTGCAGATGCCTGTTAGTGTAACACAAAAGAAAAAAAACACAAGCAATAAGGGGTAGCTTCAGGTGTATACTGTGCAGGAGGAACACTACACCCACTGTAACTGCTGCAGATGCCTGCCTGTGTTACACAACAGGAAAACACAGCAATAAGGGGTAGCTTCAGGTCTATACTGTGCAGGAGGCACACTACGCCCACTGTAACTGCTGCAGATGTCTACCTGTGTTACACAACAGGAAAACACAGCAATAAGGGGTAGCTTCAGGTGTATACTGTGCAGGAGGCACACTACGCCCACTGTAAATGCTGCAGATGTCTGCCTGTGTTACACAACAGGAAAACGCAGCAATAAGGGGTAGCTTTAGGTGTATACTGTGCAAGAGGCACACTACACCAACTGTAAATGCTGCAGATGCCTGCCTGTGTTACACAACAGGAAAACACAGCAATAAGGGGTAGCTTCAGGTGTATACTGTGCAGGAGGCACACTACACCCACTGTAACTGCTGCAGATGCCTGTTAGTGTAACACAAAATAAAAAAACCATGAGCAATAAGGGGTAGCTTCAGGTGTATACTGTGCAGCAGGCACACTACACCCACTGTAACTGCTGCAGATGCCTGCCTGTGTTACACAACAGAAAAACACAGCAATAAGGGGTAGCTTCAGGTGTATACTGTGCAGGAGGCACACTACGCCCACTGTAACTGCTGCAGATGCCTGTTAGTGTAACACAAAATAAAAAAACCATGAGCAATAAGGGGTAGCTTCAGGTGTATACTGTGCAGCAGGCACACTACACCCACTGTAACTGCTGCAGATGCCTGCCTGTGTTACACAACAGGAAAATACAGCAATAAGGGATAGCTTCAGGTGTATACTGTGCAGGAGGTTTAGCAAAAATGACACTGACACTGTCCCCTGCCTATCCTTCTCTGTCCCTGTGTACCAACACACTGTAAATGCACAAGGTTAATGAAAGAATATCACTGACACTGTCCCCTGCCTATCCTTCTCTGTCCCTGTATACCAACACACTGTAAATGCACAAGGTTAATGAAAGAATATCACTGACACTGTCCCTGCCTATTCTTCTCTGTCCCTGTATACCAACACACTGTAAATGCACAAGGTTAATGAAAAAATATCAAAGACACTTTCCCTGCCTATCCCTCTCTGTCCCTGCACGCCAACACACTACACAAGGCCGCCGCGCTGGCGGCCTTTTATAGTGTGGGGCGTGTACTAAAACCCCCTGAGCTATAATTGGCCACAGGCATCCTGCCTGTGGCCAATTATGGCTCTCCTCGCTGCCGGCGCTGTGATTGGCCAAGCATGCGGGGTCACAGTGCATGCTTGGCCAATCACAGCGCCGGCATTGCACTGCGATGGCGCAGTGTATTGTGGGCCGTTCGCGTCACACGAATTTGGCACGAACGGCTCACAACGTTCTGGTTTCGCCGAACAGGCGAACAGCCGATGTTCGAGTCGAACATGCGTTCGACTCGAACACCAAGCTCATCCCTAACCAACATATACACACATTCTTCAGTTCTTCAATTCTCCACTATAGTTTCACCAAAGCCACCCCACATAATCTCCAAGGCTAGATCACATATAACCGATGGAGTAGGATCAAATGAATGCTAGTATCTCCCGGCATAAATTCATAGGGAAAACCTAAATGATATAAACATATAAATATGAAAAATAGACAAAATAGTCGCTGCCATGGAAAACATCCGGAGAACGTGCATACATCTATGGAGCATACACACACATATCCACATGGGTATATGCCCATAGACAAATAAAATAACTAAAATAATGAATTGTATCTGTGGATTAAGATAAATGCGCCAATTAATAAAAGCAGTCCTAGATAAATATAGATGACAAAAATATTAAACAGCAATGGCTATATCATATATCTAATAATACATGTGTATAGCTCCAGAAAACGGTTGTTATCACTAAAAAGCCAACCACTGGCTCTAAAAAAAAACGTTTAACCCTGAAAGGGTTAATGATAATTTCAAAAGTCATTTTCAAAAATTTGAACCCCTTTCTCAACTCAAATTGCTTCCTCCTGGAAACTTCCCAATGTCATGAGGGCACTAAGACTTCATTTACACCTATGAAGGTGTGACAGTGCATGCGCATTTTTGCATGTTGCATCTGGGGCAGACCATTCATTTTAATGGGCTACCCTACATGTGGAAATTGCATTAAAGACGCGCATGACCCATTTTTTTTAAATCACGCTGCACCAAATAGCAGGGTATACTGGTACCATGCATTTTGGCATGCAACTTTGTACATGCATTAGCTAGGTGCATTGGGGTGCCATTAAGGCTGGCCATAGATGAAGTGAAAACTAAATGTTCTGTCGATCGAAAAACAAAAATGGCACATACAATTGTGCCATTATTTGTGTAGTACCCTCTAGTGTGAGTGCAGACAAATTTATATTTTGGCTCATGGTAAAATGAGTCTTTAAATCTGGGTCAAAAGTTTACTACAGTTCAGTTCTACATGACTCATACAGGCAGTTCTCTGGTGCCTCCCCCTGGTTCTGGACGGTTGTAGAACTTTCTGGAAGCTGGGGGTCAGAGGTTGATCTGCATACTTAGGGGAGTTGGGCCTGGCATGGTGGAGGGGGGGGGGGTATAGTGGTGCTTGAAGAGAGACAGATGGGTGGGAAACAAAACTAGTTAAAGGTGGTTATGATAATAAAATCCAGTGGTCAGGGGTGGCTTGGACCCTGGAAAAGTTCAGTTCAGGCTTGAATGGGTTAACAACAAGATGGGTTAAGGATGTATATAGCGCTCTAGAGGTGCAGCCAGCTGTCGGCCCTGTGTCCCACATCCAGTGACGTCACAGCCAATGGGGATACGACTGCCAGCTTGACTCAGAGCCTTGGAAGCCCCTGCAGCTAGCGCGACAGCAGCAGCACCCCACACCACTGGCTATATGGATCAGGACTATGAAGTTGGAGGTACTCCTGTATGCAACCTACAACATTTTGTGCTGTTTTCCAAAGGGAAAAAAAGTTCCTAGCCCTTAAAGCGGAGTTCCACCCGTGATTTATTTATTTTTAAAAGCCAGCAGCTACTAACACTGTAGCTGCTGACTTTTAATAAGGACACTTACCTGTCCTAGGCGCCTGCGATGATGGGTCCCCGACGGCGATCGCTCGGTCCTGGCGCCTCCATCCTGACTAAGGGAAACAGGCTTCACTGCCCGTTTCCTACTGCGCATGCGCGACTCGCACAGCGCTTTGTGAATGGGCAGCTGCCTCCTGGGATACACACAGTTCCCAGAAGGCAGCCCGCCCCTTTCACCAGAAGACACCGCGACGGAGGACGAGGAAGAAGACAACCGCGGTGGATGAAGAGGCAGAAGAGATACTTCCGCATAGCAACCGCCCTTTCTGGTGAGTATATAAAAACAAAAATTTCAATTAATTTTTTTCATTTTTTTTTTATGATTTTTAGAAAAAAAAAAAAATCAGGGTGGAACTCCACTTTAAGGGGCTTTTGCATTTTTCTATCAGAGACTCAGCAGTTGGGAGTAAGTTCAATCTGTAGCTGCACATACAGTTGTATGCAAAAGTTTAGGAACCCCTGACAATTTCCATGATTGTCATTTATAAATATTTGGGTGTTTGGATCAGCAATTTCATTTTGATCTATCAAATAACTGAAGGACACAGTAATATTTCAGTAGTGAAATTAAGTTTATTGGATTAACAGAAAATGCGCAATATGCATCAAAACGAAATTAGACAGGTGCATAAATTTGGGCACCCCAACAGAAAAATCACATCAATATTTAGTAGAGCCTCCTTTAGCAGAAATAACAGCCTCTAGACGCTTCCTATAGCCTGTAATGAGTGTCTGGATTCTGGATGAATGTATTTTGGACCATTCCTCCTTACAAAACACCTCCAGTTCAGTTAGGTTTGAGGCTGTGTTAGGCTGTGCAGGGGTGGGGAACCCAATCACCATCGGCTCCTGCAGGAGTGGTGCTTGTTTCATTTTTCTAAACAAAATCCAGAATGTTGGATCAGTCACTTTTAAATGCGCCACAGAAATCATGCATCACAGCGGGCACACGAATGATGCGAAAAACGGACAACCAAGAATTTTCGTTTAGTTTTCAACGTCTCCTGAAGAAGCCATTGTGTGGCGAAACATGAAGAGAATTGGAATCGACTGCACCTTTTCTATTTAGCGTATGAATATATAAGATATATATGATGACAATGGGGGTTATTTACGAAAGGCAAATCTACTTTGCACTACAAGTGCAAAGTGCACTTGAAATTGCACTGAAAGTGCACTTGGAAGTGCAGTCGCTGTAAATCTGAGGGGTGGATCTGAAATGAGGGGAAGCTCTGCTGATTTTATTATCCAATCTCGTGCAAGCTAAAATGCTGTTTTTCATTTTCCTTGCATGTCCCCCTCGGATCTTTAGCGACTGCACTTCCAAGTGCACTTCCAGTGCAATTTCAAGTGCACTTTGCACTTGTAGTTTGCACTTGTAGTGCAAAGTAGATTTGCCTTTTGTAAATAACCCCCAATGTGTTGATCTTTTTGAAGTTAAAATATATTTTTTATATATTTTTGTGTTGTGTTTTTGCACCCTAAAAATTCAAGATTACTTTGCTTGCTATATTTACTAATTCACGGGATGTGGTGCTGATGATTATCAGACGCTCCACAACCTTTTTGTATAGTGTACTTTAACCTCAGCTCATAATATTCCAAACACACACTAGATGGTGCTAATAAACAACAGAATGTGACGGAATATTGGCTGCTGTTACTGACCTCTTTCTGAAAATACCGGCTGCCTGACTCAGTTTAGTATTTTCTGACTCAGAACAGTCATGCACCCAGTAAAGTTTGTTCCAGGCAAGGTCCAGAAAGTACTTATCTTTTCACTGTGAGTTCTTTTTTTTGCACACATGTTAAAATGCACATTTTAGGTATTACTTATAACTCCCAAAACATATATTCTCTGAAAACAGAGACTCCTTTTACTGAAAATAAAGAATAAAATAATGGTAGTTACAATTTTTTTATGTCACATGATATTAGTGCAACTGTTTATCAAACCTATATTTGAAAAAAAAAAAAACACTACATTTAATTTTACAGTTTTACAAAAACAATATATTCCAAAATATGTAATAAACTCTGCGCTATTGGTGAAATGAAAAACAATAATAATAATAAAAATAAGAATTTCTGTGGCTGCCTACACCGGTATTACTAGAAACCTAAATCAAATATTTAAAGCTGGCGTGGCACTCAAAATTCCCAATTAAGTACAGTCAACAAGAAGGATCATAATAATATGAATGCCGTTAAAGTGCTACTTAATAAATTATAAATTGCTCCGTGATCATTAATATTCATATACCATATATAAGCAATGTCTGAATTAAACTCCAAAAACAGTGGCGGCTAGTCCATAGAGGGCGCACGGGCACTGTCCCCTTATCCATACATATCAGGGCACCGGACTATGGATTCCAATGGGGGGGGAGTGTTTTTTGAAGCACGTGATTAGAGCCAGAGGCTCTAATAGGCTTAGAAAAAGGGTGGGCTCGGAGCGCAGAGCACTGTGCTCTAAGCCCACCCAGTTGTGTGACGATAGCGAATTAATTTGCGATATTTTCACACTAAAGTTCCTCCCCACCAATCAGGAGGCCGCACGTGAGACCTGTTTCCCGATTGGCCAAAGCGTCAGGCAATCCTATTGGATGTCTAGCGCTTAGGCGGAAGAGAGAGGAGACACACAGCGGAGGAAGCCACTGGAGGAGCGGACACCGGAGCCACTGCCCGCACCAGCCACCCGAATGGCGGGCGGACCGTGCTGGAGGACACCACAGCCCGCCACCTAGTTCAGGTAAGTGCCGGACCACCGACTGCCCGGGGTGGGGGGTGGTAGTTGCTTGGCTTGGTCCATGTTGGAACCAATGACAGAATACTTGGAAGGTGGAGGCTCCTTAAAAATTAATATAAAGAACTAGGCTGCAAGTTGTAGGGAAGGACCTCCAATGTGCTATTCTCTGAAATATTGCCTGTGCCATGCACAACACAGTAAAGACAAGGGGAGATTAGAGAACTGAATTCATGGCTAAAGACATGGCGTAAGAGGGAAAGAATTTAGTCATTTTCGTATTTTGGTTCTTTCAGCTATTCGGATGTTCGAATTGATCCGAATGTATGAATATTAACAAATCCGTACGAAAATCCATTTGTTCGTTCATTGCACATGTCTATTAATAGTAAAAAGGTCAGGTCTGAGCATGAAGGCCCTTTACAAAATAAATTGTCGTGGGTGACTGGGAACAAAAAGAAGGTAAATGTATTAAATACCTTCTTCAGCTCTGTGTATACAATGGAGCTCTATCATTTCAAAGCCATTATTTCTATTTTTAGGGACTTTTACATGTCTGGCATAGTACCACTGGATTGGTGTAAGGCCACCATGGTGCCTATATTTAAAAAGGGATCAAAGTCTTTGCCAATAAATTACAGACCTGTTAGTTTAACTTCTATAGTGGGAAAGACCACGTAGATGAGTTTTTGCTAGAAAAAAAATAATTTTAAGCAATAGCCAGCATGGATTCCTGAAAGCCAAAAGTTGTCAAATGAATGTGATTTCTTTTATGAGGACATAAGTAAAACCTTAGACATAGGAGTGTCTGTGACACAGTTCCCCATAAACGTTTACTGTACAAAATCAGGTCCATTGGCATGGATTATAGGGTGAGTACATGGATGGAAAACTGGCTACAAGGGGGAGTTCAGAGGGTGATGATAAATGGGGAGTACTCGGAATGGTCAGGGGTGGGTAGTGGGGTCCCCAAGTGTTCTGTGCTGGGACTAATCCTATTTAATTCATAAACGACCTGGAGGATGGGGTAAACAGCTCAATCTCTGTATTTGCGGACAACACTAAGCTAAGCAGGGCAATAACTTCTCTGATAAGCAGGGCAATAACTTCTCTGCAGGATGTGGAAACCTTGCAAGAAGATCTGAACAAATGAATGGGGTGGACAACTACATGGCAAATGAAGTTTAATGTAGAAAAATGTAAAATAATGCATTTGGGTGGCAAAAATATGAAAGCAATCTACTCACTAGGGGGTGAACCTCTGGGGGGAATCTAGGATGGAAAATGACATGGGGGTCCTAGTAGATGACAGGCTCAGCAATGGCATGCAATGCCAAGCTGCTGCTAACAAAGCAAACAGAATATTGGCATGCATTAAAAAGGGGATTAACTCCAGGGATAAAGTGAAAATTCGGCAACTCTACAAGACTTTGGTCCGGCCGTACCTGGAGTATGCTGTCCAGTTCTGGGCACCAGTCCTCAGGAAGCATGTACTGGAAATGGAGCAAGTACAAAGAAGGGCAACAAAGCTAATAAAGTGACTGGAGAATATTAGTTATGAAGATGAGGCACTGAACTTATTCTCTCTGGAGAAGAGACGCTTAAGAGGGGATATGATTTCAATATACAAATACCATACTGGTGACCCCACAATAGGGATAAATTGGTGGTGGCAGCATCATGTTGTGGGGATGCTTTTCTTCAGCAGGGACAGGGTTCTCACGCTTGTCAGAGTTGATGGGGAGATGGATGGAGACAAATACAGGCTAATGTTAGATGAAAACCTGTTAGAGTCTGCAAAAGACTAGAGACTGGGCGGAGGTTCACCTTCCAGCAGGACAACGACCCCAAACATACAGCCAGAACTACAATGGAATGGTTTAGATCAAAGCATATTCATGTGTTAGAAAGGCGCAGTCAAAGTCCAGACCTAAATCCAACTGAGAATCTGTGGCAAGACTTGAAATTTACTGTTCACAGACGCTCTCCATCCAATCTGACAGAGCTTGAGCTATTTTGCAAAGAATGGGCAAACATTTCACTCTCTTAATGTGCAAAACTGGTAGAGACATCCCGAAAAAGACTTGCAGCTGTAATTGCAGCGAAAGGTGGTTCTACAAAGTAGTGACTCAGAGGGGCTGAATACAAATGCACGCCACACTTTTCACATATTTATTTGTAAAAAATGGGAAAAAACATTTATCATTTTCCGTCCACTATACAATTATGTGCCACTTTGTGTTGGTCTATAACATAAAATCCCAATAAAATACATTTTACGTTTTTGGTTGTGACATGACAAAATGTGGAAAATTTCAAGGGGTATGAATACTTTTTCAATCTACTTGTAGCCATGCTCCCGTAGGGGTTGCTGAATGTAGTGGTTCACCTGTCACCCTGTCCAACCGGCCATCCATCTCTCAGACACTGAGAGACATAGAACGGTCCATAAGCTTTGTTTTTTTATTGAGGGGATTGAACTTGGATGCAAAACGAGAAATTATGGGATGCCCAGGAATATTCAGTGCAATTTGCTTGGGACTTCTATATTCACTCCAGTATATACACTCCAGTCTCCTCCCCAGCACAAACTCTTGCTTAAGACCTCTTATCCCTTACTCCACCAGCACTTCCCTTGCTGCAGACTGTTATTCCTCCAGACTAGCTAGTAACGCATGGTTAGGCCTGACACTAATTTAGCCAGACCTTAGTGAACTGCCTTTTGTGGGCAGGGACCTCTGGCCCCTGTGGTGTAGAAATAGTTTAGGTGGTAACTGTCCTCTGCTCAGCTACCAATCCCAGATAGCTCTCTTCAGGCCCTGCCAGTCAGCCTGGCTGTAATAACCTCTCTCCACTGCCCTTCCCACAGTCCCCTCTTCTGGTTCTGCACCCATCTCAAACTGCAATCTCCCAGTTCTCTCAGATGTGCCTCCCCATTCCTCCTGACTGTGCTCATTTACCAGCCCTCCTGGCTGAGACCAGTTGTCCTCCCTGGAGTCTCTAAGCAGTGTTCTCTCCCGCTGTCCTCTCTTCTTGTTCTCTCATGTGCCTCTCCTTCAGGATCTCTTCTCTCCTCCTGGATGCACCCAGCCTAGGGTAAACCCCCCCCCCCCAGACTGGGGAGCGCCCCGTGAGCCCCAACAGCCTCCACACTTTCTCACTCCAGCTTTTCCACCGACAACTCCTCCACAGCTGGGCTGACCCTAGGTATTTAAGGAGGCCTGCCCCCTGCCAATCCAAGTTGGGGATTGATCAAGGCTCCTTAGAATACCCCAGGCAGCTCCAACACTCCTCTCCACTTTTCTTTCTAGCACCTTCTAGAAAGAAGAGAGAGGTGACAGTGATACTACCCGAGAGACACCCAGCCCTGCCCTGAGCCACTCCCAGCCCAGAATGAAAACAAACAGGCCAAGCCACCAGCTAGGCCTGCCTAAATTTTCCTACTCTCCAGAAAACCCCTCACTCTAGCACCTACCTAACTAGAGTGTGCTACATATTTTTTCCTTTTTATTTCTATTTTCCATTTAACATAAAAGTTTTTCGATATTTGTATTTAGGGGCAGTATCTTGAGGGTTCAAATTTCTAGTTTGTCATGGGTTATGTCATCCTTCTCACCTAGGTGAGGAGCGAGGAAGTAGTACTGACAAAAAAAAACATAAGAGGATGAGAGCAGCATTCATTTTGGGAAGAAGGTCTGCACCTGCCTCCTGGAAGATTGACCCCCCTTCATGGCCAGGCAATTTTTTGCGATATGACACTGACAATTGCGTGGTCGTGCGATGCTGTACCCAAAAAAATGTATGTCCTTTTTTCCCACGAATAGAGCTTTTTTTTGGTGGTGTTTGATCATTTCTGCATTTATTTTTTTTGTGCTATAAACAAAATAAGACTGACAATTTTGAAAAATAAATAAATATATTTTTTACTTTCTGCTATAAAACATATCCAATAGAAAAAAATAAAAAAAAAAATTTTTTTTTTCCTTCATTTAGAAAAATATTTGGTCAAAAAATATTGATCAGCGACTTATAGCAGGACTTATAGCGGGACTGCAAGATTGCGGCGGACATTCTGAGACTGACACTTTTTGGGGACCAGTGACACTGATACAGTGATCAGTGCTAAAAATATGCACTGTCACTGTATTAATGACACTGGCTGGGAAGGGGTTAACATTCGGGGCGATCAAAGGGTTAACTGTGTGCCTAGCCTGTGCTTTACTACACTGTGGGAGGTGCTTTTACTAGGGGAAGAGATTAAATGTATTCCTGCTTTGCACAAATTCCATCCCTTCCCCGTCAGAACAGCGGATCTGCCTTGTTTACATAAGCAGATAGACAGTTCTGTGTCCCTGCCTGACAATCGGTGGGTGCCAGTGGACATCGAGTCCCTGGCACCCACCAATTGGCTCCCGCTGTGTGTATTTGCGCTCCCTACCCAAAAGTGCAGGATCACGTACAGTGGGGCAAAAAAGTATTTAGTCAGCCACCAATTGTGCAAGTTCTGCCACTTAAAAAGATGAGAGAGGCCTGTAATTGTCATCATAGGTATACCTCAACTATGAGAGACAAAATGTGGAAACAAATCCAGACAATCACATTGTCTGATTTGGAAAGATTTTTTTTTGCAAATTATGGTGGAAAATAAGTATTTGGTCAATATCAAAAGTTCATCTCAATACTTTGTTATATATCCTTTGTTGGCAGTGACAGAGGTCAAAGGTTTTCTGTAAGTCTTCACAAGGTTGTCACACACTGTTGCTGGTATGTTGGCCCATTCCTCCATGCAGATCTCCTCTAGAGCAGTGATGTTTTGGGGCTGTCGCTGGGCAACACAGAATTTCAACTCCCTCCAAAGGTTTTCTATGGGGTGGAGATCTGGAGACTGGCTAGGCCACTCCGGGACCTTGAAATGCTTCTTACGAAGCCACTCCTTCGTTGCCCAGGCGGTTTATTTGGGATCATTGTCATGCTGAAAGATCCAGCCACGTTTCATCTTCAATGCCCTTGCTGATGGGAGGAGGTTTGCACTCAAAATCTCACAATACATGGCCCCATTCATTCTTTCATGTACATGGATCAGTCGTCCTGTTCCCTTTGAAGAGAAACAGCCCCAAAGCATGATGTTGCTACCCCCATGCTTCACAGTAGGTATGGTGTTCTTTGGTTGCAACTCAGCATTCTCTCTCCTCCAAACACGACGAGTTGTGTTTCTACCAAACAGTTCTACTTTGGTTTCATCTGACCATATGACATTCTCCCAATCCTTCTGGATCATCCAAATGCTCTCTAGCAAACCTCAGACGGGCCCGCACATGTACTGGCTTAAGCAGGGGGACACGTCTGGCACTGCAGGATCTGAGTCCCTGGCGGTGTAGTGTGTTACTGATGGTAGCCCTTGTTACGTTGATCCCAGCTCTCTGCAGGTAATTCACTAGGTCCCCCCGTGTGGTTCTGGGATTTTTGCTCACCGTTCTTGTGATCATTTTGACCCCACGGGGTGAGATCTTGCGTGGAGCCCCAGATCGAGGGAGATTATCAGTGGTCTTGTATGTCTTCCATTTTCTAATTATTGCTCCCACAGTTGTTTTCTTCACACCAAGCTGCTTGCCTATTGCAGATTCAGTCTTCCCAGCCTGGTGCAGGTCTACAATTTTGTTTCTGGTGTCCTACAGCTCTTTGGTCTTCACCATAGTGGAGTTTGGAGTGTGACTGTTTGAGATTGTGGACAGGTGTCTTTTATACTGATAACAAGTTCAAACAGGTGCCATTAATACAGGTAATGAGTGGAGGACAGAGGAGCCTCTTAAAGAAGAAGATACAGGTCTGTGAGAGCCAGAAATCTTGCTTGTTTGTAGGTGACCAAATACTTATTTTCAAAAAAATTGGAAAAGGGGTGCCCCTGGGATTGTGTGGATTGGAGTAAATTATGGATTGCCACCAAGTATATATAGAAAAATATAAAGAATTTTATTTATACATGATACACTTATATATCAAAAATGGTTTAAAAGCAAAGAGAGGAACAGACATATACAGTCATTGAAAAACAATTGCATGAGGACACCTTACTACTTGAGACATATAAGTCATATAGCTAGTGGTGACACAACCGACATGTTTCGGATACTCGAGCTATATCTGTGATAGCCTCCATTATTTCCTTCTTCAAGGTTCATGCAATAGTTTGAAGACAATTTAGTCTCTATATAAGAGAAAAAACAACATAGTATGTGATAGCTATATAATACACAACAGTGTATTGACATGATTAAATTATTTTGAATTTCTCCCATATGTGGGCAGCTAGAAGATAGACATTGTTGCAGAGAGAAAATAAAATAAACTAAAATAAACAATAAGAGAAAAAGAAAAAGGCGGGGAAGAGAAACAAAGGAAGAGAAAAAGAAAAAGAAGAATAAATATACATGGAGGTTCATTTAAGAATACATGAATGCATATATACATTGTATAATTGTATGTCTATAGGATACAGTACATCTATATCAAATAGTGTTGCATACATACATTTCCAATGGTGATATAAACATCAGCCGTTTGGAGGAATTATCCCGGTGATATAAGGCCCAAACGTATATGGTGCGAGTTTGCTGGTCGCATAAAGACAAATACAGCGGCCAAAGAAACACTGCAGGCAGGATGACAGAGCCACGGGGAAATATGTAGGAGGCCCAACCCAAAAACGCCCCTCAAAGCTCACAGGGAAGCCTCAAATTGCAGCGGAAGGGCTGCCACGGCCTCTCTGTAAAAACATACACAAATGGATTATAGTTTATAGGTCGCAGACTAGCCCTGTAACTAGGCATCCCATAACTATGATGAAGTGTTTGAAAGAAAGGGCTTGGTACCTGTCAATGTGGCGCAAGGACATCCACACTCTGGCTGTGCAGCAATTGGCCAAGTCAGGTGGGACTTTTTATAGAGCTGTCGCTGGTGTTGCAGCCAATCAGCTCAAATGGCGCCAAGGGTGAAGCTGTAAAAGGAAGGAATTCAGCCAATGAGGTAGAGCGTGGGAGGCCACAACAGGGCTAGACTGTGCGTCCGGGTAGAAACCCAATTAACTACGTATTGAAAATGAATAGAGAGGCTCTTACCGGACAGGCACCGCATACAGAGGCCGCCCTCGATCCCGGCGGCGTCCGGCGTCATCGCGCACCCACACAAATGTGAAGGACGTCCACGACGCCGGCGCGGTGACGTCAGACGTCGACCCGACCGCCAGCACAACGAAAAGGGCGGAAGTGCTAAAAGAAAAGATCACTCCGTTCAAACGATAATTGTATCCTGCACTTTTTGACATATTGGAGCCCGGGGATTTGGGGACCACCCATTGGGCCCACTGACGCTCCCCAGCACAAAAACAGCCCCCGGCTATTTTGATAATCGGGGGCTGATTGCTCATATTTGAGCAAATGGACGGCTATGTGCATATAAATAAATTTCTCTCCCTGTCCTAAGAATCACACACATATGGGACGGAGGGCATTCATGTTACACTGTTTACTACCCATGGGGTTTTGGATTAGTCATTTTTTCCCCATTCCTCCGATGGCGCCGTTTGGCGCAGCACACACAATTGTGCTGCCTTTGCGCTGACCTTTTTGGGTCTGGTGCGGGCAACGGAGTGATCTTTTCTTTTAGCACTTCCGCCCTTTTCGTTGTGCTGGCGGTCGGGTCGACGTCTGACGTCACCGCGCCGGCGTCGTGGACGTCCTTCACATTTGTGTGGGTGCGCGATGACGCCGGACGCCGCCGGGATCGAGGGCGGCCTCTGTATGCGGTGCCTGTCCGGTAAGAGCCTCTCTATTCATTTTCAATACGTAGTTAATTGGGTTTCTACTCGGACGCACAGTCTAGCCCTGTTGTGGCCTCCCACGCTCTACCTCATTGGCTGAATTCCTTCCTTTTACAGCTTCACCCTTGGCGCCATTTGAGCTGATTGGCTGCAACACCAGCGACAGCTCTATAAAAAGTCCCACCTGACTTGGCCAATTGCTGCACAGCCAGAGTGTGGATGTCCTTGCGCCACATTGACAGGTACCAAGCCCTTTCTTTCAAACACTTCATCATAGTTATGGGATGCCTAGTTACAGGGCTAGTCTGCGACCTATAAACTATAATCCATTTGTGTATGTTTTTACAGAGAGGCCGTGGCAGCCCTTCCGCTGCAATTTGAGGCTTCCCTGTGAGCTTTGAGGGGCGTTTTTGGGTTGGTCCTCCTACATATTTCCCCGTGGCTCTGTCATCCTGCCTGCAGTGTTTCTTTGGCCGCTGTATTTGTCTTTATGCGACCAGCAAACTCGCACCATATACGTTTGGGCCTTATATCACCGGGATAATTCCTCCAAACGGCTGATGTTTATATCACCATTGGAAATGTATGTATGCAACACTATTTGATATAGATGTACTGTATCCTATAGACATACAATTATACAATGTATATATGCATTCATGTATTCTTAAATGAACCTCCATGTATATTTATTCTTCTTTTTCTTTTTCTCTTCCTTTGTTTCTCTTCCCCGCCTTTTTCTTTTTCTCTTATTGTTTATTTTAGTTTATTTTATTTTCTCTCTGCAACAATGTCTATCTTCTAGCTGCCCACATATGGGAGAAATTCAAAATAATTTAATCATGTCAATACACTGTTGTGTATTATATAGCTATCACATACTATGTTGTTTTTTCTCTTATATAGAGACTAAATTGTCTTCAAACTATTGCATGAACCTTGAAGAAGGAAATAATGGAGGCTATCACAGATATAGCTCGAGTATCCGAAACATGTCGGTTGTGTCACCACTAGCTATATGACTTATATGTCTCAAGTAGTAAGGTGTCCTCATGCAATTGTTTTTCAATGACTGTATATGTCTGTTCCTCTCTTTGCTTTTAAACCATTTTTGATATATAAGTGTATCATGTATAAATACAATTCTTTATATTTTTCTATATATACTTGGTGGCAATCCATAATTTACTCCAATCCACACAATCCCAGGGGCACCCCTTTTCCAATTTTTTCAAAATTACCGGGATGTGATTGGTAAAAATGGTAACTTGCCCTGTATCTGCTGGCTAATGGCTTCATCTTCCCCTAATTAATATATTCTATTTTTGGGTAGCAAATACCCCTTAGTCCCCATCCATATTTGAAGCTTTCCAGCGTTATCTACATAAACAATTTACTGAATTAATTTTTTGCTTGCTCCCTATTGTATGAGCAATTATTTTGAAAACGCATTGCTGCAATTCTTTTTTTTTTTTTTTTTTTTTTGTTATTGTCTTATTGTGTTGGTATACCCATTTGTGTAGAGCTCAGTGACACCATCATCATGGCTGAACTTTACAGTGAATCATGGGAGGCTTTCACTGAACAATTACAATTAAACTATGGTAAAAATGAATCCTTGGAATCTGAGCTAACCTTTCTTTTCTCCAACCTAACTAAATGGTTGGAGAGGAAATCTTCCATGCATTGGCATATAAAAACGTTTGATGAGTACATAAGAGATGATTTAAACCCACTTGGACTTCGAGTCCAGATCTTCCCAACTTTTGAGGATCTGGACCCGACGTTCAAACAAGCATGGGAAACGAATTTAAAATCATGCTCGGCTGGTATGATGAGGCTTCTTTCTGATGAATATCGGAGACGTCTCGTCTATATCAACACGAACATTGAAAAAATCTATTCTAGAATTAAACCCCTACAAGCCCATTCCTCATACAAAGATCTAAATGAGAAACTTAAAATCCATATTGAACTATTCAACAAATCGATCTTAGCAAAAAAAGAGTTTAAATATATGCGGGATAAACAAGCCTTCGAAGAAGGCAGAGCATATAGATGGGCTTTTTCAACTAGACCTAGAGTCCAATATAAGAACGACAATCATCGTTCCACACAGTTGGATACGTCTGATACCTCTTCGGTTTCGTCTAACATGTCATATGCACCGATGAAAGGAAAACGCACAAAACCATCTAAAAGAAATCGTGACTTTGAAAATTCCTCCAATAGTAATACTACTAAAAAACGTCCCCCTAAACAGTACCCTCGTACTCTGCTCTCATCAGTCCCCAACACTTCCACATTGACGGCCTCGGATGTCACCGTCAGTGCACATGAATCACTTGAAAATATGGGCACTTTTGTCACGCCTAAGGTTCCCTTGATGTTCTCTAAGAACTCGGGAAACTCACTCACTCCCCACAACCCGACTACGACATAGCCTCGGCTTTTAATATTATAAATTTGTCATCATATGTCCTGAGTGTCGATGAGATCTCAGTCCTCTCAAAAGGATTAACTTTCTGCCCTAATAAACCTATAGACAAATTTGAGACCATTAAAGATCTTCATTTATACGCCCGCAAATTGCTACTCAAAAGCATTTTTGAAAAGAGCGACCCAGATACACGGGAATTTCACACGTATAGTGAACGTCAAGCTCTGGGTAATCTCAAATCTTTACTTGAGGAAAATGAATCCAAAGACCTCATCGACACCCTGGACCTTGACTTACTTTTGGCTAATGCCAGCACAATTGATACCGAGATCCCCAGTACCCTAAAACAAACTTCCCTTAAAAAAACATCAACTTTTTACCCAGTGCCTAGCTCAAATCCAGGTGTATCTAATTTTCTTAAAAATATCAGCCAAGAAATAAATAACCTAGTACCTATAACACCTAGACATACAAATCTTATTCCTACTGAAAAGATGGCCTTAAAAAATCTATCCAAAAATCATCAAATTACGATTAAATTATCGGATAAAGGAGGAAACATTGTCATTATGGACAACCCCCAATATCTTGAAATGTGCTTCAACATATTAAGAAATCATGAGTGGTATCGCCCTGTCAGTAGGGGTGTTGTAGATGCCTTTAATAAAAAATTCTACACTTTGGTAGATGAAGCTTTTCAAAATAATGTCATTTCTAAACAAACTTGGGAATTTGTTCGCACTTCCTTTCCCCGCACACCAACATTCTACTCACTCCCCAAAATCCACAAGGATCCCCTAAATCCCCCAGGACGTCCTATTATATCTCGAAACGGAGCCATTATTGAAAATCTTTCACGACTCATTGATGAGCATCTAAAACCTTTTGTTCAGAGCATCCCCTCTTATGTTAAAGATACACCTCACTTATTACGCATCATCGAGGGAGTACAAATTCCTATAGATTCGATACTTGTCAGTATCGACGTGGAGGCACTTTACAGCTCGATTCCTCATTCTTTAGGTATTGCTTGTATTAGACATATTCTATCACAAACCAGCCACCATGAACGTTTGTTCAATGAATTTATAATCCAGTCTTTGGATTTCATACTGAGACACAATGTCTTCACTTTCGATGGTCAATGTTTCCTCCAGGTACAGGGCGTAGCCATGGGCACCAGTTGTGCCCCTGGCTACGCCAACCTGTACCTGGGGGAATGGGAGCATGCAATCTTCTCCAGCGGGGATCTCTCAATGTACCTGTGCCATGTAGCTCTATGGCACAGGTACATTGATGACATCTTCATCGTATGGACGGGCTCCCAGCAATGTTTGGATGAGTGTCTCATCGCCCTAAACTTAAATACTTTTAATCTTAAGTTTACAATGATATCGGACCCAAATACCATAACCTTCCTTGATGTGGAGATCTTCAGAGACAAGCAAAACATGTTATCATGTAAGCTGTTCCGCAAACCAAGTGCAGGCAATACAATCTTACATTCTTCTAGCTTTCACCCTAAATCCCTAGTTGAATCTATTCCCTATGGACAATATTTGAGAATAAAAAGAAATTGCTCTAACGAGGTCGATTATAAAAGAGAAGCCAATAACTTAAGGCAAAGACTTCTAGCAAGGGGATACAGCCATAAATGCCTCAAAAAGGCCTTTAAACGCACTTCAAATTTAAATCGACACGAGTTACTAATATCTAAATCTAAAAAAAGTGAAAGTGATCATCGTATTATCAATACTTATTCTGATGATCACGCTGAACTTCTTAAAATCTACCAAAAGCACTGGCATCTACTTACAGCAGATCCTGTGATAGGACCACTAGTACCCCCCAGGCCAAATATTACCTATAGACGAGCAACGTCGCTGAAGGACATGCTAGTGCAGAGTGAATTTGAGAACACCAATAGGGGAGATCCATGTAAGGACCTGGGAACTTTCCAATGTGGTAATTGCACATACTGTAAATATATGAACACTAGAAAGAACATTCGGTTACCGAATGGCCAAAAATTTCAACCAAAACACTATGCAAACTGTCAAACTACGGACGTAGTATATCTCATTATTTGCAGTTGTAACTGCTTCTATGTAGGGAAAACTATACAAAAATTGTGGCAGAGAATTTACCGGCATCTAAAAGGGATGAAGGAACAAAATCCTGATCTCCCTCTTGGCAGACATGCTGCCCAAGTTCATGGAGATTGCGTACCAAACCTTGAGGTGTTAGTTTTGGACAGGGTCCACCGCAGCCCCCGCGGAGGTGACCTTAACAAGCACCTTCTTCAAAGGGAGCTGAGATGGATCTCGATCCTCAACGCCACCTCACCCCCTGGCTTGAACCAGGCAATTAACTTTAAACCCTTCCTACCAGGTTTTACATCTGCTAAGTTTGATAGGGATCTGCTAAACTGAGCTCAACAAGCTGTTTATACCTAGTTTGTATTTTTTTTTTTTTTTTTTGAAGGAAAAATAAATAAATATGTATGAATTATGCCAGCTGTATAACATGTGTACTAATGTTTCTGATGTATGCCGGTTAGATATTCATGTAAAAACTAAAAAACGGAAAATTGAATACTCACCTTTCCGTAATTTTCCTTTCCTGGTGCCGACCCATGGCAGCATACTAATGGTTGATGGCTCCGCCCCCGGTCAACCCCCAGGACCACGTAACTCTATAAAAGAAAGAGTTACTCCCCCCTTCAGACATTCTTTGTAACTAGACTTCAGAACTTTAAGGATTATAGCAGGGAGGGTGCATGCTGCCATGGGTCGGCACCAGGAAAGGAAAATTACGGAAAGGTGAGTATTCAATTTTCCGTTTTCCTGGTGCCTTCCATGGCAGCATACTAATGGTAAATAACTCGCTTATAGGGAGGGAACTGCGATAATAAATTTTTTAATGGCTTTTTGAAAGTGATAGTTCCAGAGTCCCTTTCCCAAAGTCTCGGGAGGTAAGGACCGCAGGATCCAAGCTATAATGCGACATAAAGGTATTGAACGATGACCAGCTAGCCGCTCTACAAATTGTCTCCGGGGAGACCCTAGCCATAGCCGCCCAGGATGATGCGATTCCTCTTGTTGAATGTGCATTCACCGCGTTTGTAACTGGAAGACCACTAGCCCGGTATGCCCTTTGAATTATCTTCACGATCCAACTGGCTAATGTTGTTTTAGAAGCTGCCAAGCCTCTTTTGGTGCCTTTGGGGATAACAAAGAGTCGTTGATCCCTTCTGAACTGCTGTGTCAGCTCCAAATAACGCTTTAGAGATCTGGCCACGTCCAGTTCATGTAGTTTTGAGGAGGATGGATCCTCTCCGAAAGCTGGGAGTACCCACTCCTGGTTGGAATGGTAGACTGAAGGCACTTTGGGGACAAATTGATGGATAGGCTGTAGGACTACCCTGTCCGGAAAAAAAGTGACGTAGGGCTCCTCTGCCCCTAGGGCTTGTATCTCTGATACTCTTCGACCCGAGGTGACAGCGATCAGGAAAACCGTTTTGCCGGTGATATCTTCCAAGGAGCACTCCTCTGTGGGTGTAAAGGGAGAGCTTGCTAAGACGTTAAGAACAACCGTTAGGTCCCATTTGGGATACAGCGTTTTCCTGGGAGGACGTAATCTTAACACCGCCTTCAAGAAACGTTCCACCAAGGGGTTTAGTGCCCAGCGTGTGTCTGTAAAGGCTGACAGGGCTGAAATATGCACTTTTAGCGTGCTGAGACCTAAGCCTAGGTCCAGGCCATTTTGCAGGAAAAGTAGGATATCTTGGACCCCAGGATTCAGAGGGTTGAAATGATTCGTTTCGGCCAGTGTAGAGAATTTTTTCCATATTCTGCAGTAGGTGGCATTAGTGGATGCCTTTCTTGCCTGTAATAACGTTTGTACCACGTCCCGAGAGCAACCTAGGTCGCCCAACCTCCTCCTTTCAACTTCCAGGCCCTCAAGTCTAGGATCTCTGGGTGCGGGTGTAGAAAAGCGCCTTGAGATAGCAGCTTGCTCGTGGGTGGGAGGGGTAATGGGTTGCCCAGGGCCATCTCTACTAAGAGCGGAAACCACGGTCTTCTCGGCCAGTAAGGAACAACCGCCAGGATGGTGACCCTCTCTAGAGTCAGTCGCTGGAGAAACCTGAGGATTAAGGGTGTCGGAGGGAAGGCGTAGCCTATCTGGAATTCCCATGGTTGGACTAGAGCATCCGCCCCTGTCGACATCGGAGATGGTGACCTCGTGAAGAAGAGAGGTGCTTTCGCGTTGTGCGGAGACGCAAAGAGATCTATCTGGGGATGCCCCAACTGTTGGCATATCCAGCTGAAAACCTGTGGATCCAACGACCATTCGTTGTTGGATGTGAAGGATCTCGAGAGATGATCTGCCAGCTGATTCTCGGGGGCTGGAATGTAGGTAGCCTGGAGATCTAATAAATTCTTCTCGGCCCATGCAATAATTGGGGCTGCTTCGCTGGCTAGTGTATTGCTGTGTGTTCCCCCTTGATTTTGGATATAGGCTACTGCCGCTCTGTTGTCCATTTGTAATAGCACGGATTTTCCCTTGAGGAGAGGAGCCAAATGCAGGATTGCCATCCATGCTGCCCTTAGTTCCAGGATGTTGGATACCATCCCTTCCGCATTGAACCTCCATCTGCCCTGAACCAGCTGATCTTGGAGGTGTGCCCCCCAACCCAGCTGGCTTGCGTCTGATGTGATAATGGTCCATGAGATTGGGCCGAGAGGACAAGCAGCTAGTAGATTCGGAGACCTCGTCCACCACCAGAGGCTGGACTTCATCGAGGGAGTGATGGCTATCCTCTGACCGAGACGCTTTCTCCTCCACTGCTTCAGAAAACCTTGTTGAAAACCCCGTAAGTGGCTTCTGGCCCATTTTACCATCGGTATGCAGGCCGAGAGGGACCCTAGAAGGCTCAGGCAATCTGACGCTGGCATAGCGTGACTCCCCAATGCATGCTTCACCTTCTGCACCAACACCGGAATTTTGGCTGGTGGAAAGGACACTGACTTCCTCGGTGTGTTGAATAAGGCACCTAGGTATATCATTTTTTGTGTAGGTACAAACTGACTCTTCGAGTGGTTGATTAGCCATCCGAATTGTGTCAAGGTGTTCAAGACCATTTGCAGGTGCGACTGTAGAACTTCTCTGTGCTGAGACAGAATTAATATGTCGTCCAGATAGTGTAGGACTCGTATGCCCTTCTCCCGAAGGGGGGCTAAGATGGCTACCAGAACTTTGGTGAAGGTTCTGGGTGCTGATGAAATCCCGAAGGGGAGACACTGGAACTGAAAATGTAGGTTGCCTATTTGAAACCGTAGAAAATGTTGAAGGTTGTAGTGGATGGGGATGTGCAGATATGCGTCCTGGAGGTCTACAGACACCATCCAGTCCCCTGGCTGTACTGAAAGGATTACCGTGTTCAGAGACTCCATCTTGAAGTGTTCTACATAAAGGTACCTGTTTAGCCTTTTCAGGTCTAAAACCGGTCTCCAGCCCCCCGTTTTTTTGGGGACCAAGAAGACTGGGGAATAGAACCCTAAGTGCTTTTCCGATTCCGGAACCGGTAGGATTGCCCGTTGAGATAGAAGTATTTGCACGTATTGGACAAGTGTTTCCCTCTTTTGTTTTCCGGCTGGTATCTTGGTTGATTGGTAGGAGAAGGATGGAGGGCGGCATCTGAATTTCCAGAAATGTCCCTGAAGGACTGTGGATACCGCCCACTGGTCTGTACAATTTTCCACCCAAACCCGGGCAAAGGATCTGAGTCTTGCTCCCACTGGCCCGGCTTGGGTGGAGGGCGTGTCAAAAGGACTTCTGGTTTTCTATCGCCAGTGTAGGGGCCTTTGATTTTAGTTTGAGGAAAGAGGCCTGTGAGCCTTTCCAGTCCCTTCTGTATTGTTTACCCGGGCGATAAGCCCTGGAGTCTCTTGATCTCTGTTGGAAATTTGCCTGCGGAGTAAACTTCCTCCTTCTGCTCCTATCCTGGGGAATAAGACCGCTTTTCCCGCCTGTGACTCTGGATATTGCCATATCCATTTTATCTCCAAATAAGGACTTCCCGTCATACGGGATGCGACACCATGACTGTTTTGACGACGGGTCTGCTGACCATGGCTTAAGCCATAACGCTCTCCTGGCTGTGATAGAGTAAAGCATTGCTCTGGAGGAGCATCTTAGAACGTCTATGGCTGCTTCCGCCATGAAATCAGAGGTCAGCTTCAATTCATCTAGAGCTTTAATGATTTCTTCAGTATCTAGGCCACGTCTGAGGGCCAATTCAATATTATCTGTCCACACCCTGGTGGCTTTGGAGATTGAGGATAGGGCCACCGCCGGTTTGCAGGCTCCCCCCGATGCTTGGTATACTTTTTTCAGATCGGCGTCTATTCTGCGGTCTAGGACGTCTCTAAAGGAGACTGCGTCTTCTAAAGGTAGTGTTGTATTCCTAGCCAGTCGCATGACAGATGCATCTACTGACGGGACGGCATCAAAAATCTGAGCATCTCCTTCCGTTAGTGGGTAGAGTTTGGAAAAGCGGTTGAAGGCAAAGGGTCGTTTATCTACCTTCTTCCACTCCTCCAATACCACCCCCTTAATCTCCTCTATTAGGGGAAAGGCTGATTTCTTCCTGGCCAAATGTGGGAAGTATTTTCCTGCTTTATGTGGAGGTTCAGGATCTTCCTCCCACTGAATTGCATCCTTAACTGCACCAATAAAGGGTTCAATTAACCCAAAGTTGAAGGTCGATGTGCCCTCTTCTGGTATATTTCCATCATCTTCCGAATTGAGCTCAGAATCAGGCTGGAGACTAGCTGTCTCCGCTACCCTTTGTTCAACAAGTGGGGTGGATTGATCCTGGGATGAGGCCAATTCCCTGATGGTGTCCTTGACTAATTCTTTGATTGAGCCTATGGACCCTTGTCTGTCGATCGTAGCCTCCAAAAAACACTGGCCACAGGCTAGCTTGTCTGGTAAGGCTTGCTTGCCGCATACCCAGCAATCCTTCCTCCCTGGTTGCAAAGACTTGCGCTGGGAGTCGTGTCTACTTGAGGAGTGGCGGGGTGACCTTCGGTCACTACGGGAAGCATGGGTTGAGGGTGAGCGACCCGAGCTTCTATGTCCCCCTGAACGTCCGTCACGAGAACTTCGATGAGAAGAAGTGCGGGCTGCTTCACGGCGTGGGCTATAAAGAAACAAAACAACTGGTGTTTCTATATATCCTCTAAAGTAGTAGTGCTCTTTGAATGGAAACAACTTACCTAACGTTGCAGCCCTTACCTAGTGGTATGTTGAGGATCTTTTTGGTGCGGCAATACTGGGGCAGCTGTGTAAATTTTTTTAGCTAGTCAATACAGCACCGTGCAATGTCAGCGAATGTACATTTATATGTTTACCATCATTACGCTGCAAAATAACATTTTAGCATTAACACACAGGTAATTACCTTGGCTGGGTTCCATCTGGCATGTAGAATAGTTAATACTCACAGCAAGGTGTATTTTCTGACAATCTGCCATTTGATTGTGGTCCCAGGCTGTTTAAATAGGATTTTTTGCTTGGGTGTACCAAGATGGCCGCCGCGCGACTTCCTCCGGCTATTGCGCATGCGCGATTGCGTCATGCCGTGACTCCGCCCCCCGGACGAGTAAAGCTAGGTTGTGTGGGGCGCGCGAAGCGTCCACACTAGCCATAGGCATTTGCAGAAAGCAGACATTTAAATGCAGCAGTGCTAAGCTGCTTATAGAGATCATTACCCGGGTAAAGCAATGTGTGACCCGAGGATTGTAACTGCCGCTGAGGAGAAAGTATGCTCCTGTGTGCCCATCATGCCCAAAAAAGATCCACAGAAAAAGGGGCTCCCACACTTATATGGCGCATTTAGCAGCCCAAGATGCGGGACTCCGTACTGCAGGAGAGCATGAACCTGCAACGGTAGCACCATGAGACGGTGAGGTAAGGCTGAATAGTGATCCTGTAGGGATTGAGGACAGGAAAAAGAATGTCTGAAGGGGGGAGTAACTCTTTCTTTTATAGAGTTACGTGGTCCTGGGGGTTGACCGGGGGCGGAGCCATCAACCATTAGTATGCTGCCATGGAAGGCACCAGGAAAATCCTTTTAAGTAAACAAGATTGGATCCAATTGGTGGAACTTTACCTGATGATTTGCCCACTGGAGATTAGTGCTTATTTATTATATTGTTGATCATTGTTCATTATTTAGAAATTAATCAAACGATAATTGTATCCTGCACTTTTTGACATATTGGAGCCCGGGGATTTGGGGACCACCCATTGGGCCCACTGACGCTCCCCAGCACAAAAACAGCCCCCGGCTATTTTGATAATCGGGGGCTGATTGCTCATATTTGAGCAAATGGACGGCTATGTGCATATAAATAAATTTCTCTCCCTGTCCTAAGAATCACACACATATGGGACGGAGGGCATTCATGTTACACTGTTTACTACCCATGGGGTTTTGGATTAGTCATTTTTTCCCCATTCCTCCGATGGCGCCGTTTGGCGCAGCACACACAATTGTGCTGCCTTTGCGCTGACCTTTTTGGGTCTGGTGCGGGCAACGGAGTGATCTTTTCTTTTAGCACTTCCGCCCTTTTCGTTGTGCTGGCGGTCGGGTCGACGTCTGACGTCACCGCGCCGGCGTCGTGGACGTCCTTCACATTTGTGTGGGTGCGCGATGACGCCGGACGCCGCCGGGATCGAGGGCGGCCTCTGTATGCGGTGCCTGTCCGGTAAGAGCCTCTCTATTCATTTTCAATACGTAGTTAATTGGGTTTCTACTCGGACGCACAGTCTAGCCCTGTTGTGGCCTCCCACGCTCTACCTCATTGGCTGAATTCCTTCCTTTTACAGCTTCACCCTTGGCGCCATTTGAGCTGATTGGCTGCAACACCAGCGACAGCTCTATAAAAAGTCCCACCTGACTTGGCCAATTGCTGCACAGCCAGAGTGTGGATGTCCTTGCGCCACATTGACAGGTACCAAGCCCTTTCTTTCAAACACTTCATCATAGTTATGGGATGCCTAGTTACAGGGCTAGTCTGCGACCTATAAACTATAATCCATTTGTGTATGTTTTTACAGAGAGGCCGTGGCAGCCCTTCCGCTGCAATTTGAGGCTTCCCTGTGAGCTTTGAGGGGCGTTTTTGGGTTGGTCCTCCTACATATTTCCCCGTGGCTCTGTCATCCTGCCTGCAGTGTTTCTTTGGCCGCTGTATTTGTCTTTATGCGACCAGCAAACTCGCACCATATACGTTTGGGCCTTATATCACCGGGATAATTCCTCCAAACGGCTGATGTTTATATCACCATTGGAAATGTATGTATGCAACACTATTTGATATAGATGTACTGTATCCTATAGACATACAATTATACAATGTATATATGCATTCATGTATTCTTAAATGAACCTCCATGTATATTTATTCTTCTTTTTCTTTTTCTCTTCCTTTGTTTCTCTTCCCCGCCTTTTTCTTTTTCTCTTATTGTTTATTTTAGTTTATTTTATTTTCTCTCTGCAACAATGTCTATCTTCTAGCTGCCCACATATGGGAGAAATTCAAAATAATTTAATCATGTCAATACACTGTTGTGTATTATATAGCTATCACATACTATGTTGTTTTTTCTCTTATATAGAGACTAAATTGTCTTCAAACTATTGCATGAACCTTGAAGAAGGAAATAATGGAGGCTATCACAGATATAGCTCGAGTATCCGAAACATGTCGGTTGTGTCACCACTAGCTATATGACTTATATGTCTCAAGTAGTAAGGTGTCCTCATGCAATTGTTTTTCAATGACTGTATATGTCTGTTCCTCTCTTTGCTTTTAAACCATTTTTGATATATAAGTGTATCATGTATAAATAAAATTCTTTATATTTTTCTATATATACTTGGTGGCAATCCATAATTTACTCCAATCCACACAATCCCAGGGGCACCCCTTTTCCAATTTTTTCAAAATTACCGGGATGTGATTGGTAAAAATGGTAACTTGCCCTGTATCTGCTGGCTAATGGCTTCATCTTCCCCTAATTAATATATTCTATTTTTGGGTAGCAAATACCCCTTAGTCCCCATCCATATTTGAAGCTTTCCAGCGTTATCTACATAAACAATTTACTGAATTAATTTTTTGCTTGCTCCCTATTGTATGAGCAATTATTTTGAAAACGCATTGCTGCAATTCTTTTTTTTTTTTTTTTTTTTTGTTTTTTTTTTTTTGTTATTGTCTTATTGTGTTGGTATACCCATTTGTGTAGAGCTCAGTGACACCATCATCATGGCTGAACTTTACAGTGAATCATGGGAGGCTTTCACTGAACAATTACAATTAAACTATGGTAAAAATGAATCCTTGGAATCTGAGCTAACCTTTCTTTTCTCCAACCTAACTAAATGGTTGGAGAGGAAATCTTCCATGCATTGGCATATAAAAACGTTTGATGAGTACATAAGAGATGATTTAAACCCACTTGGACTTCGAGTCCAGATCTTCCCAACTTTTGAGGATCTGGACCCGACGTTCAAACAAGCATGGGAAACGAATTTAAAATCATGCTCGGCTGGTATGATGAGGCTTCTTTCTGATGAATATCGGAGACGTCTCGTCTATATCAACACGAACATTGAAAAAATCTATTCTAGAATTAAACCCCTACAAGCCCATTCCTCATACAAAGATCTAAATGAGAAACTTAAAATCCATATTGAACTATTCAACAAATCGATCTTAGCAAAAAAAGAGTTTAAATATATGCGGGATAAACAAGCCTTCGAAGAAGGCAGAGCATATAGATGGGCTTTTTCAACTAGACCTAGAGTCCAATATAAGAACGACAATCATCGTTCCACACAGTTGGATACGTCTGATACCTCTTCGGTTTCGTCTAACATGTCATATGCACCGATGAAAGGAAAACGCACAAAACCATCTAAAAGAAATCGTGACTTTGAAAATTCCTCCAATAGTAATACTACTAAAAAACGTCCCCCTAAACAGTACCCTCGTACTCTGCTCTCATCAGTCCCCAACACTTCCACATTGACGGCCTCGGATGTCACCGTCAGTGCACATGAATCACTTGAAAATATGGGCACTTTTGTCACGCCTAAGGTTCCCTTGATGTTCTCTAAGAACTCGGGAAACTCACTCACTCCCCACAACCCGACTACGACATAGCCTCGGCTTTTAATATTATAAATTTGTCATCATATGTCCTGAGTGTCGATGAGATCTCAGTCCTCTCAAAAGGATTAACTTTCTGCCCTAATAAACCTATAGACAAATTTGAGACCATTAAAGATCTTCATTTATACGCCCGCAAATTGCTACTCAAAAGCATTTTTGAAAAGAGCGACCCAGATACACGGGAATTTCACACGTATAGTGAACGTCAAGCTCTGGGTAATCTCAAATCTTTACTTGAGGAAAATGAATCCAAAGACCTCATCGACACCCTGGACCTTGACTTACTTTTGGCTAATGCCAGCACAATTGATACCGAGATCCCCAGTACCCTAAAACAAACTTCCCTTAAAAAAACATCAACTTTTTACCCAGTGCCTAGCTCAAATCCAGGTGTATCTAATTTTCTTAAAAATATCAGCCAAGAAATAAATAACCTAGTACCTATAACACCTAGACATACAAATCTTATTCCTACTGAAAAGATGGCCTTAAAAAATCTATCCAAAAATCATCAAATTACGATTAAATTATCGGATAAAGGAGGAAACATTGTCATTATGGACAACCCCCAATATCTTGAAATGTGCTTCAACATATTAAGAAATCATGAGTGGTATCGCCCTGTCAGTAGGGGTGTTGTAGATGCCTTTAATAAAAAATTCTACACTTTGGTAGATGA
The DNA here is from genome assembly GCA_029206835.1 of Rana muscosa. Taxonomy (NCBI): domain Eukaryota; kingdom Metazoa; phylum Chordata; class Amphibia; order Anura; family Ranidae; genus Rana; species Rana muscosa. Next base: position 82,767,384 of record CM055128.1, read on the forward strand.
AGCTTTTCAAAATAATGTCATTTCTAAACAAACTTGGGAATTTGTTCGCACTTCCTTTCCCCGCACACCAACATTCTACTCACTCCCCAAAATCCACAAGGATCCCCTAAATCCCCCAGGACGTCCTATTATATCTCGAAACGGAGCCATTATTGAAAATCTTTCACGACTCATTGATGAGCATCTAAAACCTTTTGTTCAGAGCATCCCCTCTTATGTTAAAGATACACCTCACTTATTACGCATCATCGAGGGAGTACAAATTCCTATAGATTCGATACTTGTCAGTATCGACGTGGAGGCACTTTACAGCTCGATTCCTCATTCTTTAGGTATTGCTTGTATTAGACATATTCTATCACAAACCAGCCACCATGAACGTTTGTTCAATGAATTTATAATCCAGTCTTTGGATTTCATACTGAGACACAATGTCTTCACTTTCGATGGTCAATGTTTCCTCCAGGTACAGGGCGTAGCCATGGGCACCAGTTGTGCCCCTGGCTACGCCAACCTGTACCTGGGGGAATGGGAGCATGCAATCTTCTCCAGCGGGGATCTCTCAATGTACCTGTGCCATGTAGCTCTATGGCACAGGTACATTGATGACATCTTCATCGTATGGACGGGCTCCCAGCAATGTTTGGATGAGTGTCTCATCGCCCTAAACTTAAATACTTTTAATCTTAAGTTTACAATGATATCGGACCCAAATACCATAACCTTCCTTGATGTGGAGATCTTCAGAGACAAGCAAAACATGTTATCATGTAAGCTGTTCCGCAAACCAAGTGCAGGCAATACAATCTTACATTCTTCTAGCTTTCACCCTAAATCCCTAGTTGAATCTATTCCCTATGGACAATATTTGAGAATAAAAAGAAATTGCTCTAACGAGGTCGATTATAAAAGAGAAGCCAATAACTTAAGGCAAAGACTTCTAGCAAGGGGATACAGCCATAAATGCCTCAAAAAGGCCTTTAAACGCACTTCAAATTTAAATCGACACGAGTTACTAATATCTAAATCTAAAAAAAGTGAAAGTGATCATCGTATTATCAATACTTATTCTGATGATCACGCTGAACTTCTTAAAATCTACCAAAAGCACTGGCATCTACTTACAGCAGATCCTGTGATAGGACCACTAGTACCCCCCAGGCCAAATATTACCTATAGACGAGCAACGTCGCTGAAGGACATGCTAGTGCAGAGTGAATTTGAGAACACCAATAGGGGAGATCCATGTAAGGACCTGGGAACTTTCCAATGTGGTAATTGCACATACTGTAAATATATGAACACTAGAAAGAACATTCGGTTACCGAATGGCCAAAAATTTCGACCAAAACACTATGCAAACTGTCAAACTACGGACGTAGTATATCTCATTATTTGCAGTTGTAACTGCTTCTATGTAGGGAAAACTATACAAAAATTGTGGCAGAGAATTTACCGGCATCTAAAAGGGATGAAGGAACAAAATCCTGATCTCCCTCTTGGCAGACATGCTGCCCAAGTTCATGGAGATTGCGTACCAAACCTTGAGGTGTTAGTTTTGGACAGGGTCCACCGCAGCCCCCGCGGAGGTGACCTTAACAAGCACCTTCTTCAAAGGGAGCTGAGATGGATCTCGATCCTCAACGCCACCTCACCCCCTGGCTTGAACCAGGCAATTAACTTTAAACCCTTCCTACCAGGTTTTACATCTGCTAAGTTTGATAGGGATCTGCTAAACTGAGCTCAACAAGCTGTTTATACCTAGTTTGTATTTTTTTTTTTTTTTGAAGGAAAAATAAATAAATATGTATGAATTATGCCAGCTGTATAACATGTGTACTAATGTTTCTGATGTATGCCGGTTAGATATTCATGTAAAAACTAAAAAATCCTTTTAAGTAAACAAGATTGGATCCAATTGGTGGAACTTTACCTGATGATTTGCCCACTGGAGATTAGTGCTTATTTATTATATTGTTGATCATTGTTCATTATTTAGAAATTAATCAAACGATAATTGTATCCTGCACTTTTTGACATATTGGAGCCCGGGGATTTGGGGACCACCCATTGGGCCCACTGACGCTCCCCAGCACAAAAACAGCCCCCGGCTATTTTGATAATCGGGGGCTGATTGCTCATATTTGAGCAAATGGACGGCTATGTGCATATAAATAAATTTCTCTCCCTGTCCTAAGAATCACACACATATGGGACGGAGGGCATTCATGCTACACTGTTTACTACCCATGGGGTTTTGGATTAGTCATTTTTTCCCCATTCCTCCGATGGCGCCGTTTGGCGCAGCACACACAATTGTGCTGCCTTTGCGCTGACCTTTTTGGGTCTGGTGCGGGCAACGGAGTGATCTTTTCTTTTAGCACTTCCGCCCTTTTCGTTGTGCTGGCGGTCGGGTCGACGTCTGACGTCACCGCGCCGGCGTCGTGGACGTCCTTCACATTTGTGTGGGTGCGCGATGACGCCGGACGCCGCCGGGATCGAGGGCGGCCTCTGTATGCGGTGCCTGTCCGGTAAGAGCCTCTCTATTCATTTTCAATACGTAGTTAATTGGGTTTCTACCCGGACGCACAGTCTAGCCCTGTTGTGGCCTCCCACGCTCTACCTCATTGGCTGAATTCCTTCCTTTTACAGCTTCACCCTTGGCGCCATTTGAGCTGATTGGCTGCAACACCAGCGACAGCTCTATAAAAAGTCCCACCTGACTTGGCCAATTGCTGCACAGCCAGAGTGTGGATGTCCTTGCGCCACATTGACAGGTACCAAGCCCTTTCTTTCAAACACTTCATCATAGTTATGGGATGCCTAGTTACAGGGCTAGTCTGCGACCTATAAACTATAATCCATTTGTGTATGTTTTTACAGAGAGGCCGTGGCAGCCCTTCCGCTGCAATTTGAGGCTTCCCTGTGAGCTTTGAGGGGCGTTTTTGGGTTGGTCCTCCTACATATTTCCCCGTGGCTCTGTCATCCTGCCTGCAGTGTTTCTTTGGCCGCTGTATTTGTCTTTATGCGACCAGCAAACTCGCACCATATACGTTTGGGCCTTATATCACCGGGATAATTCCTCCAAACGGCTGATGTTTATATCACCATTGGAAATGTATGTATGCAACACTATTTGATATAGATGTACTGTATCCTAAAGACATACAAATATACAAAGTATATATGCATTCATGTATTCTTAAATGAACCTCCATGTATATTTATTCTTCTTTTTCTTTTTCTCTTCCTTTGTTTCTCTTCCCCGCCTTTTTCTTTTTCTCTTATTGTTTATTTTAGTTTATTTTATTTTCTCTCTGCAACAATGTCTATCCTCTAGCTGCCCACATATGGGAGAAATTCAAAATAATTTAATCATGTCAATACACTGTTGTGTATTATATAGCTATCACATACTATGTTGTTTTTTCTCTTATATAGAGACTAAATTGTCTTCAAACTATTGCATGAACCTTGAAGAAGGAAATAATGGAGGCTATCACAGATATAGCTCGAGTATCCGAAACATGTCGGTTGTGTCACCACTAGCTATATGACTTATATGTCTCAAGTAGTAAGGTGTCCTCATGCAATTGTTTTTCAATGACTGTATATGTCTGTTCCTCTCTTTGCTTTTAAACCATTTTTGATATATAAGTGTATCATGTATAAATAAAATTCTTTATATTTTTCTATATATACTTGGTGGCAATCCATAATTTACTCCAATCCACACAATCCCAGGGGCACCCCTTTTCCAATTTTTTCAAAATTACCGGGATGTGATTGGTAAAAATGGTAACTTGCCCTGTATCTGCTGGCTAATGGCTTCATCTTCCCCTAATTAATAAATACTTATTTTCCACCATAATTTGCAAATAAATTATTTCAAATCAGACAATGTGATTGTCTGGATTTGTTTCCACATTTTGTCTCTCATAGTTGAGGTATACCTATGATGACAATTACAGCCCTCTCTCATCTTTTTAAGTGGGAGAACTTGCACAATTGGTGGCTGACTAAATACTTTTTTGCCCCACTGTATATATACACGTCATCTGCCGCACAGCTGCCACCCTGTAGCAGTAAAACTGCTTTTTTAGGGTGGTCGACAAGCGGTTAAAGTGAAACGTCACTATCTTAATCAACATTGACTATTTTTATTCTTTGCTTATGCTGCTAGCATTAGTAAATAGATAGTGAAGTATACTATATTTACGCCTTTTAAACATTTTCTTTTACATTTCTTCCATTATTAAAAGCACTGCGCAAACTGTTGGCGCTATATAAAAATAATTTCCTGCCTTCAATGCCTAGGCAAATGATGTCATACATCCCAGGAATCTTCAGGAGGGGAGGAAGGGTTTTCTCAGCTAAGCACACACTCCTGCCTGCAAGCCTGAGCTAAGGGCAGATGGATTCCAGAAAATAAATGCTACATGAATCATCTGCCCTTACTCAAGATGGCCACGACCAGAAATGCTAGGTGTGTGTGTTTGCTTAGAATATTAAAAATGTATTAAATAGCGTTTTTGTTTTGTAATGTAGTTCCTCTTTAAAGGGTAGTGCCACCCACATTTTTCATTCCTCACTATGCAGCACTAGCGTGCATCCTTAAAATGAATTGGCAATTTTTTTTTTTTTTTTATGTTGACTTACCTGATTTAAGCCTATATCTAATTTCACTTCCTCTTTAGGGGCTACGGCAGCGTACATCATTTCCAGTTTTGCATTGGCTCCTGGGAGATCTTGGTCAGCTTGGCATGGCACTGCTCCCGTAACATTTAACATTGACGTCTATGGAAATTCTTGGTCAGCTTGGCATGGCAAGCTGATCAAGATTGCACCGCACTGCACATGCGTGAGATTGGCAGGTGCATGCTGGGTAGCCAGAATGCACAGATTCCAGGAAGAAGGACACTGTGACTTCAGATGCCCACACTGGAGATGGCCGCGCTGTGTAGAAACTTGACAAAGTAAGAAAACGATGCTGCACAAATAGAAATCTGGGCATAGTTTACAGCATATCTTTGTTGCATTGCACGAGGCATGAGTATTCTAGGGGTATTTTTATCCTCAAAGTCATATTTCGGCTGGAAGGCCGCTTTAACCCCTTCAGATCCACGCTATAGCGGAATGACGGCTACAGCGCGGACCCACTTTGCCAGGAGGCCGTAAATAGACGTCCTCCCTTTTGCACGCTCCCCGTGCGCGTGGCGCGCGTTGTGATCACGAGTCACTGAGACTCAGGTGATCACAGATCAGAGTAAGGGGCCGATCCCGACCCCCTACTACGTGATCAGCTGTCAGCCAATGACAGCTGATCACGTGATGTAAACAGAAGCTCGGTAATCTTTTTTTTTTCTCCTCACACTGACAGCGTGAGGAGAAAAAAAGCCGATCACCGGCTTTTGTGCAAGGGACATCGGTCCTAAAGAGGAAGAGGCACAGCCACCTCATCTGTGCCATCCAGTACTGCCTGCCATTGCCACCTGCCAGTGCCCACCAGTGCATAACAGTGCCACACATCAATGCCCACGAGTGCCACCTATCAATGCCCACCAGTGGTGCCAATCAGTGCCACCTAGCAGTGCTGCCTATCAGTGTCACCTACCAGTGCCCATCATTGCCACCCATCAGTGCCCATCACTTCCACCCATCAGTGCCAGCTATCAGTGCCCATCAGTGGCAGCTATCAGTGCCACCTATAAGTGCCACTTCTCAGTGCCCTCCAGTGCCACCTATCAATGCCCCTCAGTGGCACCCATCAGTGCCACCTCTCAGTGTCACCTCTCAGTGAACACCAGTGCCACCTCTCAGTGCCCACCAGTGCCACCTCTCAGTGCCCACCAGTGCCACCTATCAGTGCCCATCAGTCCCGTCTTATCGGTGCCCATCAATGCAGCCTATCGGTGCCCATCAGTGCAGCCTATCAGTACTCATCAGTGCAGCCTCATCAAAATACATCAATGAAGGAGAAAAATTAGCTGTTTGCTAAATTTTATAACAAAATATAAAACGGTTTTGGATTTTATTTAAAAAAATTCGGTCTTTTTTTAAAAATGTTAACAAAAAATACCGCAAAGGTGATCAAATACCACCAAAAGAAAGCTCTATTTGTTGGAAAAAATTATAAAAATTTAATTTGGGTACAGTGTTGTATGACCGCGCAATTGTCGTTCAAAGAGTGAGAGCGCTGAAAGCTGAAAATTGGTCTGGGCAGGAGGGGGGTTTACGTGCCCAGTAAGGAAGTGGTTAAGGACCCAAAATGTACCTTGTACATCCATGAGTGTAGCTGCAGCAACCTGCATCAATTGCATACAGATCTCAATGAATCACCCTTTAGGAATTTAATAGATGTTGCATACACCTCCTCTTCAGTCACAATATAAAGATTTAGATGTCAAAGCAATAACACGTGTGTTAATGTTTTAATCCACACCCGCATGGAATTAGAAAAACAAGAAAGAGCAGATACATCAAGGAAGAAAAAATACTGAAGAAAACAGTAGTAACCAGGGCCGGACTGGGAATAATAACCAGCCCTGGAAAAAATGTCATACCAGCCCCATAGCATTATTATACCAGCCCAACATCATTACCATCATAACATCATTGTATCCTTGTTCATGAAAAGGAAAACCATAAATTTTAAAGCACATTTGAACAGTGTATTATATATATATATATACATAAAAAGCAGATATGAAAGCACATAGTGCTATACAGTCATGGCCAAAATTGTTGGTACCTCCAGAAATTTTTCCAGAAAATCAAGTATTTCTCACAGAAAAGTATTGCAGTAACACCTGTTTTGCTATACACATGTTTATTCCCTTTGTGTGTATTGGAACAAAACAAAAAAAGGGAGGGAAAAAAAGCAAATTGGACTAAGGCCGGGTTTACACTGGTGCGACAGAAACGCTCCGACATTGGGAGCTCATGCCGCATGACGTGTGAAAATCAATGTTTCCCTATGGGAGCCATCTTAACTGGTCCGACACAAGTCGGTCCGACTTTGAAAATGCTCCCTGTACTACTTTGGTCCGACTTTGGTCCTACTTCAGCCCATTGACTGCCATTGAAGTCGGATCAAAGTCGGACTGCAGTCTTGCATGATCCGACTTTGGCATGCGACTTGTACTCTGCTGATCTTGAGGGGGAACTCCACGCCAAATTTTAAATAAAAAACCGGCATGGGTTCCCCCGCCAAGAGCATACCAGGCCCTTGGGTCTGGTATGGATTTTAAGGGGAACCCCTACGCCGGAAAAACGGCGTGGGGGTCCCCCCAAAATCCAAACCAGACCCTTATCCGAGCACGCAACCTGGCAGGCCGCAGGGGAAGAGGGGGGATGAGAGAGTGGCCCCCCTCCCTCCTGAACCGTACCAGGCCGCATGCCCTCAACATGGGGGGGTTTGGTGCTTTGGGGCAGGGGGGCCTCTTCCCGACAACCCTGGCCGTTGGTTGTCGGGGTCTGCGGGCGGGGGGCTTATCGGAATCCAGGAGCCCCCTTTAATAAGGGGGCCCCCAGATCCCGGCCCCCCACCCTATGTGAATGAGTATGGGGTACATCGTACCCCTACCCATTCACCTGGTGGAAAAAAATGTCAATAAAAACACACACAGCTTTTTTTTTTTTTTTTTTAATTCGCTTTATTAAAGTTTTCTGAGATACAAAACATGGCCGTTGGGGCATACCCCGGCCTAACCTTGCACATTACCACGTGCACATCAAAGAAAGAAGAAAGAACAAAAAAAAAAAAAGGGGGGGGGGGGGAAAAAAAGAGAAAAAAAAAGGGGGGGACACCCCCAAAAACACAAGGGGACATAAAGAAAAAGAAAACAAAAAACAGAGGACAACTTATCATCACATCTTAACGCTAAATATATCTAACTAACATAACAGGGACACCTCTCGGGATACACATGGTAGGATTACAACAGGAGTTGTTATTCCTTGCGGGACCACTACTCGTTCCTAGATGTCTGGGTTGGGCTTATCAGGGGCATGCAGGGGTAGGTGCTATGAATTTGAGCTATGCTTACACCTCCATTCATTTATTCAGAGTATGGACCTTAGCTCCTATCAGGACTGATGAGTGCGGAGGAGATCTGATGAATTACTCCTCTTGGGGTCGGTCATCTGTTGTGGACTCCGAATCAGTCCACAGATGCCAGACTTTTTCATATTTTCTGGGACATCCACGAGACAGATACGTCGCTTTATAGAGGGGGACCACTGTATTGACTAGATATTCCATGAGGTCAGGGTGGGGGGGTGGCTGACTTCCACTTTAGTACTATGGCTTTCCTTGCGTAAAACAGGAGGATACCTATTAGGGTACGTGGGGCTTTGGCAAGTGCCAGTGGCTCCACCAGGCCAAGGAGGCATACACTAATTGTCAGGGGAATAGAAATGGTAGTTAGGTTATGGATGAATTGTGTTACCTCCCGCCAATATTCCCGAATCTGTAGGCAATCCCAGAATATGTGTGTGAAATCTGCAGGAGTATCAGAGCATCTCCAGCAGTTAGCTGTCAGGGCCGGGTATATGCGCTGGAGGCGTTGGGGTGTGTAATAGATCCTGTGGAGGATCTTGAATTGGATCAGTTTGTCCCTGGTAGCCACCAGCGGCTGAAATGGGTAGTCCCACATATCCTCCCAGTCTTCGCTGTCCAGCTCCTGCACCTCCGCCCGCCACAAATCACGCAGACCATCCAGACCCTCCTGGATGGACGGCAGGAGTGCTCGATAGATTCGGGACAGGGGCTTTGAGAGCTCGGCATCGTCCAGGAGAATCTCCAAGGTATCAAGCTCCAGCCGGAGCTGAACCGACTTGAACTGCGAGCTGAAGGCGTGGCGGAGCTGCAGGAACCTGAAAAAGAAAGAGTTCGGAAGCTGGAATTTATTCTTTAACCTATCGAATGTAAATAGCCCCAGCTCATCGCAGATATCCCTCAAATACTTGATGCCCTTGCCGGCCCACAGACCCGGATCCTGCAAAGAGTGGAACTCCCTGAGCCTCGGATTGCACCAATGTGGTGTGTTAGGGGACCACCTGGCCCTCGCCAAATTAGGTTTAATCACTACCGTGAACCATGCCTTAATGATCGCTTTCATAGCTAGGGTCGAGGGTACCGCAGAGCCCCCTGACCCCCTATAGAGTGCATTATGAAGGGCCTCGAAAGATCCTAGGTGTGCCACCTCCAGGACAACTGACGCATTGGTGTCGTCCGAAACCAGCCAGTTATGTGCATGGGTGAGCATTGCTGCTAAGTAGTAGGTGTGGAAGTCAGGGCAGGCAAGTCCCCCCTGTGTCCATGGTCTACACAAAATCTTTTTACTAAATCTGGCCGGGTGTGATTGCCACAAGAAAGAAGCCACTGAGGAGTCTAGTTGCCGGAGAAGAGACTTGGGGATCCATACCGGAGAGTGCCGTAAGGTATACAGCAAGACCGGGAGTAATTTCATTTTTATTAAGTTAATTCTCCCTATTAGAGATAATGGGAGGTTTGACCAAGCCTTCAGTTTTAGTTTACACCACTGCAGCACCGGGGACAGGTTAAGTTTGAAAAAGTCTTTAGTATTGGACGAGATATTTATCCCTAAGTATCTGATGGTATCTGCCCATTGTAGAGGCGAAGTAGGATCACTCAGCCTCCTTGCCCCGGGGTCTATGGGTAGAATTAGTGATTTGCTGCAGTTGGTTCTGAGGCCAGAGAGAGTCGCGAAACGGTCCAGAAGCCGAAGCGCCCCGGCGAGCGAGGGACCGGGGTCCCCGAGGAAGAGAATCAAATCATCGGCATACAATGCCAGCTTCTCGGTCACCGAGCCGACCCGTACTCCAGACACCTCCCCCGACCTCCGCAGGGCCTCGGCCAGAGGCTCCATTACCAGGGCGAACAATGCAGGTGATAGAGGACACCCCTGCCTTGTTCCCCTCCTAATCGGGAAAGAGGGCGAGAGACTACCATTCAGTTTGTTACGAGCGGTGGGTGCCCTATATAGTAGGCCGATCCATTTCCGAAAAGTTGGGCCAAAGCCAAAACCCTCCAGAACCTGCATCATATAGGACCATCTGACTGTATCGAAAGCCTTTTCGATGTCGAGGGATACCAGTACCCGGGAGGCATTCTCTTCGGATGGGAGCTGGAGATGGGTAAAAACTCGCCTAAGATTAATGTCCGTGGACTTGCCCGGCATAAAGCCTGTCTGATCTATGTTGACTAGGGATGGTAAAACCTTCATGAGTCTATTGGCTAGTACTTTCGTGAGTATCTTAAGGTCATAGTTCAGCAACGAGATGGGTCTGTAGGATGAGCAACAGGTGGGGTCCTTCCCTGGTTTGGGCAGCAGCACTATATGCGCCTGGTACATGCTGTCTGGAAGCCTGTCGGATTCCAGGCAGTCTGTGTATAACTGATTTAGTTTAGGAACCAGTAAAGTAGCGTTAGTTTTATACCAGTCCCCAGGTAGACCATCTGGGCCCGGGGATTTATTGTTGGGCAGGGAGTATATTGCGGCCTCTATTTCCAGACGTGTTAATGGCTTATCTAACGCTATCCTGTCCTCCTCAGAGAGGAGAGGCAAAGTATTTCCCCCCATTTCCTCCAGCCCAGCAGCAGCTGAGCCAGAGAATGGGTCGGCATACAGGTTGCTATAGAAGAGATGGAATTCCCGCAGTATACCTTCGGGGTCCGTAACCTGGCAACCAGTGGAAGTCTGAAGTCTAGGGATTACTGTTTGGAGCGTAGGTTCTGCTACGAGGTTGGCCAGTAGTTTGCCGTTCTTGTCCCCTGACTCGGAAAGCTTGGCTACAAGCTTTCGCGCATCTGAGTGTACCAGCGAGGTGTAGTGGAGCTTCAGGTCTCTCCTCGTTTGGGCTAGGGTAGAATAATTTTCAGGCGTTGGATGCCTCGTGAAAAGATCCAAAGCCGCCCCTTCACTTTGTTCCAGTTGAGCGGTCTGTAATGCAAAGCCGGATCTCACTGCCTTGATAGAGGAGATGTATTCTCCTCTGGCATGAGCCTTGCCCGCCTCCCAGACCATGTCGAGGGAAGCCGATCCCTCGTTTGTCTGCCAGTATTCCTCGAGCCTGGGCCCCACCAGCTCCTGGACCTGTGGGTCGGCTATCCAATGGGATGCCAACTTCCAGCATCCCGGCTCGCGGGGGGTACCCAGACCCAAGCCAAGCTCTAGCGGTGAGTAATCCGAAAGACCTGCCGGGAGGTAGGAGACCGTTCTGACTTGAGACAGTGCAGAAGCCGACCCGAACATGAAGTCTATGCGGGACCCAGACCTATGTGCTGCTGAGATATGTGAATATGTCCTTTCCTCCGGATGCTTCCACCGCCAGAGCTCCTGGAGACCAAAGGTGTCTGCCCAGAGATCCAAATCAGGGGGGGCAAGTCTAAGGGGGTTAGTAGTATCTTTGTTGTGGTCTAGGATGGCATTAAAATCCCCTCCAACTAGAATATTATGGACCCGAAGGGGAGCTATTTTTGTAAGGACCGTGTACAGGATGGAGGAGTTAAATGGAGGAGGGACATACACATTAATTATTGCCCAGCGTTGGGCAAACATTTCGAGGATAAGGATGACGTACCTTCCCCCAGGGTCCGTGAAGACCTGTTCCACTGTGCAGGGGAGTGACTTGTTCAACAGAACAGTCACGCCCCTCGCGTAGGAGGAATATGTGGCATGAAACCCTTGTTTGACCCATGCCCGCCTGAGTGTTAGGATTTTGCTACCCGTCAGGTGGGTTTCCTGGAGAAACAAGATGTGAGGTTTGTGGGACTGCAGAAATTTAAATACTAATGATCTTTTTACCTTGTCATTCAAACCCCTAACATTCCAAGATATCAGCCTTAAATCTATACCCATTTGAAATAGAGAAGTTCAATAACATAAGGATCATAGAAGACCCATACCCAGTTATGTCCTGGCCATGGGCCCTCTGCAGAGGTAGTCCATAGGGTATAGCAATCCAGTGGAACTGGAGAGAACATAAAGTGAATACACAGGAGATAATATGTGAACCAGAGAAGTAGCAAAATTAAGACAACATAGTCCAGCAAGAAAAATAGTGTGGAACCCGAGCAGGTGTGATAACTTATAAACAGCACAAATAACGCCCTACCGCCTGGCATATCCCCAACTTTCGCCAAGGCAGTTTCTTACCCTTAACTTGATTGTAGATGTCGCCTTCTGGAGGCTCAAAGTCTCTGAGGCAACCTCAGCGTGAGTTCAACCTAGAACAGTAGGCGAGAGTGAGGGAACTTGCATCCCATTACAGTAAGAGGAGACCGGCCCTCCGGAGCAGCAGGGCAGACCCTTCAAGTCGCGAGCTGCCCCAGGTAGAGACAAGTCACCTGGTCCCTCACTTGGGAGTAAACAACGAAACCAAACAAAACAGGGGGGGTCGACTGTGTTTCACTTGTAGAGGTACGCTTGGGGTAACTCCGGTGTTTGCAGGAAGTTAAGTAGGATAGAGCAAACCAGGATGTGAAAGAATCATGCATCTAATAGATCAGTGGGAGGAATCTTTCATTGCAGGGTGGTCAGCCAGCTATCAGCATCCGCAGGGTTGTCGAAGAAGCGGACCTCTCCACCATGTTGGACATGCAGGCGGCTGGGGTATAGCATGCCGTATTTAATGTTCTTGTCTCTGAGCCACCTGCGGACATCATTGAAGGTCTTTCTCTTCCTCTGCAGCTCTGCCGAGAAGTCGGGAAAAAGAAGAACTGAGGCGTTGCCGTATTTGAGTGTGGCGTGTCTGCGGGCCTCAGAGAGGATCCTGTCCCTGTCCCAGTAATTGAGGAAGCGGACCAGGAAAGGTCTGGGGATATTCCCCGGGATGGCTCTGCCCGTAGGCACTCGGTGGGCCCTTTCAACAACGTAGGTAGGGGGAACATCCGTCAGGTCAAGTAAATTTTTAAAGAACTCCTCCGCAAATACAGCAGGGTGGTCCCCCTCTTCTCCCTCAGGCAGACCGAGGACTCTGACATTGTTGCGTCGCAGCCTATTTTCTGCGTCGTCCGACTTTGCGACCAGGGACTGCACTGTGCGTTGTAGCTCAGCAATGGATGTGGAGTGATTGGCCGTTAGATCCTCCGTGGCCGACACTCTTGACTCTGTCTCAGACATCCTCCCCCTTATCTTGTCTAGATCATTCCGTATGAAATTGCACTCCGCAGCAAGGTGGTCGATGCGTACCAGGAGCGAAGTCTTACTCCGCTCGATCGCAGCAAGGATTGTGGCCATGTTATCATGAGAAGGCGGGGCCGCCCCCTCTACCTCCGGGGCCTCACCGGGGTCCATGTCCAGGCCGGCTAGCAAGGCCCGGATTCGCCCGACCAGGACGGGATCCGTGTGCGGGGAAGATGGCGGTGGTACCCGGGGGGGTGTGTGGGCCCTTGTGGCTTTAGAGCTCCCTTTGCCCTTCTTAGAGGAGGAGGGCATCTGGCAGGTTACACAGGGGTAGGATTTGCAGCCGTGCCCAGAGGAGGCTTTGGAAAACAGTGAGAGCCCAGCCAGGCTTGCCGCAGCGATCGAAACACAGGGGGGTCTCCAAGCACCTGTCGCTCAGCAGCCAACACCCGGCTGGCAGGTAGGGAGGATGTGAGGCTGGAGGTACAGGGGTGAGGGTGACTCAGAGCGGTGTATCATAGGCAGGCAGGCAACAGAGGACTCTAGGATCAATCATCCAGGCCACCCCAGCAGCAGGCACAGATCTTGCAGGGCAGCACACTAGGCCAAGGCAGCGGTGGGCAGAGAGGACAGGGCGGAGGGATAGAAGCCAAGGATCCGAGTTCCGGAAGCACTCGCGGGGGCCGCGGCTCAGAAAACAGCGGTGCTTTGCAGGCCGCACTAGGCCGCACTCGGCCGGACGAAACCGTGGCCTCCACGGACGTCCCCGACGGCCAGACAGGTCCCCGGGTCCCGCTAGATGGGCGGATGGGCAGGCAGGGGAGAGTGGATGACCCTCCTTACCTTCAGGTAGGCCTGAATTCGTTCGTCCAGGAAGGCCGGAACGGCAAGATGGCGGCGGCCGCGGACGAGAGGATCAGTGCTGGGCAGGCGTCCCCCGGCAGAGCTGCTGCTCGATACTGGCCCAGGATGCTCCAGAGGACCGAGAGGGACCCGCTGGCAGGCAGGTAGATGCTTGTTCAGCTGTAGATTGTAAGGATGGTAGCGGATGGAATGTAGGATTCCCAGAGCTCCCCTCTGGCACGTCCGCCGCTGATCACATTAGGACACGCCCCCCCTCACACAGCTTTTTAAAGTAATTTATTACACAGCTCCGGGGGTCTTCTTCCGACTTCGGGGGTCTCTGTGCTCTCCGGTTCTTTCTTCCTTCTGCCGGGCCTCCGCTATCTTCTTCCAGCTCTTTTGCTAGTGGGGCCCGGTCTTCTCCGTCGCCTTCTTCCCTCTTCTCCTCTTCGATGTTGACACGTCGCTTCCTCCCGCTGTACTGCTGGCTGTGCGGTGCGCTCCGATTTATATAGGTCTCTCATGATGTCACAATCACAAGCTTGTGACTGTTGCGTCATGGGAGCATGTGGCCACCCGGAGCATGTGACTGTGACGTCATAAGAGACCTATATAAATTGGAGCGCATCGCACACCCAGCATTACAGCGGGAGGAAGCAACATGTCAACATCGAAGAGGAGAAGAGGGAAGAAGGTGACGGAGAAGACCGGGCCCCGCTAGCAAAAGAGCTGGAAGAAGATAGCGGAGGCCCGGCAGAAGGAAGAAAGAACCGGAGAGCGAGAGAAGAAGAGGGAAGAAGGCGACGGAGAAGACCGGGCCCCCGCTAGCAAAAGAGCTGGAAGAAGATAGCGGAGGCCCGGCAGAAGGAAGAAAGAACCGGAGAGCGCGGAGACCCCAGAAGTCGGAAGAAGACTCCCGGAGCTGTGTAATAAATTACTTTACTTTTTTCTCCTGCGGCCTGCCAGGTTGCGTGCTCGGATAAGGGTCTGGTTTGGATTTTGGGGCGACCCACACGCCGTTTTTTCGGCGTAGGGGTTCCCCTTAAAATCCATACCAGACCCAAGGGCCTGGTATGCTCCTGGAGGGGGAACCCATGGCGGTTTTTTATTTAAAATTTGGCGTGGAGTTCCGGCTCAGGATTCATACCAAACACAGTGCCTGGTATTGGCGGGGATCCAAGTCGGATCCCCGTTTATTGAAAGTCGGACATATGTCGGCTTCATGTCGCAGGGCAAAGTCGGATCCAAAGTAGGACGGCTGTCGTGTCGCACAAGTGTGAACCCAGCCATAATGTCACAGAAAACTCCAAAAATGGTCTGGTCAAAATTCTTGGCACCCTTTCAAAATTGTGGACGAATACGATTGTTTCAAGCATGTGATGCTCCTTTAGACTCACCTGGGGGAAGTAACAGGTGTGGGCAATATAAAAATCACACCTGAAAGCAAATAAAAAGGAGAGAAGTTCACTTATGCCGCGTACACACGACCGTTTTTCATGACGAGAAAAATTCAATTTTTTAATTTTTTTTAATAAAAAACGATCGTGTGTGGGCTCCAGAGCATGTTTCACGACGTGAAAAATGGCCATTAAAAATTTGGAACATGCTCTAATTTTTCTCATCGTTTTTCACATTGTCGTTTTTCTCGTCATGAAAAACGGCCGTGTGTAGGCTTTAACGACGTGAAAAAAATGCGCATGCTCACAAGCAAGTGATGAGACGCTCGTAATGGAGATAGCACATTCGTCACGCTGTAACGGACTGAAGAACACGAGGCTAAAAAGCGCGAATCGTCTCTCACCAAACTTTACTAACACGAGGATCAGCAAAAGCAGCCCAAAGGGTGGCGCCATCCAAATGGAACTTCCCCTTTATAGAGCCGTTGTACATTTCGTACATCACCGTGCTTTGCTCGAGCATTTTTTTTCATGATAGTTTGTAGGCAAGGCAGGCTTGAGAAGAATCACGTCGAGAAAAACATTGTTTTTTTCAATAACGTTAAAAACGGTCATGTGTACGCGGCATTAGTCTTTGCATTGTGTGTCTGTGTGTGCCACACTAAGCATGGACAACAGAAAGAGGAGAAGAGAACTGTCTAAGGACTTGAGAACCAAAATTGTGGAAAAATATCAACAATCTCAAGGTTACAAGTCCATCTCCAGAGATCTGCTGACACAGACATAAAAAGCAAGACTACAGTTTGCCAAAATGTACTTGAGTAAGCCAAAATCCTTCTGGGAAAACATCTTGTTGACAGATGAGACCAAGATAGAGCTTTTTGGTAAAGCACATCATTCTACTGTTTACCGAAAACGAAATGAGACCTACAAAGAAAAGAACACAGTACCTACAGTGAAATATGGTGGAGGTTCAATGATGTTTTGGGGTTGTTTTGCTGCCTCTGGCACTGGAATGTGTGCAAGGCATCATGAAATCTGAGGATTACCAAAGGATTTTGGGTCGCACTGTAGAGCCCAGTTTCAGAAAGCTGGATTTGCGTCCGAGATCTTGGGTCTTCCAGCAAGACAGTGACCCCAAATATACGTCAAAAAGCACCCAGAAATGGATGGCAACAAAGCGCTGGAGAGTTCTAAAGTGGCCAGCAATGAGTCCAGATCTAAATCCCATTGAACACCTGTGGAGAGATCTTAAAATTGCCCTTCCAATAAGAGAGACCTGGAGCAGTTTGCAAAGGAAGAGTAGTCCAAAATTCCAGGTGAGAAGTGTAAGAAGCTTATTGAAGGTTATATGAAACTACTGATTTCAGTTATTTTTTCCAAAGGGTGTGCAACCAAATATTAAGTTAAGGGTGCCAAGAATTTTGATCAGCCCATTTTTGGAGTTTTGTGTGACATTATGTCCAATTTGCTTTTTATCCTCCCTCCCTTTTTTTGTTTTGTTCCAATACACACAAAGGGAATAAACATGTGTATAGCAAAACATGTGTTACTGCAATACTTTTCTGTGAGAAATACTTGATTTTCTGGAAAAATTTCTGGGGTGCCAACAATTTCGATCATGACTGTGTGTATGTGTGTATATATATATATATATATATATATATATATATATATATATATATATATATGTAGCGGGGTCTCTAAATTTATGTGGGACACCCAGGTGTGTGGGTGTGGGGATAGTGGACCCCTTGTGTTCGTGGAGGATTGGATGGTGTAATAATCTCCTTGGCCTCTGGGTGGCGGGGTACCTGGAGGCTCAAGGTAGATTTGCCATTACAGTGCTAACCTTTTTGTCCCTTTCCGGAGATGGTACGGCGAGGGCCGGGAACCTGCCGTGGTGTCGATGGGAGGAGATAAAAGGGGGAGACGCCCTAACCACGAGGTCTTCGGGAGGAAGTTCTTCACGCGCCCAGACACCTTAGGCCTGGGTGCGGGCGGTTCCGGATTCCGGCCCAGGCGCCCTAGGTCTGACTGGAATGGAGTTGGAGTCCATCCCAGGCACCTTCAGCCTGGGGTGAGGTACTAAACTAGGAGGCCTGGGGTCCAGTGACTTCGACTGGATCCCGCGAGGGTGGAGACGTCCGAGGGTCCCTGAGGTGGACAGGGCCCATGTCTGAGGTGAGGAGGCCGGGGAGGTTACCCATTCGGAGAGTCTGGAGCAGCATCAACCCATTGACGGATGGGCCTCTGGTAACTCCCTTGGAGGGACATCTTCCCCTGATAGGGGCCGCAGCGCAGCGAAGGTACTCCTATCTATGTTCTCTTGAGTCGCTGGTAGACACTCTCAGATTCTAAGTCCTTTCTAGCTGAATGCTATAGTAACCGCTGGCGAGATCGCAGTGGTTTAGTTGATAACCAGGATAGTGCCTCGACCTGCTCACCCCTGTATCAAAATGTAATCAAGTCGCAACCAGATGGCTACTGAAGCACTGTTTATTGTGAGATGTACAATAAAGCAAGAGTTTGACTGTGATCGGTGTGTGGAACTCTGGTTAATGGGAGCAGAGGGAAGTGTTGACACAGCAGGACTGTATTCTAGAACAAAGCACATAGGCCCGAGGAAATATCTGGTGCTGGCCTTCACCTCACCCACAGCTATGGGGAGGACATCGGTGTCAAGTAATTTTGGACCAACTCTCGTTACAAGTCAAGATATTTTATTGCATATGCAAGAGAAATGGTTAAATGTATATTTTCTGCTTCAGAGATCCATTTCTGCCTGTCATAAGTTTACATGCTGCTTTTATCACCATTAAACCTTCCCCCTTCCTGTTCGTAACGTCCTGATCACGTGTATAATTTCAACCTTTATTCTGACGTTTTAGCAGGAAGATAAGAATATCCTTTTTCAGCCAACACCTTATGACAGGAAATTTCATACAATGGACACATAAATTATTCCATGGTTCGCAGCCCATGTTTGGCAGATGTAAGAGTCAGCACATCTTTGCACAATAGAATATGGTCATATGACTTATTCCAGTAATTAGGGCTATTAGAGCTTATTCAGCATATTTAAGTATTAATAGAGTTATATAAAGCAAACATTTTAACTTTAGAAGATTAGTCATATTAATATGCATATTCATAGTTGACATTTAAAGTATAATTTCTAATTTCTCTAACAGCTGTTCCCTTTTATACTTATAATGTCAATAATTCAAATATCCAGGTTCTTTATTTTACCAGGTATTATCATTTAGACAAATAAGTCTTTTGAAAGGACTGTAAGTTCATCTTCATCAGGTTCCGGGTAAAGTTCAGTGTTGTTCTGAAAAAACATAGTCTTTGTTAGTGATGTGTCAATCAGTCTTTGAAGAATTCCTCTAATACAAGGAATGCAGCAACATCCACACAGCGTAAGGACCGCGGCTGCCATAACAACAGAGATGAGCAAACTTTTTGCAAGATCACCCCATTTATCAAACCATTTTTCAAAGAGTCCTGTTAAGGGGTTCTCTACACCAGAGTTCTCAGTTAGTTCCTGGGATAACATTTGTAGGCCTTGCAAAGCCTTGGTGATACTTCCATCAGGTGCCGTATTATTTGGATTAAAAGTGCAGCAGAAGGTGCCGAACATTTCGCATACCCCGCCCCTTTCTGCCAGCAACATATCCAATGCTATACGGTTCTGCCATGCTGTCAAAGAGGTGGCGTCCAGTTGTGCTGCTATACCTTTGATAGCATCTCTGGTGTAATTCACAAACCTCTGCTGGTTGTAGTAGATGTAGTATATGTAGTTTATCCAGTCGACGTTCTTGTTGGCCTGTACCCATAGGAAGAGTGAGGTGAGTCCTGCTGTTACTTGATTCTGTGCTTTAAATTCATCCGGAAATTCCTCGTGGAACACCTATTGAGTCTATATATACCTGGTTGTCAAAATGATTCTGGACACTTAAGTCTCTTAAAATAGTGTTTACCTGGTAGTCTCATCAATTTATTAGTCATAGGAACAATATAAAAGGGAAGCAACAGGCGGGTAAGGGCACAACTACCCTCCCATCTAGGTGGCAGTCTGAGCCTTAGTTTCTTGTCCCCACACAGCCACCAAACATCAGCTAGTTGCCGTTTCTGTTCCTGAAACCATTTTAGTTGATACTTAATGTCTGTAGTTGATGTTGTGGTCGCACAGTATTCAGGAGATAGAGTGCCAACCTTTGTACCATCCTTATCTTTGTTAGAGAAACTAGAAAAATTTCCTGGTAATGCTTGTAGTGAAGGGGGTATACTTCGCATTTTAGTTTTAGGGTATCTCTTTTTCTCATTTGCACATTCAGACCCAGTAATATTTTCTGAAAACAGTCTTATTATGCAAGCTAAATCTGTTTCCTCTTCAGGGAGAGGAATGGTAGCTAGTTGTGGTCTTGGGTTTGCACAAGAAATACAATCACTTAACCTCTTAGATTGAGTTGTGTATCTGACCCATTCTATCCACTAATTTTTGTCTCCAAATCCTGTTTCTATACTTAATTGTTCCTTGTAAGTAAAATCTGTTTTAAACAAAGAGGTATTAAGTTGAAACTGAGTTGGCTCGGGGGCTGGGGTGTTCTGACCAGGGGTTACAACCTAAATAGTGATTCTCCCTAGTAGGTCAGATATTGTACCATATACCAATTAGTTGTATTGTTTAGTTTACAAAATTGGAGCCATTGTTACTGTAAATCAGCGCGGGGATCCCTTGTCGTGGAATCACCTCTTTGATTGTTTCCACCCACTTTATAAACCTGTACACAATAACCAGACAGTACTTATTCTCACATTTGTTCAATTCAATAAAATCCATGCATATTGTGTGAAAGGGATAAGGGGGTTGTGGGAAATGACCCCTTAAGGCTCTTAGGGCACCTTGTGCATGGTATCTGTTACAAATCGGATATGTGAGACAAAATTTTCAGAGTAGTTTTGTAAACCCATATGTTGTGTACACCCAGTACCATCCCTCCTTTTGAGGTATGGGCCTACCCATGACTCAATAACACAGCATACGTGAATAGTGATGTAGATAAGTTAGGTTTACCTTCTGTACATGTGTATATACCATTGACCAGTGTTGACCCTGTATATAACCACTTTGATTTTCACCTGCCGGTGATGTTTTCTGCATTTCTGATAACCATGTTTCATCAATAGCTCTCTGTACCTCATCATTTACTTGGAAAACTGTATATGTTTGTCATTGCTGTCCTTCAGAAGCTTCCTTTGCTGTCTTGTCTGCTAGTGCATTTCCTAGGGTAATTGGATCTGTTCCCTTTCTATGTGCCGCACATTTACAAATAGCCACTTGTGCTGGTTTTTGTACATATTCTAGAAGGGCAAGAATGAGATCTCTGTGTGATCGGTTTCCCATGGCAACGTAATCATACCCCTTTTTTCCATTGCTGGGCAAATATGTGTAGAGAAAGCGTATTGGCTGTCAGTATAAATATCTATTTATTTTTCCCTTCCCCTAGACTGCAGGCCCTTGACAGGGCTATAATGTCAGCTTGTTGTGCAGAATAGGAACTGGGAAAGGGTCTAGCTTCAATGACCTGGTCATGTGTTACTATAGCATAAGCCGTTTGATTTATCGTTTTTTCTACACGACCCATCAACAAAAAAGGTAATGTCAGCATCTAGAAAGGGAACATCAGTGAGATCCTTCCTAGGGAGTACCCGTTCATCAATTTGAGCTGCACAATCATGTGGATCCCCATCACCAGGTGTTGGCATTAGTGTAGCAGGATTCAATGTAGTACACTTCTTGATTGTAACGTGTGGTTGTCCCAGAAGTGTAGTCATACATGATAAATGCCTGACTGGAGATAAATAGGAGATTCTGTCTTATAGAAAGATCACCTAAATAACATGTGAGACCTTTAAGTACCAGGGGTGGAACAATACTATCAATGCAGATGACCGTATGGCCAATGAGGCTGCTACTACAGCTTGTACACAGTGGGGCAAATTAGTTAAGTAAAATGCAACTAGTTTGTGTTCGTTCTCATAAACCTGAGTGAGAGCAGAAG
Organism: Rana muscosa; assembly: GCA_029206835.1. Classification (NCBI taxonomy): domain Eukaryota; kingdom Metazoa; phylum Chordata; class Amphibia; order Anura; family Ranidae; genus Rana; species Rana muscosa. The sequence continues at coordinate 82,788,846 of CM055128.1, forward strand.
TCATGTACCCCTCTTTACAATCTACAGTCTGCTAAAGGGTTTCTACTGTAATTGGGTAGGCTAAGCACAGTAGAACCCACAATGAGGTGCTTCACCTTTGTAAATGCATCCTCTGCTTGCACATTCCACTGGATGGAACCTTTTGCAGACATTTGTGTACCATAGATGAGATCAGAAAGAGGCACCACCTCCGTAGCATAATTAGCTATCCATGCTCTACAAAAATTTGCCATGCCAAGAAATTACATCATTTCTTTATTTTTACGTGGTTTGGGGGCTTGAAGGATGGCCTCTTTTCGGATCTCATCTGGATGTCTGCCTTTTTGAGATATAATGTAACCCTGGTATTTCACCTTGTTTTTCAAAAGTTGTATTTTATTTTGCTAACCTTGTGACCTTGTTCTGTGAGGAAATGCATCAGAGCCAAGGTGTCAATTTTACATTGTCGCTCCAGAGGAGCCGCTACCAGAATGTCATCCACATACAAGAGAATTTGACTCCCACTGGGAGGTACAACTCGAGACAAAGCATTGAACATTTCTTGTGAGTTTTCCCTTGTACATAAGTGCAAACCAGAACTGACTGTCTGTCTTAATTAGCCCTACGTCTGTCTTTCCTTTTGATCACAAGAAATCGGGGACGTCTTTTAAGGCATCCCCTTCCCCTTGGGTCAAAAAGTGTCAGTCACTGTCTTTTGTCAAAACTTCAATCACGCAAGTTCTGGTTGTACATTCAACAAACCACGCTAATCTGTACCTTTGATTCCCTCTGGATTTCAGTTCCTCATCTGTTAATTTGACCCAGTCTGTGATAAGTTCTCCTAGCTCATGCCATGATACCTCGGAGTTCCGCGTGACCGAAACATGAGGTACAGTATCCTGCCTGTATATTTGCAGAATAGGCTGTGGTAGGAGACAAGTAGGCATGTTATTTCCTTCCTTATCACAGTACAGGTATCTTAAGAGCACTTCAGTGTTAGTGCAAATCATTAACTGTTTCTCATAGGACCTATCAGGCCCAGTGGTCCTTTTGTAGTAGATAGTGCAATAGAGGTTCGTCTGGACCTTGTGCCTTTCCTCACAGGCTCTTCAATTATTTCTGTCAGGGTTTTGGGCATCTTTAATCCCTCAGTTTGTAAATCCAAGCTGTACCAGTATCAGGGCTCATTATCCACAGCTGTGATTTGTTTTTCACACAGCCGATGGGCTTTGAGGCCCCCCTCCACTGGTACGACAGAAATATCAAGAGCATGCAACATGTCTCTACCCAACGAATTAACAGGACATTTAGTTGACATTACAATTTTACACTGAGCCTTTTTACCTGTCTGTGGATTTTCCACAGTAAGGCCTTCAGACACGGCCTCCTGGTGCATCAACCCATTTGCAGATTTTACATATACTAAACCTTTTCCCTTTACCCCTGGTGGCATATCCAGCGGGTGTATCAGGGTCCTACAAGCCCCAGTGTCACAGAGAAATGTTACCCAACTACTCTTTGCAACCCAGGTTATTTCTAGCTTGGCTTCAGCATGCAAACAAGTTTCAACATTACACACATCCAAAATATCAGATTCTTTCCCATCCTTCTGCTTCTCTCTCTGCAGACACACTTTTACCATACAGGAAACACTCCCCCCTCATCCTTTTCTTTACTTTCTTTTTTGGTTGGAAGTGCCCCTCAGCATGCCTCGCATACTTGATTAGCTCCTAGAGTCTGCAGATCCTATGGTTAATCATGTGTTCGTTAACAAAACTTGATATAAGGACTAGCAGCCCCTTCAGGATTGCATTCTTTAGCTGTTGTTCATATGGGCTATCGTTCACTTGATCTACTGGGATTTCTATCCCAGAGTGGTTATTAAAATTCTTCTTTATCCTAACAATGAAATTATCCACGGTTTCCTCTTCTCCCCATATACACTGATTTATAATGGACCAGTCGGCTTGACGTATCCATCTATCCTCTCTCTATCTTTGCTATAAGAGCATTTCTTCTGTTTTTGAGTGCTGCATCATCCTGAGGCAACACCCCTCCCTGGTTGTTTAATCCACTCCAATCTCCCACTACATGATGCCAGTCAGGTCCCAGTATCTGTCTGGTGACCTGCTCTATTTCCCTCACATTGAGATGATAGCTAGCAACCATTCCCATGATACCATCCCTGAATTGAGCTATGTGGACCTTGGGATTGCTGTAAGGAGGGTCAGCGGGGTAACTTGTTGCATACCTCTGTCCCATCTGGTGGTGGGGACTGCAGGTCTGCAATAGGGAATTGGGAGCGGGTGGTGAAGTCAGAGGGGGAGCAGCGTCTGTCGGTGGGATTGGAGAGTCCTCTAAAGGGTGTGTAGGGGCTGTCGGGTGCATTAGGTTTGTCGCATTTTGTTCAGTCAATACTTGCTGCACTAAACTTCGGAGGACGGTCATATTATTGTCCTCCTCTTTGTCTAAAAACATAGTCTTTTTATGATTTTTTTTATGATTTTAACCTACAGTTAGCCTCCTCAAGCCATTTCTTTGCCTGGGGAAGACCTAATTTATTCTGTTTCCTTATTTTTCTTTTCTTTTTTCTTTTTTTTTTTTATATATATATATATACACATATATACATACATATATATACACATACACATATGCATACACATATACACACATACATACATACATACATACATACATGCATGCCGGCATAATTTTTATTTATTTTTTAAGCTTTCTACACAACACAGTATTACACAACAATCCTTATTTAAAAATGCATCAAAATCATACTTTGTTTTCCATATCTTAAGGAGTTTCACATTCTCTTTGTCTAGACTACACATATACTTTGCATCATCATTCAAACCATCAGACTTTCCATGGATCACACTCATTTTAACGTGCACACGGAGTTTTTTTTGTAAGGTCTTCTCACACTGACACAATACCTGCACACAGTATCTTATCACTTCTGCAGCTACTCACAAACTTTCTAGTCGTGACATATCACTTCTAGATTATTGATCTTGTGTGCTGCTATAATACTGGTGTCTTGTCTTCTTACTTAATGTTTTTTTTCATTTATAGGGAGAATGAACAGAATTACAAGGCGAACGTAAATTCACCTGACTGGTCAACTCTAACAATGGGCCGTAGCACATCTCACCCTGTCGTGTGACATACCCCTAGACAAAGGAGATGGGGTGAGGCCGCTACACGTGGGGGCTCGTGAGTCCGGGATGATATGTGTTTTAACTTTGGAAGAAAGAATGGCTGTGTCTGGACTTTGCTGCCCGGAGGAGTTCCGAGCAGTTCGGCCATGTGATTGGCCAAAGTGCATCCCTGCTTAAAGTCGTGGAAATGACCCTAGGACAGGAAAGGCCCATGCAGAGGAGCGAGAAGAGGGAGGAGTCCAGCCGTGTGAAGTACTACATGTGGGGGCTTTTATTGCACTGCGCCACGAGGCACCCCGTGACTGTACAGTTCGTGGGCGGAGCTTTATGGAAGCCCGCAAAAACGTGCAAGTCATGGGAGGAGTCTGGCCATGTGGAGAAACTCACGTGGAGACTTCGGCGCGTGGTCAGTGCGTGATGGAGCAGCAGACAGTCGGGATGGCCTCAAGCTCCCCGTGGATTCCGGTTCCCTACCCCACGAAGATGACTACGTTCGGTGCTCCCCTTACAGACACGGAGATAAGACTCAGGCCCCGAGGGCAGTTGGCTTTGTACTCATGCAGAGACACGGAGGCCCTCGGTGTGATCTGTCCCGGGTGCTCGGGACTGGTGGTCCACCTGAAGCCATTCGGGCGTTGCGAGGCATGCAAAGAGTTCTTGTTCGAGGTGGAGCCATCCACAGTAAAGCCCCGGGCCCCTTCGCCTCAACAGCCTCACAGGTACCGCTACTCTGGAAGAAGAGATCCAGGCCTTTGCGGAGGTTCCCGTACGCACTGACCAGGGCGATGTGACTGCCCAATCAGAGACTGAGAGAGAAAAATTCGAGGATGCTGCTTCGGTCACCACAGATTCTCTGCTCCCACCTCCGAAGAGGAAAGTTGGTCTGGTGCAGGCCTCCTGTGGTCGTGGTCGAGCTTCACCCCGTCGCTTGCCTGGCCTGGATGGATCCGGTTGGAAGAGTCCTGGACATCCCAGTTCTACAAAAGGTCAAGGTGAGCCAGGGGCTGGGACTGTGGTGGTGGTTGGAGGTGTCGGGGGTCCACAGTTGGTGGAGCCCGCAAGGGAGGGTAGTACCACGTCTACCAGAGACTACCTTCCCGCCGAGATGTATGACACTTCTGATCTAGAGTCGCTGTCAGATTGTGGAGATGATGGGGAGATTGATGAACTGTTTCATCGGAAGGGCTGGGACAAACGCCCATTGCCTGTGTTACGTGTACCGCAGGATTCCCCTATGTCGATAGGAGACAGCACGCCCCGGGTACAAGCCCCGGAGTCTACGAGGAAGTCTAGTCCTCAAAGTGCCTTCCCACAATCTACAACATCGCCCGTCTTGGTGGCGGGGATGCAGCGAGCCTCACTACGAGCACCGAGAGAAAAGCCATCAGAGGTAGTGAAAGTACCTCGGCACCCGGAGGCCATCGTTCAACCCGGAGAAGGTGAGCGGGAAGCCATGCCTCCTTTGGCCAGATTGCAACGACTTTTCTCACAGAGAGTCGCCCGTGAGTATGGGTGGGAATATCCCTACTTGCCTCGGGACTTTTCGAAGTTGAGGTCATACGCCAGAGATGGTATGACGAATTTGTTTGGGAAAAGCTTAAAGTACCCCATGCACGAAGATATTTGTCCTGTTCGTCATCCGTGTCGAAAAAGTTTCGGGACTGCAGAGCAGACTGGATGTGGGGTCGCCATATCCACGCAGATAAGGTGCGCATCTGCAGGAAGGATGGAGATGATGCTGACTATTCAATTGAGGTTTTCGATAAACATCTGAAGCCCTTGTTCTTGACTGACCCGAAGTTTTACTTGTGAGAAGAGACTCACTTGTTATTCCTTTTCTACAATCTTCTAGAAGTGTTCCTGCTGGAGCATCCGAACTGTGCCCTAGTTTTTTATTTGGGCTTTTGTTTTCTACTCTTTGGAGGAATGAGAGCAGTTTTTTTGTTTGTTCTCTCTTCCTCACAGTTCAAAGACAGACTTTGGGGGTAGAATTAGTGTAGGGACGCAGGAAGAATGAAGATTGCACCAAGTGTCATTACCGCGGCACTGTCACCAGGTGTTTTTTTTTTTTACACGCGCATCACTTTACTCATTGGAGCGAATGGGTCTATTGGTTGATGGACCCATTCATTCCAAATTAACACAAGAGTGTCAGGATGTAGATTTCCTTGTGTGTTGGTTTTTTTCTCTTCCCTCTGCAGGAGATTCATCCGTCAAGATTATTGAGTATGGGGTGGTTCTTAGACAGTGACAGGAGGGATTGTATATGTGTACATGATAGATGTTTTAAGGAAAACTTTTATTGTTTTATATTCCCTTTCCCTTTGAGCAGGTCTTGGTATGGTTGAGGTTCAAAATTTTAGGGATTGCCTCTGGGGCTAAGCTTGTGTCCTCACTCCATGGGAGACATGGGTTCGCACCAGACGCTGGGGACCAGCGTCAAATCACAGGGGGGAGTATGTAGTGAGGTCTCTAAATATATGTGGGACACCCAGGTGTGTGGGTGTGGGGATAGTGGACCCCTTGTGTTCGTGGAGGATTGGATGGTGTAATAATCTCCTTGGCCTCTGGGTGGCGGGGTACCTGGAGGCTCAAGGTAGATTTGCCATTACAGTGTTAACCTTTTTGTCCCTTTCCGGAGATGGTACGGCGAGGGCGGGGAACCTGCCGTGGTGTCGATGGGAGGAGATAAAAGGGGGAGACGCCCTAACCACGAGGTCTTCGGGAGGAAGTTCTTCACGCGCCCAGACACCTTAGGCCTGGGTGCGGGCGGTTCCGGATTCCGGCCCAGGCGCCCTAGGCCTGACCGGAATGGAGTTGGAGTCCATCCCAGGCACCTTCAGCCTGGGGTGAGGTACTAAACTAGGAGGCCTGGGGTCCAGTGACTTCGACTGGATCCCGCGAGGGTGGAGACGTCCGAGGGTCCCTGAGGTGGATGGGGCCCATGTCTGAGGTGAGGAGGCCGGGGAGGTTACCCATTCGGAGAGTCTGGAGCAGCATCAACCCAGTGACGGATGGGCCTCTGGTAACTCGCTTGGAGGGACATCTTCCCCTTATAGGGGCCGCAGCGCAGCGAAGGTACTCCTATCTATGTTCTCTTGAGTCGCTGGTAGACACTCTCAGATTCTAAGTCCTTTCTAGCTGAATGCTATATTAACCGCTGGCGAGATCGCAGTGGTTTAGTTGATAACCAGGATAGTGCCTCGACCTGCTCACCCCTGTATCAAAATGTTATCAAGTCGCAACCAGATGGCTACTGAAGCACTGTTTATTGTGAGATGTACAATAAAGCAAGAGTTTGACTGTGATCGGTGTGTGGAACTCTGGTTAATGGGAGCAGAGGGAAGTGTTGACACAGCAGGACTGTATTCTAGAACAAAGCACATAGGCCCGTGGGAAATATCTGGTGCTGGCCTTCACCTCACCCACAGCTATGGGGAGGAAATGGGCCGTAGCACATCTCACCCTGTCGTGTGACATACCCCTAGACAAAGGAGATGGGGTGAGGCCGCTAAAAGCAAATTCCAGTTAAAAGTGGTAAAATTTGTCCATCATCAAGGGGCACCCCAGGAACGTGGGGGGGACTCTGGTTTCCAGAGACCACCTTCCACAGAATGAATGGGGGGGGGGTTATTGATATAAGGGGGAAACCTCTATATCAGTGTCAAAAAACAAAAAATGCAGCGCTAAACAAAAGTGAAAATTGAAAACACCCAGTGTGATAAAAAATAATGTCCAATTAAGTGACAAAATTCATGTGAATGGTGAAAAAATCTCTAATAAATAAAGCAATTCTTGAACAGTTGTGTATGGAATCTGCAATCTTGGAAAAGAAGTGTAGATAACCACCACCAATATGTGGAAGGCTTACCGGAACAAATGAACCATCAAGATGGTTTAAACAAACGCTTGTACAACAGTGGCAGCAGTGGAATCTCCCGACGCGTTTCGCAAAAAGGATTGCATCATCTGGGGTGAATATCCACTGCTGCTTCCACAACATTTATAGAAAATATGACCCCAAGGAGAAAAACCTCACTTGGGAGTTCAATCAGTCAGCATCCACTTCCTGTGTGGTCCCAAAATGGTGCATGGGCGTGCGTTTCAAGCCTCCATATGGAAAAGGGGTAATCGAGCTCCATGATAGGTCCTCAGAATGGAGGAGCGGCATATACCCATTTGCGGCATGGATTGGATATCCACATGAGCGGAGACCGCCCCATGTATAAAAACCAATGGTAAGCACAACAATGGGGCGTGACTCGCGTGTCATAACTTGGAGGGATTGGGGATTGACGTGTCAAAAGATGACACACTGTCCCAAATGGGCGTTCGCAACGGAACGTGACTCACATCACGTCACGTCACATGGAACGCAGCGCAGCCAATTGCCATCAACCACGTCCCGCAAAGCGTTCCACGGGAAGCGTCAAAACACCTCCTGCCCAGACCGACGCGATGCCGCACTCGCGGTAACGTGGTGTGCAAACACGTGACCTACGTCACGTGACTGCATTAGAGATGACGCGACGCATGCCCATGTGACCGACAGTCACATGACCGCATCGAACACGGAATGCGGAAGAAAACGTTCTCCGCACTGCCCAACGGTGAACAAATAGGGGAAAACATAGGGGAAAACATTAGGATAAACTAAACCCATGTGGGTGCAGGACTAATGTACTCCCTAATGTGGGATGCTCAAAAGCCTGTTGTGCTCTGACGGGGTGACCAATCCCGCAAGGACACATCTGCGGACCCTACTGAAAGATGGAGCTTAATCCAAATAACACAAGGATCCGCAGATTCAGGCTTCAAAAAGTACACCAAAAGGAACCAGAAATATAAAGCATACATAATATAGGACTCTATAGATCATATTATTAATAAGAATCCTTAATTTGTTTAAAAACAAAACAAAAAATTATAAATCTGCATTAGTCCCCAAAGACACAGGTCTCCAAAAAAAATTTCAATCGTGCATAGGTGAAAAAGGTGTACATATAATACAAAAAGGGGGGGATGGGTGTTAAATTAACACTCATGAGTGAGTATGAACCTGAGATAGTAATAGCACAGACTAGAACCCCACATGCATGGATGCTCAAAGAATGAACCCCCACATATCCAACCACCCCGATATACATTACAAACAGTAAATGCATCAAATAAAGATACATATGTCACACATATACACAATGTGAAATATGGAATAGACCTGATCTAATATATGTAAAAAACATGAGAAACTAAAAAAATATAACAATAAAGAATAAAATTATGATAAATTAAAACAAGAAAGAGAACACATATCACACATGTAAAAAGGACCCACAATTTAAGACTTGTTAATGAAGGAATTTATATCCCATTCAACGTTCAATCCCAGTGGCCTATGAGTTTGTAATTCATAAATCCAGAAAGTTTCTAATTGAGAAACTCCTCTGGTTTTAGGACCGCCCCTCCATGGGGGAACGTAATGGTCAATGATAAGAAATTGAGTGCCAATAGGATTCCTATTATGGCACAACCTGAAATGTCTGGGTACGGTGTGGTGAGTATCACCCCCCAAAATAAGGGAGATGTGCTCACCCACCCTAACAGAGAAGGCGCGGATGGTACGGCCTACATACTGTTTGCCGCAACAACATGTAATGAGGTATACGACATGTGTAGTGGCACAGGTGCAAAATTGTTTAATGGGGTAAGTTTTACCTGTAACGGTGGATCTAAATTCTAAAGTTTTACTTCTCCCAGCAGTGTTGAATTTACAAACACTGCACCTTTTGCATGGATGGTATCCTATAAGTTGATGAAAAAAGGAAGGGCATACGGGGGGATTGATAATGTTGGGGGCTATCCTACTCTGAAGCGTAGGTGCACCTCTAAAGACTACCTTGGCCTGTTCAGGCAGTACTGTACCTAAAACACTATCATTCCTTAAGATGTCCCAATGTTTGGCCATGATGGCCCTCACCTGTTTATGTTGGATAGAAAAAGATGTGAGCATGGCCCACCTGAAATTGTCATTTTGTTCTCGTTTGGGCCCAACCTCCAACAGAGAACTTCTGTCAACATCCAGAGTGTTCTTAAGATCTCTCTCAATATTGGTGGCATCATAGCCCTTATCTAGGAATCTCTGTTTAAGGACCTCCGCCTGGATCTTAAACGTCTCAGTGTCCGTACAGTTCCGACGCAGTCTTAGAAATTGGCTGCGTGGAACCGAATTCAGCCAAGACCGATGGTGGCAACTATCATTAGGGATGAAGCCGTTCCGATCGGTCTTTTTGAAAAAAGTTTGAAATCGAAATTGGTTGTTAATGATGCTGATCTCAAGATCTAAAAATTGGATCTTATCGGGGCTTGCCACGTAAGAGAGTGATATGCCCCTGTCGTTAAGGTTCAGATGGTCCATAAAAACCTTCAATGATGTCATGTCACCATCCCAGAGGAGGAGGATGTCGTCTATGTACCTGGCCCACAACACCACTGATGTGGTGTCATGGGCATAGACGACATCCTCCTCCCACTTGGCTATGAAGAGATTGGCGAGACTGGAGGCGTATTTGGCCCCCATGGCAACCCCTCGCTGTTGAAGGTAAAAATTATCATTGAACCAAAAATAACTACTTTTGGTAGCGAACTCAAGTAATTCCATGATGAAGTCACGTTGGAATGAAGCCAACGATTCCTCCTTATCAAGGAAGTATTTAACAGCCTGAAATCCCCTGTCGTGCGGAATGCACGTATATAGGGAGGCAACATCCGCCGTGACCATGATACAATCATTCGGTGCTGAAATATTTTCCAATTTTCTGATAGTAGCACCTGTATCACCCAAATAGGAAGGTACTCGTCTCACTATGGGCTGCAAATAGTGATCAATGTAGCGACCTATACGCGATGTAACCGAATCGATCCCACTAACAATGGGTCATCGGGTGGGTGAATGGGGTCTTTATGAACTTTGGGTAAGTAATATATTGTGGGAATCCTAGGAACAGTGGGAACTAAAAAAACTTTCTCTTTCTTGTTTAAAATACCTCTATAAAAACCACTATCAACCAAATTTTGAAGTTCCGTTTTGAAACGAGAGGTAGGGTTATTGGGTAATATCTGATAAGTGTCAGGCTCGTGAAGAATCCTACACATTTCAGTCTCGTAATCAGATTTGTCCAAAACAACAATGCCGCCACCTTTGTCGGCGGGACGGATCACAAGATCCCTGTTGGAACACAAGGATCTAAGGCCCGCCCCCGACAAGGTCTGAATGCGGCTTTTTTTCTCAGGGATCTCAGCCAGATCTCTGAGAACAAGATCTCTAAAGATGTTAACAGCGGGTGCCGCTGGAACCGGTGGATTGAATAATGACGGGTTTGATAGACCCGAATGTACGGTGCCAGAGGCAGCCGCTCTACTCTCATTTCTAAAAGGATTAGTAATAAGGTAGCGCTGTATGTTTATCTTACGAATATATTTGTGTATGTCAATGAAAGTGCCAAACTTGTCCAGTTTTTTAGGGGGGGCGAACTTGAGGCCCTTATCCAAAACAGACAATTCATCTGGTGTAAATACTTTGGCACTTAAATTGAACACACCCTGTCCTTTTAGATGCGCCTTCTCTTTCCTCTTCTGAACTCTCTGTCCCCCTCTGGTCCCTCTCTTGGGTCTGGACCCCTTTGAAAAAATTGAGGGTCCACGTGAAAATCCCGTCCACCTTGTGTCGATGGTGTATGTTGATCATAACCATGGTGGGATGATGTATAGGGATTTCTGGTGCGTATTTGATAGCTGTCATTACGCACCTCTCCAAGGGGTAAGTATCTGTTATAAGTAGAAATGGGAGGGGGACCATAGTAGGGAGAATAATCCCTACCTGAGCTTGGGTAATCCCTATATCTAACTGGAGAGGATTTATAAAATTGGTCATCGTACTCATAATGGCGTTGAGTACTAAGATGGTGAGAATTGCCCCTTGATGAGCCTCTACCACCTCTGTTTCCTCTGGATTTACCTCGACCCCGAGGTTGTTGATTAGGGGTGGGTGGTCTAGGTTGGGGAACTCTAGATTGTGGTGCCTGGGCTTTATTTCCCTGTGTATTCCGTGCAGGGGGAACTACCATAGAAGTAGCCATGACTGGACCTGGACCCATTACTGGACCCTGACCAGGACTGGGGGCTGCGATGGTTGAGGGCAATACTGAAGAGGCAGAATCCATATCCGTGACAACAGGCACAGAAAATAATTTCTGCCAACCAAAAACTGTGTCATTCTTATAATCCCCTATGTCACGAGAGTACTTCTTGTGTTTCTTTAATTTCTGATCTCTATCTTCCTTTTCCAGGAAGTTTTGCAGATTGGTGGAAAGAGAGAGATACTCAAGAGAATGTTTGTATGATAACAACCTATCTCTGAGTTCTTTGATTTCTCTGTCTAACACCCCCAATCGCATCTTTTTTTTGGAGATCAGAACGCCCAAAAAGGCAATACCAGCATTGTTAAAATAATTAAACCATGCTTCGATATCAGGGTCGCCCTGTTGAGGCTGTATCTCCCACCTTAAACTCCTCGGGACCATGCGGTCCGAGATGTATTGTTCTAAAAATACAAGATCCCATTGTAGGTGGAGTTCGGAAGACATAACATTCTTAAGCCTAACAAATAGGCCCCCAATCTCTGTGTCAGTTCCGGCAGCTGTGAAAACTCCTTCCGTGTTCACAGTGCGGGAAGCACGATAATCAAAAATATCCATATAAGTGAATATAAAGTAGTTGCAGCAGGAAAAAAGTCAAAACAACAAATGGAAGAATATACAAAGAATTTCTGCGCTACTAAACAAAACACACAAGCAGCTGCACAACCAATGGACAAAGGTGAAAAACAGAACAAAAAACAAAAAATGCAGCGCTAAACAAAAGTGAAAATTGAAAACACCCAGTGTGATAAAAAATAATGTCCAATTAAGTGACAAAATTCCTGTGAATGGTGAAAAAATCTCTAATAAATAAAGCAATTCTTGAACAGTTGTGTATGGAATCTGCAATCTTGGAAAAGAAGTGTAGATAACCACCACCAATATGTGGAAGGCTTACCGGAACAAATGAACCCAAACAAACATACGTTTGAAGGGTCACATCAGGCTTTTAGATGTATGTCTCCTCCTGCGCTGATCCTATGCGGGTAAATCCTCAGGACAATGCTCTCAGCAATAGTAATAGAGGTGAATGGAAAAAATGGCTCAAATGGTGGTAAACCAGGATGCCGATCAGATAAATATATGGGAGAAAAGAGAAGGGCACATGGCATAATATCGTCTAAAAATCAAACTTTAATGTAGGCAAATACACTTACATCAAGATGGTTTAAACAAACGCTTGTACAACAGTGGCAGCAGTGGAATCTCCCGACGCGTTTCGCAAAAAGGATTGCATCATCTGGGGTGAATATCCACTGCTGCTTCCACAACATTTATAGAAAATATGACCCCAAGGAGAAAAACCTCACCTGGGAGTTCAATCAGTCAGCATCCACTTCCTGTGTGGTCCCAAAATGGCGCATGGGCGTGCGTTTCAAGCCTCCATATGGAAAAGGGGTAATCGAGCTCCATGATAGGTCCTCAGAATGGAGGAGTGGCATATACCCATTTGCGGCATGGATTGGATATCCACATGAGCGGAGACCGCCCCATGTATAAAAACCAATGGTAAGCACAACAATGGGGCGTGACTCGCATGTCATAACTTGGAGGGATTGGGGATTGACGTGTCAAAAGATGACACACTGTCCCAAATGGGCGTTCGCAACGGAACGTGACTCACATCACGTCACGTCACATGGAACGCAGCGCAGCCAATTGCCATCAACCACGTCCCGCAAAGCGTTCCACGTTTGCAGGACAGGGAAGCGTCAAAACACCTCCTGCCCAGACCGACGCGATGCCGCACTCGCGGTAACGTGGTGTGCAAACACGTGACCTACGTCACGTGACTGCATTAGAGATGACGTGACGCATGCCCATGTGACCGACAGTCACATGACCGCATCGAACACGGAATGCGGAAGAAAACGTTCTCCGCACTGCCCAACGGTGAACAAATAGGGGAAAACATTAGGATAAACTAAACCCGTGTGGGTGCAGAACTAATGTACTCCCTAATGTGGGATGCTCAAAAGCCTGTTGTGCTCCGACGGGGTGACCAATCCCGCAAGGACACATCTGCGGACCCTACTGAAAGATGGAGCTTAATCCAAATAACACAAGGATCCGCAGATTCAGGCTTCAAAAAGTACACCAAAAGGGACCAGAAATATAAAGCATACATAATATAGGACTCTATAGATCATATTATTAATAAGAATCCTTAATTTGTTTAAAAACAAAACAAAACTTATTAAATGAAACTTCAGGGATCATGCAAATAAATTATAAATCTGCATTAGTCCCCAAAGACACAGGTCTCCAAAAAAATTTTCAATCGTGCATAGGTGAAAAAGGTGTACATATATTACAAAAAGGGGGGGATGGGTGTTAAATTAACACTCATGAGTGAGTATGAACCTGAGATAGTAATAGCACAGACTAGAACCCCACATGCATGGATGCTCAAAGAATGAACCCCCACATATCCAACCACCCCGATATACATTACAAACAGTAAATGCATCAAATAAAGATACATATGTCACACATATACACAATGTGAAATATGGAATAGACCTGATCTAATATATGTAAAAAACATGAGAAACTAAAAAAATATATCAATAAAGAATAAAATTATGATAAATTAAAACAAGAAAGAGAACACATATCACACATGTAAAAAGGACCCACAATTTAAGACTTGTTAATGAAGGAATTTATATCCCATTCAACGTTCAATCCCAGTGGCCTATGAGTTTGTAATTCATAAATCCAGAAAGTTTCTAATTGAGAAACTCCTCTGGTTTTAGGACCGCCCCTCCATTTTAAAACATATAAAAATTTGGGGTAAGGTAAGGAGAGGGGATCTATTGTAGACTTCAAGATCACACTGGGCTGCGGGAGTGAATCCGTGCGAGTTCAGCTGAACTCGCACGATTTCACTCTCGCTGGCAGTCCCGATTTCAGCCGCGATTACAAAGACATCTGACACAGATGTCAATGTAAATCGCGGCCGAAATCGCAAAAAGTTATACAGAAACTACTTTTTGAAATCGGTGCAGCGCCGCAGATGCGGCGTCGCACCGATTAGGACGGTGCCATTGCCGGCAATTTGCGGCAAATATCGGCGTTTTGACATGCGATTTGACATGCCAAATCGCATGTCAAAACGCACCTGTGTGAACCAGGGCTTAGATTGTAAGCTCTAATGAGCAGGGCCCTCTGATTCCTCTTGTACAAAATTGTAATGTAATTGTAATGTCTGACTTAATTTTGTTAAGTGCTGCGCAAACTGTTGGCGCTATATAAATCCTGCATATAACAATATTAATAACAATATTAATAATAAAGGTACAATATGTGGCCTTTATAACCAAATCCCACACCTATAGCGGACCTTCAGTAATTTTTTCATCTTTCCATCTATTAAATCTTCTGCCCTTGTTGTTTTAACTTTGGATAGTAAAAACATTTTTTTTTCTGCCAGTAAATATCTTATACAGCCCACTTCCTGTTTCTTGTCTGGTAAAAAGGCTAGGCTTATGACATCATGCACAGCTTTCTCTCTAACTCTCGTGAGAGTTTGCCAGGAAGGAAGGGGGATGAGTCATAAGAGGGCCAATGAGAGCTGCAGAGCTGGAGATGCGCCTCTGTGTGTCTGTGTAAATCCAGGAAGTGAACAGGTAGCAGTTCAGCTGCCCACAGTTAAAATGGCTGCAGCCAGACTCAGTGGAGGGAGATTTCTGCAGCATATTTGGCAAGTACAGAATCACAGTATATATAAACTAATATGCAAAGTGGTTGGAGGGAAGCTTCAGAATGGCAAAGATGTTTTTATTACAAATTATGTGAGCAGACTGCAGTTCCTCTTTAGGATAAGATAAGATATACTGTACTTTATTGTCGTATACAGTACATACAACAAAATTTATCAAGATACTCTTTACCACAGCAATAAAACCACACATGCATTATGCATAAAATTAGGACTTTTATGTGGAATTTTTACTTTTTAAATAACATTTTATATTTTGTTAAATTTAAATAGATATGTGGCATGTTCTAGGAGTAGCACATGCCCACATATCTATTTAAATATAACCAAATATAAAATGTTATTTAACAACTTGCTTACTGAGCACTTAAACCCCCTTTCTGCCCAGACCAATTTTCAGCTTTGAATGACAGTTGCGTGGTCATGCAACACTGTACCCATATGACATTTTTATCATTTTTCTTCCCACAAATAGAGCTTTCTTTTGGTGGTATTTGATCACCACTGCGTTTTTTTTATATTTTGTTTAAAAAATGAAAAAAGACAGACTATAAAAATGTTTTTATAAAATTTAGCAAACTGGTAATTTTTCTCCTTCAATGATGTACGCTGATGAGGCTGCACTGATGGGCACTGATAGGCTGCATTGAATGGCATTAATAGGTGGCACTGATGGGCACGGATGAGGCATCACTAGTGGGTGGCACTGATGGGTGGCACTGAAAGGTGGCACTGATGGGTGGCAGTGATGGGCACTGGTAGGTTACACTGATAGGCAGCACTGCTAGGTGGCACTGATTGGCACCACTGGTGGGCATTGATATGTGGCTCTGGTGGGCATTGATAGGTGGCACTGATTGGTGGCACTGATATGCACTAGTGGGCACTGGCAGGTGGTACTGATATGCACTGGTGCGCACTGGCAGGTGGCACTGGTGAGCTGAGGTGGCTGCACCTCTTCCTTCTTACCTGTAGGTACTGTAAATTTGTCCTAAACGTGCAATTTAGGAGATATTTATCTCCTTTGTCTAGGGGTATGTCACACGACAGGGTGAGATGCGCTACGGCCCATGTCCTCCCCATAGCTGTGGGTGAGGTGAAGGCCAGCACCAGATATTTCCTCGAGCCTATGTGCTTTTGTCTAGAATCAAGTCCCGCTGTGTCAACACTTCCCTCTGCTCCCATTAACAAGAGTTCCACACACCGATCACAGTCCAACTCTTGTTTTATTGCATATCTCACAATAAACAGTGCTTCAGTAGCCAACTGGTTGCGACTTGATAACATTTTGATACAGGGAATGAGCAGGTCGAAGCACTATCCTGGTTATCAGCTAAACCACTGCGATCTCGCCAGCGGTTACTATAGCATTAGCTAGAAAGGATTTAGAACTTGAGAGTCTCTACCAGCAACTCAAGAGAACGTAGATAGGAGTACCTTCACTGCGCTGCGGCCCCTGTCAGGGGAAGATGTCCCTCCAAGGGAGTTACCAGAGGCCCATCCGTCACTGGGTTGATGCTGCTCCAGACTCTCCGAATGGGTAACCTCCCCGGCCTCCTCACCTCAGACATGGGCCCCATCCACCTCAGGGACCCTCGGACTTCTCCACCCTCGCGGGATCCAGTTGAAGTAACTGGACCCCAGGCCTCCTAGTTTAGTACCTCACCCCAGGCTGAAGGTGCCTGGGATGGACTCCAACTTCATTCCGGTCAGGCCTAGGGCGCCTGGGCCGGAATCTGGTACCGCCCGCACCCAGGCCTAAGGGTGAAGAAGATCCTCCTAAAGACCTCGTGGTTAGGGCGTCTCCCCCTTTTATATCCTCCCATCGACACCACGGCAGGTTCCCCGCCCTCGCCGTACCATCTCCGGAAAGGGACAAAAAGGGTAGCACTGTGATGGCCAATCTACCTTGAGCCTCCAGGTACCCCGCCACCCAGAGGCCAAGGAGATTATTACACCATCCAATCCTCCACGAACACAAATGGTCCACTATTCCCATACTTACACACCTGAGTGTCCCACCTAAATTTAGAGACCCCGCTACATTTACTATATACGCCGCCGCCATGCACTCTGAAGGAACAGCCGTTCGTGACGTTTCTTCAGGGCCCTGTGACGTGACCAGCAGCTCCCGCGCCATCGCAGCTCAGGCCAATCACAGCGCCGAAGCCCGCAAACCCAGAAGAAACACTGGGGAAGATGTCAGCCATCTCAGCATTGTGCAAGCTGCATGGCTTCTTTCTAGGGCCTGGTTCACACCTATGCATTTTTTGTGCTTTTTGCATTTTGCAGATTTGCACTACAGTCCATTTAACATGGTTTCCTATGGAACACTTTCTGTAGTGCAAATATGCAAAAAGCACAAAAAATGCATAGGTGTGAATAAGGCCTAAGGTAAGTATTTCATAATGAGCTAATATGCATTATTCCTTTGTCTAAAGCCTCGTACACATGCAGGCTTTGTGTAGTCACAGCTTTCTGGCTGGATAGCTTGGGGGATTCGGACTAGGATCCGAACAATAGGGGCGAGCTTTATGTTCGAGTCGAACATGAGTTCGACTCGAACATTGGCTGTTCACCCGTTCGACGAACAGCAAACAATATGGGGTGTTCGCAGCAAATTCGAAAAGCCGCGGAACACCGTTAAAAGTCTATGGGAGAAATCAAAAGTGCTAATGTTAAAGGTTAATATGCAATTTATTGTCATAAAAAGTGTTTGGGGACCCGGGTCCTGCCCCAGGGGACATGTATCAATGCAAAAAAAGTTTTAAAAACGGACATTTTTTCAGGAGCAGTGATTTTAATAATGCTTAAAGTGAAACAATAAAATACCTGGGGGGTGTCTAAAGTATGCCTGTAAAGTCGCACATGTTTCTCGTGTTTAGAATTGTCCCTGCACAAAATTTCATTTCTGAAGGAAAAAAAGTAATTTAAAACCACTTGCGGCTATAAAGAATTGTCGGCTCCCCGAAGTCCAATTGAAAAAAAAGTATTTTAAAAAAACGTCAGGGGTCCCCCCCACAGTCCATTACCAGGCCCTTTGGGTTTGGTATGAATATTAAGGGGAACCCCGAACCAAAAATAAATAAATGTGGGAGTCCTCCCAAATTCCATATCAGGCCCTTCAGGTTTGGTATGGATATTAAGGGGAACCCCGCACCAAATAAAACAAAAAAATGGCGTGGGGTCCCCCCCAAAAATCCATACCAGACCCTTCAGGTCTGGTATGGATTTTAAGGGGAACTCTGCACCAAAAAAAAATGGCGTGGGGTCCCCCCAAAATATCCATACCAGACCCTTATCCAAGCACGCAAACTGGCAGGCCGCAGGAAAAGAGGGGGGGACAAGAAAGCGCCCCCCCTCCTGAACCGTACCAGGCCACATGCCCTAAACATGGGGAGGCTGTCCCCATGTTGATGAGGACAAGGGCCTCATCCCCACAACCCTTGCCCGGTGGTTGTGGGGGTCTGCAGGCGGGGGGCTTATCTAAATCTTATCGAAATGCCCCCTTTAACAAATTAGAACTCCAGATCCCTCCCCCCCATGTGAATTGGTAACGGGGTACATTGTACCCCTACCATTTCACAAAGAAAGTGTAAAAATTTGTAAAAAACACCACAGACACAGTTGGACAAGTCCTTTATTTAAAAAAATAAATAAAATTCCAACGATGTAATCCCGTTGATGTCCAACGATGATCCATTCTCCAGCGACGCTGCAGTCTCCCCTCTCCAGCAGGAAAGAAACCCCCATGACGCGTAAGAGGGGGCGGGTCACCCGTCCTTATCATAGGGAACCCCGGGGGTTCCCTATGATAAGGACAGGTGACCCCGCCCCATGACGTCTGGGGCTGGGATCTGGAGTTCTGGGATCTGGAGTTCCCCTTTGTTAAAGGGGGCTTCCAGATTTCGATAAGCCCCCCGCCCGCAGACCCCCACAACCACCGGGCAAGGGTTGTGGGGATGAGGCCCATGTCCTCATCAACATGGGGACAGCCTCTCGTCCCTCTCTCGTGCGCTCTCTCGTCCCCCCCCTCTTTTCCTGCGGCCTGCCAGGTTGCCTGCTCAAATAAGAGTTTGGTATGGATTTTTGGGGGGACCCCACGCCATTTTTGTTTTTATTTTGGTGTAGGGTTTCCCTTAAAATCCATACCAAACCTGAAGGGCCTGATATGGAATTTGGGGGGACGCCCACGTTTTTTTTTTTGGTTCAGGGTTCCCCTTAATATTCATACCAGACCCAAAGGGCCTGGTAATGGACTGTGGGGGGGACCCCTGACGTTTTTTTCAATGATTTTGATCTGTATTGCCGGGGAGCTGACAATTCATTATAGCCGCGAGTGGTTTTAAATTACTTTTTTTCCTTCAGAAATGACATTTTGTGCAGGGACAATTCTAAACACGGGAAACATGCGCGACTTTACAGGCATACTTTAGACACCCCCCAGGTATTTTATTGTTTCACTTTAAGGTCCCCAAACACTTTTTATGACAATAACTTGCATATTAGCCTTTAAAATTAGCACTTTTGATTTTTCATGTTCGTATCCCATAGACTTTAACAGTGTTCGCGTGTTCGAACACATTTTTTGCCTGTTCGCATGTTCTGGTGCAAACCGAACTGGGGTGTGTTCAGCTCATCCCTACCGAACAACCATGAGTTCTATCAAACCTTGATAAATACATTTTTCTTAGGGGAAATAAACGATTAATTGCTCGATTAATCGTTAATTTCTTTGATCGATCAAAATTTTTTTGATCAATGACGATCTGCGGAGTGAGCTCCGCGGTCTCGTCCATAGGAAAGGCCGCGGCTTCGGCCTAGCTCCGGAGCGCGGAGGCCATCTTGGTCCACCCTGCGTCAGCCTAGTAGCGGCGCGCTGACGTCATCATCAGCCGCCTGCTTGTGCCGTCTACTCTGCGGATGGTTCTGCCTGGATCTTAAGGTATGGGGGGAGATGTGTACATTAGGGGGAGATGTGGACATTATGGGGGGAGATGTGTACATTACGGGGGGAGATGTGGACATTATGGGGGGAGATGTGGACATTACGGGGGAGATGTGGACATTACGGGGGAGATGTGGACAATGACATTACAGTGGTAACACATGTGGGCATTACATTATGGGGGGAGATGTGGACATTACGGGGGAGATGTGGACATTACAGAATGGGGGCACATGTGGACATTACAGTATGGGGACACATGTGGGCATTACAGTATGGGGACACATGTGGGCATTACAGTATGGGGGGGAGATGTGGACATTACGGGGGAGATGTGGACATTATGGTATGGGGGCACATGTGGACACTACGGGGGAGATGTGGACACTACGGGGGAGATGTGGACATTACGGGGGAGATGTGGACATTACAGTATGGGGACACATGTGGGCATTACAGTATGGGGGGGGGGGAAAGTGGACATTACGGGGGAGATGTGGACATTACAGAATGGGAGCACATGTGGACATTACAGTATGGGGGGAGATGTGGACAACTAACAAACTAACTTTCTACGTTTTTCTTAATGTTTAATAAAAAAAAAATCTTGTAAAAACTGTATGTGTGTTATAATTAATCGAAATTAGTCGATTAATCGATTAAAAAAAAAATCGATTAATCGAACACGAAAATTTTAATCAGTAACAGCCCTAATTTTTCAATTTTTTTTTATACTGCTCATATGAACACTTTTTTGTATATTCCTCATTTTTGTTTCTTGAAGCTTAACATGTAATTACAGTGAATTAAGAAGCAGCAGAGAAGAGACGGGACTATAACGGTGCTTATTAAATTATGAGTTGAACACATTGGAAGACCCATGCATCTTTTGGTAAAAAAGTATACAAAGATTTTATTAATTTATTATACAAAAGTTAATAAAAAACTGAAAATGTATTATCAAATACTTACCGTAAATTTTCTTTCCTGATAGGCTCCATGGCAGCATACGTGTGGGTTGGCCCCGCCTCCATAACTACCCAATAGGACCCCCTCCCTATAAATTTTGGCTCTGGGCTCTCAGCCGTGTTCCGTAACTAGCCTACTCCAAGCATTGGGAGGGACTCCTGCTGCCATGGAGCCTATCTGGAAAGGAAAATTACGGTAAGTATTTGATAATAAATTTTCAGTTTTCGTGACATGCTCCATGGCAGCATACGTGTGGGAAATAACTCGCCAAACACACCCGGGCGGGCAAAATGCTGAGGCAAGAGAAAAAGATTTATTTAACACTGTCAACCGACAGAACTTGTAAACCAAAATTCAGTGATAAGGCAGCTGGTTCGACACTATAGTGGGAAACAAAAGTATTAATAGACGACCAAGAGGCCGCTCTGCATATAACTTCAGGTGCGACATGACGAGAGGCTGCCCAAGAAGTAGAGATGCTCCGGGTTGAGTGCGCAGTTACTGCCTCTGGAGGAGCCAAACCTTTTGCTTTGTAAGCCCTTTGGATGGTCTGAACTATCCATGCAGCAATAGATCTGATTGAGACCCGTTTTCCTCTGTTCTTTCCGTGAAGAAGAATGAATAGAAAGTCTGTTTGTCTGAAAGACTCTGTCATTTCCAGGTATTGACTTAATGTGTGGCCCACATCAAGGGGATGAACATCTTGACCTTTAGAAGTTCCAAAAGTGGGCAATACAATTTCCTGATTTTCATGAAAGATAGATGTAACTTTCGGGTTTGAACCCAGCATGGGAATTAATACTGCTCTATCTGGGAAAAAGGTCAGGAAAGGCTCTTTTGAACCCAAGTTGCTGATATCAGACAATCTTTTAGCCGAGGTGACCGCTACTAGGAAGACGGTCTTGAGAGTAAGATCTTTTGCCGAAAGAGGTTTTTCAGGATCTGTGCTGAGTGTGGTAAGATAGTAAAGTACAAGAGGCAGGTCCCATTTGGGGAACCTCGGTTTTCTCTGTGGTCTAAGTCTGACAGCACCCTTAAAGAACTGGCGAATCAGGGGATGATTGGCCCAAGAGATTCCTGTAAATGCTGAGATGGCTGAGATTTGCACTCGAAGAGAGCTTACTGCTAAAGGCAAGTCCAAACCTGTTTGTAAGAAACTAAGTACATCCTGGACTTCTGGAGAATTACAGGAATTAGCCCTGGAAGACATATGATCTGTAAATTTTGACCAGATACGCTCATAAACTTTGTTGGTGCTATTTCTTCTAGCGTTAAGGAGAGTCGACATGGCTTCTTCTGGACATCCTAAGGCTTCCAGCCTTCCCATCCCAAGAACAATACCCTGAGGTGCAGATGAGCTGGGCATGGGTGCAACGTTGTGCTCTGAGATAGGAGATCCGGTCTGAGGGGTAGAGGGATTGAGTCCCGATAACTGAGTGAAGTCAAGAGGGAGAACCATGGCCTGTTGGGCCAAAACGGAATTACTGCTATGATTTCTACTCTCTCCCCTCTGAGTCTGTGAAGGAATTGAAGTATCACAGGTACTGGATGAAAGGCATAAGCCTGACTGAATTTCCACTGGTCTGAGAGAGCATCTATCCCGTAGGCTTGGGGATCCCGAGACCTCGAGTAATACTTGATCAGCTTGTGGTTGCACAGGGACGCAAACAGATCCACTTCTGGAGACACTCCCAGTGTTAGAAGCCAATTGAATACCTCTATGTGTAGAGACCATTCGTTGTTGTTCATTTGAGTTTGTAATAGAAAGTCCGCTTGAACATTCTGGACCCCCAGAATGTACACTGCAGAGATGTTGCATAGGTACTTCTGGGCCCAGTTCATGATTGGTTCTACTTCCCGGAGTAAGGACCAGCTGCGGGTACCACCCTGCTTCCTTATGTAAGCAACTACGGTTGTGTTGTCCATCCTGAGCATCACAGAAGAATCTGTCAACAGATGACGGAAGGACATGAGTTAGCAAGATCCCTGGTCATTTCCTTCCCTACGGAACACTCTGGTTGTGTCACTAAGAGACCAAACTTCCAAGCGCAGGAGATTGTTTGTGTGTCTGTGGAAGGACATGAGCGCCTGGAAGGCAGCCCGCAACTCCAGTATGTTGGACACAATTCCTTGGGACGGTGTGTTCCACCTGCCCTGGGCTATTTCCGACAGGCAATGAGCGCCCCACCCCTGATTGCTGGCATCCGAAGTTACAGTAATCCAAGTGATGGGACGGATTGTGTGACAGTTGCGGAGATTCTTCCCCTGAAGCCACCAAAGAAGAGATTCTCTCATGGATGAAGTGAGCCTGATGCGTTGACTCTTGCTGGGGGAGTCCCATTGCTGGAGGAACCCCTTCTGGAATGGGCGAGTGTGCCACTGAGCCCACCTCACCATAGGGATGGTGGCTGTCATGGTGCCGATTACCTTCAGGCATTGAAGCGCAGACAGGTGAGAGAAAGCAAGTGTTGCGCGGATCCTGTCCCGGATTGCTGCAATCTTTTCCTCGGGCAATGAAATGGTGCCGTCTATTGTGCTGAAGAGGGCACCTAGAAACACAAGGGACTGTGTTGGAATGAGATGACTCTTCTCCAAATTCAGGAGCCACCCGAATTCTTGGAGAGTGGTGATTACTAGATTCTTGTGTTCCAAGAGTTGACATCTGTCTTGAGCTAGAAGTAAGAGGTCGTCTAGGTAGTGATGAAGACAAACTCCTTTCACTCGGAGCAGAGCCACAATGGCTAACAGAACCTTGGAGAACACACGAGGTGATGTCGTGAGACCAAAAAGGTAGGCAGGTGAACTGTAAGTGTTGATCGCCTACAGCAAAGCGGAGGTACTGTTGATAGTCTGCAGCCACTGGAATGTGGAAGTATGCGTCCTTCAGATCTATTGACACTAACCAATCTCCTGGATGGACTGATTGCTGGATTGTCAATAGTGACTCCATTTTGAATCTTTCTTTCCGTATAAATCGGTTGAGATGCATTAGGTCTATTACTGGTCTCCAGGTACCGTTCTTTTTCTGTACCATGAACAACGGGGAGTACATGCCTTCTCCTCGTTCGCCCTCTGGAACAGTAATGGCTGCGCCTTGAGTTAATAAAGAGCTTACGTAACTTAGTAAGACTTGTTTCTTTTCTTCTGCACTTGGAAGACTTGTGGGTATGTATCTGAGCCTGGGGGTGCTGTTGAAGACCCACGTGGGGCCTGAAGAGACTGTCTTGATGGTCCAAAAATCTTGAATTGAGGCCGCCCAAACATGCCGGAAGTGGAGGAGACGTGCCCCCACCTGACATGTTTGAACGGGCCCAATTTCAAAAAGACTTCGTAGACTCCCGACTACCAGACGGAGTACTTTTAGTTGGTTTCCTGAAAGAGGACTGTCTGGATTTCCAGGTCCTTGAAAATTCACGACCAGGTCTGTAGCTGTGTGCTTCCCTTGCACGATCTGTATTCTGTGCCCTCAAAAAGGTGCATTTCTGGTTCTGCAAACGCCTGTCCTGAGGGAGGAACCCTGACTTACCACCCGTGGCCCGGGAAATGGCATTATCGAGTTTATTGCCAAAGAGAGAGGAGCCCTCAAAGGGAATGCGGCACCAAGCTTGCTTTGAAGCTGGATCCGCCGACCAGGGACGGAGCCATAAAGCACGGCGTGCGGTAACCGCTGACAACATTACTCGAGCCACTAGGCGAATAACATCAATAGAGGCCTCCCCCAAAAAGGCAGATGCTAGCCTGATTTCCTGAATAGGAGAGCTTTTCGCCATTTCTTCAGAGATGCTTCTGAGGGAATCATCCACATTGTCTGACCAGCCTTCTAGGGCTTTTGAGATAGCTGCTAAAGCCAAAATTGGTTTACAGACTGAACCTGCTGTCAGATAGATTCGCTTCAGGTCTGAGTCAATCCGTCTCTATAGAGGATCTTTGAATGAGACCGTATCTTCCAGAGGAAGGGTTACATATCTAACCAAACGCATTAAAGCTGCATCAACCATGGGAGCTGAATCAAGGTGTTTTACCTCTTCTTCCTTAAAAGGATATAATTTTGCAATTTTTGACCGCATAGAACTTTTCTTGTCCATTTTACCCCATTCTTCTGAGATAATGGCACCCACTTCCGTGACAAACGGGAAATAATGTCGCTCCTTACTGAGCTGTTTAAAAAGTTTCCTTTGTTTGGGAGGAGATATAACTGGATCTTCCCAATTCAGAACTTCTCCAACTGCTTTCACTAAAGCAGGAACTAAGGCATAATCAAATCCCATCCCAGGATCATCCACTTCCGAACCACTTCCTGAGGGAGGAGCTGAGGGATGGCTGGGTTGAGAGATTTTCAGAGTCTCGTGCACCTGTCCCTATTCTAACAAGGGAATCAGTGGGTCTGGAGGAGAATCATGCTGCATTCTAGCATCTTTCTCTTGTAGCGACTCGTTTACGACCCGCTTAACCAATGCTTTCAGGTGTTTATCTGCACCTCCCCTCTCATTGGCTGCCTTTGAAAAACAATGATCACAAAGGGACTTGCTGGCAGGAACCGGAGCCCTGCACCCCCAACATGGTCTCTCTGACCTCTTGCTGTGAGATGAGGGGGGGTGAGGAGTGTCTCTACTGAGACGTCCGGATCTGGAAGAATCATGGTGTCTAGAGCCAGAAGAGGAGTGTCGGTGGTGTGATTTAGAGGACCCGCTGTGTCTGCGGGAACTACTCTGTTGTTCAGACCTAGAAGGGCTGAAAGGAAAGAAAGTATAGAGAGAGAGAGAGACAAAAGGCACAAGGTCAAATAAAGCCCTACACTCCACTCTCATCCCCCCTCAGCAGGCAGTATAAAGGAAGAATCCCAGTCTTACCTACTGCAAGAGGGTTGGCCACCAGGAGGCATTACTATTCAGGGAGACACTGCAGGTGGGAACAGCAAACAATCAGATTCCAGCAAAGGAACAAGTGAAACAAATTCAGACCCTTCTGAACAAACACTTACCTGGGGTAAGCTCTGCAGGTGCTCAGGGAAGTGGCCGCTATGCCCATGATCATTCCCGGCGTTTACAGGCTTCCCCAGGCTTTTAAAATTAGCGCTGTGTGACGTTACTGCGCATGCACGAACCAGGCCTCGCTTTAGTTCCGGGCCGCGCATGCGCAGACCGCGGATGAACCAGGAAGAGGGAGCGGCGGCTGGAACGCACAGGGAACCAGCCGCTTACTAGGGATATACTGACCACGAAGAAAACAATGCAGATACAATACAACAAACACAAACACTGCTGCCATGAAGGCGATACAGCTTACCACCACCTACGATCGATTCGGCCAAGGACACCGCATCCAAACACACACCGGGCTTTCAGCAGATAATGGCCACCTGCACACTGCTAGGTAATCAGGCCTGTGCGCGCTCATCTCTCCAATGGAAGATATAATCCAGCTCTTCAGTGCTACTCTGCCATACACTCCATACCCTGCTTCACAGTCAAGGCTTATCGGAGGGATGAGGCACCATATCGTCGTCCGATCTTGATCGTAGGAACAATCGTCTTCAGGTAGGAGAACTAAAACATATAGTCATTCGGAGGAGGACAAAAAAAGAACACGGCTGAGAGCCCAGAGCCAAAATTTATAGGGAGGGGGTCCTATCGGGTAGTTATGGAGGCGGGGCCAACCCACACGTATGCTGCCATGGAGCATGTCAGGAAAAGAACATTATCACTAGGTTGGTTTTTACAACAGGATGATTCCAAAATGGTGGTTGCATCAAATGAAGGCCGAGAATGTCATACAGGTCCTAACATGTTTTGCCCTTGGGGCTTCGTTAGGGGAGGTATGTCTCGGCCGTTTAATGTGGTAGCCAACTAATGAATATAGAAAAAACACATAAAGATTACCATTTAAAGGCAATAATCATAATAATTTCTTTTGAGATTGGAGGCCCACCCGTTGGCAGGTACACAGATGAAAGAAAAGGGCAACTCACCACCAGAAGATCTAAAGTCCCTAAATGGAATTGAGAGAAGAGAAAGGGGGACCACCACAGAGGGCACCCCACGGGACTGGGGTGGAGAAACCACCCTGACGGCAGCAGGAATCAAATACCGGGCAACCAATCACCTATAGTGACTGTTTAAAAGACCTGGCCAAGAGAAAAAATTCCCATCAAAATAGCGCAACCAACAGAGTATTTTATGAATACTTGGCTAGTGGCCTTGGATATCGAGGGACTATACAACGCTATCCCTCACAATAAAGGGGTCAACGTCATAAAGAGTCATCTACAGGAGAGAGGACCAGACTCTGCTAATTATAACTCCTTTGTTACTGACTTGCTCAGGTTTGTACTTACCCATAACCTTTTTTATGTTTGGACTCTGCCACTACCTCCAGGTGCAGGGGGTTGCGATGGGGACAAGATGTGCCCCATTGTATGCCAACCTGTACCTGGGGGGTAAGAGAGGAACTTATTTGCTCGCGAGGACCTTTTACTGTACCTGGACAAGATTATATCTTGGTACAGGTACATTGATGATGTACTTTTATTCTGGTCGGGCAGTAGGTGTGAACTTGAGCAATTCATGAATATTATCTCTATAAATGAGTTTAATCTAAAGTTTACTATGGCTTGTAGTCAAACTGAGTTAAGTTTTCTTGACCTATCGATACATCTAAATAGTGAAGGAGTTATTAATTCTTCTCTCTACAGAAAGCCCTCTGCAGGGAACACTATTTTACATGCCTCCAGTTCCCACCCTGCACCCCTTTTGAACAGTATACCTTATAGTCAGTACCTACGCATTAAGCGAAATTGTAGTCGTTATACTGACTTCAAGAAAGCTGCAGATGATTTGTACAGTCGACTAAAAAGTAGAGGGTATAGTCACTCGGTACTTAAAAGGGCTTACAACAGAGTCTGTGAAAAGGACCGTAATTCTCTTATTTTTCCTCAGAAACCAAATGTTAAAAGTGATAAAGTAAGAATAATTACTCAATACTCCACAGAACACCATAAAATTAGGAGAATAGTAAATACGTTTTGGCCCCTTTTGTCAGCTGATCCCATTATTAACAAATATGTTGGTAAGAAACCTGAAATTACCTATAAACGGGCACCATCTCTCAAAGACAATTTGGTTCATAGCCACTTTGAACTTTCCAAACGCAAAAAAAGTTTGAACTCAGGAACCTATTCCTGTGGCCATTGAGATGTCTGCCCATTTATGATGAACAGTTCAACCTGCACCCTCCCAGATGGACAGACCTACTATGCCAAATGTAGAGTTACCTGCTACACTCCTGGAATAGTCTACTTGGCAATGTGCCAATGTGGTGGGTTTTACATTGGTAAAACCAGGCGCCCTTTTTTCAGACGAGTTCGTGATCACAAACCTATTCTTAAAAACAAAATGGAAATGGCCATCAGTCGCCATGTTGGTCTTTATCATGGATTTGATCCTAACATGATAAAATTTATAGCTCTTGAACACATCCCTCTTCATGCGAGAGGAGGTAGTGTCGATTAAAACTTTCTTGCAACATGAAGCTCGTTGGATTTACAACTTAAAAGCGACAACCTTTCCAGGTTTCAATGAATCTCTCAGTTTTAAGCCCTTTTTGTGATCCTTTTTATTTGGTTCTGTGTCTTGTGTCCCATTTCCCTCTCCTTTTTGCTCTCCTCCCCCCCTTTTTTCTTCTTTTTTCTTTTTCTTCCCCCCCCCTTCCATCTCCATTTCCCTTCCCCTTTCCCTCCCGTCCTTCCCTTTCTTCCCACCTCCCAACCTACTATCTCCTTCCCTTCCCTTCCCCCATTTCCTCCCCTCCCCCTTCCCCTTTCCATTTTTCCCTTTCCCTTTTCCTTATCAATTTATGATGTATTATTTCTATCGCCTGTCTTTCGTTTTTTCTGATTATAATGAATTATGACTATTATAATGTACATTACCAATTTTTAATAGTTGTACTTTATCTGTTATATTTTGTGCAAATGTGCTTTATATTATTTTCTTTTGATTACTACCCGTAGGTATTATGTTACGCAAAAAAATTATCTTATTTGGTATTTTCTTTTTTCTTTCGAGGCTCATCTGTTGCTCTTCCACAATAGAGACAGAGCCACTTTCATTGTGGTTATTTGTCTCTGTCTCTGTGATCGTTGGGGCATTACCACTAGGGGTCTTTATTGAGATGGGCGATTCCCCTTGGATGACGTAGGCAGGATCATCTCACTGGGCATACATTTTCTCCTATATGGACGCCCAGGGTCCTTCTGGGATTTTATTCCAATTGTGGCCCGATATTTGTCTCTGCCCATCCCCGCTTCTCCATTCTCTCCCAAGTGGATGACCATCCAGCCCATGAAGTTTCTGTTTCTTCCTCTATCGCGTTGGTCCATCTATTGCCAGAGACACGGGCTTCACCGCTGCCTAGAAACGCTTGTTGCTCCCAATTTCCATTCTGCCACGGTCAAGCCACTCCTCTCGGCCCTCCCACCGCCTGGCCTTATGGTCCTTGTAGTAAGGCTGTTCTCCGGAGATCGGGCGCATGCGCACAGACATCCTCACGTCCGTGCTCGGCTGGTGACGTCAGACACCAGCCGAGTGGTGACTATTTAAAAGCTGGCGGCTCAGGCATGCAGATCTGCTAGACCTTCGGGGGCGACCTGACGTCTATGATATATACATACAAGGTATGGATTTGTGGCTTTGTATGCCTACACTCTATCTCTCTGCCTAGTTCTTTTATGGATCTCTGTTTTTATTACCAGCCTGGGACTATCTTCTCCATGTAATGCTCCAAACACCTTGAATTATTCACTTTACTTTCCCATACATTTCTAATTTTTATTACATCACAATCTGACTGTAATTATGACGATTTTTCAGTCTAAGTGTTCTTGGTCTGCCTGATCATGCATTTATTAATAGGGGGTTGTGCAGTTTTTACATTCCCCCTTATTGATATGCTATTAATTAGCATGCTGCACTGTTATAATTGTAATATTTATATCAGTATATACATATATTTTATTTTATTCAATACACAGTTAGTAGCACATTTAAAACACATCTCATTCTTGCAATAATTAGTTTATTGTTAATTATACTTTTCCAAATGATCTTACCCATTATTACTTTCATTACTCTGTTTTCAGAGCATTTATGAACAGGTTCCTTCTGGACTTAGTGCCTTATCATTTTGATTTCTACAGTGATTTAGTGCCTTATCATTGGATCTCTACAAGGCCCTCTGTGGATTTCTTGTGTTACTGTTTTTACAGGCACCCCCTTCCTTCTATGTATGATAGCTACATTTGCTTTTAAGTAAGTACTTTGATGGCCTTCCCGTCTGACCTTGCAACCTTATGAAAAAATGTTATGCCAATATTACACCAGCAGGTCTTTTCCCCCTTTTCCTTTTAGAAGGGTTATCTTGTGTTTATGTTGGTTTTAATACTAAACTTGTCTCTATATATGCCTTTATAAAATACTCTGTTGATTGCGCTATTTTGATGGGAATTTTTTCTCTTGGCCAGGTCTACTAAACAGTCACTATAGGTGATTGGTTGCCCGGGATTTGATTCCTGCTGCCGTCAGTGTGGTTTCTCCACCCCAGTCCCGTGGGGTGCCCTCTGTGGTGGTCCCCCTTTCTCTTCTCTCAATTCCATTTAGGGACTTTAGATCTTCTGGTGGTGAGTTGCCCTTTTCTTTCATCTGTGGACCTGCCAACGGGTGGGCCTCCAATCTCAAAACAAATTATTATGATTATTGCCTTTAAATGGTAATCTTTATGTGTTGGCCGAGACATACCTCCCCTGACGAAGCCCCAAGGGGGAACCATGTTGGGACCTGTATGACATTCTCGGCCTTCATTTGATGCAACCACCATTTTGGAATCATACTGTTGTAAAAACCGACCTAGTGATAATGTTCTTTTTTATTAACTTTTGTATAATGAATTAATAAAATCTTTGTATACTTTTTTACCAAAAGATGCATGGGTCTTCCAATGTGTTCAACTCTTAATTTAATAAGCACCGTTATAGTCCTGTCTCTTCTCTGCTGCTTCTTAATTCACTAACTTTGGGATGAGGTGTGTGATATACGGTGTCCACCATTAGTCAGACCATAAAAACTATAGACATTTAATTACAGTGGTTTTTAAAGGGATTGTAAATCTTTGATTATTATAAAAAAAAAAAATTACAAACATATCATACTTACCTCCACTGTGCAGTTCGTTTTGCACAGAGTGGCCCCCGAACACCGTCTTCTGGGGTCCCTCGGCAGCTCTCGCGGCTCCTCTTCGCATCAGATAACCCCCCTAAGAGAAGTGCTCTCCCAGGGGGTTACCTTTCTGGCACACTCACGAGTCCATCATTTGGCATCCATAGCCGCTGAATGTATGATTCGGCCCCGCCCCCCCGGCGCCCACATTATTGGATTTGATTGACAGCAGCGGGAGCCAATGGCTGCGCTGCTATCAATCTATCCAATCAAGAGCCGAGAACCCTGGGCAGAGGGACAGTGCGTCCCCGCCGTGAGAAATTCCAGGGCTCAGGTAAGTAAATGGGGGGGCTGGGGGGCCGGTCACTGCCAGGTGTTTTTTCACCTTAATGCATAGGATCATTAGGATGCATTAAGGTGAAAAACAACCTTTAAGTACTGAAGGCCTTAAAAGGAGACTAAACTTTTTTTTTTTAACTGAAGATAAGGTGGGGAAAGGTTACAACCCTTGTCCAGTTTTTACTTCCACCCTCCCTATTTGTCCTGGCTATTACCACTGGAACTGAAGGTAAGGAAAAATTTAAGTTGTCACCAGACAGAGAAAGTCTTCCAATGGGATCACTCCTTTTAGTGGCAACTGTCTATTTATCTGTTTCATTTAATTTTATTATATCAAAGTATATGTGAAGCCAAAACTTTTTCTATTTTTTATTTTGATAGGGCAGGGAATACAGTAAAACCTTGTATTGTGAGCATAATTCGTTCCGGGAACATGCTTGTAATCCAATGCATTTGTATATCAAAGCGAATTTCCCCATAAGAAATAATGGAAACTCAAATGATTCGTTCCACAACCATTTATTCATAAGCCCTTCAGTTTATAGTCCATATAAAAAGATTACAGCAATGTGTAACCATAAAATGTCCATCCATAAATGGCAGCCTCAATTAGAGGATTAAAAAGAGAAGAGAGGCACCTCCGAATGTAGCAATATGGTTACATTTAATGAAGGTACAACATTTAGCAACTCACATGGTTGATGATTAAAAGAGGCACATCTAAGTATGCAGGCATCCGGGGTAAAGATGTCCACATAGACCGTCCTCCTAACCGCCGGCTCTCACCGCTGTCAGTCTGTAATCATGACTGGGAAGACTACCCTGCGATCTGAAAGCGAGGCTTGAAGCGCTCGTGGAGTGCAGCATAGAAGGGATGAGGTCGATGGTGGTGCGGAGGACTGTCTGTGGACAGCTTTACCAAGGAAAACTGCATAATTAGATGTGGCTGTTTTAATTATTAACCGTGCGAGTTGCTAAATGTTGTACCTTCATTAAATGTAACCATATTGCTACACTTAGAAGCCCCTCTCTTCTCTTTTATACTCAGTTGTGACATGACACTACTTGTATATCAAGACATTGCTTGTTTATCAATCCAAAATTCATTAAACCATTTTGCTTGTCTTGCAAAACGCTCTCAAACCAAGTTACTCTCAAACCAAGGTTGTAATGTAATTTCTTTTCTTTCTTTTTGCTATCTCTGATGCTTTCAAAGCACAGGGATATCCTCGGTTAGACAGTTGTCACCAGAACAGATTTCCCCTTTCAAAGATCTTTCCTCACCTCCTGTTCATGTGATATCTCAAAATTTGGGATTTTTTATTAATTTCTGTACCAGACACAAAGACCAACAGGCCATTAGTGAGGGATAATCTACCGAGTGGAAACACATCATATTAAACATAACTGTTTTTTTTTTTTTTGTGTTTTGTTTTTTAGTAGTGAATAGGGAGAGGTTAACATTTTAGGTTAGGATTACTGTATATACTCGAGTATAAGCCGAGTTTTTCAGCACATTTTTTTGTGCTGAAAATGCCCCCCTCAGCTTATACTCGAGTCTGTGTCCATCTTCACCTTTGTGCGCCGGATTCTGGCCAAACTTGGCACACATGTAGCCCCACTCTTCCTCTACAAGTGTGCAAAGTTTGTTGCCCGGGGAATCTACGGCCGGGGAGCACCGATTTTTCAAAGCTGAGCACCCCTTCCATAGACTCCCATGTTAAACGTCAGTCTAGTCATACAGCGCCGGAGATTAGGTAGGAAGATTGGGCACAGTGAGGCATGGACACAGTGAGGCATGGACACAGTGTGGCATGGGCACAGTGAGGCATGCGCACAGTGAGGCATGGGCACAGTGAGGCATGAGCACAGTGAGGCATGGACACAGTGAGGCATGGACACAGTGAGGCATGGACACAGTGAGGCATGGACACAGTGAGGCATGGACACAGTGAGGCATGGACACAGTGAGGCATGGACTCAGTGAGGCATGGACACAGTGAGGCATGGACACAGTAAGGCATGGACTCAGTGAGGCATGGGCACAGTAAGGCTCAGTGAGGCATGGACACAGTGAGGCATGGACACAGTAAGGCATGGACTCAGTGAGGCATGGGCACAGTAAGGCTCAGTGAGGCATGGACACAGTGAGGCATGGACACAGTGAGGCATGGACACAGTAAGGCATGGACTCAGTGAGGCATGGGCACAGTAAGGCTCAGTGAGGCATGGACTCAGTGAGGCATGGACACAGTGAGGCATGGACACAGTAAGGCATGGACTCAGTGAGGCATGGACTCAGTGAGGCATGGGCACAGTAAGGCTCAGTGAGGCATGGGCACAGTGAGGCATGGACACAGTGAGGCATGGGCACAGTGAGGCATGGGCACAGTGAGGCATGGGCACAGTGAGGCATGGACACAGTGAGGCACAGTAAGGCATGGGCACAGTGAGGCATGGGCACAGTGAGGCATGGACACAGTGAGGCATGGGCACAGTGAGGCAGGCACATGGACACAGTGAGGCAAAGTGAGGCACAGTGAGGCATGCAGATGGACACCCTAGGCTTATACTCGAGTCAATACGTTTTCCCAGTTTTTTGTGGTAAAATTAGGTGCCTCGGCTTATATCCGGGTCGGCTTATACTCGAGTATATACGGTATATTGTTTTTTTCTTTCTGTCTTTGTGATACACCCTTTCTTTTCTTATCCAAGTGTCATTAGGACAGGAAATGTGAGGGGATCTCTCCATTGAGGACACATATAACAATAAAAAAGTTTTGCCTGAAGTTGGGCTTTAAATCAGCATATAGAAGGTTCTTTCAGACAAGTGGTAATGCTTACAGTGGAACACTTTTCAGAAGCTGGTATAGCAGTGGCTGGCAGACATTCAGCAGGTGCTATTTCTACCTCCTGGATCCTTTTTTTAAATTTATTTTTATTGTAAACAATTGTACACTGCAGGACCGTGTCGCAACTGCAAGACAAGCATACAAGCATTTGGTTTGTGGTTGCAGGGGGGCCCTGTTGATCTCATTGGATGAGTTTAAAAGGCTTTCAAACTACACAGCCCAAGTAAAAATTATCGCCATTGCGAAGCAATGAATCGTGGCTGTGACACGTGTACAGTCTTGTCAGGCTGTAATATTAAAATTCTGATGGGCAGTTGTTGTAGGGTTGCCACCTCATCCCTTCAAACCCGAACACATATGCATTACACAGGTTCTGAAGCTAATTTATTGCATATAAGGCACCAAGTGAGTTTAATTACCACCTTATCCACTTGCCGACCATCATGATACTGTGGCAGGTCGGCTCGTTCCTGCAAGTTGCCGTAGGTATACCTTTAAGGCGATAGCAGGCGCATTGTGACCCGATGCGCGTCATCGGGGGCCGCGATGTCCACCGGCCACCCACGATTGCGGGCACGAGGGCCAGAACAGGGAACTGTGTATGTAAAACAGACAGATCCCCGTTCCGACAGGGGAGGAGAGACATATCTGCTGTTCCTAGTGATCAGGAACAGCGATATGTCTCCTCCTCCAGTCAGTCCTTTCCCCCCCACAGTTAGAAACACGCAAGAGAGAACACATTTAACCCCTGGAATCGTCCACTAATGTTAACCCCTTCCCTGCCAGTGACATTTACACAGTAATCAGTGCATTTTTATAGCACTGATCACTGTATAAATGTCAATGGTTCCAAAAAAAGTGTCAAAAGCCTCATACACAAAATCGGATTTTCCGCAGAGAAAGCCTCGGACTTTTGTCCGAAGAGCGTTGGCCAAAAACTTGTCTTGCATACAAACGGCACACAATTGTCGGCCAACAAACAAGAACGTAGTTACGTACTACGTCGTTTTTCAGCTTTTTAACGCCACCCTTTGGGCACCTTCTGCTAATGTTGTGTTTGGTGAGCATTGCTTCCAAGCATGCGTGTTTGTACTTTGTACTTTTGTCCGACAGACTTGTGTACACACGCTCAGAAAATCCGACAACAGACCGCTGTTTGCGGTAAATTTTAAAGCCTGCCATCCAACATTTGTCCACGGAAAATGGAGCATACAAACGGTCAGATTTTTAGCCTGTCATCACACAATTCCCGTCGGAAAATCCGATCGTGTGTACGAGGCTAAACGTGTCCGATCTGTCCGCCGCAATGTTGCAGTCCCGCTAAAAATCGCAGATCGCCGCCATTACTAGTAAAAAAAAATGCCATAAATCTATCCCCTATATTGTAGACGCTAAAACTTTTGTGCAAACCAATAAATATACGCCTATTGCGATTTTTTTTAACCAAAAATACGTAAAAGAATATATCAGCCTAAACTGATGAAGAAATGTATTTTTTTACATTTTTTATTTTAGGATATTTATTATAGCAAAAATTAAAAAAAAAAAAATTTTTTCAAAACTGTTGCTCTTTTTAGTTTAAAGCGCAAAAAATAAAAACCGCAGAGGTGATAAATTACCACCAAAAGAAAGCTCTATTTGTGGGAAAAAAAGAATGGAAATTTAGTTTGGGTACAGCGTCGTGCAATTGACAGTTAAAGCGATGCAGTGCTGGTTCGCAAAAAATGGCCTGATCATTAGGGGGGAAAATCTCCCCCGGTCGTCACTGTGAAAAAAAGCCCTAATTCATTCTTAATTAGTAACAGGTAGAAGTATTTTTGACCACCTGAGTACTAGCCTGTATACAGTACAAACCTTCATTGCCAGCTCATTTTTAAGTTTTCAATGTTATGATACTGTACCTGTACCTAAATGAATTTCATATATATATGTAGCGGGGTCTTTAAATCTAGGGGAGTGTTTGAGTGGTACTTGTACTCAGACCTATAATTTGATAGGGCCTTGCTAAACCATTTTATACTGCAGGTGGGATACTGGTGTGTAGTTCCCTGTGGCCTGTGGATGGCGCTGCCATCGAAGGCTAGGGTTGAACCGCTGGTATAGTGCTGTGCCTTGGATGTCCCCTCTCGGCGGTGGTATGGTGGGCGTGTCAGCCTGCTGTGAATGCCGGGAGAGGATATAAAAGGGGCAGACACTGTCTTTGGGGGTGATTTTCCCGGGGGTCCTACCCCGAGGAGTGTGTTACTCTGTTCGTTGGCCACCCCGGGCACCTTTAGCCTTGGGGTGGGGTTCCTGGCCGGTACACTGGCGGATCAGTCCCAGGCACCTTTAGCCCTGGGGCTGCAAATGAAGGCCTTGGGTCCAGCACCTTTGGCTGGGGCCCAATCGAGGGAAGAGGAATCCCAGGGTGCTGCCTTGCGAGGAGACACGTATCTGGAAGAGGAGGCTGGGGAAAGACCGTTCCAAGGGACTGGTGAGAGATCATCGTGAAGGAAGGGGCCCGGTAACTCTCTGGAGGGATGTCATCTCCCTGAAAGAGGCCTAATACCACAAGCAAAGTTCACCAGGTCTGTGGCAGAGACCCAAAGTTCACCAGGTCTGTGGCAGAGACCCAAAGTTCACCAGGTCTGTGGCAGAGACCCAAAGTTCACCAGGTCTGTGGCAGAGACCCAAAGTTCACCAGGTCTGTGGCAGAGACCCAAAGTCCACCCGTAACAGTTTATGCAGAGACTGTGTGTGTGATCTAATTCGAGCATCACTCCGGCTGCTAGGATCCACTCTAATGGGAGACTATCCGGGTGAGCTGAGTCTACTTGAAGAAACAGGTAGTGAATAGTAAATTCGTTTGTGCCTGGACCTACTCCAACACCCTTTTGCTGTCCTGTTCTCCATCCACCCTTTTCTATCTAGTGACTGTGCATATGAGAAAATAAACTCTACGTTGGAGTTGTAACTGGTGTGGACCTTGGAGTTATTGGGGAAAATAGAGACTTGTCTTTATTGCAGTAAAGACGAGAACCATTCTCTGGAAAACCTAGCCATAGAGACTCAGTTACATTTATGTTACATGGTGTGCCCCTTTTCCCGCAAGTGAGCCAAAGGTAGGGAAAAGGGGTCTGGTTGCTATATATATATATATATATATATATATGTATTATTTTTTTTTTTTTTTTTTTTTTTTTTTTAGTGTAGATAGAGAACTTTATTGTAATACCTAAGGTTTTATTCTTAGTACTTGATGCAAACAGATCAAACATTTTGAGGGAAAAAAAAACAGTACAAACTACCCCAAATTACCCTTTTTTAGGGAGTAGGCACCCCATGATGAGCTCATTTTTTGCCACAATTTTTGGGAAATGATGGAACATGCTGATATTGAGGTAGGAAAGACATGGAGTTTGGAAATGGTGTGCTAGATACTGCCGTGCAAGAGGTGAAGGGGTACAGGTCACATACAGTGGGAGGTTGGAGATGAGGGGGTAATGTGAAAGGCAGTTGAAGGCATTAATATACAGGGCGCTACAGATTCATTTAATCATTTTTCATCTTAAACATAAATGGAAGCCACTATGCCTTGTCAAGGTTCCTGTGTAAAGTGTGGTTCCCATCTTGAGACATATATAACAATGAATAAATTAAGGGCAAGTATGTCTAGAGGTATTTTTTAATCTTTCTATATAGCTTATATTGGGTGGAACTAAGTCATGCATTGACGCATATAAATTATCTGGTTACTGGCAAAGCTCTTAATCCTGACTCACGCGGCACTTTATCATCAATCGCCCTGTTATGGGTGTGATATCAAAATTTTGTTTTTCATAATAGGAGACAAACATGATCTCCTGTCAGGCTTATATCAGAAAGCATACATTATAGTTAAAATAAGCACCTCTAGTCCTCGATAATAATTTTCAGTCACTTAGTGTGTCCCACGTGTCCACCCAAAAACCAGCTTACTTCAACGGAAGGTCCTTTCACAGCTTGTTAACCTGTGAATGGGTCTCCTATTGAAGTGAATGGTGTTTAGGGACAATGTCTGGCTAAAGATATTGGAAAACGGCTGTGCAGCTCCAGGCAGGCCACTTGGCAAAAATCTGTTTTATCCAAAAGGAAGTGAGGGAAAATCTTCAACAGGGACACAGAGAGCAAATAAAAGCTGATTGGGGTTCTAACCTTCACCGATTTATTAACAATGAGGGGAAATCTCTCTAACAGAGTCATAGATAGCAGTAAAATCCTACAAAGGTTCCAATCCCTTCCTGCTGTATTCAAAATTAATATTGTATCTATGTCTTGGTTGGATATATACTTTAATTTACATGTAAAGTATCCACTGAACCAGCCTAAAACCAATCGGTGGCCATATGAGATCACTGCATGCACAAATTGACATGCTATCATTAGGAGTTCCGGTTGTCTGGAGGTCTTAACGTGGATGTGTTTTAAATAGCTTATCATTTGCCAGATACCTTCCCAGCAGGGCCGTCTTAACGCATAGACACCCCTGAACAGTGCCCAGGGGTCCCATGATAATCTTGCATTATGTATAGCTGCAATAAAAAGTATGTGAACCCCTTGGAATGATATGGATTTCTGCACAAATTGGTCATAAAATGTGATCTGATCTTCATCTTAGTCACAACAATAGACAATCACAGTCTGCTTAAACTAATAACACACAAATAATTAAATGTTACCCTGTTTTTATTGAACACACCATGTAAACATTTACAATGCAGGTGGAACAAGTATGTGAACCCCTAGACTAATGAGATCTCCAAGAGCTAATTGGACTGAGGTATCAGCCAACTGGAGTCCAATCAATGAGATGAGATTGGAGGTGTTGGTTACAGCTGCCCTGCCCTCTAAAAAACACACACCAGTTCAGGGTTTGCTTTTCACAAGAAGCATTGCCTGATGTGAATGATGCCTTGCACAAAAGAGCTCCCAGAAGACCTACGATTAAGAATTGTTGACTTGCATAAAGCCGGAAAGGGTTATAAAAGTATCTCCAAAAGCCTTGCTGTTCATCAGTCCGCGGTACGACAAATTGTCTATAAATGGAGAAAGTTCAGCACTGCTGCTACTCTCCCTAGGAGTGGGCGTCCTGTAAAGATGACTGCAAGAGCACAGCGCAGACTGCTCAATGAGGTGAAGAAGAATCCTAGAGTGTCAGCTAAAGACTTACAAAAGTCTCTGGCATATGCTAACATCCTTGTTAGCAAATCTACGATACGTAAAACACTAAACAAGAATGGATTTCATGGGAGGATACCACAGAGGAAGCCACTGCTGTCCAAAAAAAACATTGCTGCACGTTTACAGTTTGCACAAGAGCACCTGGAGCTTCCACAGCAGTACTGGCAAAATATTCTGTGGACAGATGAAACCAAAGTTGAGTTGTTTGGAAGAAACACACAACACTATGTGTGGAGAAAAAGAGGCACAGCACACCAACATCAAAACCTCATCCCAACTGTGAAGTATGGTGGTGGGGGCATCATGGTTTGGGGCTGCTTTGCTGCATCAGGGCCTGGACAGATTGCTATCATCGAAGGAATAATGAATTCCCAAGTTTATCAAGACATTTTGCAGGAGAACTTAAGGCCATCTGTCCACCAGCTGAAGCTCAACAGAAGATGGGTGTTGCAACAGGACAACGACCCAAAGCATAAAAGTAAATCAACAACAGAATGGCTTAAACAGAAGAAAATACGCCTTCTGGAGTGGCCCAGTCAGAGTCCTGAACTCAATCCGATTTGAGATGCTGTGGCATGACCTCAAGAAAGCGATTCACACCAGACATCCCAAGAATATGGCTGAACTAAAACAGTTCTGTAAAGAGGAATGGTCAAGAATTACTCCTGACCGTTGTGCACGTCTGATCTGCAACTACAGGAAACGTTTGGTTGAAGTTATTGCTGCCAAAGGAGGTTCAACCAGTTATTAAATCCAAGGGTTCACATACTTTTTCAACCTGCACTGTGAATGTTTACATGGTGTGTTCAATAAAAACATGGTAACATTTAATTCTTCGTGTGTTATTAGTTTAAGCAGACTGTGATTGTCTATTGTTGTGACTTAGATGAAGATCAGATCACATTTTATGACCAATTTGTGCAGAAATCCATATCTTTCCAAGGGGTTCACATACTTTTTATTGCAACTGTATGCATACTTTGCCAGGACAGTCACTAGGCTGTCTTGAGATGGCCCCGACAGCCTCCCAGATTCTGGGCCATGGGGACAGCAGCACCCTGCAGTGGGCTAACTCTACAATCTGAAATTAAATCTCACCCCTCCATCTTCCCCCAGCAGTTTCCGACGCTCTGCATTGGTTCAGGAACAATCCCCTTTGTTGGAGCGTTTTACTACCACTGCTTGTGTGGGTGGGATGTGTACTGCTCCAATCACCACTGGCCCTTCTCTCCTGTTCATCTCATGTGATGCAATTGCCGGAGATGGACAGGGGAGAAGGGCCAGCGGAGATCAGAGATGTTTCTCCACCTCAGGGAATTCTTCCCGAACCAATGCCGAGCGCTGGAAACTGCTGGGGTAAGTTGGGGGTTCTTATTTACCACTAATGCCCTGTACACATGATCAGTTTTTCAGACAGGAAAACTGTGTTTTTTTTTCCTCAGGAAAACGGCTCAAAATTGTCTTGCATACACACAGTCAGTCAAATCTTGGCTGAAATTCCGAACGTCAAGAACGCGGTGACATACAAGACGTACGTCGAGCCGAGATCAATGAAGTTCAATAGGCAGTTCGGCTCTTCTGCTTGATTCTGAGCATGCGTGTTTTTTTTTGCTTCGTAATTGCATACAGACGAGCGCAATTCCCGAAAGGAATTTTTCCTGTCACGAAAATTGAGATCCTGCTCTCAATCTTTTCTTGGTAGGAAAACTGACAGAAAAAGTGTGATGGAGCATACACACGGTCTGAATTCCTTGACAAAAAGCTCACATTACACTTTTCTTGTCAGGAAAAATGATCGTGTGTACGAGGCATAAGGAGAGTTACATAGTTGTGGGATTTTCAATGCACTTTTTTAAAGTCACTTTTTTATTGCTTATTTTTGTCAATAGTATATTATTTACACTTTGGTTTTTGATTAGAAGATTGTTATATATATTCTTGATCACTTAGGCGCTGCACTTTAATTTTCACATCTTGGACAACTAACCACAGATCCTCTGTGGATGTAAGATGTTTGTTAAAAATACGAGCTCAGCACACCAGGAATCACTCAGGAAACAACAGTAGCCGGTAGCCATCTGCGAACAGATCCTCTCCTCCACCAAAGCATCTGGAAACTGCAGGCAATATCCCTCCAGATCTTGGCATATGCAGGACGAGGGTGTTTTTAGAAGAAGAAAATAAAAAGATTCATAATGCAGTGAAT
Organism: Rana muscosa; assembly: GCA_029206835.1. Classification (NCBI taxonomy): domain Eukaryota; kingdom Metazoa; phylum Chordata; class Amphibia; order Anura; family Ranidae; genus Rana; species Rana muscosa. The sequence goes on from CM055128.1 coordinate 82,830,641, forward strand.
GAAAAAACCCTTTATTCCGAATGCTTGGTGACTGACATCCTTAAAACTTTCCACAGAACAGTTTAAAAACATAACATACAATCCTTCAGCAGCGGCACAAGCCAGTCAGCTGGGGCGTGGTGACGTCAGGTTCTCTCGCTCCGCCCGACGCTGCGTTTCTCCATACGAGGCATCAACAGGGATAGGAGGCAAGATCCAAACGTCACACACCACGCTATTTATAGGTATTCACAGGAGAGTGACACCGGAAACCTGACGGAGCTCATTTGTCCCCAGGTCGCCTGTGTTCAGGACTCCAATAATAGCAGCTTGCATGACAAAACACCCTACCGCTAGATTGTGTCCTTCAATTTACATGCTTAGAGAGTATGCTAATGTACACCATAATAGCCGATAGGAAATTATGATTACCGCACAGAGATAAAAATAAGAATAAAAAAAAAATGCATAAACAATACCTGGCAATTTACATAAATATACGTATATCCTTCTGGATTTGTTAATAATAAAATATAAATGATAAAAATTATGAAAACTTATACATCTTGTCCTGCTGATGTCAGTAATAAAAACGGGCACTAGGGACAAGTGTGAAAGACAACAGAAGCATACATTCTAAAACCATCATCTTTTCTCTCTATGTAGAATAATCTTGGACTAATAGAGTTAAGGTTAGGCACATTCGACCACAGGTTCGATGGACACAGATTGTTACTGTCATCGTCATGTCGAATCTCCTATCTATATTGAACTGTTGTTGCAACGAAAATGAAAATAAAGCATTTGTTTATGTCGGATCTTTCAGTTTTCGGATTCTGCGCTTTCGTTTGTTAAAACTATAACGAAAATACCTGAAATTCGGACAAAAATGCATTCAGACGAAAACGAATGCACATGTCTACTATCCTTAAAGATCCCATTGATAAATACCAAAAATCTCTCAACAGTATTGTATCAGACGGACACAGAAAAGAGGTCATTAATGACAAAGAATTGGACTTTCTTGTACCTTTGGCTCACACACTCCTATTATTTACTACATTCCCAAAGTTCACAAAAACCCAGTTCAACCACCCGGCCACCCTATAGTAAGTGGCATAGATTCTCTTACATCAAGGGTGGGCAAATTTTGGGATGTTTTTCTCCAGCCAGTGGTGACAAAAACACCAGCCTTTTTAAAAGATTTGATGCAAATTATCAGAGAAGTGTCTGAGCTTACAGTGGAGGAAGACGTCTTGCTGGTAACAGCTGACGTTTCCTCCTTATATACTATTATACCCCATGACTTGGGATATAAGGCGGGCGAAATTTTAATGCGGATAGAGCGCTCACTTAAATCGTCAACGTTGGAATTTGTTATGAAATTGCTTTGCTTTGCTATGGAGCATAACTATTTTTACTATGGTGGTCAGTTTACCTACAAAGTACTGGTGTGGCGATGGGGGCTAAATTTGCCCCCAGCCTTGCGGCCCTGTGGGAAGATGACAAACTTTTTTCCCTGGAAGAGCCCTGCCTCCTCCTGTGGCGTCGTTATATTGATGACGCCTTCTTTTTATGGAATGGGGACGTAAGTTCTCTATGTGATTTTATGACCACACTCAATACAAACGATTGGGGGATTAAATTTACCTACGAATATAGTGATTCTTCCGTCAACTTTTTAGACCTAGTGATTTTTAAAGACCAAGGTGCCCTTCTGACCAAAACCTTTTTTAAAAGCACGGATAGGAATGGTTATATCCCTATGGACAATGGACATCATCCTAACTGGCTTAAGGCCATCCCAAGGGGACAATTTCAATGTGTTAGACGGAATTGCTCACGCCAGGAAGACTTTGATTCCCAAGTGACGGTACTGAGGAATCGGTTTTTGGAGAAGGGGTATAAACCGGCTACCTTGGATAAAGACATACAAGAGGTTGCATTGCTGGATAGGCAAAGTCTGCTGGTCCCCAAAGTTAGAGAAAATAAGAACATGACCACCGACCTACAATGGTCTTTCTTGACCACCTTTTCTTCCCATTTTTGGTGGGTCAAAGAGAGAAAAGAAAACACTGGAAGGTACTAAGGTGTGACAAAGTCTTGAGACCTCAACTCCCCGAACATCCGAAGATTCTTTTTAGAAGAAATCAAAACCTTAAGGACCTGGTCGCACCTAGTGTTGTTGATCCCCCTCCTAAAGTTAATTTGTTTGGACATTTGAAAGGTTCTTTTCCTTGCAGAAGGTGCAAGGTATGTAAATCATCTAAGACGGTCAGGACTTCCACTTTTATTTCACACACTACCTCCATAGAATACTCCATATCAGATCTCATTTACTTATTGCGTTGTCCCTGTGGCTTCCAATACATTGGGAGGACCACCTGTGTGCTTAAAGTCAGGATAGGTGAACACCTTTCAAATATCCACAGGGGGTTTATTGGTCACAGTGTCTCGTTACACTTTCGCCCACACCATGATCTGGATCCATCTCTATTGGAAGTCATTGGAATAGAGAGATATACCCCACACTGGAGAGGAGACGACTTGAAACGCCATATATCACGCAGAGAAACGTGGTGGATTTTCGATATGCAGTGCCACAGCCCCTTGGGCCTCAATATTGATTGGGACATAAATTGCTACATCAACAATAGTTGATGTTCCTCTGACTTAACATAACTCTCATATATGAAATCTTTTTATGGAACTTTTTATGGATTTTTTTAGGAAATTTTTCATGAATTTTTTCTTTTTGAACATCCAAGTTTCTACATATTACTCCTATACATTGTCTTCACATATTATTTCCAAACTAACATGTTCCTCTCCCCCTCATTATTGGTACCTACTTTTGCCACTCATAACCCACTGAGGCTTAGGGGAGGGTTGTATTTTGTGGGGGGAGTGGATGCTCTTCCCAATGGGAGGTTAATGGGTTAGTTCCTTTTTATGCATTGTTCCGTGCTATGACATTTTTTTGAATGACATCTACAATGTATTTTTAAGGTATTTTCCAATCACCAATGTCAAGTGGTCTTTATGGTTTTAGAATGTATGCTTCTGTTGTCTTTCACACTTGTCCCTAGTGCCCGTTTTTATTATTGACACCAGCAGGACAAGATGTATGAGTTTTCATAATTTTTATCATTTATATTTTATATTTTATTATTAACAAATCCAGAAGCATATACGTATATATTTATGTAAATTGCCAGGTAATGTTTATGCATTTTTATTCTTATTTTTATTTCTTTGCGGTAATCATAATTTCCTATCGGCTATTATGGTGTACATTAGCATACTCTCTAAGCATGTAAATTGAAGGACACAATCTAGCGGCATGGTGTTTTGTCATGCATTCTGCTATTATTGGAGTCCTGAACACAGGCAATCTGGGGACAAATGAGCTCCGTCAGGTTTCCGGTGTCACTCTCCTGTGAATGCCTATAAATAGCGTGGTGTGTGACGTTTGGATCTTGCCTCCTATCCCTGTTGATGCCTCGTATGGAGAAACGCAGCGTCGGGCAGAGCGAGAGAACCTGATGTCACCACGCCCCAGCTGACTGGCTTGAGCCGCGGCTGAAGGATTGTATATTTTGTTTTTAAACTGTTCTGTGGAAAGTTTTAAGGATGTCAGTCACCCAGCATTTGGAATAAAGGGTTTTTTCATTGAAAAATAATGTATTGCACCATGAATCTTTTTATTGTCTCCTTCTAAAAACACCCTCGTCCACATTGTGTGCGAATCCTGCATATGCTAAGATCTGGAGGGATATTGGCTGCAGTTTCCAGACGCTTTGGTGGAGGAGAGGATCTGTTCGCAGACGGCTACCGGCTACTGTTGTTTCCTGAGTGATTCCTGGTGTGCTGAGCTTGTATGATCTCCGTGATAGAGATCCAACAGATTCGGTAAGTGGCCCCTCTGTATGCTTTTTATCGCCTCTTTGGTTGAAACATAGGATGAAGATTTGCTCCTTTTTCCTTGATTACAGCAAGTTTTCCCACAGCTATTTTGATATAGACATTGCTTTTCATTGAGTTGCATTGAACTGTACTCTTGGTCATACAATATTTTACCCGTTTTGCAGCTTGCTTGTATCATCATTGCATTGGGTTGTACGGAACTTTAGTTTATGGTTAATCATATTTATCCATTTTTTGCACCTTGCTTGCATCACTATTTGGTTGCGCATCTTACTTTATTTTTAACAATTTATTTTTAGTTGCTTATTCCAGCTATACCGTAGTTGCAGCACCGTCATTTATTATATTATTTTTTCCTTGTAAGGAAAAAAAGGCATTTCTTTGCACTATCAACCTTTTTGCATTTACACGTTTTTTGTATCATTCTTTGCACATATTTGCAAATTGCACTCATTTACACCTTTGCACAGTGGGGGTAGCGCAGATTGTCCAAGCTATATATGATGTAAGATGTTTAAAATCCTACGGTCTCTTCATGTAAACCCAGACAGACTTGATGATGTTGAGTTTAGGGCTCTGTGAGGGCCACACACCCAGCCATCCAAAAGAAAACATGATTCATTAGACCAGGTCACCTTCTTCCATTGCTTCCTGGTCCAGTTCTGATGCTCACGTGTCAATTGTAGATGCATTCGGCTGAGGACACGGGTCAGCATGGGCACCCAGACCGGGCTGCGGCTATGCTGCCCCATACACACAGTAAACTGTGATGCCCATTATTTTCTGCTTTCAGCACATCAACTTCACGGACAACATATTTAGAGACAAGAAATGGTAGATGGAGGGTGGGAGGTACAAGAAAGGGAGGGACACAACTTTGGCATTGTGTGAGAACGAAGAGAACATAGATTTCACAATCACCAAACAAGTGTATACAATACGTAGTATTACACATATTGTAGGTTAATGTGGAGTGGACATAAAATCCAAGTATCCATTTTGTGTGCGTAATTTCTTCCATGAGTTGGTCGTTTTTTTTTTTAAGCCACTGTTTTAAACGGTAGTAAACTCCACTTTTTATCTTGTACCTACAGGTAAGACTATAATAAAGCTTAGGTACAGTGAATATCTCCTAAATGGGCACTTTTTTGGAGATATTTACATGTGTAGCAGGCAGTGACGTCACTGGTGCTCTCAATGGATGGCATTAGGACAGCTGTGTGGCAACTAACTCCTGCATGGGAGTGACATCATCGTGGCTCAGCCATTCAAACAGCCGGAGTCCCCAAACCCGGAAGGAAGACCCGGTGAAGATGCCTCCACTGCCACATTTGGCACCTTTCCGGGGGTTTTGACAGGTACCCGCTCCCACTTCTGGCTGACTTTGTTACGGTAAAGTCACCCAGAAGTTTGGCCCCCTCCTCCTTCCCCTGCTGCTGGGCCATTCACAAAGCATAACGCGCTTCGCAAATGCGCAGTAGGGAGCCAGCTGTGAAGCAGCAAGGCTTCACTGCCGGTTTCCCTTACAAGAAATGGCAGCAGCAGCACCCGAGAGCCAATTGGAAAATCGGCTGGGGTGAAGACACTGCTGGATTCGTGGATAGGTAGGTGTCCTAATATTAAAAGTACAGTATTTGTAGCTGCTGACTTTTAATTTTTTCTGAAGGAGTCTGGAGCCCCTCTTTCAGTAGTTGTGGAGTAATGGATCTTGGGATCTAAGTTAAACTGGGCCAGATATTAAAAATAAATGAAGATTTGCTATTTTATCGGGAACATTTAGAAATGTTAATTGTTAAGCATTAAATGTTAAGCATTACCCTGAAAGATTTACCTTTTTGTCTTGAATTCTTCCTGAAAACTGCAGTGCACTTCTTGTGATGTGGGAGTGCCCAGTGCCCACGCACTCCTCTGCTTGAAGCCCCATAGCTGTATATCTATTATAGGAGATCTAAGTCACTGCTGCTTCTGACTGCTAGCCTCACCAGATTTGAAGGGAGATTTGGTGATATTGTGATTCACTATTGTGCTGCTCATTGTTTTTTTTGATGAAGGCTCTGACATGAGGAAGCAAAGCCCTGTCTCTACCAAGATGTCTACCTTCATACAGAGATACAGTCAGAACAAGGCACAGTAAATTAGTAATGGAGAAAAGATCATCTGCAGGGAGAGCACAGACAATACTGGTAGTGACTAGTCCATTTGCCCTCTGCCTGATTATTTTTTTCCCCAGGCACAGCTTCCAGAGGTCAGTTTTACAAACAAAACAGGAGGTGGCTTTATTCATTATACAGCAGTAGGTGGCTTTATACAGTTAGTGAACTAGCATATTTGACATTTCTTACCTTAGAATAGAAGGTACAACATGCTATATTATTAATATTAAAATAAGAATACAACAAGGATATTAAAATAATATTGAATAAGATAATGTGCAAATATTTTAATTTCATGGTAGGAATCTAATTTAAAATATAAATAACAAGATGTAAGTCAGGTTCACAAAGATACGTAGATGACACAGGTTGAGGTCACCAACATTAAAGCAAGAGAAAAGGATGTTGTAGAATCAGATTACTTTGCATTAATGTATTTAAAAGATAAAACTGATTCTCACACCATATAGACAAGACCACATGATAATCCTTTAATTAAAATGAAATAGCTGAATATTTATGAAGATTTCAAGTAAAGCTGTTTGTTTACATAAGTGCAAGATGTTAGGTAACTTAGTCTACGTAAGAACATTACATAAGCTTTAAAAATAAATTAAAAAAAACTATAGCTTTTCCAATGCAAAGAAAAAAAACAGATAACTATAAGGCTAAGATTTATCTAAATCCCTCAATTTTTTTTATTTTGCTGCATACTAGCCATTAGATGTATTGGCTGCATTAGCTTTCCTTTTTCTTTGTTATTTTTTCCTTTATTTTCACCTGGCAATTTTGCAAATAACACACCTTCCGTCGCTTCGTACCTACATTCTTTTCTCCATTGTACTATGGAGGCAGGCATGGTTGTCACCAAGCCCAATCATATCTGCCTATGTTTATCTTAATTACATGGTGGAGTGATGGAACTAGTGCTTTACAAAAGAGAGATACTATTGTTTATGCTGTATTTTCAGGTAACAAGAAGTAACCAGGACAATTGATTTTTGGAAGGATCAGCAGGTATTTTCTGTACTTTCTGAAAATGTCCTTAGCCTGGCAAAAGGAAACAAATGCAGCCACCATGTCAAAGGGACTGGTAAGCTGCAACGTGTTACATTTTTTCTTTTTGGGTTTAGATACACTTTAAATAATTTTTTAAGTAATACCTAACTGTTTGAAATGGTGATCGTTTATATCTGTAGTTCAGATTTAATACACAACAAAATGCCTCTTCATGCTACATACACTGTGTTACATTGGCACAGATACCTGTGGCTAATGCAATTCCCTTACAGTGCCAGCACATTTCATAGTATAGTCCCAGTTATCTGTATTGCTTCCTAAATACAGTTTAACTTTAAAAAGTAGTAAACCCTGGAATTTTTTTCCCCAGTATTTTATGCACCCACATTTATCAGTAAGCCAGTATCGGGTCCCATAAGATAATGCACTCAGTCCAGAATGCAAATTTACTCAGGGACAGGACCTCTTTAGGAAACAGCCCCAAAGCTGAAGCAGTACAATTTGCCAAGAACAAGAACAAGACCAGCATACAGTCTTAAAGCCTAGCTCCAGGCATTCTCATTTTATTGGATTCAAGATTTTTAAAGGCTTAGTTCATCTTCGGCACCAATAGATAGGATAGGATAGGATAGGATTTTATGGTGAGTACAAAAAATCCTATTTCCACAGCTCCTTAAATCTTGACAAAGTGGTATGTCCCCAAACAGTGTCAGAAAAAAACGAGGGGTGGGAATCAAAAGAGGACTTAACTTCACCCCAAACAAACATAGCTCCTCAACGGAGGAGTTGCTACCTCAAACAGCCACCTGCAAAACCTTGCGGCCAAAGGAAGCATCCGAAGATGCACTCACATCAACCTTGTAAAACTTTGAGAAAGTGTGAACAGACGACCAGGTCGCCGCCTTGCACACCTGTGAGACAGATGCCTGATGTCAGAAAGCCCAGGAAGCACCAATTGCCCTGGTCAAATGCGCTGTGACAGGAAAGGGAGGCGCCCGCCCCTTAAGGGCATAGGCCTGGATGACGGTCTTCCTGATACACCTAGAAATGGTGGCCAACGAGACAGCCAGGCCCTTCTGTGGACCAGACACCGACACGAACAGTGAGTCAGATCTCCGGAACTACATGGTGGAGTGATGGAACTAGTGCTTTACAAAAGAGAGATACTATTGTTTATGCTGTATTTTCAGGTAACAAGAAGTAACCAGGACAATTGATTTTTGGAAGGATCAGCAGGTATTTTCTGTACTTTCTGAAAATGTCCTTAGCCTGGCAAAAGGAAACAAATGCAGCCACCATGTCAAAGGGACTGGTAAGCTGCAACGTGTTACATTTTTTCTTTTTGGGTTTAGATACACTTTAAATAATTTTTTAAGTAATACCTAACTGTTTGAAATGGTGATCGTTTATATCTGTAGTTCAGATTTAATACACAACAAAATGCCTCTTCATGCTACACTGTGTTACATTGGCACAGATACCTGTGGCTAATGCAATTCCCTTACAGTGCCAGCACATTTCATAGTATAGTCCCAGTTATCTGTATTGCTTCCTAAATACAGTTTAACTTTAAAAAGTAGTAAACCCTGGAATTTTTTTCCCCAGTATTTTATGCACCCACATTTATCAGTAAGCCAGTATCGGGTCCCATAAGATAATGCACTCAGTCCAGAATGCAAATTTACTCAGGGACAGGACCTCTTTAGGAAACAGCCCCAAAGCTGAAGCAGTACAATTTGCCAAGAACAAGAACAAGACCAGCATACAGTCTTAAAGCCTAGCTCCAGGCATTCTCATTTTATTGGATTCAAGATTTTTAAAGGCTTAGTTCATCTTCGGCACCAATAGATAAAAACAAAGCATTTACAGTAGCTTTAAACAAAGTTAAAGAATACCTTTGATATAGGTGTAGGACAATTACCTACCTCACGAACAGGGCCGCCATCAGGAATGTTGGGGCCCCTTACAAGGCTTCGGGCATGGGCCCCCTGGAGCAGAAGCAGAGGAGAACTGGCGGGGGTGCTGCCACCGCAAATTGAGATGCGGGGGGGCTGCCGCGAACTGAGAAGCGGGGGGGGATCTCTCCGGTCATAACCCCTCACCCTGCAGCATGCAGCTCGGTTCATCAAAAAGCAGTACAAACGTAAAAAGGAGGGGTGGGTGCTGTGTCCGTCCATGGACGACAGAGAAAAGGATTTTATGGTGAGTACAAAAAATCCTATTTCCACTGCTCCTTAAATCTTGACAAAGTGGGATGTCCCCAAACAGTGTCAGAAAAAAACGAGGGGTGGGAATCAAAAGAGGACTTAACTTCACCCCAAACAAACATAGCTCCTCAACGGAGGAGTTGCTACCTCAAACAGCCACCTGCAAAACCTTGCGGCCAAAGGAAGCATCCGAAGATGCACTCACATCAACCTTGTAAAACTTTGAGAAAGTGTGAACAAACGACCAGGTCGCCGCCTTGCACACCTGTGAGACAGATGCCTGATGTCAGAAAGCCCAGGAAGCACCAATTGCCCTGGTCAAATGCGCTGTGACAGGAAAGGGAGGCGCCCGCCCCTTAAGGGCATAGGCCTGGATGACGGTCTTCCTGATACACCTAGAAATGGTGGCCAACGAGACAGCCAGGCCCTTCTGTGGACCAGACACCGACACGAACAGTGAGTCAGATCTCCGGAACGGAGCAGTAGCAGACAGGTACACCCGTAGGGCACGTACCATGTCCAAGGTATATAGCGCAGCCTCCTTGGGATGTGACAGCCGAGGACACAAGGATGGAAGTACAATGTCCTTGTTTAGGTGAAAAGCCGAAACTACCTTAGGAAGGAATGAAGGTTGCGGGCATAGCACCGCTTTACCCTTATGGAGGACCAAATAAGTTGACTTGCAAGACAAGGCCGCCAATTCAGAAACCCTTCTGACCGATGTAATGGCAACTAGAAAGGCAACTTTCTGAGAAAGAGTCAAGAGAGAAATCTCCCTGATGTTCTCAAAGGGAGGTTCCTGAAGTACCGAGAGCACCAGATTCAAGTCCCACGGAGGAAGCGGTGGTCTAATCGGGGGAACCACATGTCGGACCTCCTGTACAAATGTACTTACCAGTGAGTGAGCCGCCAGGGGTCGTTGGAAGAAGACAGCCAAGGCTGAAATCTGCCCTTTAATAGTGCTTAAGGCAAGTTTCTGTAAGAACAGCAGGAGCCGAGAAACCGAATATGCCCGCGGGCGCCAATCCATCTCTTCACACATAGAGATGTATGCCTTCCAAGTGCGATGGTAGATCTTCCGGGAAGATGATTTCCGGGCCCTCAACATGGTGGAGATTACTGAATCTGACAGACCACGATCAATTAGTACCTGGCTTTCAATAGCCATGCCGTTAAAGCCAGCGACTGTAAAGCAGGATGAAGTATGGGACCTTGAGACAGAAGGTCCTCCCGCAATGGCAGATGCCAGGGAGCGTCTGCTACCAGTCTCACGAGGTCGGCGTACCAGGGACGCCGGGCCAGTCTGGGGCGATTAGAATCACCGGAATCCCCTCGGCCTCCACTCTGCGGAGCAGACGAGGAAGCAACTTCAGTGGGGGAAAGCCATAAATTAGCCGATACTGACCCCATGGGGCCACCAATGCGTCTGACGTGTCTGCCCAGGGATCCCTGGACCTGGCCACAAACCTTGACACCTTGCGATTGAGTCGAGAGGCCAGGAGATCCACATCTGGTGTGCCCCATTTCTGACAAAGGATTTCAAACACCTCCGAGTGTAGCGACCATTCCCGTTGGTCCAGCATCTGGCGACTTAGATAGTCCAAATATAAGGGAAAATACCGCGCTGCTATGTGAAAGTGAAACAGCTGCTGGCACTAAACAAATAGAAATTGTATATAGAAGTGAAAGTAAAAAGTGCAGCGCTAGTAAGTACAAATCTAAAGTGATGTCAAACAGATAATTGAAACATCAAGTGTACAATAAACAACAAACAAAAATGTGAGTGGATTTTATGTGTAAAATTCCACTAATAAATTCCTTAGTCCATATCCACATATAAGTGAGTGTATCTACACAAAGAAATACACTAGGTGCAATAAATGGTTCCTAAGAAGGACGTCTCTGATGGAATATCCACCCAAAATTCTCCAATAAAAGTGAAGTGAACAAACAGTAATCAGGTTCCAATGAGAAAGTCCATATAAGGATAACTATAAAGGGTGGTAAAACAATGTCCAAGGCAGAAGAAGGATGGAAGAAGGGGGAGAACCACAATCCTGGTGACAAGAAAATAAATCACACAGAGAGCCTACATCCAATATCAATGAATTAAAGATGGGTACTCTTACCATATGACGTGGACCCAACCGGTTAAGGGTGGGTCAAAACAGCAAAGGTAAGAGTAACGATGTCACAGTTTCCTCTGGTGGTAGTCTCCTGGTGATTGTCAATCCGATCCGTCCATTCGTTCCAGGGATCACTTCCAAAATGGAGAAAAAGCTCAACAGCCAAACTCACAGATCACAGAAGATGAGTGGTGTGTACCGGTAGTTGTTACCCCTCCAGGGGTTGGCAGCATATAATGAGCATGGAAATAAACAAAAAAAGAGGCCTCCACATGGCGTAGATCAAAAGAGCAAAAAATGGGATTTATTTAAAACATATAAAAAAAACAAAAGATAAAAGCAATATGTAAAAATCCAGCGATTCGTCCAAAAAGTGATCACAGGTATGGTATAGGGCGCAGTACAGGCAGCAAACGTAGGACCCTATGCATTTCGTCCTAAAGGACTTCTACAGGGGTTTGTACTAGTATACAGCCACTGTGCTTATAAACTGTACAGAAAATGAATGGCGCCATTCAACTTCCGGGAATGTGGCATGAGCGTGCGCCTCATGCCTCACTATGGAAAGCCAGTCAGTTAACTAACAGTCCACGTATGGGTTTGCGCTTCAAGCCTCGAAATGAGGAGCCAATCATAACGCTGTGAGGCCGGACGCACATTCAGCGCCATAGCAACACAAGGAGGGATTATTGTAACAATACAGGACGTCAGGATGACGCTGGGGGCGTGTCATCAGACATCAAGAACTCATCAACCACTAAGCTTATTTAAATTTTTTATCCTTTGGTTCAATACTAGGTTCAATTTAGATGTATGTATATTGATTCCTAAGGCTGTCTCCATCTTGTGGCAAGTGTGGGTTATACAGGCAATGGAAGACTGTTCTTCGAGCCGTGTGACTGACAGATTAAGTGCTATCTCCCTTGAACCTGTCTATGACGGTACATGGAGCGCTCAGAGATATCTCTCTGTCTTTCCTCTACACTCTGCTGTGATGGCGTAACAGTGTCTCCTATTTATCGTTTTGCCTATGCCATTAACATAGCCTCAATGTTATTATAACTCCTGTCTGTGTTATGTAAAGAAAGTATTAATGAGCCTTGTTTACTATTTCCTAGTGAGCCACCCCTTTGTATCTATGCGTCCTATTGACGCGAGACAGAGGCGTGGCCTGGTAATAAGTTCGCCCTTATGCCAGCCTTTTATAACACGTTCTACTTACACTTAGACGCTGTGATGCTGCGACGCATAATGCGTCATAGTACAAACCCCTGTAGAAGTCCTTTAGGACGAAATGCATAGGGTCCTACGTTTGCTGCCTATACTGCGCCCTATACCATACCTGTGATCACTTTTTGTACGAATCGCTGGATTTTTACATATTGCTTTTATCTTTTTTTTTTATTTTTTATATGTTTTAAATAAATCCCATTTTTTGCTCTTTTGATCTACGCCATGTGGAGGCCTCTTTTTTTTTTTTTGTTTATTTCCATGCTCATTATAGGCTGCCAACCCCTGGAGGGGTGACAACCACCGGTACACACCACTCATCTGCTGTGATCTGTGAGTTTGGCTGTTGAGCTTTTCCTCCATTTTGGAAGCGATCCCTGGAGCAAATGGACGGATCGGATTGACAATCACCAGGAGACTACCACCAGAGGAAACTGTGACATTGTTACTCTTACCTTCGCTGTTTTGACCCACCCTTAACCGGTTGGGTCCACGTCATATGGTAAGAGTACCCATCTTTAATTCATTGATATTGGATGTAGGCTCTCTGTGTGATTTATTTTCTTGTCACCAGGATTGTGGTTCTCCCCCTTCTTCCATCCTTCTTCTTCCTTGGACATTGTTTTACCACCCTTTATAGTTATCCTTATATGGACTTTCTCATTGGAACCTGATTACTGTTTGCTCACTTCACTTTTATTGGAGAATTTTGGGTGGATATTCCATCAGGGACATCCTTCTTAGGAACCATTTATTGCACCTAGTGTATTTATTTGTGTAGATACACTCACTTATATGTGGATATGGACTAAGGAATTTATTAGTGGAATTTTACACATAAAATCCACTCACAATTTTGTTTGTTGTTTATTGTACACTTGATGTTTCAATTATCTGTTTGACATTACTTTAGATTTGTACTTACTAGCGCTGCACTTTTTACTTTGACTTAGATAGTCCGCCTGCCAGTTTTCTACGCCCGGAATGTAAACAGCCGACAGAGGCGGTACGCTCCTTTCAGCCCATCTTAGGATGTGAGCGATCTCCGACGCTGCAACCGAGCTCCTTGTTCCTCCCTGATGGTTGGCATAAGCCACCGCCGTGGCGTTGTCTGTCTGGATCCTGACTGGACGCCCTTGAAGTCTCTGCGACCACTTGGAGAGGCACGGCCTGATCGCCTGAAGTTCGCATCTGTCATAAACACAGTCCAGTGGAAAGGAGGGAATGACTTCCCAGACTGAAGAGCCGGGGATGTCAGCCACCAAGTCAGAGAGGCCCTGACTAGGCGACTTACCTGAATCTGATGATCCAGAGACAATGGAGATTTGTTCCATTTGGATAGAATCTCCTTCTGCAGCACCCGAGTATGGGATTGGGCATACGGTACTGTCTCAAAGGAGGCTACTATGAGTCCCAGGACTCTCATGCAGAAACGGAGAGACGACCATTTGTGGGATGCGTCTGCAACTTCTCAGGAGGGAGAAAAACTCTTGCCTCTGATGAGTTCAGAATCAGCCCCTGGGTATTCTAGGCGCTGAGTCGGAACTAACACCGACTTCTGGAGGTTCAGTATCCATCCAAATTCTTGGCTGACTGTCTTTAAACACGTCCTCTAATTCTAAGCTGGAAGCAGCTCTCAGGAGAAGATCGTCTAAGTAGCCTACGACGGCAATGCCTCGCTGTCTCAGCAAAGCCAGAATCGGGGCGAGCACCTTGGTGAAAACTCTTGGTGCCGACGCTAGGCCAAAAGGGAGAGCCACAAATTGATAGTGGTCCTCCCCGACCGCGAAACACAGGAACCTCTGGTGCCTGTCGCATATGGGGACATGCAAGTATGCGTCCTTGATGTCCAGGGACGTCAGAAAGCCCCCGGGATGGAGCGCAGCTACCACTGAGCGAATCGATTCCATCCTGAATTTCCAAACCTTCACAAAGGCATTGAGGGCCTTGAGGTCTAGGATTGGACAAACTCCATCCTTCTTTGGGACCACGAACAGATTCAAGTAGAATCCCTGAAACCTGTCCTGTGGCGGTACGGCTATGATTACCCCGCGCCTCAACAAGTCTTGAACTGCCCCAGTCAGGGCAGACCGACAAGACGGTAGGAGAGGAAGATTTGAGGGAAAGAATCTCTTTCTGGTGGACAAGAAAGAAACTCGATCTTGTACCCTGAAGTGATCACTTTGCAAACCCACAGGTCGGAAAGCAGGGAGGTCCACCAAGCTGCGAACTTGCGAAGACGTCCCCCCACCCAAGCATCGGGTGGGGCAAGACTTCACGCGGAAGAGGATTTGTTTGCAGGCTTGGATTGCTTGTGCACCCAGGGATGCCTCTGTCCCCCAGCTGAACCTTTATCAGCTTGGAAGGGTCTGCTAGCGGGCCCCGACTGACGAAAATACCACTTTTGTGCAGGGAAGGAAGGCCCCTGTTTGCGGGGCGGCCCTTTACCCTTGGTGGACTGAGGTAGAAGTGTGCTCCTACCTCCAGTGACATCCTTAATAATGTCGTCCAGTGAGGCACCAAAAAGCCTGCCACCTTTGAAAAGCAAATCCGTTAGAGCTTTCTTAGAAGCTTGGTCCGCGGACCAGCATTTCAGCCATATCAGGCGGCGCAAGACCACCACGGATACAGAGGCCCTGGAGATTAAAGGAGTCGCATCCAGGATTGCATCACAGACATACACCAGACCCTGCACCTGCTGGTCGGCCAGTGTAACAATTTCCTGTGGGAGCTGATGCTCCTCTACTGCCTGATGCAAAAGTTTAGACCATTCAGTGAGTGTCTGGGACACCAAGGCTGCAGCCACTAACGGCCGCAACGCTGACCCCAGCATAGCGAACACGGTCTGAGTCACCGCTTCGGATCTCCTATCAGTAGGGTCCTTAAAAGCAGGGGTCCCCTCTACCGGGATAGTGGTTACCTTGTTCAACCTCAATACCGGGGGGTCAACTACAGGGGGGAAGCCCATTTTTTCAAAAGGCTCTCCTCAAAGGGGTAACGGACCGCCATGCGCTGAGGGACCACAAAGGACCTCTGCGGCCGTTCCCATTCCTTATCTATGAATCTGTCAAAGAAATCAACATAAAGGAAAACCTTCACAGAGTGGGTCGTTTTATGCGACCCAAAAGGGACTGACACCCCAGTGGATGTCCCAGCAGTATCTTCAAGCTTAAGGGTGTCCCTTACTGCATTGATAAGTGCTCCCACAAGTGCTCTGTCCTGCACTGACCCGGACGAGGTGTCCTCCTCAGTGCCCGGACGGTCCTGGTCCTCGTCTTCTGATGCCTCAGAACAGGGGTCCTGTGCTGCAGCCAGGCCCGAGTCAGAGTCAGAGCATTCCCCAGGAGATGGTGGGGGGAGGGGGCGCTTTTTACCCCCCTTACGCCCACATGCCACTTCCACCCTGGCAACAAATGACTCCAGGACTGCCAACAAATTGTCCATGGTAACCGCAGGTGCAGGGGCACCAGCTGCTGCCTCTGGAATGTCTGGGGACTAAGTCAAGACACTTGTGACAAAAAAAGTCCACCCTTCTAGCTGCGCTGACCGGGGGAGGTTACCCAGGAACTCACCACCCAGTCAGAGACTGCTCAGCACCGTTTGTCTGCCTGCCTCACACACTGTGTGTGACTGAAGTGTTCTGTGAGGTGAATAGCACTATTAGTGCCGTTCAGGGAGCCTCCAGCACTAGAGGGCAAGCCATACAGTGAAAAACCACATCCAAAATGGCCGCCGGACTCCTCGGGGGAAAAAAGGGCGTGGGCTACAAGAAAATGGCCGCCCGCAATGAAGACCTGCGCCACAAATGGCCTCCAATGGAATTTCTCAATGTACAATAAAACCACCAGGATATGGCGCTGGCGCTACAAAAAATGGCGCCCGAGCACCTGAGGTGAACGAGAAGGCCACAGGGGCACCGAGTGGAGGCTCCCCAGAAAACATAGCACCACCACAGAAGCGGACCCTGACAGCTGCACAGCCCCCAACTGGGATACGGAGACCCCCCACAGGCACATCCCACCGACGCAGAGGCCCCGCACTGGGGAGGAGGAAAAGGAGGGGGACAGAGGGAGGGAAAGGGAGGACAGGGGACCCCTAATGACCCTGTAGGAAGCCCAGCTGTTCCAAACTGACACAAAACTGGAGGAACTGTACTTACCCGTCCACGCGTGGACATGCTGGTGCGTTACAGACAGACTCACCGCCGGACATACGGAGTGGCTGTCGGGCCATGGCCCACTGTGATTGAACCCCGAGTAGGTCAGTCATATGTGGGCCCCGGAGCAAAAAAACTCACCGGCCACCCCTGGAGCAAACGGGGCATGTCGTGGCTGACCCAGCGCTCAGCTAAGGTCTGCTCACGCTCAAAGGCCGGACTGGGGAGACTACCAGGATCTATAATATCCAGCTTGTCACCCAGCCGGCACTTGATAGAAGAAAATAATATATAAAAAGTAAAAATGTCTGTAGGACTCTGGGCCCAAGGGGGAGCCAGGTCCATCTCCTCTACTAGGCAGAAAAAAACTGAGCTGCATGCTGCAGGGTGAGGGGCTATGACCAGAGGGACCGCCCCCTGGGTGGGGCTGTTCAACTCTGTTAAAGTTACATGTTTTAAGATAACCAACATGTTCTGCCTAGTCCTCTTCTATGAACAGGAACATAACCCACTTTGTCAAGATTTAAGGAGCTGTGTCCGTCCATGGACGAAAAGAGAATTTTTTTTTAAATAAAAAAAGGGGGGTTTCCATCCAGGGCCCTGGGGACCTCCGGGCCCCTTACAAAATAAATAAATAAATAAAAATAAAAAGGGGGGTTGCCATCCGGGCCCCTTACAGGTGTACTGCCTGTACCTTCCTGATGGCGGCCCTGCTCGGGAAGTCAGTCTGAAAAACAAAAAAAATAGAGATGGCTCAGGCCAATTTTCAGCTTTCAGCGCTGTTGCGCTTTTAATGACAATTGCGTAGTCATGCAACACTACCCATATGAAATTATCAATTTTTGGAGACAGATAGAGCTTTCTTTTGTTGGGATCTAATCAGCACTGTGTTTTTATTTTTTGCTAAACAAATGAAAAAAGACCACAAATTTTGATTTAAAAAAATCATTTTTTTTATTTATTTTTAGTTTCTGTTTACTGATGTGGGCTGATGAGGCTGCAGTGATGGACACTGATGAGGCTGCACTGTTAGGTAGCACTGATTTGCACTGATGGGGCTGTTATGATCATCAGGGCACTGATTATCAGTGTAAACAGTGTGCTGACAGCCTTGCTGGTCATTGGCTCTGCTTTCCTGACACAGACACAGCAAGTGAGGAAAGGACTGCCAATAACCAGCAAGTCTGTTAACATATGATCAGCTGTGATTGGACACAGCAGATCACATGGTAAAGGACCAATGTGATTGGTCCTTTAACGCCAAATGCCATAATGCACGCCCCCCCCCCCAGGTGGCTGGGTTCTGGGAGGATGTCCATGGATGTCCTCCCAGAACTGGATGACCACGCTGTAGCATGGTATTGAAGTGGTTAAAGGTATTCAAGTATGTATGTTGTATTTTGTAGTTTAAAGGCTCCTCTTTTAAAAACCATATCAGGTTAATTTGTCTGTAATGGTTCTTTGAAAGCATTTGAAACCTCCTGATGATGAAGAAATCACATTTATGCAATAAAATCCCAACCCTGCATATTACATACTGTATTCTTAATTGTCTAGTATTGTGGCATGCTTGTCATGCAGGTTCCAGGTCTCCCACACATTCCTGTATGATGAAAACAGAGGTGGCTGAGGACAGGTGGGAGGGGGTGATGGTATTACTTTACTGGCCTCAGTGGAGTATATCTCATCCTAAATATAGGCAGAGCTCCAAACTGCAAGATGACTTCAGCAAAGTGTGCAGCACTCATCCTGCTCTTCTCCATGTACCTACAGTGGAGGACAGTCTGTGTAACAGGTGAGTAACTGGCAAAGCTGCATGTTATATATTAAAGACCTAACAAAGTATTATATATACTTGTAGCCTTTGTAGGCTATATGCAAGGGATATATTTAAAACTGCAAAAAATTATATAAATATAAATATAGTACTTAAAAATAATTTTGTTTTTAACAGTACTACCAATCTTCTATTATATCTACAGATTTAAATTATTATATCAGGGGTGGGCAGTTATTTTCTGAAGGGGTTACATGAGAAACTGGGACTGTTGTGGAGGGCTGAACCAAAGCTTATTGTATTTTATTTAAAAATATTTAGATGAAATTAGTAGCCTTAGGTGAACACTACGGGCCGGTTCACACTGCCGCAACTTCCGCGGGACTTTGAAGCCGACATCCCAGCGTGACTAAGTCATTGCAAGTCATGCCGAAGTCAGACTAAAAGTAGTGCAGGAACTTCTTTCTAAGACTTAAGTCGCTCCTATTAGAACGGTTCCATTGCACTTAATGGGGTGCAGCTTGTAATGTGATGTGTGCTCTCAAAGTCGGCGAGCATGTCGCACCTGTGTGAACCGGAACTACACTGGGAAGATCCGTAAGTACATAAACCTACAGGAACAAACACCGGGCACTGGGAATAATAAGCACAACTGGTCATGAAATAGTGAGCACACGCATGATTATTAGAAGCAGTGGTGAAGAAATTGAAGGTGTGTGTTATATGCCGCTGCAAAAGGTTTAGCACTGGGAAACACTTTTTGAAAGATGAGAAGTATATCGATCAGACCAAAATGAGGGACAAATGAGGAGAAAAGAGGGTCAGAGGGACTTTGTTCCAAATCAGGGACAGTAGGGAGGTATGGGTGGACCTGTGGACTGGAAAGGCCAGGCCAACTTATTCCACAGTCTGAAATCCATGCCTGGCAGAGGAATATTCCTAGCACCTTTTTTTTTTTTTTAATATTTTTATTATTTTCAAGAAAGAGCATAAAAAAATTGTATATTAAAATACATATAAATATATTATTAGTTAAGAAAGGGAAGAAATATTAAATCGAATAAGTGTAAATAACAAATGTACAAAAGTTTTTAAGGATATATCACAAACGTAGAAGGGATTTATCAAAATTTTGTGGTAAAATGTAATCCATGGGGACCATGTTTTCTCAAATTTGTCTATATTATCACAAACAATAGCAGCAAGTTTTTGATTGGACATAAACCAATTCATTTTGTTCCTGACCGAAGTGGAATTTGGAGTAGAAGACCACCATGCTTTTGTCAATGTTTGTTTAGCAGCAGTGAATAAAAATGTCCAAAGACGGAATTGGGTATTGGTAAAGTTTTTAGGTTTGAGATTTAATAAGCCTTCTAGAGGGTTTTTGAAAGGTTTTTTTCCCCAAATAAGGTAAAAATTATATATATAGATATATAGATATATATATCTATATATATATATATATAGATATATATATATATATATATATATATATATATATATATATATATATATATATATATAGATATATAGATATATATATATGTAGCGATACCCCGAAGGAGCTGCTGGAAATAATTTTGGGTCCTGCCATTACCCCACACTTCACCATTCCAGAACTTAAGAGTCTATGTTGGTAGTTTTGAAAAAGGTCATTGCCAGTCACTTCAGTCTTTTTCTCAATTGCTTTATTACACAACTTCAGGTAGGGGATAGAGGGTTAGGGGAAGTTCAGATACCTTGGTTTCTTTCAGATCACTAATGCGATTCCTGAATCCTGATGACACAGCTCTCTGCCTCTTGTTCTTGCGACTACCGGATAGGTAGGTAGCCTTGCAGCTTCACTTCCTGGTTCCCTACTGCGCATGCGCGAGTCGCGCTGCGTGTCCTCACTGGTCCCTGCTGTCTTCTGGAACCTGTGTTTCTCCCAGAAGACAGCGGGGGGGCGGAGGAGGGGCTGGACATGGCGTGGATCACCGCAGAATCTGCGGTGATCTATCGCCTGAAGTGGGAGCAAATACCTGTAATTCACAGGTATCTGCTTCCCCCTCCCCCCTGAAAGTTGGCAAATGTGACACCGGAGGGGGGGGAGGAATCGGAAAAGGGCAAGTTCCATTTTTGGGTAAATTCCGCTTTAAGGAACAGGCAAATGTCTGCTACTGACAATTAGTGATGAGCCGAACACCCCCGGGTTCGGTTCGCACCAGAACCCGCGAACGGACCGAAAGTTCGTACGAACATTAGAACCCTATTAAATACAATGGATGCGAATGTTCGAATTCTAAAGTGCTAATTATAACAACTATTATGCATGTTATTGTCCTAAAAAGGGTTTGGGAACCCGGGTTCTGCACCAGGGGACATGTATCAATGCAAAAAGAAGTTTTAAAAACGGTCGTTTTTCGGGAGCAGTCATTTTAATGATGCATAAAGTGAAAAAAAAAAAGTCAAATATTCCTTTAAATATCGTACCTGGGGGGTGTCTAAAGTATGCCTGTGAAGTGCCACGTGTTTCCCGTGTTTAGAACTGTCCCTGCACAAAATGACACTTCTAAAGGAAAAAAAAGCCATTTAAAACTTCTTGCGGCTTTAATGTAATGTCTGGTCCCGGTAATATGGATGAAAATCTTTAAGAAAAATGGCATAGCTACCCCATGACCCCCCCCCCCCCCTACCCCAGCCCATTACCAGCCCCTTTGGGTCTTGTATGGATATTAAGGGGAACCCCGCACATAAAATAAAAAAGGCCCTATATACTCTGAACAGCCGTATACAGGCGGTGCATACAAGACAGGGACTGTAGGTTTGTTCTTATGTAGAATGTGTTTGTAATTTTGAACAGGTACATTGTTGAACTGTAGCTCCAGCCCAAAAATCTATTTTTAAACTTTTTGGGAAACATAGGTAAGGGTTATCACCCCTGTAACATTTGTTTTGCTGTCTGTGCCCCTGTTCAGAACATTTCACCTCACTTTCCGTCCCAATGACAACTGTTTTTGAAATGTGGTGTTTTTCTTGAAACAAGGATTGCTGATAAAGCATCAGTACAGAGGAGACACCTTTCTCCCATATTTATTCTTACAGGAGAGAATTTTCCTTCCTAGGGGTAGATTTCCTCTCACTTCCTGTTGTCTTTGCAAGTAGGAGTCGTTTGTAAGTTGGATGTTTGAAAGTAGGGACCTGCCGTATATACTCTGCAGAAATAGGCCCCTTAGTTGTTGGTGTTGGCACAACACTGTAAGCACTCACAGTTACTCTTGGTTGGTGCTGGAACGCCCTGCTGTCAACTATTATATCAGGAATTTTAATTACATATAATTGTTGAACAGTGGTAGTAAAAATTGGGGCTTTGATGGTGGTGCTGGTGCCACAACACTGTAAGCCCTGACAGTTACTCTTGGTGGGTGCAGCAATGGGCCCTGCTGTGAATTATTAGATCAAGAATTGTAATTGCATGCCCCTGTTGAACAGGGGCTGAAAAATTGGGCTTTTCGTGGTGGTGGTGGTGGTGGTGTTGCCACAACACTGTAAGCCCTCAGAGTTACTCTTGGTGGGTGCAGGAATGGGCCCTGCTGTGAATTATTAGATCAAGAATTGTAATTACATGCCCCTTTTGAACAGTGGCTGAAAAATTGGGCCTTTCGTGGTGGTGGTGGTGGTGGCGTTGCCACAACACTGTAAGCCCTCAGACTTACTCTTGGTGGGTGCAGGAATGGGCCCTGCTGTGAATTATTACATCAAGAATTGTAATTGCATGCCCCTGTTGAACAGGGGCTGAAAAATTGGGCCTTAGGCACTGGTGGCACAACACTACAACCCCTCACAGATACTGTACTTGGAGCACAGCAATGAGCCCTATGGCAAATTATTGCTAAAAAAATTGTAAGTACACGCCCCTGTAAAACAGGGGCTGAAAAATTGGGCCTTAGCCACTGGTGGCGGCACCCATAAACAAAAATGATCTTCCAAGCTATCATCATCAATCGTATCATTGAGGACTCGGAGGAGGAGGATAGCCAGTCAACATAACAGCACAGGCACTCAGCATCAGCATCAGTCTTGAAGGGACGTGACATGTTAAAATCAATTAGTCTGTTATATCAGCATCAGGTGTGTGGTAGCTGGTGGTGATCCAAGACTGGTTCATCTTGATGAAAGTCAGTCGATCAACCGAGTCGGTGGACAGGCGCACCCTGTGATCCGTGACAAATCCTCCAGCAGCACTGAATGTGCGTTCCGAAAGAACGCTGGATGCAGGACAGGCCAGTAGCTCAATTGCATACTGTGCAAGCTCTGGCCAGTGATCCATCCTCAAGACCCAGTAAGCCAGAGGATTTTCGGTGGGGAAGGTGTCCAAGTCTGACCTTGCCCCTAGATATTCCTGCACCATGTTTATCAGACGCTGGCGATGGTTGCTGGAACCGATCATACTTTGGGGCTGCGGACTAAAGAATTGTCTGAACGCATCGGTCAGACGGCCACCTTCCCCACCGCTCCTTCTTTGACTGGCCGAAGCCTCAGCAACTCGTTGTCCTGGACCAGGAGTTTGTAACCTCCCAGTCTCTGGGAACGCGTTGCACAGACCTTTCTGCAAGGCCTCCCGGAGTTGTCTCATCCTCTGCTCCCTCTGCGACGGTAACATAAGGTCCGCAACCTTACCCTTGTACCGTGGATCAAGGAGAGTGGCCAGCCAGTAATGGTCCCTCTCCTTGATCCGAAGAATACGAGGATCCTTCCGCAGACTTTGCAGGATCAGGGAGGCCATGCAGCGTAGGTTTGCTGAGGCATTCGCTCCGGAGTCCTCTGGGTCACTAAGGACGACATGATCCGCAGTCACCTCCTCCCAGCCACGTACAAGTCCACTGGTTTCTTGGGACTGTAAATCATCCCTAAAAGACTGCTGCTGATGATGCTGAGTGCCAGCCTCCACCTCCATGCTGACACAATCCTCCTCCTCCTCCTCTTCCTCTTCCTGTGCGATGGGTGGGACAGAAGGAACACTGTCTGGGTAAAGGGGGCCTTGAGAGGCAAGGAAGTCCTCCTCTTCCTGCCTCTGTTCTGCCTCAAGTGCCCTGTCCATTATTCCACGCAGCGTGTGCTCCAACAGGTGGACAAGAGGTACAGTGTCACTGATGCATGCACTGTCACTGCTCACCATCCTCGTGGCCTCCTCAAATGGTGCCAGGACAGTGCATGCATCCCTGATCATGCCCCACTGGCGTGGAGAAAAAAAACCAAGCTCCCCTGACCCTGTCCTGGTGCCGTAGTCGCACAGGTACTCATTGATGGCCCTCTGCTGCGTGTGCAGCCGCTGCAGCATGGCCAACGTTGAGTTCCACCTGGTGGGCATGTCACATATAAGGCGGTTCTTGGGCAGGTTCAACTCCTTTTGCAGCTCAGCCAGGCGAGCACTGGCATTATAAGATCTGCGGAAATGCACACAGACTTTCCTGGCCTGCCTCAGGACATCCTGTAAGCCCGGGTACCTGCCCAAGAACCGCTGCACCACCAGGTTAAGGACGTGAGCCACACAGGGCACATGGGTCAGTTGTCCCTGTCGGAGGGCGGAGAGGAGGTTGGTGCCATTGTCGCAAACCACCATTCCTGGCTTAAGCTGGCGTGGCGTCAACCACCTCTCGGCCTGGCCCTGCAGAGCAGACAGGACCTCTGCCCCAGTGTGGCTTCTGTCCCCCAAACACACCAGCGCAAGCACGGCATGGCATCTTTTTGCCTGCGTACTTGCGTAGCCCCGTGAACGGCTACGGAGCACCGCTGGTTCATAGGACAAACCACAGGAAGAGGCCATGGAGGAAGAAGAAGAGGAGGGGGTGGAGGAGAGAGGTGTGTCACAACCAGTAGTAGCATTTTGGAGGCGTGGCGGTGGGACAACCTCCAACACTACTGCACCTTGTCCTGCATCCTTCCCAGCTGCCAAAAGAGTGACCCAATGGGCCGTGAAAGAAAGGTAACGTCCCTGTCCATGCCTGCTGGACCATGAGTCAGCGGTAATATGCACCTTACCGCTGACCGCCCTGTCCAGCAAGGCCAAGACATTGCCTTCCACATGCCGGTAGAGAGCCGGAATAGCCTTCCGTGAGAAAAAGTGGCGTTTGGGAACCTGCCACTGAGGAACCGCACATTGCACAAACTCACGGAAGGGGGCCGAGTCTACCAACTGAAAAGGCAGCAGTTGAAGCGCTAGCAATTTAGCCAAGCTAGCATTCAACCGCTGGGCATGTGGATGGCTGGGAGTGAACTTCTTTCGATGGTCCAGCAGCTGGGGCAGGGAAATTTGCCTGCTAGAATCGGACGTCGGTGTACTGCTAGCAGAGTGGCCGCAAGTACTTGGCTGTGACACACCTAATTCTACACCTTCATTCCTCTCAGTGCATGTTTCAGAGAGGACTGAAGTTATAGTGGGGTTGGAGATCCCAGCTGATGCGGTGCAAGGAGAGGTCCGCTTTGTTCTTTGGTGTGGGTCTTTGAGGTAGGCTTGCCAACGAGCTGCATGGCAGGTCAACATATGTCTGGTCAGGCATGTGGTACCCAAGCGGCTGATGTTTTGGCCACGCGATATACGCTTGAGACATATGTTGCAAACAGCAGCTGTGCGATCTGATGCACTAGCCTCAAAAAAGGCCCACACCAAGGAACTTTTTGAATGACGGGCAGAGGCAGCACCCTGCACAGGCGGAGCTCTGCGGTGTGATTCCGTCGGTGTACTGCCCTTACGCTGGCCACCAAAGGGCATCCTGTCTCGTTGGAGATGTGCCTCCTCCTCATCCTCCTCCTCCTCTCTCCTATTAGGCACCCACGTGGAGTCAGTGACCTCATCATCCCCTCCCTCCTCATCACTGGAGCCAATCTGGCAGTATGCTGCAGCTGCTGGAACATGACTGCCAGATTGGTGTCCTTCTTGAGCATCCCCTCTGTCTGCTCTCACCCTACTGCCTTCCTGTAGCTGGGTTTCATCATCAGACCCTTCGAAACGCTGGGCATCCTCCTGGAGCATGTACCCAACACTGTGCTCAAACAGTTCGGGGGACTCCTCAGGAGGAGGACATGGTGGGTCTAGGGAAGGAGTGACTGATGATGAGTCTGACATTGATACCAGGGAAGAGGACGCTTTGGCAGCTGCTTTGCCAGTACCCTGAGCCTGGGTGAGAGAGGATGAGGAGGAGGAGGAGGGCTTGGTCATCCACTCTACCAAGTCTTCGGCATGATGTGGCTCAACATGTCCAGCTGCGGAAAAGAAGGACAAGCGTGTCCCATGGCCATGTGCTGATGACAATGCACCGCGTCCACGACCAGCACTGTTGCCCCCAGACACAGAGCCTGCTTGCCCTCTTTTATTGCCTCCTGACTGTCTGCCTCTCCTTGTTTGCCTTCCAGACATTCTAATAGATGGCCTGCAGGGAGATGGGAAAAAAGCAATAAGGGCTACCTTCAGGTGTCCTTCTCTGTCCCTTGAAACAAGGACTTGCACAGTGAAAGAAACTGACACTCTCCCTACCTACAGTTTTCTGTCCCTAGAAAAAATGTTTTTTTTAAGCACAATATAGCACAAGGAGAATTCACTCACTGTCCTTCCAGGTCCCTAGAAACAAGGACTTGCACAGTGAAAGAAACTGACACTCTCCCTACCTACAGTTTTCTGTCCCTAGAAAAAATGTTTTTTTTAAGCACAATATAGCACAAGGAGAATTCACTCACTGTCCTTCCAGGTCCCTGGAAACAAGGACTTGCACAGTGAAAGAAACTGACACTCTCCCTACCTACAGTTTTCTGTCCCTAGAAAAAATGTTTTTTTTAAGCACAATATAGCACAAGGAGAATTCACTCACTGTCCTTCCAGGTCCCTAGAAACAAGGACTTGCACAGTGAAAGAAACTGACACTCTCCCTACCTACAGTTTTCTGTCCCTAGAAAAAATGTTTTTTTTAAGCACACTATAGCACAAGGAGAATTCACTCACTATCCTTCCCAGTCCCTAGAAACAAGGACTTGCACAGTGAAAGAAACTGACACTCTCCCTACCTACAGTTTTCTGTCCCTAGAAAAAATGTTTTTTTTAAGCACACTATAGCACAAGGAGAATTCACTCACTGTCCTTCCCAGTCCCTAGAAACAAGGACTTGCACAGTGAAAGAAACTGACACTCTCCCTACCTACAGTTTTCTGTCCCTAGAAAAAATGTTTTTTTTAAGCACAATATAGCACAAGGAGAATTCACTCACTGTCCTTCCAGGTCCCTGGAAACAAGGACTTGCACAGTGAAAGAAACTGACACTCTCCCTATCTACAGTTTTCTGTCCCTAGAAAAAATGTTTTTTTTAAGCACAATATAGCACAAGGAGAATTCACTCACTGTCCTTCCAGGTCCCTAGAAACAAGGACTTGCACAGTGAATGAAACTGACACTCTCCCTACCTACAGTTTTCTGTCCCTAGAAAAAATGTTTTTTTTAAGCACACTATAGCACAAGGAGAATTCACTCACTGTCCTTCCCAGTCCCTAGAAACAAGGACTTGCACAGTGAAAGAAACTGACACTCTCCCTACCTACAGTTTTCTGTCCCTAGAAAAAATGTTTTTTTTAAGCACACTATAGCACAAGGAGAATTCACTCACTGTCCTTCCCAGTCCCTAGAAACAAGGACTTGCACAGTGAAAGAAACTGACACTCTCCCTACCTACAGTTTTCTGTCCCAAGAAAAAATGTTTTTTTTAAGCACAATATAGCACAAGGAGAATTCACTCACTGTCCTTCCAGGTCCCTGGAAACAAGGACTTGCACAGTGAAAGAAACTGACACTCTCCCTACCTACAGTTTTCTGTCCCTAGAAAAAATGTTTTTTTAAGCACACTATAGCACAAGGAGAATTCACTCACTGTCCTTCCCAGTCCCTAGAAACAAGGACTTGCACAGTGAAAGAAACTGACACTCTCCCTACCTAGAGTTTTCTGTCCCTAGAAAAAATGTTTTTTTTAAGCACAATATAGCACAAGGAGAATTCACTCACTGTCCTTCCCAATCCCTAGAAACAAGGACTTGCACAGTGAAAGAAACTGACACTCTCCCTACCTACAGTTTTCTGTCCCTAGAAAAAATGTTTTTTTTAAGCACAATATAGCACAAGGAGAATTCACTCACTGTCCTTCCAGGTCCCTGGAAACAAGGACTTGCACAGTGAAAGAAACTGACACTCTCCCTACCTACAGTTTTCTGTCCCTAGAAAAAATGTTTTTTTTTAAGCACACTATAGCACAAGGAGAATTCACTCACTGTCCTTCCAGGTCCCTGGAAACAAGGACTTGCACAGTGAAAGAAACTGACACTCTCCCTACCTACAGTTTTCTGTCCCTAGAAAAAATGTTTTTTTTAAGCACACTATAGCACAAGGAGCATTCACTCACTGTCCTTCCAGGTCCCTGGAAACAAGGACTTGCACAGTGAAAGAAACTGACACTCTCCCTACCTACAGTTTTCTGTCCCTAGAAAAAATGTTTTTTTTAAGCACAATATAGCACAAGGAGAATTCACTCACTGTCCTTCCAGGTCCCTAGAAACAAGGACTTGCACAGTGAAAGAAACTGACACTCTCCCTACCTACAGTTTTCTGTCCCTAGAAAAAATGTTTTTTTTAAGCACAATATAGCACAAGGAGAATTCACTCACTGTCCTTCCAGGTCCCTAGAAACAAGGACTTGCACAGTGAAAGAAACTGACACTCTCCCTACCTACAGTTTTCTGTCCCTAGAAAAAATGTTTTTTTTAAGCACACTATAGCACAAGCACAAAACACACTGACACTCTCCCTACCTATCCTTCTCTTTCCCTAAACTAAAGGAATCCAGGTTAAGCAAGAAATAAATAAAAGTCACTGTCCCTGCCTATGCTGATCTATCCCTGCTCCGGAACACACTACACTAGGCCGCCGTGCTGGCGGCCTTTTATAGTGTGGGGCGTGTACTAAACACCCTCAGCAATAATTGGCCACAGGCATCCTGCCTGTGGCCAATCATTGCTCTCCTCGCTGCCGGCGCTGTGATTGGCCAAGCATGCGGGGTCACAGTGCATGCTTGGCCAATCACAGCGCCTGGATGACACTGCGATGGCGTAGTGCATTGTGGGCCGTTCGCGTCACTCGAATTTGGCGCGAACGGCCCAAATCGTTCGATCTTCGTCGAACGATCGAACAGCCGATGTTCGAGTCGAACGTATGTTCGACTCGAACACGAAGCTCATCCCTACTGACAATATGTACTGGTGTTTTTCTCACTGGAAGAACGTCGGTCACTACTAGGGCACATAGAAAACAATTGATTTCTGCGTGCCCGTTCTCACTACAATGCAGCTCACTGGTGCACTCCAGTGAGGTACAGAAAAATGCAGACATGCTGCATTTAATTGCACCCCACTGGATCGCATCGATTGACTTTGTACACTTTAAGGTTCCCCCCAAAAAAAGGGAGCTGTGTAATGCAGTAAATAGTGCATTATACCACCCCTACCACACCTCACTGCAGCCCAAAACACAGCGGTTTGTGTGAATAGGCCCTAAATGTATATTCTAGTCTATTTACAAAGGTTCACAGCTGATTTTTGACTAGTTGCAAATAATATCGCTTTACATGATATGAGGAAACTTCTTTATGTGTTTTTTTTTTTTTTTTAGTCTTTACTCATGCTGCTTTTTATGAATTGTTAGGTGCAGAGTTCTCTCCTTTCTGCCCTCCCTTAAAGGATGGAGTTTTGGGACTTTGTAATGAAGACTGTGAGGAAGATTCAGATTGCAGAAACGGCACACTGTGCTGTCCAAACAATTGTGGTACCCAGACCTGCGCTGAAATAGGTAATACAAATGTTTGCTTTAGCTTGATGTTAGGAGGATTGCTGTGTTTGCTCCTAAGAACAATGTAGTTTAAGGGACTACATAAGTTCTCACTAAGCCAAAATTTTAGCAAAAAATTAAGACATTACATTAAATTTTGTTGTAATTTAATTTGTTATCATTTTTGAAAAACAATAAAAAATGTATTTAAAAGGAAAAGTCCAGCCTGAGCTCATTCGGCAGGGTTTCTCCTATGGGTCAAAAGAGTGCAATTCGTTTTGCGACCCATTTTCAACAGACAGCGGTCTGAAATCCGCGCTCTGCCACCATCTCAACCTCTCTCGAGCCGCTGAGACGGGAGGAACAGAGCAGGAGAGATGTTCATTGACAGTCAGCAGCTCTCCGCTCGGGGAGCAAAGAGAACCGAGCCAGCTTGGGATATTTTTTTATAACCTAACACTGCTTTAAACTTCTCCACAACTTTATTCCTGACCTGTCTGGTGTGTTCCTTGGCCTTCATGATGCCATTTGTTCACTAAGGTTCTCTAACAAACCTCTGAAGGCCTCACAGAACAGCTGTATTTATACTCAGAATAAATTACACACAGGTGGACTCTATTTACTAATTAGATGACTTCTGAAGGCAATTGGCTCCACTAGATTTTAGATAGGGGTATCAGAGAAAAGGGGCAGAATAGAAATGCACACCACACTTATCAGATATGTATTTGTAAAAATATGCGAAAACCATTTATAGTTTTCCTTTCACTTCACAATGATGTGCCACTTTGTGTTTGCCTATCAAATAAAATCGCAATAAAATGACAAAATTTGGAAAATTTCAAGGGGTATGAATACTTTAAGGCACTGTATGCCAAGCCTTAAAACTTTGTGCACCTGTGAAAAGGGAAAAAGTATGGTACCCCAAATTCTGTATAGCTGATGCTTTAAAAGTGTTTACAAGTGATCTGTTTAGAATTAACTGTGAATAATGGCCCTGGGATCATTGCTCGCAGTTTGACAGTTTATATACATGTGAATGCCCTACTTTGCCCGTACTTGCATTGGGGTGTGTATGGAGCCAACAGGGGAGCTTTTACATTTTTATTTTATTATTTTATTACACATTTTTAAATGAATTTTTTCTTCATTTAATTTGATTGCTAATACAGGGGGACAGGTCGTCTTGATGGAGACAGAAGTGGTCTAATAGGCCCCCAATGTTTCCCCTGCCACAGCCGCCATGAGCTGTGTTAACTTCTTGAATACCAGAATGTTTGGTAAACAGGAGTTTAGGATGTATTCATTTATACAGAGCTTCATTCATTTGTGTATATTTTATCTGCCTGAAGTTCAGCTCTAAGATGGGTGCAATCAACTTTAAATGGCTCCTGAGGATCAGTAAAGCTCCTTTCAACTATAGTTATTGTAGCCAGGTACTTGGTTGGAGATCGAGAGCAATTTAGGACAGTTACCAATACCTCACCTCAACCCACAAGGGGCAGCTGACAAGCAGAAGCTGCTCAAGGGACTTGATGGTTGGCAACCCTGAATCATGTGAGATGAAGTTTGATAAATAAAGTTTACCCTGGCAGTTAATGGACAACTGGACTACAATTCACAATGCGAGCTGGGTATAAGGAGAGCGTAAGCTGTATTTTCACAAGCTGAATACTAAGCAAATTCCTTTTTGCTGCAAGGAGATTGAGGAGAGCACATCGCTGCTCCTGTGTGTACATCAACCTGCGAATGTACGCTTAAGACTGGAATCACTCCAGGCAGGTCCAAAAAACAGGAGCTTAACATCAAATCCCATTGAAGTCTATGTGGAGCAAATCTTGATACAAAATTCTGCCCATTTTCAAGACTCGGGCCTCGTACACACGGCCGAGAATCTCGTCAGGAAAAAACACGTCGTTTTTCTTGATGAGATTCTTGGACAAGAAACTTGTCCCGGCCGAGTGTACACACGCTCCATTCAATGAACCCGCGGTTCTTTAAATGGAGCGAACGTGGTGACATCATCGACTACGACGAGCGTGCGCTCGTCACATTCGATTCCGTCGCCGCCATCTTGCTACACCCTACCTATGCCTAGGAAGCTACCGCGCATGCGTCAAAGTCATTTCGAGCATGCGCTG
Source organism: Rana muscosa (assembly GCA_029206835.1). NCBI lineage: Eukaryota > Metazoa > Chordata > Amphibia > Anura > Ranidae > Rana > Rana muscosa. The sequence continues at coordinate 82,862,191 of CM055128.1, forward strand.
GTTCCACGGCGACAGGTAAGTGAACACACACACACTTTTCTCGTCAAGAAACATGCCGACGAGAATCTCGACGAGAAAATAGAGAGCTGGTTCTCTATTTTTGTCGTCGAGATTCTGGTCAGCTTTCTCGACGAGAAACCATACACACGAACGATTTTCTCGGCAAGAAAGCTATCTCTGCAGTTTTCTTGTCGTTTCTTGCCGAGAAAGTTCTTCGTGTGTACGAGGCTTAATAGCTAAAGTATTGTCACAAATGGCATGGGGAGATTGGAACTGCCATGAGGGATATTTACCAAAGATTTAATGAAGCAAAAAAAATAAAAAATGTTTTAAAAATACTGGGAAGCCGGGAGAGGGCCCTCTTAGTAGGAGTTTGAGAGTGACATGAAACAGCAGTCCTTTTAAATACGTATTATTCTTTTATTCACAAATATTGCACTGAGGCTGGACAATATATTAGCAGATCAGTTAAGTCACAATTTAAGAAGGAGAGATGAGGCAGGTTTTATCTTCAAAACAACATGAGAGTATTCAGGGGCTGGACTGGGACAAAAATTTGGCCCTGAACTTCATCCAGACCGGCCCACTTTAATTCAATAAAATGCTGCCCCCCACCCCCCCCAAAAAATCACGCCCACCAAAAGGCCCCTACATCCATTATTGTATATCATGAGAGGGTGAGCGAGAGGGCAATGAGAGAGAGAGAGAGAGAGAGGGAGAGGGAGGGTTGAGGGAAAGGGAGTGAGAGAGGGGGGTGAGTGTAAGAGAGAGGGAGTGAGTGTAAAAGTGAGGGGGTGAGTGTAGGACCCCTTTCACACTGAGGCGTTTTTCAGGCAATTTTGGGCTAAAAATAGCGCCTGTAAAGCGCCTGAAAAACGCCTCCGCTGCAGTCCCCTGTGTGAAAGTCTGAGTGCTTTCACACTGGGGCGCTGCCAGGACGTTAAAAAAAGTCCTCCAAGCAGCATCTTTGGGGCGGTGGAGGAGCGGTGTACACACCGCTCCTGCCCATTGAAATGAATGGCCACCGCTGCTGAAGCGCCTGCAAAGCACTTCGGCAGCAGCGCTACACGAGCACATTTAACCTTTAATTTGGCTGCTAGCTGGGGTTAAAAGCACCTGCTAGAAGCCGAATAGCGCAGCTAAAACGACAGTAAAGTGCTGCTAAAACTAGCAGCGTTTTACCGTCAATGCCGGCCCCAGTGTGAAAGCAGCCTAAGAGTCGGGGAGTGAATGAGACAGAGGAAAGGGCAGAGAGACAGAGGAGGGGTCTGAGAGACAGAGGAGGGGTCTGAGAGACAGAGGAGGGGTCTGAGAGACAGAGGAGGGGTCTGAGAGACAGAGAGAGGTCTGAGAGATAGAGGGGAGCTGAGAGACAGAGGAGGGGCTAAAAGAGGGGGGGACTGAGAGACACGGGAACTGAGAGACAGAGGGGGGACTGAGAGACAGAGAGGGGTCTGAGAGACAGAGAGGGGTCTGAGAGACAGAGTGGGAGCTGAGAGACAGAGGGGGAACTGAGAGACAGAGGGGGAACTGAGAGACAGAGAGGGGTCTGAGAGACAGAGGGGGAGCTGAGAGACAGAGGGGGAGCTGAGAGACAGAGGGGGAGCTGAGAGACAGTGGGGGGGGGTGAGAGACAGAGGGGGGGAGCTGAGAGACAAAGGGGGAGCTGAGAGACAGAGGGGGGAGCTGAGAGACAGAGGGGGGGAGCTGAGAGACAGAGGGGGGAGCTGAGAGACAGAGGAGGGGGCTGAGAGACAGAGGAGAGGTCTGAAAGACAGAGGGGGGCTGAAAGACAGGGAGCTGAGAGACAGAGGAGGAGAGCTGAGAGACAGAGGAGGAGAGCTGAGATACAGAGGGGGGTCTGAGAGACAGAGGGGGCAGAGAGACAGAGGGGAGGGCTGCGACAGACCACATAGCACTGTCCCTTTCTGCAGTCCCTCCTCTGCTCACCTCCCCGCTGTCTCAGTGTTCTGGCATGTTTGTGTAGGATGCCAGGTACCTGATGGCCAGCAGCGGCAGCGCCGAGTCTCCCTCTTGATCCGGGGGGTGCTCTCGCTGCTCTGCTCCTTACAGTAGCGCATGTTCTCTTCCTCCGGGCTCCCAGTCAGCCTGCCCTCCGGCCCAGGCTGCATGGTTCCTGGAGCAGAGAGGAGGTGGAGGAATCGAGGTTCTGGGAGCGTCGGGGTGGCCGCGCTCGCTACTGTTCGCCTCTTCGGTGGTCAGGGAGAGTGTGGAGCTCTTCTCCCTCCTCGAAATTTTACATCCAACTGCCCTCCTCACTGACCACCTTCCCCGAATCCCCGTCGCTGTTTGCTGCTACGCTTCCGCTGCCGCCCACTGAGCCATCGGCCCACCGGGAAACTCCCGGTAGTCCCTATGGCCAGTCCATCCCCGAGAGTATTATCTGAGAGACAATAGCCACAACAGAGCACTTGAATAGGCGACAAACTTCTAGGTGGATTTTCTTCACAGTACACCTTCACAGTGCTGAGCACTCTCTTCTAAGGTTTCATGTACACTGCTGCTGATACATAGATGCTTAGGAGCAGTTGGGTTTTTTTTTCAGCTGCCCCTGAACTCTCCTCTATGTTATCTTATCAGTACATGTACACAGGGTCGTTTATAGTCGTTTCTACGCAGTCGAGTTTAGAAGCATTTTTGGAAAGCAAAAAATGCATTCAGGACGGATGTTCAGAGGCATTTGAAACGCCAAATGCCTGTAACATTTAGTAAACTTGGTAACTTGCGTTTAGCCATGTTTCGTTTACAGGCATTTTTATTGCAGATACATTTTTGACTATTTAAAAAAAAAAATAAGCTTCTAAACGCGGCAAAACAGACGATTTTAAATGTCAGTTACTATCTGTCTAGTTAAATCGTTCAGGAGAGGTTTTAAAACATCCCGTTTACATTAAAACCTTAGTGTGTCCACATCAGCCCTGTGTCACCACATTTAATCTGTCACTCAGCCTGACGTCCGGACTTTCAGGCTGAAAGTTGTAGGAAGAGGCTCCCCATCTCAGATGCATGAGCCGACCGCTCACGGATTATATACAAAAAGTGCCACATCTTCTTCCCATGTGAGTTGCTAATTTACAAGTATTGCCCAGTACTATTAAAGTGTTTATTAACCCCCCCCCCCCCAAAAAAAAAATACAGATCCTGGTTCCTTAAAGCAGATTAAACAGCACAGTGCTTGTGCTGTGTAATCTTCCCCTCTCTAAACTGTAAAAAAAAACTCCCTGAACCTGCCACTTCCTACATCCCTCTCTCTGCGCTGACTACAAAAATCAGGGCTGCTGAGCCCTGACCACTGTGGTCAGCGTACGTCCCTTCGTCATCCACAGCCCTGCTCTTAGCTTTCCTCTATTCCCCTCCTCCCTGCCCGTCAGCTCTGTGTTTTTGTCTCCGCCCCCCTTTCCCCCCCATCCCCGCTGCTATTAGTACAAATAAAATGTTTACAAAATGTCATTGCCAGCCCCTGTAATATAGTTAGGCATAGCAAACTCGTTTTTATAAAAGACTTATAAAGTGTGCTATGCCAGGCTCTAATAGAGGCAGAGATTTGCACATGTTGGTTAACAAACCCTTCTGCATTTAGTTTGGTGCCCCCCGGTGTGTTCTCCTGGTCCTGCAGGTGCATCCATCCACCCAATATTCCTGTTGTTGGTGTGCACAAAAGGAGGAAGTTGCTAGAGACTCAGGAGGAAAATAGTGGTGTGGAGACATGGAGCATGAAAAGGCACAGTGTGTTAATTGAATAATCAAGCATGGAGCATATGGAAGCACTTTAAAGGCCCGTATACACGATATGATTTTCCGACAACAATTGTGTGATGGCAGGGTTTTTGTCGGATAATCCGACTGTTCCTACGCTCCATCGGACACTTGTTGTCGGAATTTCCGACAACAAATGTGGGATAGCACAAAATTCCATGGATTTGTCCGACGGAAATCTGATTGCGTGTACGAGGCTTTTGAGGTGACCTTGCACAATATATTTTTTTTGCACATTAAATACAAACTTTTGAATAATGCACCGGTAAATTGTGGAGTTTACTGTCTCTAAGTCTTTGCACAAAGCACTGAACACTTTATTTTAGGCAAAACACTAGTGCACTTGTGTACATGAGTGATATGTTTTTATGTGATAGGTTTTAGAGCTGCACAATTAATCGTTAAAAAAATTGTGATCTCGATTCAACCCCCCTGTCGATCTCCAATGCAGAGTTTGACGATTCTTTCATATAACAAGTGGAGAGACTTTTTATCTGCTCACTCAGCTGTCAAAAGAAAATATCCGGGCAGTCTGCCAAGTTTTTAACGGGAAACATTGTAACTAATGTTTCGTTCTTAGATCAAAGGAATAAACTACTGTGTGTGTAAAGAAAAAATTCGGGCAGTCTGCCAAGTTTTTAACAACATGAAACATTGTAACTAACTTCCTTCTTAGAGCAAACGTCTGTGTGTAAATGCAGGAAGTTTAACCAATATTTTTGCTAGGCAATTACTTGGATCCCCCAAACATTATATATAATTTAGCAGAGACTCTAGGAAATAAAATGGCAATTGCTGCAATATTTTATGTCACACTGTATTTGCCCAGCGGTCTTTCAAATGCAATTTTTTGGGAAAAAATACACTTCAATGAATAAAAAAAACAAAAAAAACAGTAAAGTTGGCCCAATTTTTTTTTTTATGTGAAAGATGATGTAACGCCGCGAGAATCTTGAGAGAATCGTGATCTATCTTCTAAGCAAACAAATTGTGGTTCTCATTTTAGCCAGAATCGTGCAGCTCTAATTGGTTTACATATGTGGTACTGTTTTGCATTTTTGCTTTATTTTTTGGGGTGAAAGAAAATTCTATGTAATAGGAGTAAGGAGTAGATTATACACATAAGAATAGTGCTGCATATTCTGAATACTTAGTATAAGGCACAATTGTTGTCTGGCTGCAGCAGTTGGTTTAAACAACAGGGTGCAGGTGCAATATTCATCCCTTTAAGATAGTGCTGTTGTCACATGCAACCTTGCCTGGTGTGAGGTCAGCCACCTCTTGGTTTGATCCTGGAGAGCTGCCAGGAGCTCTGGCTGAGTGCGACTCCTGTTCCCCAGGAATACCAGCTGCAAAATTGCATGCCAGTGTTTAGCCTGGGATGTTGCATAGGCTCTGAGGTTCTTGGTGGGGGCCTGCTGGTTTCAAGAACTTTGAGAATAAGGTCACTGGGGAGGGGTACAGGAGATTGTGCTGTCATCAAAAGCACAAGATATGGGGTGTCACCACCAGCTATAGGGTGTGCTTCTTTCTGCATCCTTCTTAGGGGTTTTCCTCTTTCCATTTGGGGAAACTAGCCCCTCACTTCCTGGTCTGTCTGATACTAGTAAAATAAACAGGATGTGATGATAAATCCCTATACCTTGGCAAAAACAGCAATAAAAACAGTTAACAGATGTTCTACTTTTTCCATACTCTATGGAAAGCTTAAAAAAAGCAGTTTTGGGTAGAGTAACTCTTAAAGGGGTTGTAAAGGTTAATTTTTTATTTTCTAAATAGGTTCCTTTAAGCTAGTGCATTGTTGGTTCACTTACCTTTTCCTTAGATTTCCCTTCTAAATATTTTTTTTCTTTGTCTAAATTTCTCGCTTACTGAGGAGGAACAGGAAGTGAGAAATTCAGACAAAGAAATAAAACATTTAGAAGGGAAATCGAAGGAAAAGGTAAGTGAACCAACAATGCACTAGCTTAAAAGGAACCTATTTAGAAAATAAAAAAATGAACCTTTACAACCATTTTTTTTATCTTTAAATGGGAGAGTATCCAATTTGCACTCCAGCACTAACAGGATTAAAAGGTTGTGCTACTAGTATATCTCACAAGGCAACAGAACAGCTAACAAACAGTAGAGTGAAAAAAACAGAAGCTGCTATTACATAATAGGAGCCAAGAGTTTTTTTCTGCTTAAAACCTGTTCAACTACATCATGCTTAGGCAGAGGTTACAATAACACACATAAGCAACATTTATGTGTGTTATTGATGGCAGTTACAATGTTGGAGCACCAAAAAGGTCATTTTGACAGAAAGGGTTTTAGATTTTTCTTACTCTGTATTGGGGTTGTGTCAACGTATAACTAAAACAACATTTTTAGTTTTAGTTTTGGATAGAATGTAGAGGGATTAGAACACCTGTCAGTTTGTATTGCCGTTTGTGCCCCTGTTCGAGAGATTCACCCTCTCCATTTGTCCTATTTACCATTATCATTGAAAGTAAAAGATAATTCCAAAATGTGAGCTGTCCCCAGAAAAGTAATAGAGGGGAAATCTTCCAATGGGAACACTAGTTCTGGTGACCTGGGGTCCCCCAAAAAATTCCCTTAATTTGCAGGGATTTCCTCTCACTTCCTGTTTGGCTATGGGACAGGAAGTGAATTGAAATTTCCAAAATGGGACAGAAATTGCGAGAAAATAAATCTGACAGGGGTTATAACCCTCACCTGCTCTATTAAAAAAGGGAAAACAAAGTTTTGCCTATAGTTCTATTTTCAGTTACTATTTACAGTAAGTGGGGATCTAATTAAAAAAAAATGCACCACATGAATCCCCAATGTCAATGTCCATGTCAAAAACTATTTCTAAAGGAGTCAATTGCGTATGTGTTAACGGATTAGTTATAATTATTAGTTTCCTTTTTATTTTTTATAGATATACCTGTAATGACACAGACAACGGAGTCCCCTGAAGCTACAACAAATGAGACAACAGCCCAGCCTATTTCCTCTACAAAGCAGACAACAGACTTCCCTATAGACACAACCAATGAGACAACAATCCAGCCTATTTCCCGTGCACACCACGATCTTGGCAATTAACATTTTACTTCATTATATATTACACTACCGTTTATTGTTGGTCCTAATAAATTGCTGTATTTAAAGTGAAACTATATTGGTTCTGGGTTAATGCTGTTATTTTACATTTTGTGTTAATGTTTTTATTTTTACTATGCATATAAAATCCTTATTTTGCAAACATTTAATAAAGGGTGCATCCAGGACACATTATGGTTAAGATAAAGAGAGGGCAGCATAAAGCCCCGTACACACGGTCGGACTTTTGGCCAACAAACTTCATTTTGAGCAAGTTGGACCAACAATCCGACCGTGTGTACGCTCCATCGGACAAACTTTTTTTTGCTTTTTTCTTGTTTTCATCTGACAAAAGTTGGGTCTGCAAACGGACAAACTTTTGCCCAACAAAAGTCAGATGGAGCAAAGTCCGACCGTGTGTACAGAAAACCATCGGACTTTTGTCCGATGGACAAAACAACTAATGTTAAAATCAACCAACAATAGCAGAAGTTGACCAAAGGGTGGCGGTAAAGAGCAGAAAAACCATGTGATGTTGCAAAAAGTTTTGGGAAAGTTTGCAGAAAAGTCAGAGCGTGTGTATCCTATGGGTGTTCCCGACCAACTCCGTTCGGACAAAAAACCACGGAAAAGTCTGATGGAAGTCCGACCGTGTGTACGGGGCTTAAGACTCCGTGTAGCACCCATATGAACAAAGCAGGCAGGGAGGGGGAAGAAGGAGCACGTGCCATTGCTCACAGCCATTGAGTTGTGTATTCATTTGAGCTTGAACAACAACTGAACTCTGTAAATGTTCTTTTGTCAGTGCAGCAGATAAATATGGCCCAAAAACAACAGAAAAGATGAATAGAACTCTATGCGACGGCTGTAAATAAAACTACAAAATAATTCCTTGACCAAAAAGGGAAAAAAATACTTTACTTTATCAAACATTTAACCACTTCCCGCCCGGCCCATAGTCATATGACGGCCGCAGGAACCTTTCGTCCCTCCGGTCGCCCGTCATATGACGTCCTGGGATTCCCGCAGTGTGGAGCGGCGCCTGAGCACCGCATCACTGGGGTCCCGATGCGCGTGCCTGGCGGCCGTGACATCCGCCGGGCACCCGCGATTGCTCGTCACAGAGCCAGGGACGTGGATCTCTGTGTGTAAACACAGAGATCCACATCCTGTCAGGGAGAGGAGGCCGATGGTGTGTCCCTTGTACATAGGGACACCGATCGGTCTCCTCCCCTTGTGAGTCCCCTCCCCCCACAGTAAGAATCACTCCCTAGGGAACACATTAACTCCTTGATCGCCCCTAGTGTTAACCCCTTCCCTGCCAGTCACATTTATACAGTAATCAGTGCATATTTATAGCACTGTTCGCTGTATAAATGTGAATGGTCCCAAAATCGTGTCAAAAGTGTCCAATCTGTCCGCCGCAATATCGCAGTCCTGACAAAAAATCGCAGATCCCCGCCATTACTAGTAAAAAAAATAATAATAAAAATAAATGTCAAAAATCTATCCCCTATTTTGTAGGCGCTATAACATTTGCGCAAACCAATCAATAAACGCTTATTGCGATTTTTTTTTTACCAAAAATATGTAGAAGAATACGTATCGGCCTAAACTGAGAAAAAAAAGTTTTTTTTAAAAAAAAATTGGGATATTTATTTATAGCAAAAAGTACAAAATAATTTTTTTTTTTTTTTAAATGTCAGTCTTTTTTTGTTTATAGCGCAAAAAATAAAAACCGCAGAGATGATCAAATACCACCAAAAGAAAGCTCTATTTGTGGGAAAAAAGGACGTCAATTTTGTTTGGGAACCACGTCGCACGACCGCACAATTGTCATTCAAACCGTGACAGTGCTGAAAGCTGAAAATTGGCCTTGGCAGCGAGTGGGTGAAAATGCCCGGTATTGAAGGGGTTAAATATAAAGCCTATTAGGACACACACACACACACACACAGAGATATGACTTCCAATGTGCTGCTGGCTCCTGGTTTAGGTGAATCGTTCTCCTCAAACCCCCCCTCCCACTGCCACCATAATCTTCAGGTACGGCAGGGGTTAATAGAGCCAAGGGTCCTGTCGTATGCACTCGTCAAGTATGCAGGCTGTTTTGGAACTACATTTCCCATGATGCTCACCTACACTGCATAGTGCATGAGCATCATGGGAAATGTAGTTCCAAAACATCTGGGGTGCCAAGGTTCGCCATCACTGCTATAGGAGTACATACCTACCAACTTTCTGAGATGGGAATGAGGGACACCTATTAGCAAAAGTATGTAGGCATAGGACACATCCCTTGTCATGCCCCCCTTAAAGGGGAATTGTATAAAATGCTCAAGCCCATGCAGACATCACGTGAACAGATGCTGGTGTGAGACCATCTTGCTGCATCCCCCTAATCATAGTCCAAATGAACCCCCTTCTGCTCAAATCAATTCTTACACAGGCAGGCCTGTGATTTAACATGGTCCAGATTAGGGCTCCAAGAGTCCGACTGAACACCTGGGGCCGTGTCACATGGGAGCTGAAGTCACCTGGTGCGTTTGTCATGAGTGGGTCAACTCCCACTGCCAGGAGGGCGACTCCCTTCCCTAATCACACCTGCTCCTGAGCCAATCAGGTTTGTACAAATAAACTTCTTCCCAAATGAGGCCGAACCTACTGTTTCATATACTCCCAGTTTTAGACAAGGAATAGGCATTAAAAGGCTTTTCTTGAACTTTAGCTAAATAACCAAAGAGAATACAAATGTTCCACAAGCTGGTATTACAATCCAATGTAGATGGCATGAACATCATAAAAGATTATCCACATCCTGGGTATAATAGTAATAAAGTCCCACCGCATGGACAGGGAGGATGCTGTGCTACTACTCATCAAGCAGAATGTCCATAGTGTCTGGGGGCTTCCCTCCCCCTCTTATCGCTCCATTGAAGACCACCATTAGCTCCACCTCACCCTATATAAAAGGGACAGGGCTGGGCTAGTACAGAGAGCAGGGCACACCTTCCAAGGGTAGAGGCCACACATTAAAGAGGAACACTTGCCTACACACTGTACAATAGCTTCCATATAATTGTATAAAGCCTAAAGAGGGAATCTAAGACATTCTGAAAGCTTGCATCTTTAACCACTTCAGCTCCAGAAGTTTTTACCCCCTTCATGACCAGACCATTTTTTTGCTATTCAGAACTGTGCTACTTTAACTGCCAATTGCGCAGTCATTTAACGCTGTACTTCAATGAAATTTATCTATTTTTTCCCCACAAATAGAGCTTTTTGTTTGGTGGTATTTTATTTTATTTATTTTTATTGAATAAATGAAAAAAGATTGAAAATTTTGAGAAAAAAACTATATTATTTTTACTTTTTGACATAAAACATATCCAATAATTGTATTTATTTTTTTTAAATCAAATTTCTTCATAAATTTAGGCCAAAATGTATTCTGTTACATGCCTTGGGTTAAAAAAAAAAAAAAAAACTAGATTTTAATTACCGTATATACTCGAGTATAAGCCAACCCGAATATAAGCCGAGGCACCTAATTTTACCACAAAAAACTGGGAAAACGTATTGACTCGAGTATAAGCCTAGGGTGTCCACCTGCATGCCTCACTGTGCCTCACTTTGCCTCACTGTGCCCATGTGCATGCCTCACTATGTCCATGCCTCACTGTGTCCATGACTAGACTGACATTTAACATGGGAGTCTATGGAAGGGGTGCCTGGCTTTGGAAAATCGGTGCTCCTCGGCCGTAGGTCCTCCAGACAACAAACTATGCACACTTGTAGAGGAGACATGGGGCTACATGTGTGCCAAGTTTTGGGTCCAGGGGACCTAGGACCGGCCAGTACCGGGTCCCCAAAATTACCGGAGAAATTACCATTTAACATGGGATTCTATAGAAGGGGTGCCCAGCTTTGAAAAATTGGTGGCCGTAGATTCCCCGGACAACAAACTTTGCACACTTGTAGAGGAAGAGTGGGGCTACATGTGTGTGGTCCAGGGGACCTACAACCGGCCGGGACCGGGTCCCCAAATTCCGGGAGATCAGGCGCAAAAAGGTGACTTGAGTAAAAGCCGAGGGGGGCATTTTCAGCAAATGTGCTGAAAAACTCAGCTTATACGTGAGTATATACGGTACAAGTATGTCATTAGTAATAGCCAAAATTCTTGAAAGGCATATATTCCAGATGCTTCTTGCAAGAGAGCCCTGCTGACCAGCATTTCGGACATAATTTTCACCTCATGTGAACTGACATAAGTTCCAGGTGAGAGAGTTATCAGAGAGAATCTCTGGACCCATCCACGCGGAAATGTAACATTTCAGAAAAGAGATCCAGGTGTGGTCTAGCTGAATTTTTTTTTTATCTCAGGGTCCAAGGTTCTTTAGCTATGGGCTTTGCCTAGACCAGCAAGGCTTGGCAAACATCCATGGATGCAATAGTGGCTTGCATGGCAGCACATGTCAAGGAGAATGCATTAAAGAGGGTCTCAGACTTTTTGAACACTAGTACATCGACCACTGGGCTGAAAGAGTCCTAATCAAATGAGACACAACAGGGTCCACCCACTTTTTGGGAAGCCGTCTTTCTTTTGGATGTTGTTGCATAAACCTCTTAGAGTCAACACTTTGTCCGAATAAGCCCAGTCCTTGTATAGGTCCTCCTTCATGTGAGGAAGCTAGCCGGTTTTGGCTTTGTATGGCCCCTGCCCTGTTACTTAAGGTCAGGAAGGGTTCTAGTAGTGACAGCTGCAGATATTTACAGACCATGTCCGAAAAAATAAACACTCAAAATGGCCCCTTGGGAAAGTTTGAGATTGGGAAACGTTGGAGGCCAGAATTCTTCTGTGACAGCGGCACCTGCTACCTCAAACCCTTTTTCGTCTTCCTCCTCAACTTCTTTCCACTAGTCTATTTTTAATTGGCTTGCCAATCTGCCAATTGTTCGAGCAACGTGGTGACGGTAGTAGAAAATTCCTGTTTGGAAAGGTCATGGATGATGGGGGCCCCTGAAAGAATGAGTGAAAAACTGCATCAAAGCCAGTCTGTTGCTCCAGAAATGAGTTAGTGGAAGGACAACTATCTCCAACTGTAATAAGGGGGTAAGGCCCCCATGATTCAGATCTGCCATGCTCACGGTACCTGTAACAGGCACAGTCTCACAGTTCCAAACAAACGTAAGGGAAGGCTTCCAGTGTCCCACCAACTGGAGGCCAGAGATGCCATGGTCGCAATGCGGCATATGCTGTGCTTCTCTGGAGCTGCCATAGGTGCCTCCTGTGGGATCGGTTCCCAGTCCAGAAAGGGCAGAATCCAAGATGGCATTTGCTCATGCACAGTGTGCCATGCTGGGCTGCACTGAGCATTAGCATAGATGGGAAGGCTGTACCTATGCAGTACATCAGCTAGATCAAACATGCACAGTAGGAAGCGGGGCCACACCTGTGCAGTGCACCAGAGACCCTCAAGTGCCACAGCCTGGGTGGCATGCTCATGCCCAGCACCTAAACTGCCTAGACAGACTGCCAGAGTGATTGGCACAGTGCTACGTGGGGCACCATCTGGCAATGCCAGCTGACTGCTCCCTGCAGCTTCCATGCCCAGGTTCCTCACAGCCACAAGGGCAGGACTGGGGGACCTCAGGTAGTGGAAATCTACTCTGAATTCAGTCTTAACAGCTCAATCTTCACCTTTCAAGGTCATACTTTGCAGGGTCTTCAGGGACTGAGCTCCACAGCAGCAGACAACACCCTACAGTATATAGCAACTCAGCAGCTAACTTACTTGATGCAACAGCTTGCCAGGGCCAAGACCGGGGTCCCAGTATGGTTCCTCCCAAGATCAACAAGACCCGTAGGGACCATTCTGGATAAATGTAGCTGCTCTTGGGCACAAAGGCTCAGCAGACAAATTTATTTTTCTGCATAGAGTGGAGATGGATTAGAACACCTGTCAGGTTTTTTTATTGCTGTCTGTGCCCCTGTAAAGGGAATTCACCCTCTCCATGTCATTTTTACCCTTATCACTGAGAGTGAAAGAAAATCCCACATTTTGTATTGTCACCAGAACAGGAATAGAGGAAAAAACTTCCAAAGGTGACACTAGTTTTGGTGACCCTGACAAGATGAGCCACCAAGAATGGAAAATTGCTGTAGCATGGGTAAAAGTTTTCTGAGGAGAGAACAGAATTATTCCCGCAATAGTCCTTGCGGATACAGCTGACATAAAAGTAATTTCTCAGAAGGCAGCCTAGCATTGTAACCCTCTAACAGGAAATTACATTCAGCAGAGAGCTCTGGCAGGATCAACAGGCATTTAATAGGATTTGCAAGGGGAATATCAAAGTAATGAATACACATAAGAAAACCTTTTCTGCTGAACAACATATCAATTTCTAATAGTTCCAATTTAAGTTTTGGATAGAGTGTGGGAATATAAAAACCCCTATCAAGTGTCTTTTTGTGATCTGTGTCCTATTGGGGAAATTTAGCCCTCTGTTCCTCTGATCATTGTCACCAGGAGAGAAAGTCATCAGAGAAATCCAAATCTCTAATTGTCACCAGAACAGGAATCATCTACCTATTTTAGTGACAATTGACAGGTGATTTCTACTTACGGTATATTTAAAAAAAAAGCAAACAAAGAAACCTCTAACAAAGGTTTTAACTATTCCTTAGGCCCCTTTCACACTGGGGCGTTTTTCAGGCATTTTAGCGCTAAAAATAGCGCTGTAAAAACGTCTGAAATAATCCTGTCCCAGCATTCTCAATGTGAAAGCCCTGAGGGCTTTCACACTGAGGCGTTGTGCTGGCTGTGCGTTGGAAAAAATCCTGCAAACAGCTTTTTTGGAGCATCTTTGGGGCGCATAAAATAGCGCTGTAAAAATGCCTATTCCCATTGAAATTAATGAGTACCGCGGTAAAAATGCCCAGAAGCTGTGGGAAGGTCACATGACCGCAGCAGAGTGGAGGATTGTGGGATAATAAGAAATCCTTTTTACCACTAAAAACGTGGTAAAAACGCACAGGCGTTAGCGCTATTTTTAACGCTAATGCGGTAAAAACGCGGTAATAACGCTAATCATTTTTAGCGCGTTATTGCAATGCCTCAGTGTGAAAGGGGCCTTACGGTTATTCAATTCTCAATGAATGGTCTTCTGTATATTAATATATATATATATATGCACACACAGTATATACACTGTATATATGTATCTATCTATCTCTCAGTATAAAACAAACACTATGATCCATCCCAAAAAAACACAGGTAGGATAAGCTGACCTTCAAGTGGTATTAAACCCACAACCTAAAATGTATTATATTGCAGCTTACCAATCATTAGATGTGATGGCTGCATCAGTTTCCTCTTTTTTTTTAGGCTTTTTTTTCCCCCTCTGTTTTCGCTTCCCTCTGTTTGGTTGGGGATGTGGCCAGTAACACATCTCCTGTATTAGAGTGCCGCCACTCTGGATGAAGGAGCACAGGGTAACCTTTGGACAGCAGCATTATTAATCTGGGGGGATGGGAGTATGAAATGGACTAGCAGATTTAGATACACTAGCAAACTGAAGCCAAACTCCAGCTCACAGCTTTTTTGTTTTGTGGATAAAGGTTTTAAATAAATCATAATACAAGCTGATTATTGTAAACACCTCTGTCAGCATAAATTGTTTGTCTCAACACTCTAACTGCTACATTTGCAGGAGAGCTTTTTCTATTGAAAAACAACAGACTTACTGGCAGGATCACCAGGTGAAAATAAAAGTCTAAAAAAGAAAACAAATGCAGTCATCACATATGAATTGGTAAGCTGAAATATAATAAATGTTTGGTTTTGGGCTTAATACCACTTTCGGTTTTATAAAATGCCTGCCTTTTTGTTTAGGGGTATCAACTGTGCTGGAAAAACATGTCTAATCCGTCATGATTTAGCCTGCAGTTTTCCTGCCTGTGTATTCTTACCTTCTTGCTGCAGTGTTTCTCCTAGTTCTCTGATTCCTTCACATGTGTTATTGGCTTCTGTGCTCACCTATGGGGGTCCCTGCTATTCTCTGGGTTTATATTTCCTTCCCTTCCATCACTTCCTGACCCGTCTCCCAGTTTGCTTCCCTATATACACAGTGCTGTGAAAATGTAATTGCCTCTAAACTTAATAACTGGTTGTGCCACCCTTGGCGGCAACAACTGCAATTAAGCGTTTGGGATAACTGGCAATGAGTCTTTCACATCGCTGTGGAGGAATTTTGGCCCACTCTTTTTTGCAGATTTGTTTTAATTCAGCCACACTGGAGGGTTTTTGAGCATAAACGGCCTGTTTAAAAGTCATGCCACAGCAACTCAATCAGATTTAAAGTGTTACTAAACCCACAATTGTAAAATCAGTCTGTATATTCAGTCAAGCATGCTTGTTATACTCACTGTGGAACCACAATGGTTAATCCTCTGCATTCTGTAAAAAGGCTGTTTGATCTTGGCTCCTCCTCCTCTTCTTCCAGTGTCCCCGAATCATTTCCTGATAACGCGGACTCTTTTGAGTCACTCTGCACATGCTCAGTTTGCTGTGTAATGCTAGAGATTTTTTTTTTCTTTGGAGGGTGCATGTGATCGGCACAGGGCCAATCAGCACTGTCCAGACAGAGGGTCAGGGGTCCTCAAGTCTCAGGACAATCAGGGGAGAATGAATACTCCTCCTACAAGCTTTAACCATTGCTCTGCTGGACCCCCATAGAAGTCACAAGACTGCTGTAACTGCTGATGAAAAAAGGTATTTAGCAGTTCATATATACTAAAAGTATTTCCATGTTTTGTGTACTGTGGGAGACCAGATATAGTGAATGTAGAGTCCTGGGTTGAGTAACACTTTAAGTTCGGACTTTAACTAGGCCGCTCCAAAACCTTAATTTTGTTTTGTTTTTTTAGCCATTCAGAGGTGGACTTGCTGGTGTGTTTCAGATCATTGTCCTACTGTATAACCCAAATGTGCTTGAGCTTGAGGTCACAAACTGGTGGCAGGACATTCTCCTTCAGGATTTTCTGGTAGAGCTCAGAATTCATGGCTCCATCAATTATGGCAAATTGTCCAGGTCCTGAAGCTGCAAAGCAGCCCCAGACCATCACATTACCACCACCACCACCACGTTGGATTGTTGATATGATGTTCTTTTTATGAAATGCAGTGTTAGTTTTACGCCAAATGTAACGGGACGCACACCTTCCAAAAAGATCAACTTTTGGCTCATGAGCCCACAGAATATTTGCCCAAAAGTCTTGGGGATATTTAACATGTTTTTTGGCAAATGCGAGACAAGACTGTGTGTTCTTTTTGGCCAGCAGTGGCTTTCGACTTGGAACTCTCCAATGGATGCCATTTTTGCCCAGTCTCTTTCTTATTGTTAAATCATGAAGACGACCTTATCTGAGGCAAGTGAGGTCTGCAGTTCTTTAGATGTTGTTCTGGACTTTTATGACCTCCTGGATGAGTCGTCATTGTGCACTTGGAGTAATTGTGGCAGGCCAGCCACACTTGGGAAGGTTCACCAGTGTTCCAAGCTTTCTCCATTTGTGGATAATGGCTCTCACCAGTGGCGGCTGCCCAATTAGGGGTGCACGGGGCTCCACCCCACCTAGCCATGCGTCCGGCCCCCTGATTTACATATCAGGGCGCTGGACCATGGATTCCAATGGGGGGGGGGTTTTCTTGAAGCACATGATTAGAGCCAGAGGCTCTAATAAGCTTCAAAATAGGGTGGGATCGGGGAGCATAGCACTGCGCCCTGATCCCACCCAGCTGAGTGACACTAGCAAATGAATATTCGTTATTATTCCTCATTCTCCCCCTGGCCAATCAGGAAGCCCCTATTGGCCAGGGAGTCTTAGGACTCCCTGGCCAAGTGTGCCTCAGGACGAACTTCAGGTTTCTGGTCGGCCGGAAAGAGAATGTCTGCTGTGTGCTGCCCAGAGCAGCCCGGCTCTTTTATCATGCCTCCATAAGATATGGCAGCTTTTCTGGTGAATGCCACCATCCTTCTCCCACTGGGGGGTGGATGATGATCGGCAGCGTCTGTCTCCCGCGCGAGGGGGGTGATTATTGGTGGATGTCCCGCCGCCCAGGGGGTGCGGGGGTGCTGATCGCGGCTGAGTGTTTCTTCCCCTGGGTGGCTTGCTGATCACTGTTGTCTGTGTCTGGGGGGAGACATGTTGGTCGAGACGCCCCCCCGCAAAAAATAATGAGCACCAGCCGCCACTGGCTCTTGCTGTGGTTCGCGGGAGTCCCAATGCCTTAGAAATGGCTTTGTAACCCTTTCGAGATGGATACATGTCAATTACTTTGTTTCTCATCTGCTCTTGAATTTCTTTAGATCGTGAAATGATGTGTTGCTTTTTGAGATCACATGCTTCAGACAGCTTTTATTTAAGCGATTTCTTGATTCAACAGGTCTGGCAGTAATCAGGCCTTGGTGTGGCAAGTGAAATTTAGCTCAGCTTTCCAAAAATTGTGGCTAATCACAGTTCATGTATGATTTAGCAAGGGGTGACAATTACTTTTTCACATAGGGCCAGGCACCTTTGGACAGCTATTTTCCCTTAATAAATTAAATCATCATTTAGAGACTGCATTTTGTATTTACTCGGGTTATCTTTGTGTAATATTAAAATTTGTTTAATGCTCTGAATCATTTAGGCTGGATTCACACTTGTGTGGTGCAAATTCCAGCTCTGTTATCTCTGCAAAGAGATAAGAGAGCTGTTCAGCAGATCATCTCGGTTTTAGCTGCAAATTTGGTGACCTGGGAGAGGGGAGGGGGAGGGGCGAAGTGGAGTGAGGAGAAGGAGAGAAATCCTGTTGAGAACTGAACACACCTGCGAATCAAATGCGTGCCCATAGAAGATAATGGGCCTGAATTCGCACCTGAGCTGCACCGCAATGCCTAGAAAACGCATACGTTTTTTGGGCAATGCGCAGTGCAAATGCTTTGCACATATGTGAACCAGCCTCATTAAAATCAATGTATTTTATAATGTTATGCGAATTGGATGCGGTGTAAGCATAGGGGTGAACAGGGCCTTAAGTGTGACAAATATGCAAACAAAACAAAAAAAATCAGGAAGGGGGCAAATACTTTTTCACAGCACTGTACATGTGCTCAGTCCAGCTGTAAGATGGGAAGCAGCTCTCATTGTCTGAACACTGTTTGTTTAAAATTAAATATTTAACTGTCATTCTGCTGTTTGGCCACAAGATGCCGCTGTTTTTTTCTGACACAGCTAACGGCTGTTTGGACAGAGATTCATAAAAGAGAGAGAGCGAGCAGGCAGCCATTTTTGAGAAGGAGTTTTGTGCAGAGAATCCTACAGCATCCAGGTGTGGAAACAGACCTTAGTGACCAGAACTGCAGCTGAGTGAAGCTACTTGTGTCCAAGATCCTGATCCTGTCCAGAGGAACAAGGAATTGCTTACAGGAAGACGGATGAGAGCTGAGGAACAAAACAATATACACTGCAGGACCGCATACTTATTGGAGAGACATTTTGTTCAGGTCAGAGTCACCAGCGGATGCAGAGCAGACCCGGGTCGGTAAGATCGTGCATGCACCCCATACTTTGTTGGCGCCTAGAGACAGAGACCAGGCCTGTAGATAGTTAGTAGGGTCTCTGTTTGTGTCAGGCCACAATTGTTGCTACTGTTCACTACAGGGACTCCATAACCTAAAGTGACGCTTCACAATTGGAGAGCTGATGAACTTTTTTACAAACTCAAGATAGACTGGCGTCATGCTCAGGAGGAACACGCAGACGCATGATACAACACCGGTTAAGGGAGGGAGAATTACGGTAGAGCTTTGTAAGTTTGTAAACTGTTGTGCTGCACCGCAGGCTAGCCCCGCACCACACACCCATACAGTTATTCTTGTGTTGTTTTTAGAGTATTAACAAGTAAGGTGTGGCGGTTTGGTTGTGCCCACCAGTAGGCAAATTACTTTGTCTCTCTCCTGCATCCTACGTAGAGCGCCTCGCTGTGCAGCATAAGCGTCCCAGCCTTCAGGCTGGGTGTCTGTAAATTTATTGTATGTTCCCAGAATTGGCGGTTGGGTTCATTTACCAGCGTCTAAGTAAAATTCAGTTTTAACAAGAGCTGGTGGTGGAGTAGTTTTCCATGTTCGTGACTTCGCTGTATCCTGGGAGCCCACCCCGGTACACGTTCTACACAGCCTGTGTTGCCTGAGCAACTTCCCCATTCTTCGAGCTTCCATCTGCTTACTACTTTGTTTATGCTGTCTGATTACCTGTGTACTGATCTCGGCTTTGTCTACTGTCTGTGACCCACCCTGTCCTTGGCTTGTTTCCTGGTTTTCCCTTCAGTCTCCGACTATTGTACTCTGCACATGCAAAGTGGTCTCCTCAGTCTCAACTGGGCACATCTGGGAGCTGTGGCCTTGTTTCCAGCTTACTGCTAGGCCACCCCCACTATCAGAGGACCTGGAGAAGAAGCAGGCTGGGGCTTATAGTCCACACCCTGGGGAACCCCAGATGGCAAACTACAAGGGCTCACTATCACAGACTTCGGAATCCAATCCATGAAGGCCACAGGTCTCAACTTACAGGACTTAAAAGGAGCTGCTGACAGCTTGGTGCCAGATACCACAGCATAACTTCAGAGTTCAAGTGGAGTCCATGCCTTGACAGGTCAGAGCTATTTGGGCAGCAAAAGGGGGACCTACTCAGTATTAGGTGGGTGGTCAAAGTTATTGCTGATCAGTGTATGTACCCTTTGGCAATGCTATTTTGTGGGTAATCTATTTTTAAATACCGGATCTCCATTTTAAAATGACACTAAACAATATCCTTATAAACAATCCATACACATCCACTTCTTAATGGAATTCCCTATCTTAATCCTCCCCTTGCTCGCTCTCGTGATGGACCATGGATTATAGGATTTGTGATGTGAAAAGAGCAGTGCACCTGAATAAGGTGCACTGCCTGTACTAAACAAATGGAAGGCAATGAGGGAAAAAAAGCGATTTGGAAGCTCACAGAGGATGTTACAAGCTAAAAAAAAAAAAACACAGTAAGAAATAATTTCATGAAAAATAGGTTACATGACTATTAAGTAGTGGATGTGTATGGATTACTTTTAAAGAATAAGGATATTGTTTGAAATCACTAAGTTTTTTTGGCCATACTTTTCTTGTGAATCACAGAAAGTGCACTTACTTGTGCTCTCCTGTGACCCAGAGTCAGCTGACTGATGGTTAGCTCTGAGCAGAGAGCGGTGACTAAGAACTGAGTGATCAGTGGTCAGGTGATCCCTCAGTTCTTGGCCTTAGATCCGGCGGGGGACACAACATCAGACTGATGCTGTAGGATGGAGGTGAGTAAATAATATTTTTTTTCTTTTTAACAACCCCAAGCTTCTCTTTTAAAGGTCCGTACACACGAAAATAAAAATCGGAAGTAAACTTTTGTACGACGAACGATCGGACGATTTTCTGATTGTTAGTAAAGTGCTTTCGACAGCCGATTCAGACTTTTTGGACGACAAAAACTGAAGGAGCTGGCTATAAAAATGTTATCCTACGTGAACGTAACGTCCAATTTTTGTTTAATTAAAGAATACATACAAAGCAATTCAACACATTTCATCACTTCTGAAGTTGTATTCTGTTGTACAAACATTTTCGTATGTTGAGTAACCACTTCACTTTCGATATGAGATGAGCATGCAACAAAAAAACAAATATTCATCCAATAATCTGATCATGTGTACCAGGCTTAAAGGGACACTAAAGGTTCCAGTTTTTTGGAAAAAAAAATAACAAACATGTTATACTTCCCTCCACTGTGCAGCTCGTTTTGCACACAGTGGCCCTGATCCTGGTCTTCTGGGGTCCCTCGGCAGCTGTATCGGCTTCTCCCCGCAAGGACTCCACACCTTCATACGAGCGAGCTCACATGGTGTGGAGTTATTGCAGGCGCGCTCCCGTGATACAGCGGCGACCATAGCCGCCGACTGCATCACTCGGCCCCGCCCCCGGCGCACCGCATCATTGGATGCGATTGACAGCAACGCCAGCCAATGGCTGCGCTGCTTTCAATCCATCCACTGTAGCCAATTCACGCCCAGGCTCAGGAACGAGGAGGATGACGGGGGCGAGCGCGGGACCTTCGAGGGGTCAGGTAAGTAAAACGGGGGCTCGGGGGGGGGGGGGGCGGTATTGTCGGATGTTTTTTCACCTTAATGCATAGGATGTATTAAGGTGAAAAAACATGTACCTTTACAACCCCTTTAAGTGTCCCAAGTTTTGTAACTTTTTTCTTGAAACATTCTTGGTTTTCAGTACTGATCTACATTACAAAACCTTGTTTTTTGAGAAGGCATATATAGTTTATCATCTACTTGTATTCTAGCCCTGTTCCCATATCTGGGATTAGAGCCACTACATATTCCAAATCAAAAAGTAAAGACTGCACTTTTACATTTAAACATCTGTAGATAAAGGATGATATACAGTTCATGAATGATATTTCATATATTCATATATGTAGTGCTCATGACAACAAATCCCAGAAAAGTCATAAATCAAACTCAATGTGACTTTCACCGCAGTGCTCACTGGTATGATTGACTGGTGACTCACCTGTAAGCACTTCGGTGGAAGTCACGTTGAGTCTGTTTTATAACTTGTTGTCACAAGTGCTACATATCTGGAATATCGTATGTGCGGTCATTAGCATAGAAATAATGTTGAAAGAAACCGGTCATGGAAGAAGTATGAAATTTGCATTTTGCTCCAGAATAAACCATGTGTTTCTACAACGAAAAGATCTCTCCCTTGTCAACTCAGTTTCCATCCTTGCAGTTCCTTAGTCAGATCACGACCCGATCATGGTCACCTGCCGCTCTTTTTTATGCAAGCCATCATACTCTCCTTGGAATATGAAAGACTCTCTACTTTCCGTTTCTGCCCTACAGACTGATCTTCTGCAGAAATCCACAAAATATTTTGCTCAGACTCCATATCTCCAGCAGTTACGCTATGGGAGGCCTATAAGACAGACAGTGATGCACGCCATATAATACAACTTGCTTCCAAATGTAAAATTCAGAAACAGAGGCAATTGGAGCGCCAGCTTGATCAAGCTTTGGCCCTATTAAAGCATTCACCCACTCTTCAGAACCGTAGGGCCTTGGACCAGGCTTGGCGGAATGGACTCTCCGTTGGACCTGCCAGAAGTGGTACGCTAAATCGAACAAACCCAACACAATGTTGGCCAACTGACTAAGAACGTTTTCCTCCAAACATTCTCCAATTACTGTTCGCACTAGATGTGCTATCCTAACTAGTAATCCTGTTAGATACTTTAGCAATCAATGACTTTCTTTCAAGCCTTTCCCTAGCCAAATTGACCTTTATGCAATGGATTTCAGCACTTTATAGTGTTCCGCAGGCTAAGGTGAGATATTACAGGTTTGAGTCTCCTTTGTTTCCTATCCAGAGAGGTTGCCTCCTCTCACCTTTGTTGTTTGTAATGGCTATTGAGCCTTTGGCTTAGGCTATACATTTGTAGAAAAGGAGAGCTGTGGGACTTTGAGTGAGGCAACCGTCATGTCAGATATAAACATGCACGAGGTGGGTGGAGACCCACTGCTGATGGCTCCTCCACATGCAGCTGGGAATCCCCTCCCCACCTCCCTTGTGCAGTATGGCCAATCAGGCATGACGTTAACGGGGCCCCTCCCTTGGAATGGGAGTATATAGTAGCCTTGGAGGAGCCAATGGTTCATTTGCTTGACTCAAACACAAGGACAGCACACACTGAATCCACACATAGGTTACCTTCGTTGGGAGCTCAGCAACCTTTTTTTGGTATGTTTTATTTCACATACACCCCCTTATGTAGTCCCCTTGTGGAAACACATTGATATTTTGCCATGATTTCACACACTTTACACTTTTACACATTCAATTAATCTTCCCCTTTTTGATACACATTTTTTCCAGGAACACTATGCACTTTTTGTGCACACATAGTCCATTGGATCAGGCTGTGACCAATGTGTTATGTTCTGGGCGCTGTTCTTCATCCTTGGAGGGTTCACCCGTCTCAACCCCGGGGGAGACATCATGCCTGTCACCCCCATCTTCCCTGGCGGACACCGGGCCTGGCCTTGGGGCTGTGCAGTGAGTATCCCAGATTGTCCCCACCTTGTTGGGACACAGTTTCTCTGTCCTCCCTTATTCTAAGGGTATCATCATTAATCCTTGTCCCTTTCCTTTCCAGTATATTATGTTATAACACTCCTGATGAATGGCTGTAATGCCAGGAAACACATTGAGTGCCACTAGATGCCCTAAGTTACCTGTCCCTACAATGTTTTTTAACCCATTTATCTTACTATGTACAGTTATTATGTTGAATTCCCATTTGTATTGCATGCGATATAGCAGCATCGTTAGTGTAAGTCATGTGACTACCTATTTATTTGATACAATATTTTTCTACAATGTAACAATAAATCATGTACTGTAAATTTGATGTTTCTGTTTATATCGGACATGGCGGTTGCCTCACTCAAAGTCCCACAGCTCTCCTTTTCTACAAATTAATTTAGGGATGGAGGTCGCCATGTGTGCTATAGTGTTCGTCAGGTCATATCCAATTCACAGTTTTGAGGCTATACATTGCCATACTGATCTTAGAGGCTTGGAGGTATCAGGTTCTTCCCAGGTCTCAAATTTTTGCAGATGACATTTTATTGTCTATTACTTTTCTTCGTCTATCCTTGCCAAACCTCTTTCGATTTCTAGATATATATGCCTCCCTTTCAGGCCTACATGTCAACCCTACTAAAATCTGAAGCCATGTCGGTAACCCTTTCAGCAATGCTTTTTTCTTCCAATGGTCTTCCACTTTATTGTATCTGGGTGTCTGCTTTACGCCAACATACAAGGCTCTATACCAGGCTAACTGCCCTCTCCTACTTTGGAAATTGTCTTCCGTGCTTGATTCATGGTCTCATTTTCTTGTTATGGTTCAGCAGAATTAATGCTGTCCGGATAATATAGCTTCCCAAGTTATTGTATGCCCTTCGAGTCCTTTCAGTTCCCATCCTCTCCCACATACTCCAAATTCATCAGCAGAAAATCCTAAACTTTAATTGGGGTTCCTCTCAGCCTTGTATACATAAACAGATACACTTCACGCGTAAAAACATCCGGTGGATTGTCTGTCCCTAACCTACAAGCTTACTATTAGGCAGCAAACATTGTCCATCCCTCACACCTGTACAACATTTCCCATTTACTACATTGGGCCTCCTTAGATCTTATCGAGGTCCATCTAGTCCCGCTGGCCTCATTACCATGGCTCCCCCGACTTTCCGACCTAAATCCTTTAATCCGATTCTGGCCTTTACGCTTCAGCTTTCAGACTCCATTAAATACTCTGCTGGCTTAATCTCCTTATTATATTTGCTCCACTGTCCCTTGTTTCCTCTAGGCCTTGATCATCTAACCCAATTTGACTTATGGACCAATCATGGTTTTGATAATGTCCATCCCCTTCTCACCCCTATGCGTATACTTGCCTTCGATACCCTCAGATCTTCCATTGCAAGAGAATTTTCGCTATATGCAGCTTAGACACTTTGTTTCTTAACTTCATCGTACGCAAACTTTACCTTATAGCTTGAAGTCTTTTGAAAGTATGTGCAAATCATGCCCATACTCTTCAGGTATCATCTTGCTCGTATGCTCCGCTATTGTCTCTCGGCAGGTCATAACACAGAATATTGCTAAATGTTCCAAGAACATATTCATTTTGGAAAATGCGTACAAAATATCGCACCGCTGGTACTATACCCCAGCTAGAGCTGGGCGATTTTGGCCCAAAAAAAAATCTGCGATTTCAACAAAAAAAAAAAAAAAAAACTTGATTCGCGATTCGAATCCATTTTTTTTTTTTTTTTATGATGGACACTGCTAGGGTTGTCCCGATACCGATACTAGTATCGATACCGTGCATTTGCCTGAGTACTTGTACTCAGGCAAATGCTCCCGATGCTTCACCCGATACTTGTATAGTCAGCAGTGATCAGTGCGGTGGGGGAGTTACAAGCACCGATCACTGCTGTATATATTTAAACATAGTTTCTCCGCTTCTCTCTCTCCCCCCCTCGCGGCTTTCAGCTGCTTTAAAATCAGCGGTGATCGGTGCTTGTAACTCACCCACACATGATCACCGCTGATTGTCCCCGTATCCTCCTCCAGCCCCCTCCGTTTTGCTGCAGTCTCCCCTCCGTGCTGCCGTCTCCCCTCCGTGCTGCCGTCCCCCTCCACCCCCTCGATCTGTCAGGATTGAGAGCAGAGGTAAGAGCCGGTAAATCCAGTTCCTTACTGTTTGGAATGTACAGAGTCAGTGATCACTGACTCTGTCCATTCACATAACTGAAACATCGTAAACTGTGTTTACAATGTTTCAGTTTATGAATGGAGAGGAGCCGCTGTCTTCTCTCCATTCATTTTCAGCGCAGCTGAGGCCGCTGAGAAAGGGACTGGGGAATCTGTGTCCCTAGTCCCTTTCCCTGTCTCAAAGGGGAGATGACAGAGGTCTGTTAAGACCCCCGATACCTCACCAAAGCCCCCCCAACAGGGCTGATAAACCCCCCCCTATTAAAAAAATAAAGCATTGTAAAAAATAAAAAATAAATAAAAAAAATTGTAAAAAAAATAAAAAATAAAAAATTGTAAAAAATTAAAAAAAACTACTGACACATGTGCCACTGTCACATGAGATTTAAAAAAAAGTATCGGTAATCGGCGAGTACTTGAAAAAAAGTATCGGTACTTGTACTCTAAAAAAGTGGTATCGGGACAACCCTAGACACCGCGCCAGTGATAAGGAGCTGCGGGCAGGAGTTTTTAGGCGAGGCCGCAGCTTCGGCCTAGTCTGCCACGATCCTGGGAAAAGGCCGGGGACTAGGCCGAAGCCGCTGCCTCGCCTAAAAAATCCTGCCCGCAGCTCGCCGCGATCCTGGGAAAAGGTCGCGAGGCCGCGGCGTCCGGCCTCACAGCCTTTTCCCAGGATCGTGGCGAGCAGGATTTTTTAGGCGAGGCCGCAGCTTCGGCCTAGTCCGCGGAGCGTCGGTCTTTTGGGAAAAAATAAAAAATCGATTTGGTCAAAATCTGAATCGATTTGACCTCACAACTCGATTCAGCCAGATTCACCCCAGCCTGATTCGCACGCATTATTCCACAGTAAACAGTATTCTCCATTATGCTTTTGTGGTTGTGCCCAAACAGGAACGATGGCGCACATTTGGTGGACGTGTCCAAAGGACTGTGGATCAGGGTTTATGCGCTACTACGTACATTACTTCACTCCAATCTTAAAAACAAAAACCCACTTCATAAACCAATCGACTCTCCCTTCGGCTCAGAAAGCCAATTGGCTGCACACCTCTTTACAGCTACTAAATTAAAAATAGCTGCGGCCTGGAAAACACCTACCCTTAGTTTTGAGGTGGTAAAACAATGCATGAATGACATTATGATTAACGAAAAGTTGACAGCCATCTTGGCAGATTTAAGTTCCCCTGGACCTGACATCCCTGGATTGAGTATGCACATCCATCTAGATTTGATCACCTTCTTTTACATATCTGATCCTATGCTTATCAAGATTCCCCCGGACCTCTCCTTTTCTTCTCCCCCCCCCTTTTCTATTCTGACTTCCCCTCTATTCTTTTTTTTTTTTATTGTCTGATTTAACGGTAAAGGTATCCTTTGGTTTAGGCTGTCCATTTTATAGAATTAGTCGCTCCCCATTTATTTCTGCTGGAGACTATCTGCTGCTATTTACACCTGGGTCTTTACTTGACCACTTTGTGTTTTTAGCATTGAATCCTACGCAGCAGCCTTTAGATTGTGTGTTTGTTCTTAAGTGGTTGTAAACCCCCTTCATGAAATTTGCACATATAAATGTAATGTTTAGTTATCTCTCTCCAAAGTTCTAAGTCCTATGTCTTTCTGCTGCTCCATTCCTCTGTTATCAGCAGAGTCACTTCTGACTAGTTCTCCTACACACAAGATAACAGCAGCTGAAAATTTGTGTCTGGGAAGGTGCTTAGAGGGAGATAAGCAAAGAGCTTGTCTATTTAGACTACAGCTCTGCATATTCCTCAGTTCCTGTGCCTATGTGGAGTGGGGGTGCATGCCTTTCCTCCAATCAGCTCATACACAGTGTAAACCAGACTCCACGCCCACTGCTGAGAGAGGAAACCCTAACACAATCTGCACTTTCCAAAGAATGTAGAAAGGGAAAGACAGCAGATACACATGTAAAACTTATGTAGGGAGATTTGTTTAATCTCTGTGCATCATCTGAGGCTGTTCATTTCACTTGGTATATGTGAGGGTGTACTACTACTTTAAATGTGTTTACATATGTATTTTTGGTGTACCATCTTTGGTCATGTCCCTGATACCTCATCCAGTTGATGTATATGTTTTCTACTACTTGGAATGTTGACATGGCCTCTGTTGGCTTTTTTCTGTATGTACACTGCGTAGTGCAACACTATACGCAGTGCAGGGACTCGTCCTTCTCATTAAGTTTTAAAAACTCACCTCCACTGTATTAGGATAATGCTGTAAATCAAGGCTTAAACAGTGAGCGCATGAGCTTATGTTGACATTGAGAAGAAAATAAGAGATTATACATTACATCTGGCTAGACAGGATTGGCAACTATGACAAAACACGTGTACTGTACATTAGAAAGAGTCACAAACACACAATTAAAGCTCCAACTTGTTATTTTACTGTACCTCCACCAAATTGCAGAACATATCACATTCAAGTTATAGAGTCTTGAATCAAGAGGTAAACATTTCACAATTAGGCTTTTCAACAAGACAGCGTGCAATGTGCACCAACCTATAAAGACCAATCAAAATTCTACGTTTACTGACCTGAAATGTAGGTTCACTGAAATGAGATAGGACCCTATTTGCAAGTCTTTTAAGGTGAAGGAAAATGTTAGAAGGGTTTAAAAAATCTAAAAGGCTTACTTCTATGCTTGAATGGCATATTAGTTCATCATTGAACTACATCTAAAGCCAAATGGAAATGTTTTTTTTTTATTCTCTTCTTTCGTTTTCTGTTTTTTAGGCTTTATTCTGTTATTTTCACCAGGTGACCTGACCAGTAACACTTCCTCCCAGAGTGTATTCTTTCTATGGAGGAGTAACAGACACCCATGGGCAGCAGCATGGTATGGGGAGGAGGAGGGGGGGGGGTAGTATTTGATAGGCTATTAGATAAAGTTGGTCTTGACATAAGCGATTAATAAATTAAAGCATAGATCCAGCTAACACTTTCTAGTCAGTTGCAGAAAATGTTTATTTTTTACTGTTATATAAAAGTTTTAACTAAATGAATAAAAGTTGTCGGTTGTAAGCACCACTGTCAATGTTACGTGGTTTGCCTCAACCCCCTAACTTACACTTTTTTGTGGAAGTCAGAGTATAAAACTGATCTGTTACAGAAAGTTTAAAAATATCAAACTTATTAGCCAGATCATCAGGTTGGGAAAAAAAAAAAAAGCGATATTAAACCTAAAATGTATTGTATTATAAATTATTACTGTTATTGTATTATAAACTTATATTGTAGTTTACCAATAAATGGCAGCTACATTCATTTTCATTAGGCCTTTCCCCTCTGATTTCACCTGGTGATCTGGCCACTAACACACCTCCTGTATTAGAGCACCTCCACTCTAGGTGAAGGAGCACAGGGGGCACCTTTGGATAGTAGTATTGTTAATCTGAGGGGAGGGGTGTGTTAGATGTACCAGCAGATTTAGATACAGTAATAAATGTAAGCTGAACTCCAGCTAACACTTTATAAGCAGTTACAGCAAACAGTTTTTTTCCTTCTGGGATAAAGATGTCACATAAATATATCTTTCCACCTGTTGGCTCCCGGGATATAAGCGTCATCAATCCCAGGAGTCAATGGGCATCCTCCACAAGACAAGTGCGCCGCGATTTGTACGCAATACGTATGGGCGTGATCGGGAGGTGCATGCTGGATGGCCAGCAGTACTGTATTCCGGAAGGAGCTACGAGCGGGCTTCAGATGCCTACACTGAAGATGGGAGCGTGCTTGCTAAGGAGGAAACAGTAAATAATTTGCAGAACTATCCAACAAAAAAAAAGTGCATTTACTATATATGCCGGAATATATTATATAAAATGCGACCATCCTGGGAGTGTTTTTTTTTTTTTCTTTTTTTTTAAAAGGCTGCAACTCCACTTTAATAAACACTTCTTTTTTTTTTTTTTTTAAACGACTGCAGCCACCACATGTAAGGATTAGTAAGCTGCAATATATTACTTTTGGATTTAGATACGCTTTAAGCACAACCCTGCTTTGGAAATGGTCAGCATGGTGGACAAATGACTAACTGTTTAACTGAAATGCAGCTTGAATAGATAGCACACATTAATAGGGTCTGTGTAATGCCAGCCTATAGAGAAAATTATGGCAGTTGTCCATCAGCAACATGAAAGGGAATGTGGTAATATATAGAGAAGATATACTAGTCCTTATAGTATAAAACTATGACACCAGTATATGCCCATCTTTGTCAATACATCAGAGTAAAGAAAAGGACTGCAGAATCCAGAAAATAGCAAAATATTTTAAAGAGTCTTAAATGATGAACATCTGTGGACTTTGGAAATGAATGCTGATAGGTGGTGGCAGAATTTCTGAGGCACCGATGAATGTCACAGCTACTAGTCTGCAGTTTTTCATGGTCAAATGCTTCGGCTGTTCACCTCCTTGGCATATACTTCAGAGTGAGCCAAGGGGAATTCACATTATTGGCCATAGTTATCTTTCACAGTTCCTCATAGTTAGTTTCTTTGTTCATCAGTCATGTCTCCTCATCCTCCTCGTCATCACCTCCCCTGAGTAACATCTCCATATCCGTACTGAGAGACATTCTGTGTTCCTTGTGGCCGTCCTCTCCTGGGTAAGAAGACATCAGTACTTTTTTATAAAAAGTTAAGATCATGCACTACAAATGTGTCCAAAAGTCTGATAAGTGCCCTTTGCTCACATCAACAGAAGGTACAGTAAAAATAACAAATGTGTCCTTTCACCTGTAGTGTATTAACCTAGAAGCACTCACCTCTGAGCACTTCTAAAAGACCCCTGATGTCCCATGAAAGAGGAATGCACTATGTTATCACATAGGAAGCTTCGCAGCCCCCCCTTGTGATAGCCATAAGGTTGTTAAATTAAATGTTTAATAAAATAAAATGTAAAAACTCAAAAACATTTTAAAAGCCCCCCCCCCCGCCATCACATACATTTGAATGCCCGCATGCATCAGATGCGCACACGTATAAACAAACAACAGTTGTGCAACACATATTAAGCATCACCGCCAAGGTAAAAAAAATAAAAAATAGTTCTAGGGCGATAATTCACGGTTAACACTAAACTGGTGAGCAGTGAAGCATTTTAAAGAGTTGCCTGGGGACAATTTGGGGTACTGCAGTATTTTTCCATTTCACAGGCACATGCAATTTTGAGAGCTAAAATATTTAATATCTATTTACTCAACAAAATCTTTTAAAGGTTTCCAAAAAATTGTGGATTATATTGTGTTTGCAAGCCCTAAAACAATTTTGAGTGTTTTTTTTTTTTGTTAACCACTTTGGCTCCAGGCTTTTTTTTACATTTTTGTTTACGTGTAAAAAAAAAAAACTGTATTGATCTGGCGATACCTCACGTGTGGAACAATCTCTGTTTGCGTGCATGACCGATGTGCACGTTCGCCTTTGCGGACAAGCATGGGGGTACTTTAAATTATTTTTTATTATTTTTCATTTATTACATTTTTTTTACAGTGTTTTATTTCATTTCACTTTTATTGCTGTCACAAGGAATGTAAACATCCTTTGTTACAGCAATAGGCATGTGACAGGTACTCCTTATGGAGGGATTTGGGGTCTATACTGTAAAACCCCTAATCCCTCATCTGCCCTTAAAAGCAATCAAAACACTAAGATTAACAAGACTAAAAGGCTGTAATTAAAGCAAAATGTGGTCGTACAAAATACTTAATTTTTTTTCTGACTTGTTGGTGTTATATCAGTCACTTGGATGTTATAAGTTGCACTAGTAAATATAGCTGGATAAACAAAAACTGGGTATGTGTATGGGGGGGGGGGGGATATTTTCTATGCCCACTGTAAGTAGTTCTAAAGGCATTCTCTGCATTAAAGTAAAAAAAATCTTCCCCATTCCATTATACCGATGCCCGATCTCGATCCAGTTCTGTGCACGAGGGCAGGAGCGCTCTCCCTCCTCACAAGCTCAGAGACAGCAGTGGGAGCCATTGGCTCCCGTTGCTGTCAAACACAGCCAGTAAAGGAGGGAGCGGGGGCGGCTCTGAGCTGCAATGAACACACAAGGAGCGGCAAGGGAACGAGCCCACACTAGGACCCCCATGGCAAGCAGCTTGGTGGGGGAGGAGCCAGGACCGCTGACGGAGGAACCCCAAAACAGGTGTCTCAAAACCACTGCACACAGCAAGTATGACATGTTTGTTATTAGAAAAAAAAAATGGGTTTACAATCACTTTAAGAGCCCTTTCACACAGATGCGCTTCTAAACTGCCCATAAAACGCTAAACGCTTTTCAGGTGCTTTTTAGGCATTTGCAGGGCACTTTTTAAAGGACAGGCAACTCAAAAACTGCTCCAAAACCATTTTGAGGCGCTACAGATTCATTTCAACGGAGAAGGGCGTTTTTTTAGGTGCTTGTTTTTTTGAGCTCTTCAAAACATGCTGCATGCCGGATTGTTTTTCACCGCACTGCCAGCGCACTGCCAAATGGGAAGCATTTTTCGTGAGCTTTTCAGGTACTTTTTTTTTTTTTTTTAACGCGAAAGCGCTTGAATAACTCCTCAGTGTGAAAGGGTTCAAAGTGAATTTGTATGCAGGATTTCGGTACCTACCATGAAATTTTCTTGTAGCCCACAAAGGGACTTTGAAAGTCTTTAACCTTTGGATTATACTGCCAACCATAGGATGATGACTGGACAATGGCAAAAAATAAAATAAAAAATTGTATGCCAGCCCAGGATAATTTCTTCTACGACCATAATGCCTCAGTTTTGTAGGAAAGTGGTACCAAAATCCTATTTTCTCTTTTTTCTTTTTTAACAAGAAGCTATTTTCTCTTTTCTATTGAGGGGTACAGGAAGTCCTTGAAGTTCAGAACTGGAAACTGCCTCTAGCTCAAATTGCCATCTGAAACGCCTTACACATAAAGCTGGCAACAACCACCTGGTAGAACTTAGAGAATGTGTCAACTGAAAACCAGGTGGCAGTCTTGCAAACCTTGGAAACAGTTGCTTGATGTCAAAAAGCCCAAGAAAGCACTCAAGTGCAACTTGACAGGAAAGAGTGGAACCTGATCCTTGAGACTATACCCTTGATGGTCTGCCTGAGCCACCTAGAGATGGTGAACTCTCATAGGATTCATCCAGGATGACAAAAAGGGAATCAGTCTTCCTGAAAGAAGCAGAGGTTGAGAGGCAGATTCAAATGGTGGTTTCTGAAGCGTAGAGAGTAGTCGTTTCAGATTTCATGGCACAGGCCCAGGGAAACAGACTCCTGATTCCTCCGATGATTGATTCTTGCCACCTCTAAGATGTCCTTTTGGATTAAACCAGTTGGGGGAGCCTTTGCACTGACATCACACTGCTGTCTTAGGACCCTGGCAGTGGCCCTGCACACGCTGTTTTTTATTGTGTTTTGCTTTTAAGAAGTTAACAAGAAAAACAGAGAAACAGGTGCCACTTAGTTAAAACTGTAACACTTTAATTAGAAAGGCATCAAAGCACTCACTTTTTGGAATTACTGTATGAAGGCATATTCAAGTCCAAACGACGATCAAACTCCGCTAAAATTGGTGGTCCCAGAAGCTGATAGACGATCTGCCTGTGTGGAGCGGGGCCGGTATTCTGTCCGAATCGGATGACTTCCGGGTATCGCTACGGCTAGCCAAGGAGAGGGCTGAGACACAAGCTCAGAGTCTTTTGCTGGGACGCAACGTACGGCAGAGTGACGTCAGGACCGGCATGCAACGCGTTTCAATGCAGGCACAGGAAAGTGATGAAAGTCCCTGCGCGCATCTTTGTCAAGCTGGTTTGTTACTGGCTGTATACAGCCTTTTTATATGCCTTAGGTGGTAGTGCCACCTTGTGGGGCTAGATGTTTTAACTAAGTGGCACCTGTTTCTCTGTTTTTCTTGTTTACATGTGCTGGAGTCTGGCTTCAGCTCCCTCTGCAAGGCTGCCCAGTTTTAAAAGACTGTCATCTCACACAGAGCTCTGTGTAGTTCAAAGGACAGTGTGGTAAACACTGTTTGTTTCGATTTTATGTTTCAGTATGCGCCAGCATTGTATATATTTTTTGCTTTTAAGGAGTGATTGTTTGGCTTCAAAAATTCTACACAATGCGCTTATTTCATCTGCTTTGTCTTTGAAAGAGACAGCAAAACATTCTTAGGTGTGGAAGTATCCTCTTGGCAGCCAATAGGGAAAACACCAGCCTGGAGCTGCTTCTATTCACAGTGGAAGAGAACAAACTCACTTGGGGGTGTTGGAAAATACATGAGAAGATCTGATTGCTGATTCAGCCTAGAATACCCTGGGCTAATTAGGAAACAAAAACAAACCCCCAGGATCGGACTTTAAAGGCAAACCTATATTTTATTATACATGGAAGACATAAATATAGATATTTCCACATAAATGGACATGATTAAAAAAAAATATTCACATCTCGTACAAAATATGGCCTACCATGGCCAATTGTATTCAAATTAATTTTATTGCGTAGTAGCGGATAAGTCTGTGCGTCAATGCGTTTTGCCAATTTGCTTTCTCAGGACACACAGAAGGATGACACAAGATGAAACAGGCCTCACTAAATGAACAAAAGAATATACAGCATATTTCAAAGATGTCTGTTTGTTACATGTATATAGTATAATATAGTGTATATGCATCATAAATAGGGTTGAGCGGACCCGAACTGTAAAGTTCGGGTCCGTACCGAACTTTTGGGTTTTGGGGTCCTGGACCTGAACAATTGACTGTATGTTCGGGTTCGGGTCCGGTGTTCGGCAATGTGCATGTAAAGTCGCGCTCGTTTCCCGTGCTTCGAACTGTCCCTGTACAAAGTGTCATTTCTGAAGGAAAAAAAGTCATTTAAAACTTACTCACGGCTATAATGAATTGTCGGCTCCCGGCAATACATAGAAAAGTCATTGATAAAAAAAAAAAAAGAAAAGCGTGGGGGTTCCCCCAAATTCAATTACCAGGCCCTTCAGGTCTGCTATGGATATTAAGGGAAACCCTGCCGCAAATTAAAAAAAAAAAAATGCGTGCGGTTCCCCCCAAATATCCATACCAGGCCCTTCAGGTCTGGAAAGGATTTTAAGGGGAACTCCACCCCAAATTTAAAAAAAAAATGGCGTGGAGTACCCCCAAAAATCCAGACCAGACCTTTTATCTGAGCACGCAATCTGGCAGACTGCAGGAAATGAGGGCGGGGGGGGGGACGAGAGAGCGCCCCCCCCTCCTGAACTGTACCAGGCCCACATGCCCTCAACATGGGTAGGATGTCCCCATGTTGATGGGGACAAGGGCCTCATCCCCACAACCCAACGCACATGGATTTCATGGGGACTTTCCCTGTGGTGTCAGAGGGGGGCGAGGCCACCGGGTGCCAGCGGACCCAGAGGAGAACTGAAGCGTCACACAGCGGGAACCTCCAATTCAAGCGGAGCGGCCGGAGAAAGAAGAAGGGAAGAAGAAGCCGGAGCAAGATGCGGACGAGAACACCGAAGGAAGAAGGAAGATGAAGATGAAGAGGAAGATGAAGAACAAGATGGAGGAAGAAACCCGAATGGAGAAAAGAAGAAGGTGGAAGAAGATGGAAGAAAGGAGAGGACATTAATAAAGGAATTGTCAAAAAACCGGCTATTGTCATTTTTAAAATTTTTGACACTTTCTTTGTGAAATAGTAGGGGTACATTTGTACCCCATTACCATTTCACATGGGGGGGCGGGATCTGGGGGTCCCCTTTGTTAAAGGGGTCTTCCAGATTCTGACAAGCCCCCCGCCCGCAGACCCCCACAACCACCGGCAAGGGTTGTGGGGATGAGGCCCTTGTCCCCATCAACATGGGGACATCCTCCCCATGTTGAGGGCATGTGGCCTGGTACGCTTCAGGAGGGGGGGCGCTCTCTCGTCCCCCCCTCTTTTCCTGCGGCCTGCCAGTTTGCGTGCTCAGATTAAGGGTCTGGTCTGTATTTTTGGGGGAACTCCACGCCATTTTTTTTTTTAATTTGGGGTGGAGTTCCCCTTAAAATCCTTTCCAGACCTGAAGGGCCTAGTATGGATATTTGGGGGGAACCGCGCGCATTTTTTTTTTTTTTAAACTTGCCCATTGAAGTCACAGTCGCTGCAGTCACAAACCAAATGCACAGAAAACCAGAGACTGCAGATGGACTACAGGAGATAACCAGAGACTGCAGACACAATGGACTACCGGAGATAACCAGAGGCTGCGGACACAATGGACTACAGGAGATGATCAAGTAGTAGAGGTCCAGGGGAGGCACTTTTAGGCTCCCAGTCAGTTTCTCTGCCCTGAGCCTATACAGGCTGCATGGGGCAGGGTCCGAGCATCAGTGGAGCTCACAGCCCCACCCCTCCCTGCTGCTAGAGCCTCCTTCAGCCCAAGCCAAGCCCGATAGCCTGAACCAGCACATCAGCATGGGTGAGTCAGTGCCGAGTGTGGTGACTGGTGCCACTAGTTGAAAGGCAGCACACTGGAGCTCCTGGCCCCGCCCCTCCCTGCTACTAGAGCCTTCCTCAGTTGAAGCCGGGCCCGGGCCGGTGCACCCGGTGGTGTAACAGCAGGCCAGTCAGCACAACAGGTGGGTGAATCAGTGCCGAGTGCGGCAACACACAAAATAATTACTACTTCTGCACTGATGCTCTGGGGGGGGGGGCTAAAAACCCCCAAACCCCCCCCCCCCATCTATGTCCCTGCTTTCCATAGTGGAATAGTTGGATAACTAGATGCAAAGGGAAGGTCTTTGTGGGGTTAAGAGTTTTAAACAATGTAAGACTGAAAATAGCATAGGTAGAAGCAACAGGCTGATTCTCTAGTTTCAGAGTGGTACGCACTGCATCAATAATAGCTGAAATGGTCTCCTTTAATTTGGGAGTAAGAACAGAAGACTGCGACTCCTCAGGGTAAAGCTCATAAATCAAAGGCTTGAGCCAATCAGAATCTCTGTAGCCAATAGTTAAAAAGCTGCCAAGTCTACGGGGAAATCATATATAGAATCTGCATAGGAGCATGAAACAGATTAATGGCACCCAGTGACCTAAGTAAATAAGGTAGCTCCAGCTCCTTTTACCAGAGCCTGGAATGCGGCCTATGCAGAGCCCAAGGTAATTTCTCTGCAGCGTTCAGTCCAGCGGGGTATGGACTCAAAAGCAGGGCTGAGGACAACCATACTGGAAAGCTGAAATTCAAGAGACAATGCTCCAGCAGTAATGTAGAGAAAAGTCTTAAAGAAAAAAAAAATTGAAGGAGGAAGAAAGGTGCTAGCAAAAAATAATTTAAACAGCACAGCTACAGAAAAGATGTTCATCCTCCCACAACACTATAAAAACTGAGCCATGCTGGTATTAGGAGGAGTTATCCTGGGCTGGTCTACATTATTTTTTGTCTAATCCTCATGTAGGCAGCAGTATAACCCCAAGGAAAATACTTTCTGGGTCCTTCAATGTATGGGAAAGACATGCATTTTAGTATGTGTGCAGTGAAAGGGTTAGAGCAAACCTGTGCAACAAGTTCTTTTTTATTGCCAATCTCCCCGACGACACACAATGACCCTTGACCACTTACCCCAACTGCTTCATTCAGATGCTAGCAGTGAAGAAAGATGCCATGTGCACAAATAACATACATATATGTGATATCACCATGAATGTCAGAAGGGGAATTTTGGTGGGGTTTTTTTTTTTTTTGCTGGAGGATCATCGTAATGGCAAGAAATATACAGCTAAAGTTGATAAAAAAAAAATAGGATTTTTGTACTCACCGTAAAATCCATTTCTCTGACATCCATGGACCGACACGGCGGCTCTTATCACTGAACGTATGGGTATATGTCCCTGCTTGCAGAAGACCTAGGCAGAATGTTAAATGTTAAAACATTCTAGAACAAACCAGAGCTGAACAGCCCCGCCCAGGGGGGCGGTCCCTCCGGACATTACCCTCCCACCTGCAGCTAGCAGACCTCAGTTCGTAACAAAGCAGCACAAACTTAAAAGGAAGGGTGGGTATCCCATGCATTTCTTCCCCAGATGGTGCCGTAGTGAGGGATAGAGAGGGTATAATGCAGGCCTTTGTATCCTACTATTCAGAACTTTACTCCGCTATCCCGCCGTATGACCACCGAGACCTGACTGACCTGCTGGATCTCCTTCAGATCCCGGAGTTGTCCGAGGAGGCGGTAGCCAGTCTTGAGGCCCCCTTCACGGACAAAGAATTGGCGTCTGCCGTTGCATCTTTCCCCAATGCTAAGTCGCCGGGTCCTGATGGACTCCCAGCAGAGTGGTATAAACAGTATCTAGATGTTTTATCCCCCAGACTTTTAAAGCTCTATAGTGACTGTTTTGACTTGGAAAGCCTCCCGGCATCTTTCTATGAGGCGCATATTGTATTACTCCCCAAGCCTGATAAGGACCCTCTTTGCTGTTCTTCCTATAGGCCCAAAGCGCTTTTAAATATGGATCTGAAAATCCTCACTAAGATGATTGCAAATAGACTGATGAAAATTATACATCACTTGGTATCGCCTGATCAGACAGGGTTCATGCCCCAAAAAGCCACTGATATAAACCTGAGACGGGTGTTTACTCACACGCAGTTGGGGGCCGAGGTGTCCTCTGGGGGGGCTTTGGTGTTCTTCGACCTGGAGAAGGCCTTTGATTCCATTGATTGGGGTTATATGACCTATGTCCTCCAGCGCATGGGGTTTGGCCCCAGGTTCCTTAAATGGATTTCGCTGTTATATGACCACCCGGTTGCGGCCCTCCGCTTTAATGGAGGGGTCTCTAGGACTTTTCCAGTGTCCAGGGGCACTAGACAGGGGTGTCCACTTTCACCCGGCCTGTTTGCTCTCGTCATGGAAACTTTGGCGATTGCGCTACGTTCCTCCCCCCAAATTCAGGGAATCAGCGTGGGCACCCTAACTGAAACCACAGCACTATATGCAGATGACTTGGTACTGTTTATTAGAGACACTGGACCCTCTCTACGGGCTGCGTTGTCACTCTTGGAAAAATTTGCTACGGTCTCTGGGCTCCGGGTTAATTGGACTAAGTCTAAGATACTTCCCCTGTGTTCCCACCCCATCCCTGCTCAGGTTGATCCTACCGTTCCTTTGCTGTGGGTCTCCCAAATTAAGTA
Source organism: Rana muscosa (assembly GCA_029206835.1). Classification (NCBI taxonomy): domain Eukaryota; kingdom Metazoa; phylum Chordata; class Amphibia; order Anura; family Ranidae; genus Rana; species Rana muscosa. The sequence goes on from CM055128.1 coordinate 82,900,663, forward strand.
CCTAGGGCTTCAGATCACCAACTCTGTGACAGACTTTGTCAATCTTAATATCCCCCGCTACTCACTTCAATATCTAAAAAATTTCAGGCCTGGAGAAATCTCCCCTTGTCCCTCATAGGGAAAGTCAATCTGGTCAAGATGAAAATTCTGCCATTACTGTTATATACCCTTAGAAACTCTCCGGTGTGGATTCCCAAGTCCCTTTTCAAGTCCATTGACACTATGATTTCCTCCTTTTTGTGGCAGGGGGGCGTTCCTCGCCTGAAATTGGCGATCCTGCAACAGCCATGTGGGGAGGGAGGGCTTGCAGTCCCTCACTTCCACAAATATTTTTTGGCTGGACAGTTGACTGTGGCCCACCGCTGGTTAACTACGCCTCCGGATGATACATCTGTGTCCCTGGAGACTGCCTGTCTGGGCTCTTATGAGGCGTTGTCTCATTTGGTCTACAGGGGCCTGAAAGCTCCATATCCCTTAACGCACTCCATGCGCTCAGTGATGAGGGCCTGGGCTGTGGTCCAGGGATTGCTGTCACCTAGCTCTCCTAGCTTTTCACCTAGTCTCCCCATCTGGAGGAACCCCAACTTACCGCACTTTTTCTCTTACCCGGACCCAGTAGTTTGGACGGGGTATGGAATTAAGCTTTTGGCCCATATTGTGTCCAACGGGGCCTTATTGGCCTTTGATGAACTAAAACAGAAGTATAATTTACCTAATTCCCACTTTTTCAGGTATTTGCAACTAAGGCATGCCTTTCACTCACAGTTCAGTGGGGGGACCCTTAACCTGGAGCCCAGTGATCTTGAGCTATTGGCGCGCAGTGAGTCCCTACTTAAGCCAGTTTCCAGTTTTTACAAAGACCTGTTCCCGGAGACGACTCTCCTTCTCAGACCTTGCAGGGGGGCTTGGGAGGCTGTGGCCCCGGGATTGGACAGAGACGATTGGGATGACATGTGGGGAACTGCTTTTCAATATTTGGTCTCGAGTAGGGACAGACTGATCCTTTATAAGCTTCTGCACAGAGTTTATCTTACTCCGGCTAGACTGGCACGGATGTATGGGACGCAGAGCTCTCACTGTCGGAGATGCTCTGCACCTTTAGCCACCTTTTATGCACATCTTTTGGGAGTGTCCTCCAATCAAAATCTACTGGCAGGCCATCGCTGACTGTATTAGGTTGGTCACCTCCATATCTATCCCCATGTCTGTTGAGGTCTGTCTTTTACATCTGGTTGAACCCCTGGCCACTACCAGGGCTATACAAACCTTACTCACGCTTCTGTTGTACTACGCTAAAAAGCGCATCATCCTATCATGGAAGAGCTCGGTAGCTCCTACTGTTAACACTTGGAAAGCGTTGGTTAATAAAGCCATACCCTTTTACAAGGCCACCTATTTGAGTAGGGGGGCACTGACGAAATTTGACAAGGTTTGGGGGGGTTGGATGGCTACTGTGGATACGGCTTCCGATTAAACACAGCAATGCAGGATGTAATGTGATATGGGAGGTGTAACGGCACCCCAATATCAAGGGAGTAAAACGCAGTTTACGATGTTCCCTCTCCTAGACACACATCCACTCGCTACCAATATCCACAGCTAAATGACCCTTTCCCATAGGAACCAATCCCTCTGGAAGAAAACGAGACGCACTCTGTCTTCTTCTGTAATAGGAATCCCTTTATTATTGAGAAACATTGTAACTTTATACACAATTCAATCCACATGATTTAACATGAACAAGGGCCCAGCTCCACCCACACATCCCAAGACTCAACACCTCATCCTGACATCTGCTAGGCTTCAAAAGATCCCACACAATACACATCTTCTCACAAAGGGTTGGCAGCCAGTCTGTCTGGCACTTTACAATACACACAAGGACAGACTTAATGAACAATAGAATGCAAAACACCCCAACTCCCCACAGCAATGACCACACAACCCCCACACACAGCACACACCCAATCCATACACAACGTACATACAGCCCTGAACACGGCCATCACAGACCACATCGGGGGTTTCCTTTATTCACCCCGTGTCCAAAGTGACCCCACTGTCACAGGAGGGTGGGGGTGTTCAGGATGTCACGACCTCGAGGGGTTATTATGCACTTATGTAATACACATGTCTGGGTGGGGGAGTTTGGGGGCGAGGGGGTTTGGATTTCATGTGCTTTATCCGACTTGTCTTTGCAGAGAGCTACTGGACGTACTTCTGAAATATGGCGGACCGCCTCTGGTTGGTGGTCCGTGTCATGTATGTTCCTTTCTAGGCAAGGGGGGGGTATACTTTGTTGGTTCTGGGGGGGGGGGGTTGGGAAGGTCGTAGGTTTAATGTGGCAACTTGTGTTTTGTTGTATGACTGTATGCACCGGCGAATGTTGTGACCGGCTGTCTCCACGTTGTGTGGAGTTTTGTTTTCTGTACTGTATGAAAACTAATAAAAATATAATTTCCAAAAAAAAAAAAAAAAAAAAGGAAGGGTGGGTGCTGTGTCGGTCCATGGATGTCAGAGAAATGGATTGAGTACAAAAATCCTATTTTCTCTTATCATCCATGGACCGACACGGCGGCTCTTATCACTGAACGTATGGGACGTCCCAAAGCAGTGTCAAGAGGGATGGGAGCAGAATAAAAGGAAAAAACAAAAAACTTCACTCCAAACAAGGCAGAGCTCCTCAACGGAGGAGTTGCCACTTTAAACAGCGGCCTGCAATACCTTGCGGCCGAAGGAAGCATCCGGAGATGCAGCCACATCAACTCTATAAAACTCAAAAAAGGTATGAACAGACGACCAGGTCGCCGCCTTGAACACTTGTGCAACCGACGCTTGATGTCGGACAACCCAGGAAGCACCAATTGCCCTGGTGGAATGCACCGTAACCGGAAAGGGAGGCACCCGCCCCATGAGAGCATAGGCTTGAAAGACGGTTTGTCCGATCCACCTAGAAAATGGTGGCAGACGAAGCCGCTTGGCCATGTTTCTGACCAGAGACAGTCAAACAGAGAGTCAGACTTCCGAATAGAAGCAGCAGACAGGCACACCCGCAAGGCTCGTACCACATTCAAAGTGTGCCGCGCACACTCTGGGATGCGATGGGCGAGGACACAAGGACGGGAGGACAATGTCCTCATTTAGGTGAAAGGTCGAGATCACCCTTGACAAAAGAGAAAGTCGCGGATGCAACACCGCCTTATCCTTATGGATGACTAAATATGGCGACTTGCAGTACAAGGTCTCCAACTCAGATACTCGTCTAACAGAAGTGATTGCCACTAAAAGGGCCACCCTCTGAGACAAAGTGAAGAGGGGAATATCCCTGATATTCTCAAAAGGAGGTTCCTGGAGAACCGAGAGTACCAATTCCGATCCCACGAGGGGAGAGGAGAGACTTGACAGGAGGGAGCCCATGGCGAACCCCCTGCACAAGGGTGCCAACCAAGGAATGACCCGCTAGTGGTCGCCGAAAGAAGAAATCTGACCCTTAATGATACTCAAAGCGAGCCTTAGGGCCACTCCATGCTGCAGGAAACGCAGGATTCTAGGGACGGAATACGTCCGAGGATGTCAGTCCAGCTCTTCGCACATGGCGATGTAAGCTTTCCAGGTACAGAGATAGTTCTGGAGGAAGACTTCCGTGTCCTTAATATGGACGAAATGACCGAGTCCGAGAGACCTCGGTCTCTCAACACCTGGCTTTCAACAGCCATGCCGTTAAGGCCAGAGACTGTAAAGGCAGGATGAAATATATGACATTGAGACAGAAAGTCCTCCCTTATTGGCAACCGTCAGGGAACGGCCGCGATGAGACGTACCAGATCGGCGTACTAGTGAAGCCGAGGTCAATCCGGAGCAATGAGGATCACCGGAATTCCCTCGGTCGCCACCCGAGGGAGCAACTGCAGCGGAGGATAAACGTATATCAGGTGATAATGACCCCATGGGCCACTAACGCCTCTGAGGCATCCGCCCAAGGATCCCTGGATCTGGCCACAAATCTCAACAACTTGCGATTGAGTCGAGAGGCCATCGGGTCCACCTCCGGCGTGCCCCACCGTTTGTGTGGCAAAGGAGTTGAAATACCTCCGGGTGCAAGGACCACTCTCCCTGGTCCAACGTCTGGCGACTCAAATAGTCCGCCAGTTCTATGCCCGGAATGTAAACGGACCACGAGGAGAGGCACAATCTGATGGCCCGTATTTCCAGAACATTGATCGGCAAACGTGTTTCATCCTGAGTCCAAGCCCTTGGGCCAACAGGACTCCCCAGACTACACCCCAGCCCTTCAGGCTGGCGTCCGTAGTGAACACTGTCCATTGGACGGGGAGGAACGACTTCCCGGACCGAAGAGCCGGGGACCCAAACCACCATGTCAGGGACGCCCTGACCAGGTGGCTCACCTGGATCGGAAAAACCAAAGACAACGGGGATTTGTCCCAAGGGAACAAGATCTCCTTCTGCAATGCCCTGGTGTGTGATTGGGCTCACGGAACGGCCCCGAAAGAGGTCACCATGAGTCCCAGGACTCCCATGCAAAAAACGGATTGACGACCATTTTTTGGGATGTCAGCATCCGCACTGCAGACTGAAGTGTCAGTAGCTTCCCCGGAGGTAGGAATACCTTTGCCTCCAAGGAGTCCAGAATCAGACCGAGATACTCCAGATCTTGAGTCGGGACCCGGACTGACTCCTGAATGTTTAGGAGCCCCCGAAGTCCCTGAGGGTCTGATTGACGATAGTCGCACTGTCTTCTAATTCTGAGCCATTTCCTGCTCTGAGAAGATTGTCCAGATAGCCCACGACAGCAATGCCTCGCTGTCTCAGCAAGCTAGAACCGGCACAAGCACCTTAGTGAACACCCTCGGTGCCGAGGCTAGGCCGAAAGGAAGAGCCACAAATTGATAGTGGACTTCGCCGATCGCAAGCGCAGATCGGAACATGCAAGTAGGCGTCCTTGATGTCCAAGGTCGCCAGAAAATCCCCTTGACGGAGTGTACTGACCACCATGCGAATGGATTCCATGCGGAACTTTTGCACCTTCACGAAGGCATTCAGGACCTGGAGGTCCAAGATAGGCCGAACCCCGTCCCTTTTTTGGGACAACAAACAAATTCGAGTAGAATCCCTGAAACCTCTCCTGTGACGGAACCGGCACAATCACTCCAGACCTCAAACCTGAATAGGCCCCATAGGGCCGCCCGACGGGCAGGAAGGAGAGGAAGATTTGAGGGAAGAATCTGTCTGGTATTAGGAACGGAACCTATCCTGTAACCTGAGATGATCACCTCGCACACCCACCGGTAGGAAATCTGGGAGGTCCATTGATCCGTGGACCTGCAAAGTCGTCCCCCCTACCCCAGAGTCGGGTGGGGGCAAGACTTCACGCGGAGGCGGGCTTGGGAGCCGGCTTGTTCGGCATATGCACCCAGGGGCGCTTGTGTCCACCAGCCGTACCGCTGTCAGTCTGGGAGGGCCTCCCCGTTGACTGACGAAAAAAACCCCTTTTTGCTGGAAAGGAAGGACCCTGCTTACGGCGGCCTCCTTACCCTTGCTAGCCTGAGGAAGAACAGTGCTTTTACCTCCCGTGACATCCTTGATGATGTCATCCAGCGCAGCACCGAAAAGCCTACCACCTTTAAATGGTAAATCAGTCAGAGGCTTTTTAGAAGCTAGGTCAGCAGACCAGCATTTCAACCAGATCAGACAACGCAATACCACCGCCAAGACAGAGGCCCTGAGTTATAAGGAGCCGCGTCAAACGTAACGTCGCCACATAAACCAGGCCCTGCACCATTTGTGGGCCAGAGCAATAGTGTCTGGAGGAAGATTATGCTCCTGTACAGTTTGGTGCAAAAATTTTTGCCCATCCCGTAAGTGTTGGAGACACAAGAGTCGCCGCTACCACAAGCCGTAGGGCGGACCCCAACAAGGCAAACATGGCTCTACTCACCACTTCTGACCTCCTGTGAGTGGGGTCCTTAAATGCAGGAGTCCCCTCCACCGGGAGAGTGGTGGCCTTGTTCAACCGGGCGACTGGAGGGTCGACCACTGGGGGAGAGGCCCATGTTTTAAGTAGGGCATCCTTAAAAGGGGTATCTGATAGACAAACGCCGCAGGACCATAAAAGTCTTCTGCGGCTTTCCCCAGACCTTATCAATGAGCTGGTCAAAGAAAGGTACATATGGAAAAAACCCTTTTTAGAAGGCCCGGCCCTAAGGAACCAGAGGAGACTGTCCGCCTGAGGTTCTGCATCCGCAGCATTTAGCTTGCGAATGTCCCTCACCGCAGCAATGAGTTCACTAACAAGCACCCTGTCATTTACTGACTCAGAACTGGAGTCTTCCTTGCAAGGAATGTCCTGTTCAAAACCATCAAATATATTCAGAGCTAGGGTCCTGAGCGGTAGTGGCTAGGCCCATATCTGAATCAGGGCACACTCCCCATCCCCCCCTTTTTTTTTGTGGGAAAAAAGTGGGGAGAGGGGCTTTTTTGCTCCCTTGCGCTCACATACTGCTTCCTCCTGGTCAGATTAATGATTCCAGGACTGCCGACAACTGGTCCCTAAGGACCGCAGGTGCAGGAGCACTGCCAGTTGTCTCTAACAATGTGAAGAAACAGGTGAACCAGACTCCAATATTGCCACCCTCTGAGACCTTATTCACCATTATAGTGAATACTACAGCCCACCCACAGGCCGTACTGGGGCTGAGGAGGGGATACCTGGAGTACTCACCACCCCTAGGGACCGCTCGGTACCGCTGTATAAGTCGCGCTGTAGTGCGGGTGCAGCCTAAGGAGAGTGAAGAATCTGTGAGGATGTGTGTATTTCGCGCCGTTCAGCAGCGCTGCTAGAGGCCAAAAACGAAACTGAAAACGCCGCGGCTACAAGAAAATGGTCGCCGGGCACCAGTATAACTGTGTATTGAGCCTCAGCAAAATGGCCGCCAATGGCGCACTTTTTAAAAATAAAACACTGCACCAATGGCGCACAGAAAAAAATACAGCCAGTCCCTCAGAACACTTCCCAAGCAAAATAACAGTCATGGAGCGCCCCCCCCCCAGGGCAGAGTGACCCCTCAAGCATCCCCACACAGCACAACAGCACAACAGGGTGCAGAGAGCAGCATAACAGGGGGGAGACGGGGAGAACCCCCCACACACAGAAACACAGCCAGCATGTACTCACCTTGCAGCAGGAGAGACTACTTACCCGTCCTGCAAGCACCTTGGAGAACACCCCCGGTGCCAATAGAGGGACCCACTGGCTTGTTTCAGACAGACCTATCACAGAGTCGTACTGCCTAGCTGTCGGCCCGGTCCACCGCGAAAGATACAGTAGGTACTGTTCGATCTTGAGAGGACCGCGGGAGCATGAAAGCAACCCGGCCACCCCTGGAGCCATGGGGTATGTCGTGAACTGAGTCTCACGCACACAAGGCGAGGATCAGCACACTCGATGGTCGGACAGGGAAGACTACGAGGATACTAGTGTACCCAACCTGTTGCCCAGCCGACAGTTGATTGAAGGTCTCAAAAATAAAATAATAAAATTCCCAAAGGAATAAAATTTAAAAGTAAATCTTCCAGGAGACTGGCTCCTGAGAGAGCCACGTCTTCTCCTTCTGCTAGGCAGAAAAAAAACTGAGGTCTGCTAGCTGCAGGTGGGAGGGTAATGTCCGGAGGGACCGCCCCCTGGGCGGGGCTGTTCAGCTCTGGTTTGTTCTAGAATGTTTTAACATTTAACATTCTGCCTGGGTCTTCTCCTGCAAGCAGGGACATATACCCATACGTTCAGTGATAAGAGCCGCCGTGTCGGTCCATGGATGATAAGAAATTTTTTTTTTTTTTTTTTTACTATTTTGGGCCAGTTTCTTGATAATACAAAAAAATAAAAAAATCACCTGAATACACAAAGTAGTTGCAAAGATATATACAGTGTTTAGGCATTAGGGGTTGCTTTACCTTCCATCACGAAGGGGTTAAAGACAACCTGGGCTCATATTTACCTTTTGAGTGTGTAGTTCTGAGAGCGACATGCAAAGTAATACCCGAGATACAGACTGCAAACCCCAACCAATTAAGCAGACTCATTTTATCACCCAACAGGTGTGTTGCCAACAGAAGTACACAGAGTTCCTGAAAATAAGAGAATAATCACCAGTTAAGATGCTACATGCAGCTGGGTTATTATAAAAACCTAAACAGTTTTTTTGTTGCTGGGGTTGCGAAACATTTTAATCCGAAGATCCAAATAAGAAAATTGTTACTGAACTGGGACACTTTAAGTCCTTTGTCACATTTTTAAAAACGTAAAATCAGACTGCACTAAATGATATAAAGCTATTTGAAGTTGACAGCGATGAACTTTCAATTGAAGGTCAGACTTCTAAAACTTGTGTATACATTTTAAGGAACTACTCAGACCCTTTGATTACACTAAATAATGGATTTATGGGTTGGGGTAGTGCACCTATGAATATACATCAAGAACTTTCTCCACTGAAATATGCCAGACTTTATTGGCATCAAGACACTTATAGTATTTAAAATACTGTACTTATTTAGAAATCATTAAAACCCATAAAAAGTATATTTGTATGAGTCTTGATTTGTTTTGGTAGAGGCTGGAATCTCTATCCTTAAAATGTAGGAGTTTGAACAAAAATGACTGTAGAGGTTCACGAGGTCTGGGAGGCTTAGCAGGAACTCTGTGAGCCCTCTTCAAAGCAAACATTGGGGAAAAAAGATTCTCTCCCAAAGGCGTTGATAAGCCAGTTTTCAATAAAGATAACAAGGTTTCTCCCCTCTGTCTTCTCTGGTATACCCACCGCCCGGACGTTGATACGTCTTAGCCTGTTCTCCATGTCTTCCAAATAGGCCGCATGGCCTGAAGTAAGGGATTGAACATGATGCATGTCACGCTGTATTGGCACCATTTCATCTTCCACATTGCTCATTTTATGCTCTAGGGCTGCTGAACCATCTCTCAGTTTTTGCATATGTTGTCTCACAAGGTTAATCTCTATTTTCATTCCTTTGATTTCTGAGGTTAAATCAGTAATGACTGTATTGCAGGATGTGACTGCAGTAAGGATATCCCTCAGTGTGGGTTCAGGGACAGGCATACCTTGTTCACCATGTTCAGCATCTCTGGCTGCAGGGGCTGAGTTTACTCACTGTGTCCCATGCAGGGGAATCTGCTGTATCTTCAGGCAGACAGCCTCTGGTTCATTTAGCATAGAGGTAGAGTCACCAGGCTCCTCTGGTAAAGGGATTGCCTTAGCAGGGGTATGCTTTCCAGTGGATTTGGCAAAGAGCTTTATCGCTGCATCTCTGGCTGAGGTTGCCAACCGGCTGCCATCCTTCCCCGGCTGTAGCTCCTTTCCCCACCGCGACATGATTTCCCAGGAGATGACGAGCCAGGGAGAGAGAGACGACACTGGAGATCGTGAGCAGGTATGTGAAGACCAAAGAAGCAGGTTTAGGAGCAGATGGTTAGGATAATTGTCAGGATCAATGGCGGAGAGAGTGCGCCACACATCCTACATCATGAGCTGAAAGCCACACCCATTTGTTTAAACATAGAGCATATTAATAAAAACACAGCCATCAAAATTAAACCTGATAGTGTAGCCTCAGACTGCCACTGATCAGCTCTATCTATAAGAGTTTATTCTAATGCCATGTGTCTACTTGACCTTATACACAGATGGCATGTATCATCATCTTTAGATAACGAGTGCCGATACGTCATTGGAGCAAGATGCCAACAATTTTAGGCACTAAATGCTCATCCTCCTTTAGGGCAAGAATTTAGCATCTGAACTTGATGCTACCTGGACTCCTGACTTTAGCATGGTGAATTTACTTTTGACACTAATCGATCACCCGAAGCGCCTTGGTCTCAATAACAACTAGGGATGCACAGAAATGTTTGCGGCGAAAATTGTGTTTTCGCCATATTGCCGGAAAAAGTGACGATAATAGCGCATGCCCAGTAGCGGTGGCCGCGCCGCCGGGTGCCATTCTGGCGGCTCAAGGTCCTGTCCTCTCCGCCCTCCTCATCCTTGCAGAGCAGCAATCTCCTTGTGTCAGGGAGCTGAATTGCCCGGGCGGCTGTAGTAACAATGCCCCGCCTCCTGTGATAGATGGCACACTGATCCAATGCTGGGACATTGAATCAGTGTGACATGATCACAAGAGGCGGGACATAGTTACTGTGGCCCGGGCAATTCAAATCCAGCTCCGTGACACAGCGTGAGATCGCCGCTCTGATCCGGGCACAGGCATGATACAAGAGATGGAGAGAGACTGTGGACATGATACAAGAGATGGTTAGAGACTGCAGACTGATTTTTTCTTGAGCTTTTCTTGCACTAAAGGTGCCAATAATGGCCAACAATAAATTCATATTAATTTAAATTGATGATATTAAAAAAGGAGAAGTCCAGCCTGAGCTCATTCAGCTGGGCTTCTCCTATGGGTCACAGGAGTGAAATTCAATTTGCACTCCTGTGACCCGTTTTCAGCAGAGAGCGGTCTGAAGTCCGCTCTCTGTTGACGTCACCAAGATCAGTCCAGGCACCGTGTCATCCCGACTTCAGAAGTCTGGATCCGCCAGGTGCCTGGACTGATAGGCGTCTCAGCGAGTGGCTGAGAGGCTGCCGCTCCCCGCCCCTCCACAGCTCAGCGCTCCAATGAGCGTGGGGGAGCAGAGCAGGCGAGCTGCTGATTGACAGTCAGCAGCTCTCCCCTCTGGCAGGTGAGAGAACCGAGCCATTGGCGGTGTTCGATGGCTCGGTTCTCAGTGAAGAGGCGGTGGGGGAGAGAGGTGGCACTGTACTGATGCTGCATCCACCTAGGTAAGTATGAACACGAGATAAAAAAATAAATAAAAAATCCCATACTTCTCTTTTAATTAAAAAGTCGAATACAATACTATATAAAAAAAATATCGGTTTTCGGCAAAGTGCATCCTGCATTTTCAGTACCAAAATTTCCATTCAGTGCACCCCTAACAACAACCTAATTATATGCACCAAGCAGTGCATCTCCACTCAGTGGTTGAATGCAAACTAACACATGGGAACTTAACTGGAGGAATAATTCTAATAATTTGGAGATTGCCTTCAGCTCTTTAGGAATCATTTTTTTTTTGAGGGGGATGTCCATCTGTCCCATTAGTACATTGCATTTACTACCATTATGGGTTTTGGTCCCCATCTATGGCATGCTTAGGATTGCAAATTATATCATATCCTTAAGAAACATGCTATATGTTACCTCTGAAACACAGACTCCTCTTCGCTGCACTGAGGTTTCAACACTCTAAGACAATGACATATGCCTTCTGTGTATGAAAGGTAAAAATAGGCAAGTGGCATTGGGATAATTGCATATAGATAGCTAATCAGTGGCAATTTGAGACTAAGCTTTCAGGGGTTTAAAGTGGAATTCCTGCCTAACCATAACCATTTTTAAATAATGTCTTACTGCTCCTATCTTGTTTAGCCTATGTAAAAACAAAAGTGTATACTTACCTTTTTTTTTTTTAGCCCACTCTGGTCCGGTCACGTGATGCCTTGTGCCAGTGAGTGACTGGCTGCAGGGGAGAGGAGTGAGCACTCGACAATGGCTAGGATTTCTTGGAGCTTTGACATCACACCCATAAGCTCCTATGGCCCAGCCGATGTTGGCACTCTCTCTCCTCCTCTGCAGCTGGCTGCTCACTGACACAGGGGAGCCAGAGCTGTGTGATCATATGACCAGAGCAGGCTGAAAATAGGTATGTATACAGTTCTTTTTTACATAGGGTAGACAGGATAGGTAGCAGAAAGGGGAAGGGGACATTTTTAGGACTAGTTATGGATAGGCATGAATTCCACTTTAATTTTGATGTCACGCTTCCAGTGTCTTGGTAACCCTTAAGTGTAACATTTTTCGATTAAGAAAGTTCACTTCGTTATGTGTCAATGCGATAATATAAGCATGTTAAAAGAGTAAAAGTAAATTAGCCCAACAGAGCACACAATAATGACATGTTAGCAAGAACTGAGTTTGCCAGGTGCAGGATACCATTCAAAATAAATTACATCCCAGCATGTATTATGTCATACTGTAACATGCAGGTCTGAATGGGCCCTAAATGTGTGTCCAATGTTATAAAACGACCGTCCTCTGCACAAAACAATATACACCTAACTTTACCTTGAAAATACCAGCTATGGACAGGGTGAGACCGGATGTTTTTGAAACAAGTAGAAACTCTGAATATCCCAGACCAAATGCCAGAAGTCCACCCAATCCAAGTGTTCCGAAAAGTACAAGCGACTCATTAATGTCGTGATAGCGGAACAACTGCTGTGACGTGGACATATGAAGACCTGCAGAAGAAAGATATATAAAAAGAAAACCCAGGTCAGCAAACAACAAGAACATATGACAATCACTGGAAAGCTGACCACACACATTACAATATGATTGCACAATCTGCTTTAATGGTGGTCATACCATCTTCATTTTTTTCATCTGATCGATGTGCGATTCGATAAAAACAACTGAATCTGTAAATAACGGAATAGCCAAAACTTTTGATTGTTTTGCACTGATTGGCAGCACTGTGATGCTTTGCCATCATACTTCAATCGATCAGATTATGAGATTACATGGTGGAAACATAGATGCGATTGATGGTTTATGATAATAAATTATGATCATATCTTATCTATCGATCAAAATCCACTTCCCCATGTATGGCATGTCAATAGAACGGCTTGTTGACTATAGAAGGATTATTCCTATCGGAAGAAATTGATCAGAAAATAAATCGATCATTGATTGAAGTGTGTATAGCCACTATTAGACTGTTAGGTGTTTGTAACCCTAAAAAAAAAAAAAGGAGGATCCTGTTCCGTTAAAGCATGTTATACAGCAAATTTGGCCCCTTCTATCACCTGAAATACCTGGCTGATCCTGCCTGGTTCTGCCCCCCTCTGTGAACTGACCACGGTTTATCATGGCTGCTGAGCCCCTGACATTGTGGTCAGTTTACGTGCCTCGGTCATCTGTAACTCTCCTCTATCCTCATCTCCCCCTCCCTCCCTGTCAGCTAGTGACAGTGCCCCCCCACCCCCCGCCCCCAGCTGCTAAAATGACAAAATACATACTATCCCCTCTGTTAGACAACATTCTACGCTCCAGTGTATAATCTTTGTAAAAAAATTGCAGATTTCTCCCTCATTTAAGAGCGTCGCTCTGCGCTCACGTGACTCCTCACTGCTCTCCTCCCGACTGAAGTCAGCAGTGGGATTCTCAGGCCCTTCTGCTGTAGCTGTCAGAACAGGAGAGGGAGAAGCGAGCAGTCACGTGAGTGCCGAGCGGCGCTCTGAAATAAGGTAGAAATCTGCATTTTTTTTTTTACAAAGTACATACATTGGAGCTTAGAAAGTTATCCAACAGAGGGGGTTGTATGTACTTTTTTTTCACAAGAAGACTTTTTTTTATTTAGATCTTTACAGTACAAGCGATGCAAACACACAATCCTTTACATGAAGGATAATACACAGAGTGACTTAGTAGACAGCAACAATGTTGACCACAGGATGGGGGGGTTGTATGTACTTTACAAAGTGGCTTTGCAACAACTTTAACAAATATGTAGAAGGAGGGCCTGATTGGATATAAAATGAACGAATTGTACAGACATCCTATTGCAGGACATAGTTGTTAATAAAGCGAAGATTTAGCAAAAACAAAGATTGTTACACACAGCTTATAGCATGTGTAACCAACTTAAATCATCACAAAACTACTTCAATACTACTAATTCAAATACTCCTATTGACATCACACACTAACTACACTTAATGATGGTACTGTAGTTATACTGCAATGGCAAAATCAACTGCATAAGATATCACATTCTCACCTTCAATGCTCACAAACAAAGGGAACAGGCTGAGGAACATAAGAGGTTGCAAGTGAAACATGGTGTCTATGGGATTCTGTAAACCTAGGGGGGGAAATAATACACACATAAATTTTACTGGTTAGCTGGCTATTCAATGCATCCTTTTATCTGCAGAAAGTAGCAAATTTACCTTAAATCCAATTCTCCCTCCAGCACACAGCACATACTCACCTTTTCTTCGCTATTCAGTGGCTCTGTTCATTCAATGGGGCAAAAGAAAATGCCCGATACTTATGGGTATTAAGAGGAACATGTGACTCAATCCATGTGAAAATACTGCTTGACGATAGTTCCAGTGCTGTCACATGGAGGTGGGGAATCCTCAGTTCTGAGTAAGCTCAAACTGCAAACTTACAAAGTGCTGTCTTTCGTCGCTTTTGGCAGCTGAATGGAGCAGTGGGGAAGTGAGGTAAATGAATGTACTGCTAATGAGTGCGGCATTTAAGTGAAGCATGGGCACAACGCATATTTACTTTAAAGCCTAACTCCAGGTTTTGGTAAACTTTAAATAGTGGTGGTCCAAATAAACTGTTACCTTCTCTACCGATCCACTGTACAGCTAAGCCTGTCGGTTAACTGCTGCTCGATCAGCACCGTAGGCTATACCAGACAGCGCTGATTATTGTATTTTGATGGCGGGGAAGTTTCCCACTATCAGAATACAATAGCTCAGCAGAAGTGATTGCCCCATCTGACGCGATTATGTGGATGGGAATCAGGTCAGTTTTTTTCCTTCAACCCACTGGTTGGAGGAAAAAAAAAATTGAATAATCTATGGGATGCTTAAAGCAGTAGTAAACTCAGTATTGGAAAAAAAAAAAAAAGAAGTTCCTCCTGCAAGGCAATATCATAATGTGCTAGTATGCAATGCATACTAGCACATTATGTGAAATGTACCTTAAAACTAAGATTTTCAGTGGGGGAGGACAAGCTGCGATAACACACGGATACACACACACAGCAGCCAATGGCTTAGCACAGACTAGAGCTGTGTGTGTATTCTTACTTACATTTTGGTGTCCTTTGTGTGTTTCTTCCACATATGTGCAGGAAGAAAGCATTAAACAACTAATGGACACTTCAGGGTCGATTTACTAAAGGCAAATATACTGGGTAAACCTTCACTTTGCAAAGAATACTCAATCGCATGCAAAGAAATAAAAAAAAATGCATTTTGCTTGTATATGATTGGATGATGGAAACCAGCGAAGCTTCCCCTCATGTCTAGAGTAAATGACAAGACCAGTCACTGTTGTTCTCTATCCTTGTGCAGGATGACCGGTCTTGTATCTGCTCCCCAACGCTGCTGTACTTTTCTACAACCAGCTTGTAGTGGTGAACCTTCTGGGCCCCTCCCACTACTTTTCTCTCTTCACAATGATATCAATAATACTTTTAAAGGGTAATATCTGGGTCTTTCAAAGGCATTTAGTGCATACAAATTGGACTTGCTGTACATTGTTTGTATTGTTGAGTAATATATTTTAATTAGGGTTGCACTGTTAGCACTTTAAGACAAGTACCAATACTTTTTCCAAGTACTCGCCGATACCGATTACGATACTTTTTTTTTAATGTCATGTGACAGTGGCACTAATATGCAGCACTGATAGGTGGCACTGATGAGGCGTGGACTGTCAGTAGTTTATTCTTATTTACCATTTATATTCTTTTACAATGCTTCCTTTTTTTAGGATGGGGGGGGGGGGGGGCGCTATTTGGGGGTAGAGAATGGTGTTAGTGGTTTTATTTTGTTTTACAATTTAACTTTTAAATATTTATAAAATGTATTTCTTTTTTTTCCTTTTTTTTTTTATCCGCCCTGTTGTGGGGGGGGGGGGGAGCTGGGGGCTTTGGTGAGATATCAGGGGTCTATGAAGGCCCCTGACATCTCCCCTTTGAAAAAGCAAAAGGGACCCGGAGGACGACCCAGAGGGCAAGGGCGACACAGAGGACGACACAGAGGGGGGCAGGGACGGGGACCTGAGGAGGACAGGGACAGGGACCTGAGGAGGACAGGGACGGGGACCTGAGGAGGACAGGGACGGGGACCTGAGGAGGACCCGGAGGATACAGGGGTGATCGGTGCGGTGGTGGTGGCAGTTACAATCACCAATCTCCCTGTATAGCTTTCAATAAAGCAGCTGAAAGATGGGCGAGGGAGAGGAGAAGCGGCTGTCAGCTGCTTTACTGAAAGCCACACGGGGAGATCTGTGATTGTAACTGCCCGCACTGATCATCTCTGAGGCTGCCCAGGTATCGGATCAGGCATCGGAGCATTACAGTACAAGTACTCGTGCAAATGC
The DNA here is from genome assembly GCA_029206835.1 of Rana muscosa. NCBI lineage: Eukaryota > Metazoa > Chordata > Amphibia > Anura > Ranidae > Rana > Rana muscosa. The sequence goes on from CM055128.1 coordinate 82,916,944, forward strand.
TCGGTATCGGTGCAACCCTAATTTAAATTAATATTTTTGTGTCCGGACTTCAGTTTGAAGTTTTCAGAGGCCACCAAAAAGCAAAATAAAAAGGCTACTTATGATGGTTCAGCAAAAAGCTGCACTTATCTCATATGATATAAAAATATAATTGCTACATAAAAATGAACATATGAGTCAGCCATCACACAGTACTTACCCAGCTCTGCCTTCTGCATGAGGATCTGGGTCAGAGTCCATCTGATTCCACCAAGACAGGAAGCAGCAAGTACCAAAATGAAACCCCTGGTGTCAAACTGCGTTGACTTGAATGTGAACATAAAAAGGCCTCCGGAAATTACTCGTGCAAATGCTCGGTATCGGTGCAACCCTAATTTAAATTAATATTTTTGTGTCCGGACTTCAGTTTGAAGTTTTCAGAGGCCACCAAAAAGCAAAATAAAAAGGCTACTTATGATGGTTCAGCAAAAAGCTGCACTTATCTCATATGATATAAAAATAGGATTTTTATAACAGCTTACCTGTAAAATCCTTTTCTTGGAGTACATCACGGGACACAGAGCGACATAGTCATTACTAATGGGTTATATAGATACCTTCAGGTGCTGGCACTGGCAACTTCCAAAACCGGAAGTACCCTCCCCTATATAAGCCCCTCCCATCCGGGAGCACCTCAGTTTTGTAGCAAAGCAATAAGTGTCCCTAAAGAGGGGTGGGAGCTCTGTGTCCCGTGATGTACTCCAAGAAAAGGATTTTACAGGTAAGCTGTTATAAAAATCCTATTTTCTTTCTCGTACATCACGGGACACAGAGCGACATAGTCATTACTAATGGGATGTCCTAAAGCAATGCCCAACGAGGGGGGGGATACACCATACATAAGCTGAGCGCTATCAGACATGAGGATCTTTTGCGGCCTGCAACACACTGCGCCCCAAAGGCGACATCCTCCTGACTTCTAACGTCCACCTGGTAGAACCTAGTAAACGTGTGTACTGAAGACCATGTTGCAGCCTTACAGATTTGAGCCAGGGAGGCCTGGTGATGCGCTGCCCATGAAGTTCCAACTGCTCTCGTGGAGTGCGCTCTAACTTTGAACGGAGGCGGTCTCCTTCTCAAGCCATAGGCTTGCATAATGACCTGTCGAATCCACTTGGCTAAAGTAGATTTTGATGCTGCCTGACCCTTTCTGGGGCCTTCCGGCAGAATAAACAAAGTATCCGTTCTGCGAATCTGAGCAGTGGCTTTTAGATAAGCTTTAACTGCTCTTACTACATCCAAAGAATGCAATAACTTTTCCTCTACCGAAGTAGGTTTGGGGAAAAAAGAAGGAAGAACCACATCTTGGTTCAAATGAAACCTCGATACCACCTTAGGAAGAAAGGCTGGATGAGGACGTAACACTACTCTGTCCTTATGGATAACCAGATATGGCTCTTTACAGGACATAGCGGCTAATTCCGACACTCTTTTAGCCGAACAAATGGCCACTAGAAAAATCTATTTCCTGGTGAGAAGAACCAAAGAAATATGCTGTAATGGTTCAAATGGTTGTTTCTGTAGAACCGACAGAACCAAGTTTAGATCCCATGGACATATGGGAATATTAACCGGAGGACTAATACGCATCACTCCTTGTATAAAGGCTTTGACTAGTGAATGCGAAGCCAAGGGCCTTTGAAAAAATATTGACAAGGCCGAAATCTGACCCTTGATAGTACTCAAGGCAAGCTTCCTATCTACAGCCCATTGTAGGAAGTCCAGAATCCTACCAATTACGTATTTACGTGGATGCCATTTCTTGGCCTCACACCAGGCGATGTACGCCTTCCAGATTCTATAGTAGATCTGCCTGGATACCGGCTTCCTGGCATTGATCATGGTAGATACCACAGAATTAGAGAGCCCTCTCTTTTTTAGAATGTGGGCTTCAATAGCCAGGCCGTCAAACCTAGGGCTGGTAAGGAAGGGTGGTATATCGGTCCTTGCGAAAGCAGGTCCGGACGATGTGGGAGAGTCCAAGGACTCCCCACTGACATCTTTACAATCTCCGCGTACCATGCTCTTCGGGGCCACGCTGGAGCCACCAGAATCACTGGTTTCTTTTCTACCCTGATTCTGCGGAGTACTCGAGGTAACAATTGTGGCGGTGGGAATGCATATATCAGCTTGAACTGATCCCAAGGGAACACTAGGGCATCCGATCCGCAAGCTAGGGGATCCCTTGTCCGAGAGACAAACCTGTACACCTTTGCGTTGAATCTGGATGCTAGAAGATCTACATCCGGTGTTCCCCACCGCTGACATGTTGTCCAGAAAACCTCGGGGTGAAGGGACCATTCCTCTGGGCATAATTGCTGGCGACTTAGAAAGTCCGCCTTCCAATTCTCCACTCCTGGAATGAATACCGCAGCTATGGCTGGGACATATCTTTCTGCCCATTTCAGGATGTAATTTACTTCCCTCTGGGCTGCACGACTCCTGGTGCCCCCCTGATGATTGATATATGCCACTGCTGTGGCATTGTCTGATTGAATTCTGACAGGGGACCCTTGGAGTTTGGATGTCCATGCTACTAGGGCATACCGGGCTGCTCGTATCTCTAAGAGATTGATGGGCAGGGCCTTTTCTGCGTCCGACCATCTGCCCTGGAGAGACCATTGCTCCAGTACTGCTCCCCAGCCTATAAGGCTGGCATCTGTAGTGACCACCTTCCAAGAAATCGGACTGAAGGATTTCCCTTTTTCCAGATTCTGGGGAACCAACCACCAACGGAGGCTCTTGCGAACGGAAGGGGACAAGGACATTGTAAGTCTAGGGCCTGAACTTTTTTGTTCCAGGCTGACAGTATGGCCCCTTGCAAATTCCTTGAATGGAATTGACCGTAGGGTACTGCTTCGAATGATGCCACCATTTTTCCCAGCAGCCTCATGCACAGGCGTATGGACGGCTGTCTTTTTTGTACCCACTAAGTGGATCAACTCTTTCAAAGACAACACCTTTCCTCGAGGCAAGAATATTTTCCTCTGGCCTGAATCCAACCTTAGCCCCAAATATTCCAGACTTTTGACTGGTTTTTAGGGCTGACTTGTCTTGGTTGATAATCCAACCGTGAGATTTCAGATACTTGATTGTCTTGTGAACGACCACGTCTAGTTTTTTCACTGAGTGGTCTATCAGCAACAAGTCATCTAGATATGCCATTATCATTACACCTTGTGTTCTTAGATTGGCCAATAAAGGGCCAGAATTTTTGTAAACACTCGTGGTGCTGTGGCCAGACCGAAGGGTAAGGCTCTGAACTGAAAATGGCGCCCTTCTACTGCAAAGCGTAGAAATTTTTGGTGGACTGGAAAGATGGGAATGTGCAAAATAAGCATCTTTGATGTCGATCGCGGCTAACCAATCCTCCCCTTGTAGGGCAGTGGCCACCGATCGGATCGACTCCATCGGAAAGTCCTGATATACAGGAATTTGTTTAGCCCTTTTAGAATTAATATGGGCCTCCCAACCGCGTTTGCTTCGGGACTGTAAAGAGGTTTGAGTAAAACCCGAACCCTCATTCTTCCAGGGGAACCTCCATAATTACTCCTTGGAGCAATAGTTGTTCTAGTGCCAACAGGAGGGACTCTCTCTTCCGGGGATCCCTTGGCACGTTTGACCTTAAAAATGGGAAGGAGGAGAGTCTTTTAACTCCAAACTGTATCCCAAACATACTGCGGAGAGCACCTATCTGTTTTGATCGTGTCCCGCCAGGTCTCTTGCGAACAACTGGAGTCCTCCCCCCACCCGACTGAGTGGGGGCAACCCTTCAATGAATTTAACTTTGGGGAAGGTTTTGTACCTCCCCTGACCCAGGGTTTCTCATTACCCTGCTATTGTCCCTGTTTTTTACCCCCGGGAATTGACCGAGGAGGCCGTCGGAACTGTTACACAGCCGATGCCCCAGGGACTGGAGAAGCAGGCCTCTTAAAGAGGGACCTCTAACTCTGTTTTTAACCGGCAAGAGCGTATTTTTACCGCTGGAAATTTTCTGGATATATTTTTCCAGGTTTTCCCTGAATAAGCGTTCACCATGAAATGGGACGCTAACCAGCCATTCTTTACAGGGAGCTTCAGCAGACCAGTTTTTGAGCCATAGAAGCCTACGCATATGTACTATAGACAGCGTAAGGCGGGAGGCCTGATGGACTGAATCCTTTATGGCGTCAACCGCAAAGCCTAAGGCTCTAGGTAGATCAGCTAGGGCAAGGCCTGCTGATCTGTCAAGTCCCTCAAGACCTGTTTCAACTGATCCTTCACTGCTTAGCAGACCCCACTGCTGGTTGTGTCACCAAGCTTGCTGTAGAAAGAAGCAGACTTTCATAAGGACTCCAATCTTTTATCTATTGGGTTCTTGAACATTTGGACATTATCCACTGGACATGTCAGTGATTTATACATACAAGAGATGGCTGCGTCCACTGTAGGGAACCTCCATTTTTTGATGAACTTATCCTCCATGGGATAGACCACCGGAAATCTCTTGGGGGAATAAATATTTTCTCAGGACGTTCCCAATCCTGGTAAATGAGCCCTTTCAGTAATGGGTGAAGTGGAAAAGAACAGACAGTCTGGGGGCTTCTAGCGACCCCAACGAGGATACAGTAGTGGTTGATGGTTCCGCAAGGTGCATTTTTAAATGCTGATCGGACCATGTTAGTCAGAGACTGAACCCATAATCTTTCAGCTTGAGATGCTGAGAAAAGGTTCCCCCACTGTTGATTCCTCTATAACAGAATCAACCTCATCCTGATCCCCTTCAGGCAGGTCGATCCCTGTATGGGACTGTTGCTCTGCTAACAGGCACTCTGAAGGAGGAGACGGAGATCGGGCATGCTTTCCCTGACAGGGAGGCAGCGATCAATGTTGACAATCTCTCTCTAATCCTCCCAGAGCTGAGGAAAAAACCTCCTCTGTTACATACACAGGAGCAGGTAAACTGAGGACAGCCACAGTACCAAGTACCCCTGCGGGGTCTCTACGGTCACTTACCTCTGAACTTCAGGGGAGACTGGTGCAGCAGAAGCATGCCCAAGATCCTCAGAGCCCGATGAGACCCCCTTCGCTTCCTGGAAGATTCAGTTCCGGAGCTTCTGGACGGCATATTCCTAAGCCTAAAGCTGAGGTATTCCAGCCGTAATACACCACTTTTACTGAGAATAGTCTAGCACAATTGCTGCTATATAACAGTTGGTGTCTACTAAAGTGCCTTTCTAGGGGATGCCTGCATCAACCGCCTCTGTGTGCCTTTATACTGTTGCTAGCTCTGTCTGTGCACTTCAATAGCCAGCTATGATGTGCTTTAAAACACGCTGGACGCCCGCACATGCGCAGTAGCGCCGCGGCGCACACCTGAGCGTCATCCACCCGCTCCGCCCCTTCTTCCAGATCGCCTCTATATATAGAGGCGCGTGCCCGCGCACGCGCGCGGGCACGTGCGCCTTCTGCGCCTTTTTTGAAAACAATAAGGAGCTAGATGGGAGCCAGGGTCCCTGCCGCAGGGCCCGGGGATGGATGAGCGCAGCAACAGGGCAGAGGAGACAGCTTCCCAGCAGAGAACATACCAACTGCCTGGATTTGATTCTGGAAGAAAAAAATCCACATTACAAGAAAAAGAACCATAGCGGCCTCTAGTGTCTAACACAGGTACCGTGGTCTTACATTTTTTATTTTTTTTTCTTGCCTACTATTAAAATTTTTACATTTTCTCAGTAGTAACAGGCATACACAGAATATAGCGGGAATACCTTAGGTAACAGGCAGAAAGACAAAATAGGCTTGGGGGTCCCTCAATAGAACCAAGTTCCCGAGGGCCCCCACTTACCTTTTCCTTGCCGCAGGACTCTGTTTGGTCCACAGAAGCCCAAACTTCACCTATCACGGCAGGCATTGTAATCAAACCTTCAGGGACCGGGTTCCCAAGGATTCCACTCCCCTGGACCTGTATAGCACCCTGCACAGAAAACATCTTGGTCGTGGGAATGACCAGAGCTCTGGATCCCAGGGTCCAGCCCTCCTAAGAGAGGCATTACAGGCAAAACCTTGCTCTTCTGTTGCAAGGCCCGGGTACCGACCGTTTAGCTATGAAGCTTTTTTGGTCGGATCCGGAATAGCTTACTGAGGCCCAAAAGAACCTGTACGCAAGCTCAGTGAAAAACACATGTTACTTCTTGGCCAACACCTTAGACACTGGCAAAAAACTGAGGTGCTCCCGGATGGGAGGGGCTTATATAGGGGAGGGTACTTCCGGTTTTGGAAGTTGCCAGTGCCAGCACCTGAAGGTATCTATATAACCCATTAGTAATGACTATGTCGCTCTGTGTCCCGTGATGTACGAGAAAGAAAATATAATTGCTACATAAAAATGAACATATCAGTCAGCCATCACACAGTACTTACCCAGCTCTGCCTTCTGCATGAGGATCTGGGTCAGAGTCCATCTGATTCCACCAAGACAGGAAGCAGCAAGTACCAAAATGAAACCCCTGGTGTCAAACTGCGTTGACTTGAATGTGAACATAAAAAGGCCTCCGGAAATTAGTAAAACCACCAGAATAAGGGCCGGTCTCTGCAGAAAGCAGGATTGATAACACAGGTTATAGTGCATAGGTCACACAGAAAGTCTACTATCCATTAACATTTTACTGTGAATAAGAACAGTATAGTTGCACAAGTACACAGTGGAAAGAACTACCAACAGCTATGGTAATCTGTATATGGCTGTTTCTGCTCAAATCTTTTAGGATTAAAGTCTTTATAAAATAATGAAAAAATAAGTGTTATGGTATGTTACCATATTGGATTAAAGAAGTACAAAACTTCTGAAATAAAACTGCTTTTTGGATCCGTGGAACTGATCCAATTCGTTCAGCCTAATAATGCGTTTCAATAAGCCGGAGAGCTTGTTTGTGTGAAATGTAGAAGTAAACATGGCTACATTTACAAGGCATCAATCACAAAAATTATTTTGGCAGATTGGTGCTGTTGTGTTGACTAAAGATAATTTAGCTGTCATATGTAAAAAAATGGATCCCTATGTATTCCCGTTCACTCCCTCTCCACCCTGCACATTCCTCCGGTGACTCACCAGCTCCTCTAACTTGAAGAGGAGGGAGAAGAAAAGGATGAAGAGAACTGCAGAGGACTTCGTCATGGTATACCTGATGGTAACGGAATAAAAAAACATAATAGCACTTATACAAACATTGTTCTCTCGGATGATTAATGTAGGCCTTACCAACTCACAGTGACACAGTGATGTACAGGAAGCTCCAATTAGAAAGTCCAATGTCCAGAGCAGTGGCCAAAGCTGAACATAAATAGCAATAGTTAAAATTCTGCAATGTACAAGCCAACACTATCAGGAACAAGTGTAATTTTCTATTTAAAGTGTATGTCTGGGTAAACAAAAAAAAAAACAACATATGCAGTACATCTCTGCAATACCAAGGATATGTGTTTGAGCCGCTCAGGCTGTATGGGAATGGAATCCTGTGCCCACCGATCTGAGTGCTGGCTGGGAAAGGAGCTTGTCTATGCTCCAGGCAAAGGTAGAGAGAGTGACTAAGAGTCCCAGGAGCCGCACATCAAGTCAAGACCTGCTGTATGATAGTGAATGACAGTCTCAGTCTGGACCCCCACCAGGCCATGCCCGCACCACATTTCACTCTGCCCACAGGAGCTTACTCATGGGGACTCGTTGGATCGTGGCCTGGCGGGGGTCAGGCTGAGAGTGCCATTCACCATCATACACAGCAGGTCTTGACTTGATGTCTGGCTCCTTTGACACTTAGTGACATCTCTGCAATACATGCAATGCTTTGACCCTTTAAAAACAATGCAAGTACAGAAAAATACCTGGTGATCCTTCCAGAAAGGATCCAGTAAGCTCTTAAAGGAGGAGTACACCTTTTGTAACATGTTACACCAATATTCAGGGTGTAAAAAAAAATAAAAAATAAAAAAACTTCCGCGCCAAAAAACTAATCAAAGCTACCCTATATATGGTATATAATGAAAATAAGCAGCTCCCCTGAAAGCAATGAAGTATAAACTCCTATTGAATGATAGTATGCAGAAAAAAGGTAGGGGGCGCTAGTGATTGAAAATAAAGTGAAGTGTCTGTGATCAAACAGTAGTTAAACCAATATTATAAACACTAGTGACAGTGCAACATAATAAACAAATAAAAATCTAAAAAGTCCCAATAGTGGAAAAAAAATTTTTTTGAATGGATATCTCAGTCCAATCCAGAAAAATAAATCACCAAACAAAAACAAACGAATCTTGCTGTGATGATAAATGTAGATCTTCAAATAAAGTGCATTCCAAATCCTCCACCACACAGAAATAAGGAAACTTGTTCAACACCCAAAGTGCTCAGGTTAAGTAGTAGGCTTACCAGAATGTGTAGACTTCTTTATTTAAAAAGAAAGTCGCACTAGCTTTGACAGGTTGGTGCCTGTACACATACAATTGGCTGGATGAAAATGTATTCCCTCTCTCCTCCGACAATTAAGGACATGACATGGAATATAAGCAGAAACTTCTCATAGTGCAACCCATTTATTTAAAAATTGAAAATTAAAACAACACAGCCAAATGGCTTCTTACATTATCCTGTGCCTCTCCCGGCACTGGGGCTGCATGCATGTAATGGATACTCCAGGCTCGAGCCACCTCCACAGCGGCGTGCGTTCCAATGCAGCGTGTAGACAACCAGGATATCCGGGTAGGGCGTGGATAGAGAGATCACGTGACTAGGCTCGCCGCCGACGTACGTTTCGTTTGGATTAACGTCTTCAGGGGGCGTGCCTAGTCACCAACGTCACACTTTTATAAGGACAATGCGTGGGGAGGGATAATTGTGATGGACAAAGGCCTGTACCAATCACAGTGCAGCCACAGTGCCGTGCAAGACGACCACATCCCATAGACAATTAAAAAGAGAGACAACCGTGTTACCCGCGCAGCGGGAACGCAACTATAATACTCTAAAATATTAAAATAAAGAAAAAAATATATTCTCAATCAAATAATATTGGGGAAAGTTAATAGAGTCATGGACAAATAAAACCCTATAACTTGGCAGCTCCTTTGAATAAAATGTAAAAATAACATGAAATTTAAATGCGTACTCAAAAATATCCACTAGATGGAGTACCATATGGAATATAATTTAACATGCCAATCTTGCACCTTATTAAACCTAAAGAGAATACTGAGTCCCTAATTAGGTGATTCGTCCAAAATCCCTGTGGAGGCACACTACTCGGCGCGAGTGCTCCCAGCCAATGGGACAAGGCGATGATGTAATTCTAGACAGGTAAATTTTAAATGGTGAATCCATCTATGCATATTAAATTGGGTGGCATCCCCATACATTGGCAACCAATATGCATATCGTTTGTTGGACAAAAGAGGAAAAGGGAGGGGAAAGGAATAAGAATCAAGGAGAGAAATAAACACTACTTCATGCTCACGTAAACGAGAAGAAAAACGACAGAGCAGTAGTACTTCTTAATGTTCAAAATTGATTCGAAAAGCTCACCAATTATTATTCGTTGGATAGAAAGCAATTTAAATCTATTTCTATGTTCATACCATCTGGTTGCATACTCCTGTAATTTATATAACCATTTTGTTTCATTTTGTGAAATGGCTCGTTTCATGTGTGTCCCTCTCCAGTGACTAGTGATTTTATCAATTCCGAAAAATTTGCATTGGCTGGGATCACTTTGGTGATGACTTGCACAGTGTCTCGACACGCTGTGATTCGGAAAACTTTTTTTAATGTTGGCAAGATGTTCATTAATTCTTACTCTCAGTTGTCTAGTAGTTCGTCCCACATACTGGAGTGAACAGGGACATTCCAGGACGTAGGTTACATGGTCCGAATTACACGTAATCAGAGGTTTGATTTTAAATTTCTCCCTAGTTACATTAGACTGGAAGTGTAATATTTTTTTAGAGTCTCCAGACTTCCTTGTGGTTTTACATGCTTTGCAACGAGTGCAATAATGAAAACCTGAACCATCCAAAAAGGTACCCTGTTTTTTAGGAGGATCTGGTACATTGGGGGCTATACGATTCCTCAAACCTGGGGCCTTCCTATAAATGAATTTAGGTTTGGACGATATGGTGGATAACAGATCTTTGTCTTTAAGGAGAATTGGCCAATATTTTTTGAAAATGGTTTCCACTTGTTTGTACTGCCTGTGGAAGCCTGACACGAAAGCTACTTCACCTCCAAAGTTCTTTTTTGACTTAGTTGTTAATAATGACTTTCTATCCATAGAGGACACCTGGGCCAGCACATTATCTAGTGTCTCCAATGGATAGCCTTTTTCCAAAAACGTATTTGTCAGCAGATCGGCCTGGGCAGAAAAATCTTCACTGTTTGCACAGTTGCGCTTAAGCCGCATGTACTGCCCTTTAGGTACAGCTCCTATCCACTGGGGGTGGTGGCAGCTTTTAGTCGGTACAAACCCATTCCGATCTGTTGCTTTGAAATAGGTTTTGGTCACAAACTCGTTGTTTTTCTTGGTGATGGTAAGATCTAAATAATTCACAGTAGAAATGCTACACTCCGCTGAAAATTTCAACCCATATTCATTTTCGTTCATCTGCATCAAAAAAGCTTTTAGCGTTGACTCTGTGCCTTCCCAAAATAAAATAACATCATCTATATATCTCCGGTAAAAAAGAAGTGACTGATCTCTGTTATAAATAGTTTCATGTTCCCATTTGTTCAGCACTACATTAGCCACGCTTGGGGCATAGCGAGCTCCCATGGCTACACCGCCGGTTTGGTTATAGAACTGGTTGTTGGCCCAAAAAAAGTTGTTGCTCATGGCTAGTTCTAAACCTTGAATCAAAAGCTGGATCAGAATTTTTTTGATTTTAGATTGTTTCATAAGGGCCCACTTCATTGCTTTAAGTACATCTGAATGCCTGATGTTGGTATACAGCGATTCAATATCTACTGTAACCAATATTGTCGTGGCTGTAGCTTTACGTGATTGAAGTGCTATTATTAAGTCCCTACTATCTTTGAGGTAGGTCGTTTGTTTTTGTTTGGTGATTTATTTTTCTGGATTGGACTGAAATATCCATTCAAAAATTTTTTTTTTCCACTATTGGGACTTTTTAGATTTTAATTTGTTTATTATGTTGCACTGTCACTAGTGTTTATAATATTGGTTTAACTACTGTTTGATCACAGACACTTCACTTTATTTTCAATCACTAGCGCCCCCTACCTTTTTTCTGCATAAAATTCAGGGTGTAACATGTAACATGTTCCAAATGCACTGGCCCCTGCATCCCCCCCCCCAGTCCCGATTTTGACAGCTAGTGGGAGATCTTCTTCCCCCCAATAGCTGTCATAAACTCCACCCGCATCATCCATTAATAGTGTTCTGTGAATGGGAAAACTACATGTACCAACAGGCTTGTGGCTGTCGGTTTGTAGCTTTCAATAAACTACTAAAGTGATGTTAAGCGCACTTGGTAGTTCATTGAGATTCCTGTCAGAGTGCAACTACCTGCACCTATCGGAAGTGCAGGCAGACAGAGTGCAACTACCTGCCCCTATCGGAAGTGCAGGCAGACAGACAGTTTGCAGGACTGTGGCATTACACTCACGAGCTGATCGTGGGTGCAATGTTACAAGACTCTAACAGAATGTGCATTTATTTAAAAAAAAAATTGTAAAAGTGAACTAATCCTTTAAACTTCCATTAAAGGGCTGCCAATGCGGCACTACAGAACTCCACCTAGCCTTACCTCCCCTAAACCTTTTCAAAGGCATACATGGATTTCTATCCCAGCAAAACAATGCTGCTGCCTTGACTCCCAAAAAGCCTGCCCACACAATGGGGTGGTCGATTTACTAAAGGCAAACAGGTTTTTCACTTTTTAAGAAAAGTTGCACTCCTCACAGCTTAGTGATTGGATGATGCAAGTCAGCAGCGTTTCACCTCATTCACTAAGCTCTAGGGATACTTCCCTCGCAGAGTGCAACTGCACTTGCAAAGTGAACAGTCCATTTGCTTTTAGTAAATCAAAATCGCTGTGTGCAGGGAAAGCTTGAGTGATGTAGATCTGGGAGCTTTAGGACTTCTCTGGAACTGAAAAAAGCAACCTGCTGATTCCTCCTCCCACAAGAACAAGGTAAAAGAATATAATGCCAAGATATGTTCTAGAGGTGGGAAAAAATAAACATTAAAAGATCTGTACACAAAGGGGTCATGAATAGCAGAAGCATTTGTGCAAGCTGAACGAAACACTGTACCAGCCATACGCTTGTGTTTGTTTTGTTCAGCCTATGTGTGTGATTATTTGTCAGTATTACATTGTATATCCCTGTATGTTGTGGTGGTTCAGGTGCTTATCTAATAGTTTTTTTAAATTATCGATGCTCCCCGCTGAAACCGCCGCCTGTGAAAGGGAATTCCACATCCTATCCGTTCTTAGAGTAAAGAACCCTCTACGCAGTTTAGGGTTAAACCGCGTTTCTTCTAATTTTAGTGAATGGTTGCGTCTTACTAAATTCCCTTTCGCGGAAGAGTTTTATCCCTATTATAGGGTCACCAGTACATTGGGATCTAAAAGACCCACACTGCCTCCATATAGGAGGACCTGTCACATCGGGGGTTACAAAAAAATGAAACTATAATACAATGTAATAAAAAAAAAAAAAATTATGTCAGTCTGCACACACCCAGAAGTGCAAACACATGTATATAGAGTGCACACGTAGTATGTAGACTGCACCACACATGTGAGGTATCGCCATGAACAGCGGAGTGAGAGCAATCGTTTTAGGACCATAATTTACTCTAAACTGATGAGCTGAAAGCTTTTAAAGCATTGCTAATAGAGAATTTTATGTACCACAGGTTTTTATGATATCATGGGCACACACAATTTAAAACTTGACATGTTTATTTACCTAACGCAACACTGCCAAATGTAATTGGCTATTGCAGTGTATCTGTTTGCACAAAAATTCATTTTAGGTAATTTTTTTTTCTCGAAAATATGAGTTTGATAAACTGTTGCGCAAACATCATGCAACAAAAAAAAAATTTATTCTACAAGGCATCTGCTTTCAAATACATGGGAGGTTTTATATATTTTTTTAGCCAAAAATGCAGATTTTTAACTTGCAAAAAAGGAAAGGAAAGAAAAAATGCTCTGACATAGAACAGGTTAACTCCTGTATCATCAGCTCCATCTAGTGGCCAAAATGTGGTATACGTTTTCTCATTGAGGTATTTCAGAAAACTATACCGTAATTTGGCCACTAGATGGAGTTGATGATGCAGGTATTAGCCCTGACAAAAAATTACGGTGACATTTTGTTGAGCTTGCACAAATGCTTCTGATGCCGCGTACACATGACCGTTTTTCTCGTTGAGAAAAACGACATTTTTTCCATTTGACGAGAAAAACGATAGTCTGTGGGCATTTTGTCGTTTTTCTCGACGAGAAAAACGGCATTAAAAACGATGAGAAAAATTAGAACATGTTCTAATTTTTCTCGTCGTTTTTCCCGACATTTTTTCCGCGGCAGTTTTCCCATAGGGAAACACTGCCGCGGAGCCCACAGACGGTCGTTTTTCTCGACAAGAGAAAAAATGTCGTGAAAAACGATCGTGTGTGGGGAACAAGCCGTTCCCTCGTTTTTAATGTCATTATTCACGGCGGTTTTTCAACCGCCGTGAATAATGATCGTGTGTACGCGGCATCACATGCAACAAAAGTTTTATAAATAGACCCCAAAGTGTTCTTAATGTTTTTGAAATTAAATTTTTTTAGGAGAAAACTCCCATAAAATAAAATGAGAAATTGCATTAAATAATGCATAGTCAACTGAGCCTATTGTATCCTGAATAGTATTAAAGAAAAAGTTATATCATGTTACACCCATTTCAGTATGTAACATGTTACTGTAGCCCTGGCCCCTGCACCCCCGATCCACTATTGTGACAGCGAGCGGGGAATCCTTCGCCCCCCCGCTCACTGTCACAATTAAAAAAAAAAAAACAGTTCTGTGAATGTGAACACTGCAAGTACCAACAGCCTTTGCGGCCATCTGTTTGTAGTTCTCAACGAACTACCAGGGAGCTGTTGATCGCTCTAGGCAGTTCAGTCAGTCCTCCTGGCAGTGCGCAACTGCCTGCTTGTATGAGGTACGAGCAGACCGCTTACAAAGAATGTCTGCAAGAGCCCTGCATTGCACCCACAATCTGCTGATCGTAGGTTCATTGGAAAATAATTAATGCACTTTTTTTTTTACCAGCAAAAAGATGTGCATTTATTATTTTTAGAAAGGAGAACTTATCCTTTAATGGTTTCAATTAAATTTTATTTTTAGGTTTGCAAGTTTTCAAATCGATTTTTTAGTATACGTATACAAATTTATTTTGGAAATTAATATTTAATGCACTAAAAACAGGGAAATAATTGTATACAAGCCAGCGAGTGGATGGAGCTTTCATTTTAGTTACACAAAACCACATGTTTTTATTGTGCATCCTTAAAAGCCTTTCTTCCGCAGGCATCCTAGCAACCAATGGCATCATTGGTTCATGGGGGGAATGTCAGGTGCCTGCACAGCATCCTTGTTTGCCCCTCCTCGATCGAGAGAGAGAGATCGAGAGAGAGAGATCGAGAGAGAGAGATCGAGAGAGAGAGAGAATCGAAAAAGAGGCTTGGATATTTTACTATTAGTGCGCATGCGCGGGATTACCAAGAAGATTATGTACTGGTTGTACTGTGGGCGGAAATACATATCTTTACAGACACGGAAGACCACAGTGGAGATGGCGCCAGCTAATATGCAGATAAACTTTCACAAGATAAAGAATATTTGCAGTAAGAACAAAATGTTATATATATTCAAAGTGACCATTTGAATCGTAATTACTATTTATTTATGAATATTGTGAAAATCGTTTTTATGTGGGAGGGTTTACTACCGCTTTAAAGGGTGCCCCGACTGAAAAGGTTGAGAAACACTGCTCTATCTTATTTGTAATTTTCATCTTGAGTTACTGGGCTCTGTAACCAGTATGCTTTTTTCCAACAGGAGGTAAGGACACATAAATGTGCAAGATGAGGACAGTAATATGGTATATCCACGTGAGTAATTATTATATCATATTTTAGTACTATAATAAATATACAGTACATACAGTACAAAACCACTAAATGTTCACTTTAAATACTGCATGGAGCTTCTCTTAAATAAATTCATGGATTTGTATACTGTACATAACAATTTCAGAAAAAACGGTGGCAAATACTAGCTGAACAGAGAAATTGATATATTCATTTTACAACTCAGGAATAAAATATATAAATATATATAATTAAAAAAAAACGTGTAATGAGTTTAATATGTGTTTATGTTTTTGTTATAGGAAATAATGGATTACAAATTTTATGTATTACAGTAATGCCGCGTACACACGATCGGAATTTCCGACAACAAAACCGTGTTTTTTTTCCATCAGGATTTTCGCTCAAACTTGTCTTGCATACACACGGTCACACAAATGTTGCTCGGAAATTCCGAAGGTCAAGAACGCGGTGATGTACAACACTACGACGAGCCGAGAAAAATTGGGTACAATGATTCCGAGCACGTGTCAAATTGATTCCAAGCATGGAGCCTACACACGGTCGGAATTTCCGACCAAAAGCTCACATCGAACATTTGTTGTCAGAATTTCCGACAACAAATGATTGAGAGCTGGTTCTCTAATTTTCCGACAACAAAAGTTCTTGTCGGAAATTCAGATCGTGTGTAGCCATTTCCGACGTTTACACACGTGGATAGGTGATCAGATGCTGCAGTCTTATATTATTTAAAATTAATATTTTTTTTTATTCATCATTTATTTATAAATTAATTGTGGTCACTGAACTATATCACTATATAAAAGTAATTTACTATATCTAGTGATAATTGTTTTGGATTAAAGCGGAGTTCCGCTGAAATTTTTATTTTTTTAAAGTCAGCAGCTACAAATACTGCAGCTGCTGACTTTTAAAATAAGGACACTTACCTGTCCAGGGCGCCCACGATGTCCTCACCCGAAGCAGACTTGTCCCTTGGCTCCCGGGTGCAGGCGTCAGCATCTTCAGTAAGGGAATCAGGAATCACAGCCTGGTTCCCTACTGCGAATGCGCGAGTCGCACTGCGCGTCCTGACTGGTCCCTGCAGTCTTCTGGGACCCGTGTGTCTCCCAGAAGACAGCGGGGGGGGGGGACACGGTGGAGGGGCCAGACATGGCGTAGATCTATCACTAGAAGTGGGAACAAATACCTGTATTAGACAGGTATCTGCCCCCCCCCCCTAAAAGGTGCCAAAATGTGACACCGGATGGGGGAAGAGTCCAGATAAACGGAAGTTCCATTTTTGGGTGGAACTCTGCTTCAAGGAACCAAATATTACCTCCTCATTAGCCAACCTCACTTCCTTTTTTCACCTGCCTAGAAAACAATTATATTTTTATATTTCACAAACCTAAATCAGCATTCTATGGACACTACACCCTTTCAGAAAATACGGCTGCAGGGAAACCTCACAATGCAAAGTGGTTTCCATTGTGTGGGGGTGCCATTAGAATTAATGGTACCCCCACGCATCCCCTGAGCGGCAGCACATTTTTCTTTGGGTGCAGGAAAAGGTGCGGAACTGCCTAGGGCAGGAATGTTGTTTACACAACAAACAATAGCTCAAAAAACATTTAGAGCCCATTCACACAGGGGCAACACGACTTCCAGTGGGATTTTATGAGGCAACTCGGACACAACTTGAGAATGAATCACAGCACAACCTGGAGCTATTTACAAGGCAACTCCAAGTTGCCTGCAGGACAGGAGACATTCCAGTGGCCAATCAAACAAGAATCAGCTCTGTGGGAGGGAGGGGGGAGGGAGAGCTTTGCCTGATAAATGTAGGTTTTCTTCCTGGAGAGTCGCTCCTATTAAGACAGGGAGAGGCGACTCCCATTGAAATGAATGGTTACAGGTCGCCTAGGAGTCGGATTGAAGTAGTACAGGGACCTTTTTTGAAGTCGGAGCGACTGCAGTAGTGTGCATAAGGACGGCTCCATTAACTTACATTGATTTCTTCAGCCAGCGCGATCTGAGGCGACCTCGGGCGATTTGGAGTCGGATCCAAAGAAGCCCCTGTGTGAATGGGCTCTCATTTACACAAGCACATGACAAATATCAGTGCTGATGACCTTTCTTACATATCTTAGCTATTGTACTTTTGTTGGTGTGAACTCCAGGTATACACTGATCAGCCATAACTTTATGATCACCCACCTAATATTGAGTAGGTTCCCCTTTTGCCACCAAAACAGCCCTGACCCATCGAGGCATGGACATCACTAGACTTCTACAGGTATGCTTTGGTATCTGTCACCAAGCCATCAGAAACCTAAGACTACAAGTCACATATCAAAAATATAATCTATTTTGACATCTAAAATCGGAAATTGCAATTGCCAGTTCCTGAATATCATCCATGATCCCCCTGGACCTGGTAAAAAATAAGTTGTCCAGGGGGATCGTGGATGATATTCAGGACCTGGCAAATGCAATCCTAGCTGCCGTGAATATAAATGCTATAAAGTTTCCACGTGTGTCCTGGCAACTTCCCAACCGAGCTTCCCAGTAATGTTTAATAAGTTTCACCAGAGTCAGCAAATATATAAAGTTATAAATGCAAATCCAAAATCGTTTTGGGCAATGTCCACCATATGTGGAACACTGTGCCTTCCATGCCACATCCTCCGAAACACACGGGGGAAGCCCCCGGGACACACGCTGCCACCCTCACCCGGCACCATGAACCACTTCAGCAAAACTTTGTAGTTAGCTTGGACCAATGAAGTATTAATGTGGGATTTTGAGGCATATTGAGCCGTTTTAAACCACTGATCAACCTCAAATGTTTCACCTATGTAATGCTCCCATTTATCCATATAAAACAACTTTTCCGATTTAGATGTCAAAATAGAATAGATTTCTGATATGCGACTTGTAGGTCTTTGACTTCTGATGGCTTGGTGCCAGATACCAAAGCATACCTTTAGAAGTCTAGTGATGTCCATGCCTCAATGGGTCAGGGCTGTTTTGGTGGCAAAAAGGGAACCTACTCAATATTAGGTGGGTGATAATAAAATTATGGCTGATCAGTGTATACCTGGAGTTCACGGTCAATGAATGTCTTTCAGCAATATTACTTGACAAACATGCCTATTTTGACGAAGTTTGGAAGCCCTGGATTGATTACTTATCAGATGCTTTATGAAGTATCATCAGTTATTCATGTTCTGATAAGATGGGGTGCACTCTTCCTCTCACTCTATTCTCCCTTCCCTCCCCTTTTCTTCTCTTCTTTACTGTCCCCCCCCCCTTTTTTTTTCCTGTTTCCTCCTCTGCATTTTCCTTCTCTTATATGTTCCTATTAACGTATAAGCCGAGTTTTTCCAACACATTTTTGTGTGCTGAAAATGCCCCCCTCGGCTTATACTCGAGTCTGTGTCCATCTTCAACCTTGTGCGCCTGATCCCGACCAGCCCAAACCTGGCACACATGTAGCCCCACTATTCCTCTACAAGTGTGCAAAGTTTGTTGTCCAGGGGACCTACGGCCGGGGAGCACCGATTTTTCAAAGCCGGGCACCCCTTCTATAGACTCCAATGTTAAATGGTCAAACGGTAATTTCTCCGGTGATTTTGGGGACCCGGTAATTTCCATAGACTCCCATGTTAAACGTCAGTCTAGTCACACAGCGCCGGAGATCAGGTAGGGCACAGTGAGGCATGGACACAGTGAGGCATGGACACAGTGAGGCATGCAGACGGACACCGTAGGCTTATACTCGAGTCAATACGTTTTCCCAGTTTTTTGTGGTAAAATTAGGTGCCTCGGCTTATATTCGTGTCGGCTTATACTCAAGTATATACGAAAATCTGCCAGTGAGCTATACAATAATACCTTATGCTACAAGCGCAGTGTGGGTGGGGATGTGGCAGAATTTTGTTGGCCGTTACGGTTTTCCGCTCATAATTCATGGGGACCTAAGCAATGGTTTTATGGTCTTGTCATCCTATGTTCCCTCTCTCTCCATATTGCACCTACAGGAGCGACAGGCAAAATGGGCACAGGTATACTCCTCTCTCTTTATATCTTTTTTTGTAGAATATTTTGCGATAGCTCATTGAGAAAAGTTATGTAAGAGGTGCGCTCATCAAAATATATTCACAGGTTACACCTTCAATATTTCTTGAACCTTGATGTATTGTTATTGGATTTTGGCATACAGTACTTCCTTTCCTATGTTTATAAGTATTGGAAATGTGTAATGTTTTTTGAATCTTCAATAAAAATAATTGGAAAAGAACCACAAACTATAATATATGGTACTAAACAAAGGATAGAATGTTGCCTGTACCTGTAGGGGCCACTTTTTTGAGGTAGTCTGACCACGGTAGGATAACGCGTGCACGGCCGCTATAGCATGTCATCAGTACTCGACTTACCGCTGACATAATGAAAATCATGAGCAGATGCACAAGAGTCATAAATAGAGGCAAGTGAAATCTCTGCAACAAAGAAAATAAAAGAAGTAGGGAACGTGAATCATAACGCACATTTTGTTTCGTACAGTGCACTCTAATCAAACATGAAAATACAGCAACCACACTGTCCTGGGGATGCAGCCTGTCTGCTGAGTGACCAATGTTCATGCTCTTACTCACCTCTGCAGTGCTCATTACACCCATAAAACCACTTCGGCTCTCACACCTGTTTACCTCCTATGGACCAGAGCATATTTCTGCTATGTGTCTGTTCATGAGTCTGTAAAACTTTGTAATAACTTATGATAAATAATTGATACATATTTAGTTTTTTGGGGGGAAAAAAACAGGGCTTTCTCATGACCATAAAAGTTATGAGGATTTGTTTAATTTAATTGCATTTTAAGGGGAAAAAAAGAGAGTAAAACTCTGAAAAAATTAATATTTTTTCAAGTTTGTTCAGTAATATTTGGAACATGTACCAATAATGTGAGGGAAACATATACATTTTATGCAGCTGCTTGTTCGATTTACTGCAACATTAACATTTTATAAGATAACAATGAGTATACATACAAGTGAAACTCGAAAAATTCGAATATCGTGCAAAAGTTCATTTATTTCACTAATGCAACCTAAACGGTAAATCTAATACAGCCTTTCTCAACCTTTTCAACACAGAGGAACCCTTGAAATAGTTCTCCGGGCTCGGGGAACCCCTGCTAAAATTGAGAAATCTACAACTCATGATACATTAGTGTGACGGTCAGTTGGAAGAATTACCTCCTTACAGATAGCTAAAAAGATCAATGGGGTCAGTGTGAACTTATCTGAGAGGGAGAAATTGCCCAATGCTGAAGGAACCCCTAGCAACCTCTGGAGGAACCCTAGAGTTCCACGGAACCCTGGTTGAGAATCACTGATCCAATATATGAGATAGACTCATTACATGCAAAGCAATATAGTTCAAGCCGTGATTTGTCATAATTGTGATGATTATGGCTTACAGCTCATGAAAACCCTAAATCCACAATCTTAGAAAATTAGAATATTACATGCAATTAATAAAACAAAGATTGTACATACAACAATATTGGACCTCTGAACAGTATAAGCATGCATATGTACTCAGTACTTGGTTTGGGCCCCTTTTGCAGCAATTACTGCCTCAATGCGGCATGGCATGGAAGCTATCAGCCTGTGGCACTGCTCAGGTGTTATGGAAGACCAGGATGGTTCAATGGGGGCCCTTCAGCTCTTCTGCATTGTTCGGTCTCATGTCTCTCATCTTTCTCTTGGCAATGCCCCATAGATTCTCTATGGGGTTCAGGTCAGGCGAGTTTGCTGACCAATCAAGCACATTAATCCCACGGTCATTGAACCAGGTTTTGGTGCTTTTGGCAGTGTGGGCAGGTGCCAAGTCCTGCTGGAAAATGAAGTCAGCATCCCCATAGAGCTCGTCTGCGGAAGGAAGCATGAAGTGCTCCAAAATCTCCTGGTAGACGGCTGCGTTGACCCTGGACTTAATGAAGCAGAGTGGACCAGCAGATGGCATGGCTCCCCAAATCAACACAGACTGTGGAAACTTCACACTGGACTTCAAGCATCTTGCAGTGTGTGCCTCTCCATTCTTCCTCCATACTCCGGCTCATTGGTTTCATCAGAAAAGAGGACTTTGGACCACTGAGTAGCAGATCAGGTCTGGTTTTCTTTAGCCCAGGTAAGACGCTTCTGACGTTGTTTGTTGCTCAGCAGTGGCTTGACGAGAGGAATACGACATTTGAAGCCCATGTCCAGTATCTGTCTGTGTGTGGTGGCTCTTGATGCACTGACTCCAGCCTCAGTCCACCCCTTGTGAAAGTCCACAACACTTTTAAATGGCCTTTTCCTGACAATTCTCTCCAGGCTGCGGTCATCCCTGCTGCTTGTGCACCTTTTTCTTCCACACTTTTCCCTTCCACATAACTTTCTATTAAT
The DNA here is from genome assembly GCA_029206835.1 of Rana muscosa. Classification (NCBI taxonomy): domain Eukaryota; kingdom Metazoa; phylum Chordata; class Amphibia; order Anura; family Ranidae; genus Rana; species Rana muscosa. Next base: position 82,938,576 of record CM055128.1, read on the forward strand.
GTGCTTTGATACAGCACTTTGGGAACATCCAACTTCTTTTGCAATTACCTTTTGAGGCTTTCCCTCCTTATGGAGGGTGTCAATGATGGTTTTCTGCACAACTATCAGGTCAGCAGTCTTTCCCATGATTATGATTCCTACTGAACCAGACTGAGAAACCATTTAAAGGCTCAGGAACCATTTGCAGGTGTTATGGCTTAATTAGCTGATTAGAGTGGCAAACTTTGAGCCTAGAATATTGCACCTTTTCACAATATTCAAATTTTTTGAGATTGTGGATTTGGGGTCCATGAGCTGTAAGCCATAATCATAAAAATTATGACAAATCACGGCTTGAACTATCTTTCTTTGCATGTAATGTCTAATTTCTTAGTTTCACCTTTTAAGTTACATTAGTGAAATAAATGAACTTTTGCACAATATTCAAATTTTTCGAGTTTCACCTGTATGTGCTTTATAAAAAAAATGTTTCCAGCAAATAATTTAAAATAGAAACTTGGAACAAAAGATGAAACTGTTAAATAGAGACTATACAGGTTGAAAAAACTGGAGCACCACCCTCTGCAGATGTCCGCGAGGGAATTTACACACGTTCAGAAGTGTGGAACAAGAGGCTACAATCCTATCCAGGAACACACTGACAGTCTGAGGAATCTGGTTGATATGGATTTTAAAACAGAACTCTCTTCCAGGCATTTGGGAGCTGGCAGAGACCGGAAGTGCGTCCGCACAAATGCTGCCAGCTTCTGGTTGATGGGCACTGCAGTGCCACGCGGCATTGGTGCGCATGTGAACACATCTGTCACGCCTGTGCACAAATTGTAGCTTACTAACACATTGCCTCCTGGAATAGCTGTGACATAGCAATACCAGGAGGCAGTCGGGCCTGTCCTAGGCCAGAAACCCAGAAGAGAAGCGACATTTACCAAAAAAAAAAAAAAAAAAAAGAAAGAAAGAAAAGAAAAACGGTAAGAAAAACATCAAAAATGTTTAGCATTTGCAAAAGGGGAGGTGACAAAGTAAGCAAATGTTTAGCACCGCTTTAAACTCAAATTATAGTTAAGAGTAGAACAAGATTATAGCTGAACGCCAGACATACAAGAAAACTGATTATTGCATTTATGAAACCTGTAAATGTAGCTTGAAATGCACCTGGGTTTGCCTTTACCTAAGCTGCAATATAATGAATTTGTGTGTATATATATATATATATATATATACACATACACACACACACACATATATATTGTAAATAAACAAACCGCCAATCCACGTGCCGATGCTGTGGTTCTGGTGTCCCACTCAAGTGTTGGCATATAAGCCAATGCAGTAAGCAGTTTATTGAATTGTAGATGAACGCCGTACACACCGAATGGCTGAACGAAGTGCAAAGCAAGTGAAACCCGGCCTCAGGTAATGCTCCTCCCGATAGCCACACCCCCGGATGCATTTTGCCCTGTCCACAGGGCTTCGTTATAGAGTTTTGCTTTTGGGTTTAATACCGCTTTAAATTTATATCTGCTATAACAATGCTAAAAGTCTGTTTACAGCACTCAATAGAGCAGTGACTGATCCCCTATCATATGGCTAAGTTCAAAGATTTATTCAGGCCAAGGGAACTGAAAAGCAAGTGGCTCTGCCGTGCAGTCTCTTTAGCTAACCCATGGTGATTTTGGAAATCCTTTGTGGTGCATAAAATGTTTGTAATTTAAAGGCTGTATACATGTCATAAAAAAACACAAATATAATACTACAACTTATGGCTACAGATACACTAGTCTACTGTGTTTGGTCTATTTAAATGCAGCAGAAAGTATCTAGGAAGTATAAACAAACCCTTTGCTTCCCAGATCAAGTTGTGTTGTGTTTAAACGTATTTGCACTTACATGCGTTTAGATGCAGTCTGGGTATCTAATCTACCCGTGGACGCATAGAATTTTAATCTGAATGCACCTAAATACAGGTAAACACAGTGCAAACTATACCATTTACAATTATTACATGTATTTATATGCAGCAGAGTGTTAGCCATTGACAAATTAGAAAGTCTGGGTTCAGGGTGATATAATTTATTAGTTAATTAAATTAAACCAATTACAGTGCAAGCTTTCGGGGGGAAAGCTGTCCCCTTTTTATAACCTGAAGAAGTGGCCAGTGTGCCATAAATGCGTACAGTAAAATCTGTTGGCAAAGAAATAGTATCGTCCTAAATCCAAACTTTTACTTTAGGCAATTATATGCATTTAGAAATGTCCGATAAACATATGTATGTCATTACTAGTCTCAACGAGGCAAAAAAAAATCTATAATCATTAAAGTGGTTGTAAAGTCAGATTAGGATTACTGCCAGCCCCCTATAAAAATATCCTATTTCAGATCATTTTTGTGCGGTCACATGGCCTCCGGCCGCTCTCCTCCCCTTATCTAAGGGATACAGCGGGAAGGGCTGAGATCCCCCTCTGATGTCAGCTGGGAGGTCATGTGACTGCTGTGCTGTCTGCTCAGCCCATCCCGCTGTAGCCCTCAGATCGAGGGAGTAGAGTGGCAGGAGGTCACGTGACCACAAAGAGGCGAACTGAAAAAAGGTATTTAGCGGTATCATTTTAAACAAAATTTATTTGATTTACTAAATCTGGAAAGTGCAAAATCCTGTGCTGCTCTGCAGAGAACCCAATCAGCTTCCATGTTTATTTTGTCAAATCTTAATTGAACAAGTTGAAGTTAGAAGCTGATTGGCTACCATGCACAGCTGCACCAGATTCTGAGTGCTTAAGTTTTAGTAAATCAACCCCATTGTGTATTATACCTTGATAGAATAGAGGGTCTGGCAGCAATCCTACTCTGACTTTACTGCCAGCTACTAATAGCGGCGGGAGGGGCGGGGAGGAGACTGCTCACACACAGGAGCCGAGAGGCAGCAAGGGGGAGAGAGGAAAGCATCCATGATTACCATGGTCAGTTTACATAAAGGAACACAGGAACAGGCAGGATCAACAAGGTTTTTTACAGCATAGAAAGGGACAGATTAGACAGCACAAGCACTATGCGGTTTAACCTGCATCAAAAGGAACATGATCTCTTTTTTTTTTTTTTATAAAAAAAGAGGTTACAACCTTTTGAAAGCTAATTTTCAGCCTGGGTTTAAAAACCAAAAAAACACCAAAACAAAACTAACTCCAAACCATTATAATTTCCCTTTAACATCTATCTGAACTTTTACCATTCCTGGCATTTTTCCAAAATGAAAAATGCCCTTCTTTGTATCTATGCTTGTCATGTTCATGTTATTTTAATTTGCTTTGCTGGCTGTTTTGCTTAGATGAAACTAAACAAAAAAAATGTAAATGAGACATTTGACTGAAAATTCGGCTTCCTCTCTGAAAGCTTTTACCTTCTCCTGTGAAAATCTGAATATGTCTACTTTTCAAGTACAGCTCACTGCTCTGGTGAGCATTTAGATGGACTATGTCAGCAAATCTGGGAACACTAGATTCATGGTAGAATATTAAGAAATATAAAATGTTAAACCAGGCTCAAAAAGAAAAATATATTTAAACCAAAGATCAAAGATGTAATATTTTGCAGCTTAACAAACCTAATGTCGTGTACACACGATCGGAATTTCCGACAACAAAACCGTGTTTTTTTTCCCGACAGATGTTGGCTCAAACTTGTCTTGCACACACACGGTCGCACAAATGTTGCTCGGAAATTCCAATGGTCAAGAATGCGGAGACGTACAACACTACGACGAGCCAAGAAAAATTAAGTACAATGATTCAGAGAATGCATCAAATTGATTCTGAGCATGAGCAGCACTTTTGTGCGTCGGAAATGGCTACACACGGTCGTAATTTCCGACAAGAACTTTTCTTGTCGGAAAAATAGAGAACCAGCTCTCAAACATTTGTTGTCGGAAATTTCGACAGCAAATGTCCGATGGAGACTACACACGGTCGGAATATCCGACCAAAAGCTCACATCGAAAATTTGTTGTTGGAAATTCCGATCGTGTGTACGCGGCATTACAGTACATGTGGTGGCTGAATTCGTTTTATTGGCTTGGTACTAGACATGTGCAATTTGTTTCGTTCCGAATTAGATTTCTAACAAATTTTCGACAAATTCATTAATTCGGAAATATCGGAATTAACGAAAACCCGTTTAACAAATTTTTCCGAATATTCGTAAATTGGAATATTCGAAAATTTGTAAAAGCGAAAATTCTGAAAATCGAAAATCTGAAATAATAACCAACTAATAATAGGATTTTTATAACAGCTTACCTGTAAAATCCTTTTCTTGGAGTACATCACGGGACACAGAGCGACATAGTCATTACTAATGGGTTATATAGATACCGTCAGGTGCTGGCACTGGCAACTTCCAAAACCGGAAGTACCCTCCCCTATATAAGCCCCTCCCATCCGGGAGCACCTCAGTTTTGTAGCAAAGCAATAAGTGTCCCTAAAGAGGGGCGGGAGCTCTGTGTCCCGTGATGTACTCCAAGAAAAGGATTTTACAGGTAAGCTGTTATAAAAATCCTATTTTCTTTCTCGTACATCACGGGACACAGAGCGACATAGTCATTACTAATGGGATGTCCTAAAGCAATGCCAAATGAGGGGGGGGATACACCATATATAAGCTGAGCGCTATCAGACATGAGGATCTTTTGCGGCCTGCAACACACTGCGCCCAAAGGCGACATCCTCCTGACTTCTAACGTCCACCTGGTAGGACCTAGTAAACGTGTGTACCGAAGACCATGTTGCGGCCTTACAGATTTGAGCCAGGGAGGCCTGGTGATGCACTGCCCATGAAGTTCCAACTGCTCTCGTGGAGTGCGCTCTAACTTTGAACGGAGGTGGTCTCCTTCTCAAGCCATAAGCTTGCATAATGACCTGTCGAATCCACTTGGCTAAAGTAGACTTTGACGCTGCCTGACCCTTTCTGGGGCCTTCCGGCAGAATAAACAAAGTATCCGTTCTGCGAATCTGAGCAGTGGCTTTTAGATAAGCTTTAACTGCTCTTACTACATCCAAAGAATGCAATAACTTTTCCTCTACCGAAGTAGGTTTGGGGAAAAAAGAAGGAAGAACCACATCTTGGTTCAAATGAAACCTCGATACCACCTTAGGAAGAAAGGCTGGATGAGGACGTAACACTACTCTGTCCTTATGGATAACCAGATATGGCTCCTTACAGGACATAGCTGCTAATTCCGATACTCTTTTAGCCGAACAAATGGCTACTAGAAAAATCAATTTCCTGGTGAGAAGCACCAAGGAAATATGCTGTAATGGTTCAAATGGTTGTTTCTGTAGAACCGACAGAACCAAGTTTAGATCCCATGGACATATGGGAATATTAACCGGAGGACTAATACGCATCACTCCTTGTATAAAGGCTTTGACTAGTGAATGCGAAGCCAAGGGCCTTTGAAAAAATATTGACAAGGCCGAAATCTGACCCTTGATAGTACTCAAGGCAAGCTTCCTATCTACAGCCCACTGTAGGAAGTCCAGAATCCTACCTATTACGTACTTATGTGGATGCCATTTCTTGGCCTCACACCACGCAATGTACGCCTTCCAGATTCTATAGTAGATCTGCCTGGATACCGGCTTCCTGGCATTGATCATGGTAGATACCACAGCATTAGAGAGCCCTCTCTTTTTTAGAATGTGGGCTTCAATAGCCAGGCCGTCAAACCTAGGGCTGGTAAGGAAGGGTGGTATATCGGTCCTTGCGAAAGCCGGACGACGTGGGAGAGTCCAAGGACTCCCCACTGAAATTTTACAATCTCCGCGTACCACGCTCTTCGGGGCCACGCTGGAGCCACCGGAATCACTGGTTTCTTTTCTACCCTGATTCTGCGGAGTAATCGAGGTAACCATTGGCGGTGTGAATGCATATATCAGCTTGAACTGATCCCAAGGGAACACTAGGGCATCCGAGCCGCAAGCTAGTGGATCCCTTGTCCGAGAGACAAACCTGTCCCCCTTTGCGTTGAATCTGGATGCTAGAAGATCTACATCCGATGTTCCCCACCGCTGACATATTGTCCAGAAAACCTCGGGGTGAAGGGACCCTTCCTCTGGGCCTAATTGCTGGCGACTTAGAAAGTCCGCCTTCCAATTCTCCACTCCTGGAATGAATACCGCAGATATGGCTGGGACATATTTTTCTGCCCATTTCAGGATGTAATTTACTTCCCTCTGGGCTGCACGACTCCTGGTGCCCCCCTGATGATTGATATATGCCACTGCTGTGGCATTGTCTGATTGAATTCTGACAGGGGACCCTTGGAGTTTGGATGTCCATGCTACTAGGGCATACCGGGCTGCTCGTATCTCTAAGAGATTGATGGGCAGGGCCTTTTCTGCATCCGACCATCTGCCCTGGAGAGACTATTGCTCCAGTACTGCTCCCCAGCCTATAAGGCTGGCATCTGTAGTGACCACCTTCCAAGAAATCGGACTGAAGGATTTCCTTTTTTCCAGATTCTGGGGAACCAACCACCAACGGAGGCTCTTGCGAACGGAAGGGGACAAGGACATTGTAAGTCTAGGGCCTGAACTTTTTTGTTCCAGGCTGACAGTATGGCCCCTTGCAAATTCCTTGAATGGAATTGACCGTAGGGTACTGCTTCGAATGATGCCACCATTTTTCCCAGCAGCCTCATATACAGGCGTATGGACGGCTGTCTTTTTTGTACCCACTAAGTGGATCAAATCTTTCAAAGACAACACCTTTCCTCGAGGCAAGAATATTTTTCTCTGGCCTGAATCCAACCTTAGCCCCAAGTATTCCAGACTTTTGACTGGTTTTTAGGGCTGACTTGTCTCGGTTGATAATCCAACCGTGAGATTCCAGATACTTGATCGTCTTGTGAACGACCACGTCTAGTTTTTTCACTGAGTGGTCTATCAGCAACAAGTCATCCAGATATGCCATTATCATTACACCTTGTGTTCTTAGATTGGCCAATAAAGGGCCAGAATTTTTGTAAACACTCGTGGTGCTGTGGCCAAACCGAAGGGTAAGGCTCTGAACTGAAAATGGCGCCCTTCTACTGCAAAGCGTAGAAATTTTTGGTGGACTGGAAAGATGGGAATGTGCAAATAAGCATCTTTGATGTCGATCGTGGCTAACCAATCCTCCCCTTGTAGGGCAGTGGCCACCGATCGGATCGACTCCATCGGAAAGTCCTGATATACAGGAATTTGTATAGCCCTTTTAGAATTAATATGGGCCTCCCGTCCGCGTTTGCTTCGGGACTGTAAAGAGGTTTGAGTAAAACCCGAACCCTCATTCTTCCAGGGGAACCTCCATAATTACTCCTTGGAGCAATAGTTGTTCTAGTGCCAACAGGAGGGACTCTCTCTTCCGGGGATCCCTTGGCACATTTGACCTCAAAAATGGGAAGGAGGAGAGTCTTTTAACTCCAAACTGTATCCCAAACCTACTGCGGAGAGCACCTATCTGTCTTGATCGTGTCCCGCCAGGTCTCTTGCGAACAACTGGAGTCCTCCCCCCACCCGACTGAGTGGGGGCTTCAATGAATTTAACTTTGGGGGAGGTTTTGTACCTCCCCTGACCCAGGGTTTCTCATTACCCTGCTACTGTCCCTGTTTTTTACCCCCGGGATTTGACCGAGGAGGCCGTCGGAACTGTTACACAGCCGATGCCCCAGGGACTGGAGAAGCAGGCCTCTTAAAGAGGGACCTCTAACTCTGCTTTTAACCGGCAAGAGCGTATTTTTACCGCTGGAAATTTTCTGGATATATTTGTCCAGGTTTTCCCTGAATAAGCGTTCACCATGAAATGGGACGCTAACCAGCCATTCTTTACAGGGAGCTTCAGCAGACCAGTTTTTGAGCCATAGGAGCCTACGCATATGTACTATAGACAGCGTAAGGCGGGAGGCCTGATGGACTGAATCCTCTATGGCGTCAACCGCAAAGCCTAAGGCTCTAGGTAGATCAGCTAGGGCAAAGCCTGCTGATCTGTCAAGTCCCTCAAGACCTGTTTCAACTGATCCTTCACTGCTTAGCAGACCCCAATAGCTGCTACTGCTGGTTGTATCACCAAGCAGATTTTCATAAGGACTCCAATCTTTTATCTATTGGGTTCTTGAACATTTGGACATTATCCACTGGACATGTCAGTGATTTATACATACAAGAGATGGCTGCGTCCACTGTAGGGACCTTCCATTTTTTTTTTTTTTTTTGATGAACTTATCCTCCATGGGATAGACCACCGGAAATCTCTTGGGGGAATAAATATTTTCTCAGGACGTTCCCAATCCTGGTAAATGAGCCCTTTCAGTAAAGGGTGAAGTGGAAAAGAACAAACAGTCTGGGGGCTTCTAGCGACCCCAACGAGGATACAGTAGTGGTTGATGGTTCCGCAAGGTGCATTTTTAAATGCTGATCGGACCATGTTAGTCAGAGACTGAACCCATAATCTTTCAGCTTAAGATGCTGAGAAAAGGTTCCCCCACTGTTGATTCCTCTATAACAGAATCAACCTCATCCTGATCCCCTTCAGGCAGGTCGATCCCTGTATGGGACTGTTGCTCTGCTAACAGGCACTCTGAAGGAGGAGACGGAGATCGGGCGTGCTTTCCCTGACAGGGAGGCAGCGATAAATGTTGACAATCTCTCTCTAATCCTCCCAGAGCTGAGGAAAAAACCTCCTCTGTTACATACACAGGAGCAGGTGAACTGAGGACAGCCACAGTACCAAGTACCCTGCGGGGTCTCTACGGTCACTTACCTCTGAACTTCAGGGGAGACTGGTGCAGCAGGAGTATGCCCAAGATCCTCCGAGCCCGATGAGACCCCCTTCGCTTCCTGGAAGATTCAGTTCCGGAGCTTCTGGACGGCATATTCCTAAGCCTAAAGCTGAGGTATTCCAGCCGTAATACACCACTTTTACTGAGAATAGTCTAGCACAATTGCTGCTATATCACAGTTGGTGTCTACTAATGTGCCTTTCTAGGGGATGCCTGTATCAACCGCTTGCTGTATGCCTTTAAATGTTGCCAGCTCTGTCTCTGTACTTCATAGCCAGCTCACTACAATATTGTGGTTTTTTTAAACTGCTGGGACGCCCGCACATGCGCAGAAGCGCTGCGGCGCGCACAGAGCGTCATCCCCCAGGCTCCGCCCCCTTTCCCGGCTCACCTCTATATATAGAGGCGCGTGCACGCGCGCGGGCACGTGCGCCTTCGGCGCTAATTTCAAATATGGTAACAAGGGACAGGAGCCAGGGCCCCTCTTTGCCGCAGGCCGGGGGATGGACGAGCACTGCAACATGGCAGAGGAAGCAGTTTCCTATAAGAGAACTCACCATCTGCCTGGACTTTGCTCTGCTGAGAAGAAGCTAGTCCACATGACAAGAAAACATTCCACAGCGGCCTCTAGTGGACAAACACAGGTACCGCAGTCTAATATATTAAATATATATAAAAAAAATTTTTTTTTTTTTTTTTTCTTGACCACCATTAAAAATTATTACATTTTTTTAGTAGTTACAGGCATGCACAGAATTTTGCGGGAATACCATTAGGTAACAGACAGAAAGACAAATTAGGCTTGGGGGTCCCCCAATAGAACCAAGTTCCTGGGGGCCCCCACTTACCTGTTCCTCGCCGCAGGACTTTGTTTGGTCCACAAAAGCCCAAACTTCACCTATCACGGCAGGCATTGTAATCAAACCTTCAGGGACCGGGTTCCCAAGGATTCCACTCCCCTGGACCTGTATAGCACCCTGCACAGAAAACATCTTGGTCGTGGGTATGACCAGAGCTCTGGATCCCAGGGTCCAGCTCTCCTAAGAGAAGCATTACAGGCAAAACCTTGCTCTTCTCTGCAAGGCCCGGGTACCGACCGTTTAGCTATGAAGCTTTTTTGGTCGGATCCGGAATAGCTTACTGAGGCCCAAAAGAACCTGTACGCAAGCTCAGTGAAAAACACATGTTTCTTCTTGGCCAACACCTTAGACACTGGCAAAAAACTGAGGTGCTCCCGGATGGGAGGGGCTTATATAGGGGAGGGTACTTCCGGTTTTGGAAGTTGCCAGTGCCAGCACCTGACGGTATCTATATAACCCATTAGTAATGACTATGTCGCTCTGTGTCCCGTGATGTACGAGAAAGAAAATAACTCAACTATTACTATTAAATTATAGGTATTGGAATTTCCTTTCAAATTTGGCTGTTAGTGAACGTAACGAATACAAATTTATCAGAAGTTACGAATTATCCGAAATAACGTACCTAAAAGTATTGAACGTAACAAATTAATAATAAATAAATTAATAATAATAATAATAATGTAGCACACGGACCCTTTTTCCTGCTTCCCTTCACTTGCAGGGTAAGGCCCACCGTGCCACATGCCCGTATCCTCCCGGTATAAGAGGTTGAGCAGTGTTCATACTATTTTTGGGTCCTGCAGCGAGTTACCTCCCTCCATTGGTTCTCGTCCCTAGAATGTAGGGAAATGTCTATTCTTTCTCCCAAAAGAAGGCCAATGTCCAGACAGTGTTTAAACTCCAACAGACAAGTTTATTTTCCTTGCTCGGAACAAACTGGGGAAAGGTTGAAGACAGAGAGTTGGGTAGGGAGAGGTTCAGGCATGCGGCACCCAGTAACCCTATTCTCCACTCAAGCCTGAGTGGGTATTGCTCACCCGGATAGATCCCTCTCATAGTTCTAGCAGCCGGAGTGGAGCACGAACAGTTACTTCAGATTTAGTCCCCTTCAAAAGACAAGTTCAGGAGATCCTCTGCCACAGAATCCTTTGGTTCCTGAATCTAGAACTCTAACGCCTGCAACCTTTAGAGACCATAGGTGCCAATGGGGCACATCACAGGTGCTACTGTGCAACTCACGGAATCCTTCCCTCTGATAGGCAACCAGGCCTCTCCTGAGACAGTGACTTCCTTCACCGATCATCCGGACAGGTCCTCCCCTAGTTTCCTCTCTCTCAGAGCGGGCCACCCTCCCTCGGGTTTAGCTGTAGACCCAGTTGAAGGTACTGGGCCTACCTGGAACACTACAGCCTCGGGCTAAAGGTGCCCGAGACTCCTCGGTCAATTCATGCACCCCTGGCCAGCCAGGCCAACAAGCGCGACTTTCGCCAACAGGGGTTCCACCTTGGAATCCCCCAGACAATCTCCCCAGATCATGGCGTCTGCCCCTTATGTACCCTCTCCCGGCATGCACAGCAGGTAGACCACACCCACTGTATGGCTGCAGAGGGAGGACACCCAATCACACCACAATGTCACCCGTGGTTCAACCTGAGACCTGAGCGACAGCGCCACCCACAGGTCAAGGGGAACTACACACCCAGGCAACACCACAGCAGAGCAGAGTCCAATGTTAAGAATACCAAAGACCTGAGCCAAACTATTGCTCAGGCTGCCCCTAAATTTAAGGCATAGCGACCACAAATTTGGGGGGTCCGCTACACAAATAATAATAATAAAAATAATAATAACAAAAACGTATTAGTATTATTATTTATTATTAATTTGTTCAGTTCCATTTGTTTAGATGCGGCATTCGTTATTTCAGATAATTTGTAACTTCGGATAAATTCGTAACGTTCACTAACAGTCAAATTTGAAATGCAATCTGGTACAGCGGGACCAGGGGGGGTGGGGGTGGGGTCCAGTGGATGGTTGGAACCAACTGAAGGCTGGGGGGAGAGACCCGGGGAAACAAAGCCATGGGAGAGAGACAGGAGGAGCCCAAGCCCAAACCCGTCATGCAGGGAGGTTTCCCGCACTGCTCGTGTGAACTCAGGCTCAAAATCACTATGACAAGCTTGGGTTCACATAGGAGCCGTGCAGGAAGTCGCATGCGATTTGGAAAATATCGATACTCGTACTCCCCAATAAAAAAAGGGTATCGGTGCATCCCTACTTGTAACATCCTATGCAATGACCTTAAAGTTTAAACAACTTTTCAGCTTTCCCAGTTCTCTTCCGTGGACTACATAACGCCTTCTCTTTAGGGAATGTAGAGGTGGAGGTGTTCTGTGGTTATGCCATAGGGTGACAACACTGCTTTTCCACAAATACAGTACAGTGAGTGAATGTCATCTTCCTAGGACAAGAATGTGTTACTGGTAGGACTACCTAGTAAAAATCAGAGTACGCAAGCCTTAAAAAGAAAACTAAAGCAGCCACTATGCCTTAGGACTAGTAAGTTGCAAAATATTACATTATTGTTTTGGGGCTTAGATACACTTTACATTCTGGAGGGAATCGGATCTCCATCCCTACTTGGTTTTTACTGCTCTGATTGGCTGCCAACTATTTATTTCCAACTTCAAGTCCAACTATGAAACCACATCTGAGGTTTAAACTGGACCTGTATTAGATGCCTTGTTTAATGCAAGTCCCATTTAAAGAGGAATTGCAGTAATGGATATTTTATACAGTTACATTGGTCCAGCTTGGACTAATGTACGTAACTATGTATACACCCATATCCAGTAGTGTATTTAGGTTTTGTGCTGCCCTAGGCCTGACTTAACTCGTGCACCCCTAATTCAAATATGACCCACCCCTTCCTGTCAAGGCCACACCCCATTCTGTTTAAGACCCGCCCTGAAATTTTCGAGTGGGGACACTAGTTCTGAGGGGCGGGGGGGTCAATGGATTCCCTTCATTTGCATAGATTTCCTCTCACTTCCTGTTTGGCTATGGGGCAGGAAGTGAAGGGAAATCTCTGCAATGGTACAGGGATGGTAAAAAATAAACTGACAGGGGCTATAACCCTCCCATACTCTATCCAAAATGAAAAAAAGTGTTGTCTATAGTTCTACTTTAAGCACAAATTTCTAATAATTTTATGGAGAGGACTAAGAAGATATAACAATGCCAATGGTGCAGCAGAAAACATATAGCACAGTGAGGAAGGTTTGTGGTCCAGGATAATTGGACAGTCAAAAAAAGACGGCAGGGACTTTTTCTGTGCTGCCCCCCCTGCTCTAGTCCTGGGCCTTGTTGGCCTAGGCCAGGATACAGCGTTGACCATACCTGGTCAATGCCCCTGGAAACTGGAGATCATTGAAGTAGACATGGCTACTCCAGTGATTCTCACTCACTTCTGGGTCCGGCGCTGAGCGGCTGCCCTGTTGCATTCTGAACACAGAAGTTGGAGAGCTTAGCACGGGTGCCATTCAAAACAATGCTGATCCACAAAGACACTCATACATTAAAGAATAAATACACATTTCCAAACACCAATAAAGCAATTTAATAAAGTTCACGTTCTTTGTCTGCTAAAATTACTAAACAGTTAAACAATAATGTAAAGAAATAAGACATTTTTTAAAGACTGATGTTAAAGTAGACGTTTAGGATTTTTTTGTGGGACACAGTGGGGGTTATTTACGGAAGGCAAATCCACTTTGCACTACAAAGTGCACTGCAAGGGTACTTGGAAGTGTAGTCGCTGTAGATCTGAGGGGAAGATCTAAAATGAGGGGAAGCTCTGCCGATTTTATCATCTAATCATGCGCAAGCTAAAATGCTGTTTTTAATTTTCCTTGCATATCCCCCTCAGATCTACAGCGACTGCACTTTCAAGTGCAAAGTGGATTTTCCTTTCGTAAATAACCCCCAGTATGTTAGTTATGTGTAACAGTGCGTATCGCATTACCTTCAGGCAGCTGTCTCTGCTAAGAAAAAAATAATAAATAAATCAATAAATCTTGCTGTGCCTCCTCAGAGCCACTGGACACGGACCTGAGTGGCCGTCTTCCACTGTTCCTGAGAAAAGTTGCACCTCTTACCCAACTGCCCCCTTTGCCATTCACAGAACTCCTACTGATATTGTCCCACAATGCATCTGTGACAGACCCAACTGGGACAGAGGCTTTTGGAGGGGACTAGGGGCCCACTGATTATGGACCACATTGTTGATGAGGCTCTTGAATATTAAATCTTGCTCTGAACATTATTGTGTAATATTGCATTATGTATATATTGAATTATTGATGATTATTGCACACCTCATTTAAAGTCCCAACTCCTTTTTAATTTTTAAGTGAACAGGGATGGAGTCACTTGGTTGCTACACTTTGTGCCTCATTTAAAGTCCCAAAACTTTTCCCCCCTTGTATACGATGCTTGAGGTAACAGGGCTGGTATTAGCTCCCGGTCTGCTGGAAGGGTTTGGAGCGTAGGAAGCACCGTTTGGCAGAAGCACCCAAGCTGGGTGCCAGGCGTTCCATCACAGCATCATTTTCTGGGAATCAGCAGGGGAGTTCCTGTCATTCAATGGTTTCTCCTCCATTCACTGCATACGATGCATTGTGGGGCAATAATAGTAGGAGTTCTGTGAATGGTGGAAAGTGCAGAAAGGGACAGGAAAGTATTTTTTATTTTTTTTCGCAGGTGAAGCCTATAATTGAAATAAAATAAAAAATGTAGTGGGAGGCGTAGGGACCCTTCACAATAGCCACAGTAGGTGTACAGACCCTGAGTATAGCGGAGCTTCCTCTATAGAGTTTCCTCTGCGTGGCTGCAGTAGACGGAGGCATATAATGTCATGATTTCTGCCAGAAGATCGATTGTATTCATTCACAGAATATAAAGCTGTGGGAAACTGACTGAGCAACGTTCACTCGACTCGATTTTGTTCTGAGAGCGTAACAGAAATTCTCTGTGCTACTGCTGGAACACATTTCTGTATACTGTAGGTCACTGATGCTACATACAGCATGCCCAGCAGGCACATCTGTTAGTAAAGCAAAAAGTTCATTTGGGCCAGCTTGGCCCAAGCAAACTCACAGTAACAAAGTCACAGTAAACATTAGGGATGCACCGACACCGTTACAAAGCATTTGGGCGAGTATCCGTACTCGCCCAAATGCTCCCGATACTGAAACCGATACTTTGTGCGATTTGCATCGATACAAAATGAATGGGCGCAAATCGCACTGCAAAGAATCACATGCAATTTGAACAGGAATGCAGTGCAATTCCTGTCTGAATCGCATGCGATTTCCCCCACCACTCCTGTGTGTGTGTGTGTGTGTGTGTGTGTGTGTATAGAAAGAATTCAAGGTCCATCTAATGGGCAGTTTAAAAAAAAAAATGTTAGAACTCACATTACATATCTGGCCACATGCAAAATAATTGACATAGGTGTCCCAGTTCACCGATGATAGAAAATCAGGGCCGCTGGAAGTGCTCACAGAGCTGGATATGTTAGAGGTGGTCCGCCCCCAAGCTGACATCACTTCTGCCCTATACCTACGGGGTCCTGGAACTTCTCCAGCCCGGTAAGAACCTCCAGCAGCCCTGATTTTCTGCCATTGGTGAACGGGACACCTATGTAGATTATTTTGCATGTGGCCAGATATGTATTATGAATTATAATTTTTTTTTAAACTGCCCACTAGATGGCACTTTAAACCCTTTCTATACACACACACACACACCGGAGCAGTGGGGGAAAAAAAATAAAAATTGCATGCGAAACAGACAGGATTCGTGCCGCATTTCTGTTCAGATCGCATGCGATTCTTTGCAGTGCAGGGGTGGCCTGTCCATTAAGGGCGCACGGGCGCCGCCCCCTCTATGACTAATGGATACATTCATGCATGAATGTATCCATGGCCGCCGCTGCCACCCCCTATTCAGGCGTCCCTTTTCGGACGCCTGAATTCCAGCGGCAGGGGTGTTTTTTTGAAGCACCTGATTAGAGCCATAGGCTCTAATGGGCTTCAAAAATGGTAGACTGCGAGCGCAGAGCATTGCGCTCACAGTCCACCCAGATATGTTCGAAAAGCAAATGAAGATTTTAGGGCTGTGGAAATTAACTATTAATTCCTCGATTAATCTTTTTGATCGATCAAAATTCTTTTGATCGGTACTCACCTCCCCGCCGGCTTCCGGGTCTTCAGGGAGTTCCGTCGGAGGTCCGGTGACGTCACGGACACCCGCGGGGCTTGCCGTGTCCATCTGAAGGGCTCCTTTGCTGTGCCTTCATATCTGCATGCCGGCGGGACCTTACTATCTGCCACATGCAAGGGCTGTTACACTTCCCCCCTATCACTTCCCTCTATCAACCTGGCATTCTACAGCCATCCACCGGGAGTTGTGATAGTTCCCTTCACGGGACATCTACATGCCGACAGACTGATGTTAACCCCTCCTCATCTGGATTCAGCAGTGGTATCGTTGTACACATTTTTATACCAGTATCATACTTAGTTACATGTTTTTATGAATGCTTTTGCTACCGTTTGGTATTACTCGCACCATTTTTAAAGTTTATGTAGCTACATCAATTTTATCTCCAGTGCAATATTTATTTTGTTACCTACTTGAAGACTATAAAAGTTTTAATGCTATTCCCATCGAGCATTGCCTTTGTGTTTTTTTGTATCCTGCTATCGATTTTTCCAGTGGTT
Source organism: Rana muscosa (assembly GCA_029206835.1). Taxonomy (NCBI): domain Eukaryota; kingdom Metazoa; phylum Chordata; class Amphibia; order Anura; family Ranidae; genus Rana; species Rana muscosa. The sequence continues at coordinate 82,955,031 of CM055128.1, forward strand.
GGTAGCTGCACTGGGAATCGGCCTGCAAGTAGATCAGCTAAAAGTAGTTGGATCTGTATGTGCGTTATAATTAATCGAAATTAGTCGATTAATCGATTAAAAAAAAAAAAAAACGATTAATCGAACACGAAAATTTTAATCCGTAACAGCCCTAGAAGATTTGCTTTTCTAACACTGAACCACCTCTCCGCCAATCAGGAAGCGCGGGTCTAATACCCGTTTGGCGGAAGGCAGGTACACCTATTAGACGCCTATCAAAACGGAACATAGAAGGGGGAAGCATGGAGGACACAGAAGCTGTCCCACAGCTCGCCACCATCACCCGCTGCCTGACCCGCCACTAACTTGGGGTAAGTGCCGGGCAGACAGCAGGCGGGCGCCACAGTGGTGGCATTTGATGGGCACGAGTGGCTGCATATGATGGGGCACGAGTGGCTGCATTTGACGGGCACAAGTGGCTGCATTTGACGGGCACAAGTGGCCGCATATGACGGGCACAGTGGCCGCATATGACGGGCACAGTGAGGCTGCAATTGATGGTTTTCTTTTTCAGTATTTTTGCGCGCCCCCCCCTACCAAAAAAAAAGATTTGAGCACCAGCCGCCACTGTTGCAGTGTATTTGTACTGATGCAAATGCACCGCAAAGTATGGGTACTCAGAAACGTTGAGTGCTTGACCGAAAGTATTGGTGCTCATACTCACCGGAAAAAAAATACTCTATATGTCTATAGTCCCATGAAAAAAAAAGAATGCCTGTGCTCTACAGAACTGGTCATATAATTTCTGCAAGTTGTTAGGTATAGTTCCACCAAGTATTAGAAGCAAAGATGTACCTTTTCTGCAAGATACAGTGGTGAAGCATTTTAGGAGTTAAACTTGTGGGTGCAGTTATGAAATTAAAACGGGGCCTGGCTAAAAAGGAATTCAAACTATCATACAGTAGTAGGTCACATACAGTATTTATCTTGCACATGTTGATCTCTAACGGACCCTTAATAAGAATATGCAATGAACACATAGGTTGGTTACAACAGTAGCTCAGCTGAAAATCTGATTTCTCCATGCCAAGGGTAGGTTGAGGATCCCCATAGGAGTCCTAGACAACTATGAGCACCTGCAGGGAACCAAACCTTCCCCAACTAAAACCAGTTTCAATCATCTGTTTTCCTGCAGTTCTGCTTCATATTTCTATTAAAATAAAATCCTCACCTTGAGAAGCCATTTGTTGTAGAAGGTGATCCCGATGGAAAAACAGTAGTAAAAAAGGACCAGCCCCACTGTGAAGAAGATTTTCCATAGTATGGCCCAGCAAGGTAAACCCATCTTGTCAGCCGCACCAATACTTTGTTGCATTACAATGTATAGTGGCAAAATGAACCTATAAAGATAAAATACAGGGTTATGTCTGAAAAGTCAGGCATTCATATTGCTACCCTCCTTGTATGATCTTAGATGAAAATCTTTCATTCTTCTAGTTTTCCAGGGAGTAGACAGAAACCTTTAGGCTGGGATCACACTATTACAAATTGGATGTGGGTTCTCTGCATCCAATTCGCAATAGCAGGAGATATGGATGCGAATTTGCATCTTTTGGTCCGTTTCAGGTCTGAATTCAGACAAAAATTTGGGCTGAAATCGGACCTGAAACAGTGAATGGGGACGCACCGGACCCCTGCTGTGAGCCGCATGCGAAGATAGTGTGAACCCAGCCGCAAACAGCTCTGAATGCCCCAGCAGATCACATGTAAACAGCTAACCAGAGGCAGACAGAGCCAGGAGAACACCGTCTGGAAATGCAAAGCAGCTGAAGAGGTGTTTACCTTTTGTAAACACCAACTTCCATAATGTTCTCATTACAAGTTTACTTTAAAGTAACAAACAAACTTGGAGGGTTCAAAATGAGCATATGATAAAAATAAAAAAAACGCAAAGCAACACTTGCCTGTGACAACCACATGTCAAAACAATAGATATAGAATATACTGTGGCTGCGGATGGTATATGCAAATCTGGACTTCTGTAAAAGCCAAAATTTGCCTCTCTCCTCCCCCAACCCTCCTTATTCATCCTTCAACTTGATGGGAGGTGTCAGGACCTGGATCACTTGTGTTCCTGTGCAAGCAGCTCCGCAGCCACAACGGAGATATGTGAACCAGCTACATAGAGAGCCGGTCACAATCTCCTGTCATGTGAGTAGAATGCGGGGAAAACCCTCATCCAATTCGCATTGGTGTGAACCCAGCCTTACTCCCACCAATCACTGACTTGCAGCGTTTATTATCCCACTAATCATTGATTTGCAGGATTGATTACTCCCATCAATCGGTGACTTGGAGCGTTTATTACTCCCACCAATTACGGACCTGCAGCGTTTATTACTCCCACCAATCACTGATTTGCAGCATTTATTACTCCCTCCAATCACTGACTTGCAGCGTTTATTACTCCCTCCAATCACTGACTTGCAGCGTTTATTACTCCCTCCAATCACTGACTTGCAGCGTTTATTACTCCCTCCAATCACTGACTTGCAGCATTTATTACTCCCTCCAATCACTGACTTGCAGCGTTTATTACTCCCTCCAATCACTGACTTGCAGCGTTTATTACTCCCTCCAATCACTGACTTGCAGCATTTATTACTCCCTCCAATCACTGACTTGCAGCATTTATTACTCCCTCCAATCACTGACTTGCAGCGTTTATTACTCCCTCCAATCACTGACTTGCAGCGTTTATTACTCCCTCCAATCACTGACTTGCAGCGTTTATTACTCCCTCCAATCACTGACTTGCAGCGTTTATTACTCCCTCCAATCACTGACTTGCAGCATTTATTACTCCCTCCAATCACTGACTTGCAGCGTTTATTACTCCCTCCAATCACTGACTTGCAGCATTTATTACTCCCTCCAATCACTGACTTGCAGCGTTTATTACTCCCTCCAATCACTGATTTGCAGCGTTTATTACTCCCTCCAATCACTGACTTGCAGCGTTTATTACTCCCTCCAATCACTGACTTGCAGCGTTTATTACTCCCTCCAATCACTGGCTTGCAGTGTTTATTACTCCCTCCAATCAGTAACTTCTACTGATCACCAAACAGGGGCAATATTTATGTTTTTGTTACAGTCACTGGGTACAGTCAGGTCCTGAGCAGTCTGAAGACAATGATGTGGCCCTATTGTTTATAAAGGGCCCCATTCTGAATGTTCACCACCTAGGAAATATTTCTATTATGGGTATAAACATCTGTACTGGATGAGAGATCACAGACAGCCACTATCAGTACCCCACACATCACACAACTTACCCACACTGTGTCCAGAGGTGTCACCACAGGGAGACATGTGTCCTCCAACATCTGTCCAGTCCTGTCCTTCAGCCTGACACCTGCACAGATCACACTGATTAGTAATACATTGATCAATGCACCCCCCTGCTTTATTGGACTCTGAGCTCCTGTTTATTATTGTGCAGAGCCGGGGATTTGTACACAATGACATGCATGTAGTCACAGGCTGCACTTAGAGACTGCAAGGATGTGCAACAGATGGGAGAGGTTCTGCACCATGTTTCCTCACACCTAGTAATATGTCCGTGTACACCGACCTCACCGGACTACAACTACACTACAAGTGTCCTCCCATTGTACCCTGTCAGACCCCTGTACCTCCTCTACTCAGATCTTCAACAAGACGTGGCTCACCGCGCACAGCATGCTGGGAGGTTTCTCTGCTTCACACGCCAACGTCCTCCTCCCGCCGCCATCTTGGTGGTGGCATGTGATAAATCTCATTCCTGCTTATTACACTGACTGGCTGGCTGTTCTGTGTGCAGTTCGTCAGTAATGTTTTGCCTTACCCGAAGAGAAATGTCCAATTTAAAAGTCTAATATTACCTGTCAGCTATTAAAATGGAACAGGGTTGTCAAAATGCCCCATGTTTCTAGGGAGGGGTCCTGAGGTACACCACTTTATGGCTTCCAACAGTCCAACTGAAGGGAATGTCTCTATCTTGGAACCAAGTCCCTCATGATTCATCATATGTCCCCCTTACATTACTGATGTAGAGATTTAAATAACAAAATAAATAATTTAACCACTTGACAACTGGGCATTAAACCCCCTTCGTGCCCGGAACAATTTTCAGCTTTCAACGCTGACACATTTTGAATGACAATTGCGCGGTCATACAACGCTGTACCCAAATGATATTTTTATCATTTTTTCCCCACAAATAGAGCTTTCTTTTGGTGGTATTTGATCACCTCTGTGGTTTTTATTTTTTGCGCTATAAACAAAAAAAGACAGAAAATTTTGAAAAAAAACAAAATTTTTTTACTTTTTGCTATAATAATATCCCATTTTTTTTTTAAAAAACAATTTTTTTTTCTCAGTTTAGGCCCATACGAATTCTTCTATATTTTTTTGGTAAAAAAAATTGCAATTAGCGTATAGCGATTGGTTTGTGAAAAAGTTATAGCGCCTACAAAATAGGGGATAGAATTATGACATTTTTATTATATTTTTTTTTTTTTACTAGTAATGGCAGCGATCTGCGATTTTTGTCAGGCCTGCAATATTGCGGCGGACATATTGGACACTTTTGACACTATTTTGGGACCATTCACATTTATACAGCGAACAGTGCTATAAATATGCACTGATTACTGTATAAATGTGACTGGCAGGGAAGGGGTTAACACTAGGGGGCGAGGAAGGGGTTAACTATGTTCCCTATTTGTGATTCTTACTGTGTGGGGGAGGGGACTGACAGGGGGAGGTGACCAATCTGTGTCCCTATGTACAAGGGACACAGCATCGGTCTCCTCTCTCCCTGACAGGACATGGATCTCTGTGTTTATACTCAGAGATCCACGTCCTGCCTCTGTCACAGCCGATCGCGGGTGCCTGGCGGACATCGCGGCCGCCAGGCATGCGCATCGGCATCACGTGACCACGGCGGGCACAGCTGTTCCCCGCCGCGCGCCCTCGGCGGCGAGCAGGGGGGAGAGAAATAGGAGAACGTCCATAGACGTCCACTCAGCACTTGAGAGCCGCGCTGCAGATGTCTTTTGTCTATAGCGCGGGTCTCAAGTGGTTAAACAAAACTTGCTTATTTTGCACTAAACTTTTTACCCATCTTTTAGCTAATCACACTGGGTTGAAGTACAACTTAGACCCCTTTCACACTGAGGCAGTTTTCAGGCATTTTAGCACTAGAAATAGCGTCTGTAAAGCGTCAGAAAACTGCCTTCCATGCCGCTGGAATGTAAAAACCTGAGTGCTTTTACACCCGGGCGGTGCGCTTGCGGGACGTTAGAAAAGGTCCTGCAAGCAGCATCTTTGGGGCAGTTTGGCAATGAATGGGCAGCGCCTGAAAAGCGATTTAGAAGCGCCGCAACACATGCATTTTTAACCCTTTCTTTGGGGTTAAAAGCTAACCCGCTAGCGGCTGAAAAGCACCGCTTAAACAGCAGTGAAGCGCTGCTAAACCGAGCGGCGCTTTACAGCTAACGCACGGGCGGCCCCAGTGTGAAAGGGCTCTAAGGCTGGGTTCACACTGCAGCATGCTCTGGCTCACAGCAGGAGTCCGGTACGTCCCCATTCACTGTTTCAGGTCCGATTTCAGTCTGAATTTTTGGGCTGAATTCGGACCTGAAATGGACCAAAAGACACACAGGACTCCTGTGCAATTCGCATTGGCACCACTCCGGAGATGTATGAACCAGCTCCATAGAGAGCTGGTCACAATCTCCTGCTATGCAAATTGGAATACGGGAAAACCTACATCCAATTCCCAATAGTGTGAACCCAGCCTCAAGCCTTGTTCACATGGGCGTATTTAAAGCAGAGCTCAACCCAAAAGTGGAAGGGATCGGGGACCTGGTTTTGACAGGTACCCACTCCCACTTCTGGGTGAGTCCGCCGCGGCAAACTCAGCGGGAAGCTCTGCCCCCCCTCCTCCTTCCCCAGTTGCCGGCCCATTCACAAAGTGCGGCAGTAGGGAACCGGCTGTGAAGACGCAAGGCTTCACTGCCGGTCTGCCTTAGCCAGCACCGAGAGCCGATTGAAAATTCAGCTCAGGTAAGGACATCGCTGGATTCATAGACAGATAAACGTCCTAATATTATTATTTTTATTTGTAGCTGCTGACTTTTATTTTTTTCTAAAGGAGCCTTGTGCTCCGCTTTAAGCGTTTGGCTGTGCGAGGACTGTGTTTACACCTGTGGCGGCTGCTTTATTGGGGGCCCCGCCCTCCTAATCCATGCGCCCGGTCCCTAATCTCCATACAGGGCGCTGGACACATGGATTTCAATGTTTTTTTGTTTGTTTTTTGAGGCTCTAATTGGCTTCAAAAAGGGTGGGCTCAGGGCGCAGTGCCCATCCACTTGTGTGATAATAGTGAAATAATATACGCTTTTGTCTTCTTGTCAATCAGGAAGCGGGTGCAACTGTATTGGCCGGGAGCAGAAGCAGGGGGGAAGCCGCAGAGGAGGAGACACAGGGGGAAGCCACCGAAGCTGCCTGCAACCTGAATGGAGTAAGTGCGGGGATGGTGGGCGGACGGGCGAGTGACGGGGGGGTTTGTGCGACAGGGGTGGGGTCGGGGAGTTTGCTGCCCCACCCCCCCCAAAAAATGGAGCACCAGCCGCCACTGGTTTGTACACATGGGGATACACAGGGGTTCCGTGCATCTTGGTGCAGGCACTCCCATTCATGTATTTTGGGATGCAGCGGCTGCAAGGATACAGTTATTGCTCCAAATTTGGCAGCTGTGTGGGTGCGCAACCCCCTAACGCACCCTGTGTGCATAGCTCCCAACTGTCCCTGATTTCGAGGGACTGTCCCTGATTTGGAGCAATCTCACTCTGTCCCTCATTTGTCCCTCATTTTGGTCTGACTCAAATAGTTGTATATAAAATGCACTTTTTATCTTTCAAAAAGTGTTTCCCAGTGCTAAACCTTTCATCCAAATCCTAAATTGCTGCATTTGTAAATTTTAAAAGCCAATATAAAGGAATAGGAGTGGTAAAAAAAAGTCCTTGTGGATTTAATTAACCTTATTTAGGTTATTTCTCCTTTAACCACTTAACGACCGCCCACTGTAAATATACGTCGGCAGAATGGCACCGACAGGCAGAATCACGTATATCTACGTGACTGCCTTTGTATAGTTGGGGGGTCCGATCGGACCCCCCTTCTTTACAGTGAGCGGTGGTTATCTGATCGGGAGCGATCAGGCATGAGGGGACGGCCGTTCGATTCCGGCCACCCCCTCTCGATCGCTCCCGGCGAATGAGAGAGCTTCCCCTGCCTGTGTAATGTTTACACAGGAAGAGGAAGTGATGTCATCTCTCCTGCGGCGCTCACATATACCGAGCGCCGTACAGGAGAAGATGCCAGGTTAGTGCACAAAACACTACACTGACACCAGGACAGATAGGTACATAGATCACCCCCCAGGCCCCCCCAGATCACCCCCCAGCCCCCAGCCACAGTGTCACTGATTGCAGTGACCATTTATTTACTGATCACTGCAATCAGTGACATTTGTGACTGTAAATGTGTCACCAAAGTTTAGTTTTAGGTCCAGTGTAGCCCCCTAACCCCCCCTAATAAAGGTTTAACCCCTTGATCGCCCCCCAGATAACCCTTTCACCCCCTATCACCACTGTCGCTAAGCGATAATTTTTCTGATCGCCGTCTTAGCGTCGGTGATGCCGATCGGTAGCCAGTAATTTTTTTTAGGTTCGCCGCAGGTTTTTATAGCGTCGAGTACCCCCATATATTACCTAATAAAGGTTTAACCCCCTTGATCGCCCCCCCAGGTAACCCTTTCACCCCCTAGCACCGCTGTCACTAAGCGATCGTTTTTCTGATCGCTGTTTTATTGTCGGTGATGCCGATCGGTAGCCAGTTTTTTTTTTAGGTTCGCCACAGGTTTTTATAGCGTCAGGTACCCCAATATATTACCTAATAAGCGTTTAACCCCTTGATCGCCCCCCAGGTAACCCTTTCACCGCCTATCACCACTGTCGCTAAGCGATCGTTTTTCTGATCGCTGTCTTATTTAGGTGATGCAGATCGGTAGCCAGTAATTTTTTTTAGGTTCGCCGCAGGTTTTTATAGCGTCAGGTACCCCCATAAATTATCTAATAAAGGTTTAACCCCCTTGATCGCCCCCCAGGTAACCCTTTCACCCCCTATCACCACTGTCGCTAAGCGATCATTTTTCTGATCGCTGTCTTATTGTCGGTGATGCAGATCGGTAGCCAGTAATTTTTTTAGCGTCAGGTACCCCCATAAATTATCTAATAAAGGTTTAACCCCCTTGATCGCCCCCCAGGTAACCCTTTCACCCCCTATCACCACTGTCGCTAAGCGATCATTTTTCTGATCGCTGTCTTAGTGTCGGTGATGCAGATCGGTAGCCAGTAATTTTTTTTAGGTTCGCCGCAGGTTTTTATAGCGTCAGGTACCCCCATATATTATCTAATAAAGGTTTAACCCCCTTGATCGCCCCCCAGGTAACCCTTTCACCCCCTATCACCACTGTCGCTAAGCGATCATTTTTCTGATCGCTGTCTTATTGTCGGTGATGCAGATCGGTAGCCAGTAATTTTTTTAGCGTCAGGTACCCCCATAAATTATCTAATAAAGGTTTAACCCCCTTGATCGCCCCCCAGGTAACCCTTTCACCCCCTATCACCACTGTCGCTAAGCGATCATTTTTCTGATCGCTGTCTTAGTGTCGGTGATGCAGATCGGTAGCCAGTAATTTTTTTTAGGTTCGCCGCAGGTTTTTATAGCGTCAGGTACCCCCATAAATTATCTAATAAAGGTTTAACCCCCTTGATCGCCCCCCAGGTAACCCTTTCACCCCCTATCACCACTGTCGCTAAGCGATCATTTTTCTGATCGCTGTCTTATTGTCGGTGATGCAGATCGGTAGCCAGTAATTTTTTTAGCGTCAGGTACCCCCATAAATTATCTAATAAAGGTTTAACCCCCTTGATCGCCCCCCAGGTAACCCTTTCACCCCCTATCACCACTGTCGCTAAGCGATCATTTTTCTGATCGCTGTCTTAGTGTCGGTGATGCAGATCGGTAGCCAGTAATTTTTTTTAGGTTCGCCACAGGTTTTTATAGCGTCAGGTACCCCCATATATTATCTAATAAAGGTTTTAACCCCCTAATTGCCCCTAGTTAACCCTTTCACCAGTGATCACCATATAAGTGTTACGGGTGACGCTGGTTAGTTAGTTTGCTTTTTATTGTGTCAGGGCACCCGCCGTATATATAACCCAATAGAGGTTTAACCCCCTGATCGCCCGGCGGGTGATATCAATTAGGTTTTAGCGTCAGAGAGGGTCTGCGTCACACCCCAGGCAGCGTCAGGTTAGTGCCAGTAACGCTAACACCCACGCGCGAAGCATACACCCCCCTTAGTGGTATAGTATCTGATCTGATCAGATCTATACTAGCGTCCCCAGCAGTTTAGGGTTCCCAAAAACGCAGTGTTAGCGGGATGAGCCCAGATACCTGCTAGCACCTGCGTTTTGCCCCTCCGTCCAGCCCAGGCCACCCAAGTGCAGTATCGATCGATCACTGTCACTTACAAAACACAACACACATAACTGCAGCGTTCGCAGAGACAGGCCTGATCCCTGCGACTCCAGTGCTGTAGGAGGTGATTTCACCACCACAGTTAAAAAAAAAAGCATATATGCCGAAGCATTGGGGCAGCAGGGGCGGAGGAGCGGAGGAGCGATTTTGCTCCTAATGCCGCGTACATACGGTCGAAATTCCGACGGAGGCTTGCCCGTGGAAAAGTCCGACCATGTGTGTGTGGCATAACTTTTTTGCGGGAGGATGCCCCCATGCTTCGGCATATATAAATGGTGCATGTATGCCCATCATTAGAAGTGGGTGGATAAAGGGCGGTATTCTAATGGTGGGCATACCCACCGATCAATCTCTTTTTTCGTTCAGCCAACTGGCTGCATGAAAAAAAAAGATTACAATACATGTCCAACAAGGACCAGCAACGTACTGGTATGTTGCTGGACTTTGAATGTTTATACCAGAATGATGCCTGCGGGTTTAGGTATCATCTTGGTATCATTCTTTTCAGCCAGCGGCCGGCTTTCATGTAAAAGCAATCCTAGTGGCTAATTAGCCTCTGGACTGCTTTTACAAGCAGTGGGAGGGAATGTCCCCCCCCCCCCGGATATAAAAAGCGCCATTGGGAAATTGGGAAAGCATTTTATCACACCGATCTTGGTGTGGTCAGATGCTTTGAGGGCAGAGGAAAGATCTAGGGTCTAGAAGACCCCAGTTTTTTCAAAAAAGAGTACCTGTCACTACCTATTGCTATCATAGGGGATATTTACATTCTCTGAGATAACAATAAAAATGATAAAAAAAATAAAAATATGGAAGGAACAATTTAAAAATAAAATAAAAAAGCAAAATTAATAATAAAAAAAAAAAAAAAAAAAAGCACCCCTGTCCTGCCCTGCTCTTGCCCAATGGCGAACGCAAGCGTCAGTCTGGCGTCATATGTAAACAGCAATTGCACCATGCATGTGAGGTATCACCGTGAAGGTCAGATCGAGGGCAATAATTTTAGCAGTAGACCTCCTCTGTAAATCTAACGGGGTAACCTGTAAAGGCTTTTAAAGGCTTTTAAAAATATATGTAGTTTGTCGCCAATGCGCGTTTGTGCGAAATTTTAAAGCATGTCGTGTTTGGTATCTATGTACTCGGCCTAAGATCACCTTTTTTTATTTCATCAAACATTTAGGCAATATAGTGTGTTTTAGTGCATTAAAATTTAAAAAAGTGTATTTTTTCCCCAAAAAATGCGTTTGAAAAATCGCTGCGCAAATACTGTGTAGAAAAAAAAATGCAACACCCACCATTTTAATCTGTAGGGCCTTTGCTTTAAAAATATATGTAATGTTTGGGGGTTCAACATAATTTTCTTGCAAAAAAAAAATATGTTTTCATGTAAACAAAAAGTGTCAAAAAGGGCTGTGTCTTCAAGTGGTTAGAAGAGTGGATGTAAGCTTCCTAATGTTGTGTATAAAATGCCAGAACAGTTCAAAACCCCCCCAAATGACCCCATTTTGGAAAGTAGACACCCCAAGCTATATACTGAGAGGCATGTCGAGTCCATGGAATATTTTATATCTTGACACAAGTTGCGGAAAAAAGACAATTTATTTTATTTTATTTTTTGCACAAAGTTGTCACTAAATGATATATTGCTCAAACATGCCATGGGCATATGTGGAATTACACTCCAAAATACATTCTGCTGCTTCTCCTGAGTACGGGGATACCACATGTGTGAGACTTTTTGGGAGCCTAGCCGCGTACGGGACCCCAAAAACCAAGCACCGCCTTCAGGCTTTCTAAGGGTGTAAATTTTTGATTTCACTTCTCACTGCCTATCACAGTTTCGGAGGCCATGGAATGCCCAGATGGCACAAAACCCCCCCAAATGACCCCATTTTGGAAAGTAGACACCCCAAGCTATTTGCTGAGAGGTATTGTGAGTATTTTGCAGATCTCACTTTTTGTCACAAAGTTTTGAAAATTTAAAAAAAAAAAAAAATTTCTTTCTTCATTTTCAAAAACAAATGAGAGCTGTAAAATACTCACCATGCCTCTCAGCAAATAGCTTGGGGTGTCTACTTTCCAAAATGGGGTCATTTGGGGGGGTTTTGTGCTATTTTGGCATTTTATGGCCTTCGAAACTGTGATAGGTAGTGAGGAGTGAAATCAAAAATTTGTGCCTAGCAATCCTGAAGGCGATGCTTGGTTTTCGGGGTCCCGTACGCGGCTAGGCTCCTAAAAAGTCCCACACATGTGGTATCCCCGCACTCAGGAGAAGCAGCAAAATGTATTTTGGGGTGTAATTCCACATATAAACATGGCATGTGTGAGCAATATATCATTTAGTGACAACTTTTTGTAATTTCTTTTTTTAGTCATTATTCAATCACTTGGGACAAAAAAAAAAAATATTCAATGGGCTCAACAGGCCTCTCAGCAATTTCCTTGGGGTGTCTACTTTCTAAAATGGGGTCATTTGGGGGGGTTTTGTGCTATTTTGGCATTTTATGGCCTTCAAAACTGTGATAGGTAGTGAGGAGTGAAATCAAAAATTTGCGCCCTTAGAAAATCCTGAAGGCGGTGCTTGGTTTCCGGGGGCCCGTACGCGGCTAGGCTCCCAAAAAGTCCCACACATGTGGTATCCCCATACTCAGGAGAAGCAGCAAAATGTATTTTGGGGTGCAATTCCACATATAACCATGGCATGTGTGAGCAATATATCATTTAGTGACAACTTTTTGTAATTTTATTTTTATTTTTTTTTAGTCATTATTCAATCACTTGAGACAAAAAAAAAATATTCAATGGGCCCAACATGCCTCTCAGCAATTTCCTTGGGGTGTCTACTTTCCAAAATGGGGTCATTTGGGGGGGGGGGTTTGTACTGCCCTGCCATTTTAGCACCTCAAGAAATGAGATAGGCAGTCATAAACTAAAAGCTGTGTAAATTCCAGAAAATGTACCCTAGTTTGTAGACGCTATAACTTTTGCGCAAACCAATAAATATACGCTTATTGACATTTTTTTTACTAAAGACATGTGGCTGAATACATTTTGGCCTAAATGTATGACTAAAATTGAGTTTATTCGATTTTTCTTATAACAAAAAGTAGAAAAATATAATTTTTTTTCAAAATTTTCGGTCTATTTCCGTTTATATCGCAACAAATAAAAATCGCAGAGGCAATCAAATACCATTAAAAGAAAGCTCTATTTGTGGGAAAAAAAGGACGCAAATTTCGTTTGGGTACAACATTGCATGTCCGCATAATTTACAGTTAAAGCAGCGCAGTGAAAAATTCTGAAATCACCTCTGGTCCTCTAGCTACCAAATGGTCCGGGGCTTAAGTGGTTAAAAGGGGTGTGTCAGGGGGCGTGTCCTATGTCTACATACGTTTGCAAGTAGGTGTCCCTCATTCCCATCTCAAAATGTTGGGAGGTATGTGTGTGCATTCTGGGCCGCTCGCCCACATGGCTGTCAAATTGGGAGCAGTGGTTGTATTTGTTCGGCTGCTGCATCTCAAATTACATGAATAGGACTTACTGCATGGGGATGCATGGAACACCTGCGAATCCCCATGCAGGCAAACACAGCCTTTGCATGGGCGTACGCTTAAGTATGTATGCCTGTGTGAACGAGGTCCAAGGCAAAACTTTTTCTTTTTTTTAAATAAAATGGAGAGGTGGGTGGACAGAACCACTGACATTTTTCTTTTCTTACAGTCTTTGTCACCATTTGGGAAACTTGATCTTTCTCCTTGGGTTCATTCACGCAGGTGCACAAAGCCATACAGCGTAAAGAGGCACATGTTTATGTGGCCAGAAGTGACAGGTGTTTGCGTATAGTCACCTATACAAATCAATGACGGGGGTACAGCTGAAGGTGTGTCTCTCACTTCCTGCTGAGTCTACAGGACAGGAAGTGAAGGCAAATCTTCCTAATGAGACACAGGGAAAAATCGACAGAGGTTGTTTACCTTCCTCTACTCTATCCAAAATGAAAAGAAAAAAACAGTTTTGGCTTTAGATTTGCATTAATTTTAAAAGAGTGTCAGTGAAACCCCAGTAAAATGAGAGTGGAACTTTAAGAAAAAAAAAAAAGTTGGTTGATTTACTAAAGGGAAAAGGACTGTGCACTTTGCAAAGTGCGGTTTTACTCTGCAAGTGCAGTTGCTCCAGAGCTTAGCCACTTAAAGAGGAAGTAAACCCTGGTGGGTTTTTCTTCCTTTCTTCTTTTCTGCAAAGTAAAGGCATAATGTGCTAGTATGCACTGCATACTAGCACATTATGTGACACTTACCTGCAAACCAAGCCTGCGTCGTCCCCACTGCACGCCACATCTATCTTCGCCCGTCTTCCTTCCGGGGCCGCGGACTCCGGCTCTGTGACTGGCCGGAGTCACCTGTCACGGCACACTCGCCTGAAGGAACGGCACAGGCGGCCATTCTTTCAGAGCACATGCGCCGATGACATAATTTGCACAGTAAATATCTCCTGAACTGCGCAAGTTTAGGAGATATGCACAGTGCCTATAGGTACAACTTCCCGTGGAGGTTTCCTCGGAACCGAGTGATGCTGTCAGCAGGTGTCTATCACATACAGACACTCAATGAGGAGATCGCTCTGCTGAGCTGTGTTATGCGCTTCTGATTCCTGGTACATTAAAGCATATGTATGGACTGAAGAAACAATATAAAAAGAGAGCACTAGGAGTTCTCCCCTTTTTATTTGCATAAACTGGATTACAGTGGAGTAAGTGTTTGGAGGTGACTACTATACATATCAAGCTGATAGTGTCGTTTGGAGTTTGGAAGCTGAATGATGTCATCTGCATTGTAGTTCCATGCCCTGTGACCTCCTGAAGGTCGAATTATTGCGGTGAGAGGCCACTCTGTGTGCGGTGGAGGGATCTGTTTTCTGGTCAACTTCTTGTGATCCACATCGCATGCCTGTTTATGGACTTTTTATTAGTTAATTTTTTTGCGCTGCACTCTTTTAGATATTTGCTCAGATTGAGGGATTTTTCATGAATTACCCTAAAGTGCTGGCTGCATTATTTTTATTATTTCTGTTTTTGGTTTAATGTTTCAGCGCTGAATACTGTCTTTTTACTATTTTAATGTAAAAATCCCCACAAAGATGGCCGCCGGTTACCTCAGGAAAAAAGAGCGCGAGCTACAAGAAAATGGCCGACCGTTTTATTAGCTATAGAAACAGCGCAGCTACAAGAAAATGGTCGCCAGCTGTATTAGCATTAGGAACAGTGCGGCTTTCCGAGGTAAAAATAAAAATAAAAGGCTGCAAAAACACCGGGCCTCCGAGCGGAGGTCCCCCACAAGGCAGACCACCCACACTAGAGCGGACCCGGACACACCACGCAGCCCCCAGCCAGGACCCGGAGCCCCCCTCAGGGACCCCACGGTGAGGTACACAGCAGGCCCAGCAAAGCATGGGGAGGAGGGATAGACGGGGAGAGAGGAAAGGGAGGACTAGAGACCCCCTAATCGACCACCCCAGGAATGCCCAGCTGTTCCATCCTGCCAAGACAGGAGGAACCTTACTTACCCGTCCCTGCGAGGACTGCTGGACGCATTCCTCTGACAGACCCATCACCGAGCAGTACGGAGTGACTGTCGGCCACGGCCCACTGTGACTGGACAGCAGTAGCCTGGTCATATGTGGGCCCCAGAGCATATAGCTCACCGGCCACCCCTGGAGCAAACTGGGTATGTCGTGGCCGACCCAGCGTGTAGCTAAAGGCCTGCTCACGCTTGATGGCCAGACTGGGGAGACTACAAGGATCTATATTATCCAGCCTGTCACCCAGCCGGCAGTTGATAGTAGATCTCAGGATCCAAAATTGAAAATAAAAAAGTTCTCCAGGACTAATGGGCCCCTAGGGAGCCAGGTCATTCTCCTACACTAGGCAGAAAAAAACTGAGCTGCTGAGTGCAGGGTGAGGGGTTATGACCAGAGGGACCGCCCCCTGTGCGGGGCTGTTCAGCTTTGGTATATCCAACATGTCTGCCTAGTCCTTTCCTAATAGACGGAACATAACCCACTTGTCAAGACTAAAGGAGCTGTGTCCGTCCATGGACGAAAGAGAAATATGGTTTGTTTTTCAACATCGTCTGTCTTTTTTTGTTTATGGTAGCGCAAAAAATAAAAAATGCAGAGGTGATCAAATACCACCAAAATAAAGCTCTATTTGTGGGGGAAAAAAGAAGGACATACAAAAAGGACATACATTTTATTTGGATACAGCGTTGCACGACCGCGCAATTGTCAGTTAAAGTAACGCAGTGCAGCATACCAATATTGTGCAAATATTACAAATCTGTATCATAAACATGGTGCAGAATAAAGTCCACATCAGAGTGCTTTGTGCTGTGTGTGAAACAAATCCAAAACAAAAGTGCTGCAATCTTCGAAAAAAAAAAAACGCAGTTTGCGAATTTCACTATACACCTGTGAACCTTGTGCACTCCCTGGGTGACCCAAGTACTGCCCACACTCACCAGATATGGTTGACCTTTTGCACTAACAAGTGAGTCAAAGTACGCCTATAAATTCTCCTGTAAGAGGTAATCCTGGTATTAAGCGCATCCATCACCTACCTCAAGCCAACAACATTTTTTTCACTCCAGCGCCTTATTCCTCTATCAATTCTTTATATGCCTTTGAAATAACTTAATCGGCCTCCTGGTTCAATGTGTGCTGCACTGTACAGACAGGCAACTGTGTGGCAGCCTTAATGGCAGGGGTTCTGGTGGTGGAGTGGTACAGTAAGTGGAGTGCAAAAAATCTGAGGAATCTTGGTCAGCTATGATTAAGCACTGAATCGCAGTGCGAAACGTCAGCTCATACTTGCTGTTTTTTTGCTGTGGCATGTTGTTTGTGCTTTTGTTTTAAATAAAAGAACCTTTTTTGGAGTGCGGCTGTCCAAGCGTTTTCCTCAGATTTTTTGCATTGTCATATGGATTGCCTGCACCCACGGCTCTGGATCTTGTGAATGAGTCACCAGTCACATCTGAGCGGTAACTCTCTCCTACAGTAAGTGGAGTGTTTACAAATTGTGGGTCATTGCACATGGTACTGACGCATGAACTCCCGATCTTCCTGGCAGAAAGTTTCCTGTGCAAAAAACTGAGCAAACGGGTTCCTGAATATTCAAGGAGGGTATAGATGCACTTACTACCAAGACTATCTCTCTCAGGAGACCTCATAAATGTACTTTGATTCACTTGCATAATTGTTGGATTAGTTTTGCACAGGGCAAAGGGACGTCAGGTATGGACGTAAAACATAGGCACATTTGGGCAGTGAGGGTAATGATGTGGCCAGCGATGGCTAATACCTTTGAGGCCGCTGTATGCCAAATAGGCCTAAGATACCTACAACTCCAGAAAATGTGTAATAACGTGCCTACCTCAGAGCAGCCTCGAAAACAGAGCGGGGAAACCGCAGGGTAGATGGAGTGTAGGTGTGCGGGGGTCAGGTACCACCTTAGATGTAGTTTGAGAGCTGTTTCTCGAATGGAGTAGGCTCTGGTGTTTTTGTACATATTCGTCAGCATCTCCTCCCAGTCTGACGGGTCAAAAGTCATGCCTAACTCCCCCTCCCACTTCATCATAGGTTTGGTTTTTGCCGGCATGGCAAATTCGTTAAGTATAGTGTATATTCTAGATATAACCCCTCTATCTCTGGAAGAGTGAGTACATATGCGTTCATAAGGGGTATTCTGGATTTGGGATTCCAGGGGGCCCCTATTCTGATAGAAATGCCTGACCTGTATATACCTGTACAACTCTGTGGGGGGGGGGGGGAATTCCCACTCTGCTTGTAGTTGTTGGAAGTGTTTAAAATGACGACCGTCCTTCAAGGATTGGAACATTATAACAGCTGAAGTTAACCACCGGGAGAATGTAGCCCTATCCTGAAAGGCCGGGGGGAAATCAGGGTCTCCTATAAAGGAATACAACGGGGATAGAGGAGAGGCTAAGTGGAATTTATGGCCGTATAGCAACCAAAGGTGTACCGATTGGCTTACGACCGAGTTCAGTGGAGCAAGTTGGCCTGACTTGATGGATCTGGACCACAATAACCCTGGCAGGTGGAAGGGAAGGATAGACTGAGGCCTCGTACACACGACCGATTTTCTCGGCAAGAACCAGCAAGAAACTTGCTGGCAGAGAGGTCTTGCAGAGTAAATCGGTCGTGTGTACGCTGCTATCGGGTTTCTCGTCGAGAAAACCGACAAGAAACCTCGACGAGAAAATAGAGAACCTGCTCTCTATTTTCTCGTCGAGATTCTCCTCGGCATGTTTCTCGACGAGAAAAGTGAGTGTGTGTACACTTACCTGTCCGCCCGGAAGCCCGCGCATGTTCGAAATGAATTCGACGCATGCGCGGTAGCTTCCTAGGCATACGTAGGGTAGACCAAATAAACAAAAACTAAAACTCGCGCTTATGGAGACATACAAAAATAAATGACAAGTGAAAAGAAATTATTATATGCGCAGCTGCTACAGCATAAGGCACTAACACCTTGAGAGATAAAAAATTATAAAATGCAGCGCTAGCGAATATAAATGTGCTCAATACAAACGTATGTGTGAATGTCAACCATCTAAACCTTTCGGGATGATGGTACACACTATTAGTGAAAAGATTATGCACCAATGATTGGTGTCACCAGAAATGCAGTGGGTGTAATACTAAATGTTACCACTAAAAAGTGATCAACTAAGTAAAACCAGAAAATATACTGTGCAAAACATTAAATGAACTGAACAACCAGGCAAATAGCTCTAGGAGTAATTCACAGTACTACAGATGGTTTTCAACATCAAATAAATAATGTCCCATTTGCAACAGTGGTTGTAATATAGAAGGAAGGGGGAAAAAAAAAAAAATGCTTTAAAATAAAATAAAAGTCACCCAACATCCAACTTCTAGGACCAATAATGTTCGGTGAAATTCAACAGTTGGCTCAATAGCAGCAGAGATCAGAGGACCATGTGGGGAATAAAAAGAAAAAGCAACTTGTGAAGTACCGCTTAGGAACAGATTAACAATACGCTGTTATTGGGAAAACTCACAAGCCTTCAATGATAACCGAGCGTCAGTGTGTTCCGGGTTCACAACGGCGTGCGTTCCACAAGAACCGGAAGCAGCGTCACTGGTTCTTAGTGTTGACCGGAAATTTGTCAATGCATTTCGCCCCTCCTCCAGGGCATCATCAAGGACAAGATGGCGGCGACGGCATCGAATGTGACGAGCGCATGCTCGACGTAGTCGATGACGTCACCGCGTACACTCCTTTCAAAGAACCGCGGGTTCTTTGAAACGAGCGTGTGTACACTCGGCCGGGACAAGTTTCTTGTCCAAGAATCTCGTCGAAAAAAACGACATGTTTTTTTCAACGAGAATCTCGGCCGTGTGTACGAGGCCTGAGTCTCAAAAGTTAACCACGGAACACCGTCCGTGGAGGCATGCCATTGAGCGGTTTGAGCAAACCTGGAAGCTAAATAATAGCGCCAAAGGTCTGGAAGGCCCAAACCTCCCAGGGGCTGAGGTCTTTACAGTAGGGATTTGTGAAATCTTGGTTTCTTATTATGCCACACAAATTTATTGACATCCTTTTGAATTGATTCAATGTAGGATTTAGAGACGTATATAGGGAGGGCCCTGAAGAAAAATAGCAACTTAGGCAAAATGGCCAATTTTATAGCTGTGACTCTGCCCAGAAATGAGATGTGAAATTTATCCCAGGTTTTAAGCAGGGATCTGACATGAGAGACTATGGGATGATAGTTTACATGGAACAAGGATTGAAAGGTAGGAGTCAGCTGTATCCCTAAGTAGCGAAAGGTGTCCGTACACCAAGCGAAATCAAAGTGTTGCCTCAGCGAGGTTGCAAGATCATTTGGTATATTGATTGGCATGGCCGAGCATTTAGCTAAATTAACTCCCAATCCTGAAATTTGATGGAATGAATCTAGTAGGGAGGAGAGATTCGGTAGTGCTATAAGTGGGTTGGTCAGAAACAGGAGCACATCATCTGCATATAAGCTGAGTTTATATTCATACGGGCCCTTACAATATCCTTTTATATTAACATTGTCAGTTATGGCACGGGATAGGGGTTCAATAGCTAGAGCAAAAAGGAGAGGGGATAACAGGCACCCCTGCCTAGTGCCCCTCTGAAGGGGGAAAAATGGAGAATTGGTGCCTGCCAATTTAATGCGCGTTTGTGGGTTTCCATACAAGGCATGAAATCCCTGTATGAATTCTCCATAGATGCCAAATTTGGGCAACAAACAATCAAGGTAGGACCAGCTAACGCTGTCGAATGCCTTGTGTATATCCAGGCTGAGAAAGAGAGTTTGTTTAGAATGTAAGTTGGCGTCTTGTATTATATTGGTGACCAGGCGTATGTTATCAGTGATCTGCCTACCGGGAATGAATCCCGTCTGGTCAGGAGAGATCAAACTGGTGATCACGGAGGCTAATATATCTGCTAGTAATCTACCAAAGATTTTCAGATCATTGTTGATTACTGAGATCGGGTGGAAGTTTTGGGGTAATGAATGATCTTTGTGGGGTTTGGGGATGAGGGACATGTTGGCTAGAAGCATCCCGGCCGGAAAGTCGTTTCCTTTCAAGATATGGTTATAAAAGGAGGTCAAATGAGGGGATAAGATGTGGGAAAATTTCTTGTAGTAGGAAGTGGAGTAGCCATCTGGGCCAGGGGCAGTCGAAGATTTGAGAGATTTGATGATAGCCTGTATTTCCAATTCAGTACATGGAGCATTCAGGGCCTCTAATTGCTGGTCAGTTAGAGTGGGTAGAGTTAGGTCTGAGAACCAGGATTGCCTTGAAGGGTCAGAGGTTGGGCCAGACATTTTAAACAGGTTCTTATAATAATCTACAAAAATATCCATGACGTCATTAGGGTGAGAGACCAGAACACCAGCAGAATTACGAAGTCTATAGTTATGCGAGGGTCTCGTAGCCTGGTTTAATTTTCGTGCGAACATAGTAGATGATGCATTACTACGCAGTAAAAATTTTGCTTTAGCCCATCTCAAGGCCTTTTCTGTACCCTCAGAGAGCAGGGGGTCTAACGCCTGTTTTTTGCTATGAATTTGTTGAAGAAGGACCGGGGAGGGATCCTGATTGTAGCGATGATATAGTCTATCAAGGGCCCTTGTGAGAGAACGAAGTTCGGATAGTTTTGCTCTGTTTTTTTTGGAGGCTATATCAATAAGGTTACCCCTCATGACTGCCTTATGGGCAGTCCACAAAGTGCACGGTGAGGTGTTTGGGAGGTGATTATCCACAAAGTACTCCCGGAGCTTGGTGTTGAGCACCCCGACCGTGGAGGAGTCAGTGAGCAGCGAATCATTCAGTCTCCAGGAATAGGTTGTGGGCTTGAGGCCCATCCCGTTGACCGCAAACTCAACCATGTGGTGGTCAGACCAGGGGCAAACATGAATTTCTGCCCCGGAGGAGTTGGCTAAGACTGTTGGGGAGCTAAAGATATAGTCCAAGCGGGCATAGCTGTCATGAGGATTCGAGTAGAATGTATAAGATCTACATCCAATGTTGTGTGCTCGCCACGTGTCAATAAGCTGCAGGGAGTTTAGGCTATCCGTCAGGGTTTTGGGAAATGCTTTAGTAGCGGGGGTGCTCCTGCTCCTATCTAGGCCTGGGTTAGCTGTGAGATTAAAATCCCCTCCAATTATCAAGTGTGGCGATAGATATCGTTCCAATATTTGAAAAAATTGTCTAAAGAAGGAGGCGTGTGCTTCATTAGGGGCATATATAGAAGCAATAGTAACAGCTCGGCCCTGGATCTTGCCTTGCAAGATTATAAACCTGCTACCCGGATCTTTATATACATGTCCAACTTAAAAAAAACTGAGTTCCTAACAAATATGGCTACTCCACGGGTTTTATTGAGGTGGGAGGTACAATAAAATTGCTTAAAAGATCTATCAAAATATGGTGGGTGGTTTGAGTTAGAGAAGTGAGTCTCCTGCAGCAGGAGTATGTCTGCTCCCAGACTTTTATAGTGCCTAAAGGCTTTCCTCCGCTTTTGAGGCAGGTTAAAGCCCTGGACATTGTGAGAAATGACTTTAAGAGCCATCATAAATTAACAGGGAGGGGGCATGGGGATGGGAGGAGATTATGCAGGTAAGGATATCCTGTAGAATAGCCATTTTAGCCACATTCTTGAATCTAACATAACACACGTCTCTGGATACTGGAAATAAATGTCTGAATACAAGCAAGAGATATAACCAATAAAACTGACATTTCAAGGTTCAATGCAAAGATATGAAAAAAACAAAAATATCTTAACACAAAAAAGCTCAAAAACCACGCAAGCGCATGGGGGTCAGAGGAAAATTTTCCTAATGACCGAAAAAATACTTCTAATGGACTATACCGTCCTATACTAACCGGAGGACCCCGATGGGGTCGCAGCGATGAACAGGGTGACCATAAAATGCACATCACCCTGAACCTCACAACGGCCTGGGTCCGAGAGCTAGCAGGGGGGGAGACATTTGAGCGAGAGGAGACGTACCGCCTCAAGGACTGTCAGAGCAATGAAATAGTACTGGTGCATGTCCTCCACCAGGAAGGAAAAGCAGACAAGTGTTCCTGCAGGATCATCAGAAAAAAAACAAAAAAAACAAGGAAAAACAAACAGGACTGTCTGGATATAGGGTGTAAGGCTTCTTCCGAACGGGCCTGGGCTCAAACAGCACAAAACAGGGGGTAATGCAGTATTGTCAGCAAAGTCTCCAGCCTGGCTCAGGCCCCAAACTTAAACAGGGAGAAGTCGTTACTCACGGGAAACCACTTGCATAATTGTTGCTGTGCCTATTCCCTTAAACGTGCATAATAATTGATACATAAATATAATAAATCATTATTTTTGTAAACCTTCATACATGTCTTATACTAATAAAGAATATGCAATTAAAAAACTTTTCTTCGTGCTCAGTGAATATGTTTGTATAATATATATGATCGCCTGTATCCAAAATACTGTATAAGCCACACAAAGTGAACTGGCAGTGCAATTATTTCAGGGGGGCTTTCAGCAGTCCAACTATATAATACAATTCATATTGTGTAAAAAGGTTATCAACAAATGTGTGCCAGTGTTTCCTCAGGGGAAAGTCACGTGACCGACGATACGCATTGGGTGGAGCCGAGTCATGCTGCCGATACTGGAAGTGACGCAGGAGCCGCTGCGCCCCGCTGTCATCCAGAAACGGAAGCTGTTGTTCTTAAATTCTGTTTACAGTGGCGGTATCGCCGATTTAAAGGGCCATACAGTTTATTGGAGGAAATAATCCAGAGTTCAGTGAGTACACAGGAGAAGAAGAAGTACAGGGGAGTCTATTTCCAATTCCCTCATTGTAGGGGAAAGCACAATTTAACCTGGGATAATAGGTCAAATGTGGAGGTGAGCGCAATATTTGGATGGTGGTGGGAGTCACTGAAGCACTGGCGCACATTTGTGGATAACCTTTTGGCACAATATGAATTGCATTATATATTTGGACTGCTGAAAGGACACATGAAATAATTGCACTTTACTGCCAATTCACTTTATTTGTTTGCACGGCTTATATATTGGATGTTAAGACGGACGATCATATATATTATACATACATATTCACTGAGCACAAAGAAAAGTTTTTTAATTGCATATTCTTTATTAGTATAAGACATGTATGAAGGTTACGCACTTCATTTTTGGTTGTACTGGGAAGACCAGTGTTCTGCTGTTTCTCCTCCCCTAGTTCTCTGAGAACAGAGGGTATGTAATCACTTTAAAAAAGGGGTTTATACCTTTTTTTTTTATGTATTCACAAATGTTTTGCCTTTCATTTCTATTTTAATCTAAATGTATTGTTTTACAAGGCGAGGATTCACATATACTTTAAAACTTATAGCAGTAGGCCACCTGCTGTTGTGCTTTTGGAATGCTGTGAAACATCTTCCAAAGTACTCCAATATTCTGAGCCAAAAGGAAGAAAGATTTAACCACAAACTGACATGGAAATCCACATATTTGAAAAGGCAAACGGTATGTGCTCATGTTCTACATAGAAAAGTCCTGTAAATTTAAGAAGGTGCTCCTAACGACAACTCGCTATGCGTAAAAAAGACACCTGTTCACAGAATATTTATTTCATTCAAACCTCACCATCATGGGCAAAACCAAAGAGCTGTCAAAGGGCGTCAGGGACAAGATTGTAGACCTGCACAAGGCTTGAATGGGCTACAAGACCATCAGCAAGAAGATGGTGAGAAGGAGACAACTGTTGAAGCGATTATTTGCAAATGGAAAAATACAAACAAACCATAAATCACCCTCGGTCTGGTGTTTCATGCAAGGTTTCACCTCATGGAGTAAGGATGATAATGAAAAAAGTGAGGGATCAGCCCAGAACTACATGGGAAGAGCTTGTTAATGAGCTCAAGGCAGCTGGGACCAGTCACCGAACAAACCACTGGTAACAATACGCCGACATTGATTGAAATCCTGCAGCGCCCACAAGGTCCCCCTTCTCAAGAAGGCACATATACAGACCCATCTGAAGCTTGCCAATGAACATCTAAGTGATTCAGAGAAGGATAGGGAGAAAGTGCTGTGGTCAGGTGAGACCAAAATGTATCTCTTTGGCGTTAACTAGACTCACCGTGTTTGGAGTAAAATAAATACAAAAGGAATTCCGCGCTGCCTGATAAATAGCCGCTCACACAACCAATTGAAAAATGGTGGAAAACAAACGAAACAAAAAAGTGTAGCGCTAAAAATGAGTAAGAACTGCCCACAATAAAGGAGCAGTGTATAACAGTGATATATAATTGGATACACAATGTAACATCTCTGCTAAACAAACTGAATAAATGAAATATACAAAAAGTCCTCAGTAATGTGACATCTTAGCCAAACAAACTGAATAAAATAAAATAAAGTGTTCAAAGAGTCCAAAGAGTCCTCAGTGATGCAAATTAAATGCCACAATAGACACCAAAAATACTGAGTTCATGATAAAAACAAATAGAACATATATTGATGAAAGGTGAATGACAATCAAATTATGGTGCTCATGAGTAAACTTAACGTGAAGAGAGTGCACTCAAAGTGACCACCACCAATCGGTTGTAAGAAAGGCTTACCAGAAAGAGTGGACCCCAAAAACCTACGTTCAGAGGGTCAACCAAGCATAGGTAAGCCGCTGTGGACAGCAAATCTCCAACTGCTATTCAAATGGGCGACATCAAACTTCAATCCAGTCCAAAGGATAGAAAAAAGTATGATCAATGGCAACAGTAGACCCTACTGTTGCCATTGATCATTTTGACAAAGCGCTGTTATATTCATCTAAATGTAAGTGTACCTACCTACATTAACCACTTAACAACCACCTGCCGACAAATAACGTCGACAAGGTGGTTGCTTAACTCTGGGAGGACGTTATATAACGTCCTCCCAGAATCGCGCTCCCGCGCGCCCCCTGGGGCGCGCACACGGGAAACTCCGTGACCGCCGGGTCCAGAGGACCCGGCGGATCACGAATCGCGGTAAATCGCCGCTGATAGCGGCCGTTTACCACGTGATCGCTCCGTCAAATGACGGAGCAATCACTTGTAAACAGACCGGCGTCATTTGATGACGCCGGTTCCTCCCTCCCCTCTCTGTACCGATCGGTACAGTGTGAGAGGGGAGGGGGAGGGAGCGGATGGCAGCAGCAGCACTGTGGGCTGGATCTGTGACAATTGCAGTCACAGATCCAGCCATCCATCCATCCCTGCTCAGCCATCCCTGTGCTATACCCTGCCAATACTCTGCAATACACCCTGCCAATACTCTGCAAAATACCCTGCCAATACCCTGGTGCAAAATACCCTGCCAATACCCTGGTGCAATACTCTGCAATACCCTGGTGCAATACTCGGCAATACCCTGGTGCAATACTCGGCAATACCCTGCAAAATACTCTGCAATACCCTGCAAAATACTCTGCAATACCCTGCGCAATACTCTGCAATACCCTGCGCAATACCCTGCAAAATACTCTGCAATACCCTGGTGCAATACTCTGCAATACTCTGGTGCAATACTCTGCAATACTCTGGTGCAATACTCTGCAATACTCTGGTGCAATACTCTGCAATACTCTGGTGCAATACTCTGCAATACTCTGGTGCAATACTCTGCAATACTCTGCAATACTCTGGTGCAATACTCTGCAATACCCTGCGCAATACTCTGCAATACCCTGCGCAATACTCTGCAATACCCTGCGCAATACTCTGCAATACCCTGCGCAATATTCTGCAAAATACTCTGCAATACCCTGCACAATACTCTGCAATACCCTGCACAATACTCTGCAATACCCTGCACAATACTCTGCAATACCCTCCACAATACCCTGTGCAATACCCTGCCATACACCGCAATACCCTGCCATAGTCCGCAATACTCCGCAATGCCCTGCAATACTCCGCAATGCCCAGCAATACTCCGCAATGCCCGGCAATACTCCGCAATGCCCGGCAATACTCTGCAATAACCACTTCCCGCCCTCCGGCCGTCATATGACGTCCTTGACTTTGTGCGGGGATATCTGAATGATGGGAGCAGCTACAGGCATCATTCAGATATGAGCTTTTTCAGCCGGCGATTCACTACACCATAAGAACAATCATAGCGGCTGTTCCGCCGCTTGATCATTCTTACGGGAGGCGAGAGGGGATGTGTCCCCCCCCCCGCCGCCCTCCGGTGCTTCTACCGACTCACCGCTACGATCAAAGCCAGGATTGTTGGTTTTTTTTTTGTCTTTTTTTCAGGCTTCCCAGCCTAGAGGTGAGATGTGGGGTCTTATTGACACCCCCCCCCCCATATCTCACTGTAAAGAGGACCTGTCATGCCATATTCCTATTACAAGGGATGTTTACGTTCCTTGTAATAGGTATAAAAGTGATCAAAAAAATGTTTAGGGTGGAAAAACATGTCAAACTAAAATAAATAAAGTAAAATGAAGAATACATTTTTTTTTTTTTTTTTAAAGCGCGCCTGTCCCCGTGAGCTCGCATACAGAAGCGAACGCATACGTAAGTCCCGCCCACATATGAAAACGGTTTTCAAACCACACATGTGAGGTATCTCTGCGAACGTTAGAGCGAGAGCAATCATTGTGGCCCTAGACCTCCTCTGTAACTCAAAACATGTAACCAGTAAAAATATTTAAAGCGTCGCCTATGGGGATTTTTTAAGTAGCGAAGTTTGGCGCCATTCCACGAGTGTGTGCAATTTTTAAGGGCGACATGTTAGGTATCTATTTACTCGGCGTAACTTCATCTTTCACATTATGCAAAAACATTGGGCTAACTTTACTGTTTTTTTTTTTTTTTAAGCACAAAACATTTTTTTTCCGTAAAAAACGCGTTAAAAAAATTGCTGCGCAAATATCGTGCGAGATAAAAAGTTGCAACAACCACCATTATATTCTCTAAGGTCTTTGCTAAAAAAACATATATAATGTTTTGGGGTTCTATGTAATTTTCTAGCAAACAAATGATGATTTTTACATGTAGGAGAGAAATGTCAGAATTGGCCTGGGTGCTCCAGAACGCCTGAAGGTGCTCCCTGCATGTTGGGCCTCTGTATGTGGCCACGCTGTGTAAAAGTCTCACACATGTGGTATCGCCATACTCGGGAGTAATAGCAGAATGTGTTTTGGGGTGTAATTTGTGGAATGCATATGCTGTGTGTGAGAAATAACCTGCTAATATGACAATTTTGTGAAAAAAAAAAAAGAGAAAAAAAAAATCTTGATTTTGCAAAGAATTGTGGGAAAAAATGACAACTTCAAAAAACTCACAATGCCTCTTTCTGAATACCTTGGAATGTCTTCTTTCCAAAAAGGGGTCATTTGGGGGGTATTTGTACTTTTCTGGCATGTTAGGGTCTCAAGAATTGAGATAGGCCGTCAGTACTTCAGGTGTGATCAATTTTCAGATATTGGCACCATAGCTTGTGGACTCTATAACTTTCACAAAGACCAAATAATATACACCAATTTGTACTTATTTTTACCAAAGATATGTAGCAGTATAAATTTTGGCCAAAATTTATGAAGAAAAAATAGTAATTTGCAAAATTTTATAACAGAAACGAAAAAAAAATCATTTTTTTACAAAATTTTCAGTCTTTTTTCTCTTATAGCGCAAAAAATAAAAAACCCAACAATGATTAAATACCACCAAAAGAAAGCTCTATTTGTGTGAAAAAAAAGACAAAAATTTCATATGGGTACAGTGTTGTATGACTGAGTAATTGTCATTCAAAATGTGAGAGCACCGAAAGCTGAAAATTGGTCTGGTTATTAAGGGGGTTTAAGTGCCCAGTGGTCAAGTGGTTAAATACCCCTTTTTATACAGTATCACACTATGTGCCTTTTCTTTCCTTCTAAATTCTGCAATTTACTCGGCATCGCTACCTGATTCTAATCGGGCACTGCATACAAGCCCCATTGTCATCTGGATATGAGAGATACTTTTTTCTATCCTTTGGACTGGATTGAAGTTTGATGTCCCCCATTTGAATCGCAGTTGGAGATTTGCTGTCCACAGCGGCTTACCTATGCTTGGTTGACCCTCTGAACGTAGGTTTTTGGGGTCCACTCTTTCTGGTAAGCCTTTCTTACAACCGATTGGTGGTGGTCACTTTGAGTGCACTCTCTTCACGTTAAGTTTACTCATGAGCACCATAATTTGATTGTCATTCACCTTTCATCAATATATGTTCTATTTGTTTTTATCATGAACTCAGTATTTTTGGTGTCTATTGTGGCATTTAATTTGCATCACTGAGGACTCTTTGGACTCTTTGAACACTTTATTTTATTTTATTCAGTTTGTTTGGCTAAGATGTCACATTACTGAGGACTTTTTGTATATTTCATTTATTCAGTTTGTTTAGCAGAGATGTTACATTGTGTATCCAATTATATATCACTGTTATACACTGCTCCTTTATTGTGGGCAGTTCTTACTCATTTTTAGCGCTTCACCGTGTTTGGAGGAAGAAAAATGCTGACTTTGGCCCTAATGCCGCGTACACACGACCATTTTTAATGTCATTGAAAAAAACGTTTTTCTCAACGTGATTCTTCTCAAGCCTGCCTTGCCTACACACTATCATGAAAAAAAATGCTCGAGCAAAGCGCGGTGACGTACGAAATGTACGACGGCACTATAAAGGGGAAGTTCCATTCGGATGGCGCCACCCTTTGGGCTGCTTTTGCTGATCCTTGTATTAGTAAAGTTTGGTGAGAGACGATTCGCGCTTTTCAGCCTCGTGCTCTTCAGTCCGTTACAGCGTGACGAATGTGCTATCTTCATTACGAACACTAGTTTTACCAGAACAAGCGTTCCTGTCTCATCACTTGCTTCTGAGCATGCACGGTTTTTTTCACGTCGTTAAAGCCTACACACGGCCGTTTTTCATGACGAGAAAAACGACAACGTGAAAAACGACAAGAAAAATTAGAGCATGTTCCAAATTTTTAATGGCCATTTTTCACGTCGTGAAAAATGCTCTGGAGCCCGCACACGATCGTTTTTAATGACAAATGTAAAAAATTTAATTTTTCTCGTCATGAAAAACGGTCGCATGTACGCGGCATAAGAACACCATCCCTTCATTATGCTTTGGGGCCGTTTCTCTGCAGAAGGTACAGGATGACTTTGCCGCATTGAGGGGTCAATGGACAAGGCCGTGTATTGTAAAATCTTGGATGAGAACCTTCTTCCCTCAGCCAGAACACTGAAGATGGGTGGTGGATGGGTCTTCCAGCATAACAATGAGCCAAAACATACCACCAAAACAACAAAGGAGTGGCTCAAGAAGAAGCACATTAGGGTCATGGAGTGGCCTAACCAGTCTCCAGCCCTCAATCCTATAGAAATGTATGGAGGGAGCTGATACTTCGAGTTGCCAAGCGACAGCCAAGAAACCTTAAGGATTTAGAGAAGATCTGTAAAGAGTGGACCAGAATTCCTCCTGAGATGTGTGCAAACCTGGTGACCAACCACAAGAAACATCTTACCTCTGTGCTTGCCAACAAGGGTTTCTCAACCAAGTAGTAAGTCATGTTTTGCTTGGGGATCAAATACAGGTCCTTCTCAAAAAATTAGCATATTGTGATAAAGTTCATTATTTTCTGTAATGTACTGATAAACATTAGACTTGAATATATTTTAGATTCATTACACACAACTGAAGTAGTTCAAGCCTTTTCTTGTTTTAATATTGATGATTTTGGCATACAGCTCATGAAAACCCAAAAATCCTATCTCAAAAAATTAGCATATTTCATCCGACCAATAAAAGAAAAGTGTTTTCAATACAAAAAAAGTCAACCTTCAAATAATTATGTTCAGTTATGCACTCAATACTTGGTCGGGAATCCTTTTGCAGAAATGACTGCTTCAATGCGGCGTGGCATGGAGGCAACCAGCCTGTGGCACTGCTGAGGTGTTATGGAGGCCCAGGATGCTTCGATAGCGGCCTTAAGCTCATCCAGAGTGTTGGGTCTTGCGTCTCTCAACTTTCTCTTCCCAATATCCCACAGATTCTCTATGGGGTTCAGGTCAGGAGAGTTGGCAGGCCAATTGAGCACAGTAATACCATGGTCAGTAAACCATTTACCAGTGGTTTTGGCACTGTGAGCAGGTGCCAGGTCGTGCTGAAAAATGAAATCTTCATCTCCATAAAGCTTTTCAGCAGATGGAAGCATGAAGTGCTCCAAAAATCTCCTGATAGCTAGCTGCATTGACCCTGCCCTTGATAAAACACAGTGGACCAACACCAGCAGCTGACATGGCACCCCAGACCATCACTGACTGTGGGTACTTGACACTGGACTTCAGGCATTTTGGCATTTCCCTCTCCCCAGTCTTCCTCCAGACTCTGGCACCTTGATTTCCGAATGACATGCAAAATTTGCTTTCATTCGAAAAAGTACTTTGGACCACTGAGCAACAGTCCAGTGCTGCTTCTCTGTAGCCCAGGTCAGGCGCTTCTGCCGCTGTTTCTGGTTCAAAAGTGGCTTGACCTGGGGAATGCGGCACCTGTAGCCCATTTCCTGCACACGCCTGTTCACGGTGGCTCTGGATGTTTCTACTCCAGACTCAGTCCACTGCTTCCGCAGGTCCTCCAAGGTCTGGAATCGGTCCTTCTCCACAATCTTCTTCAGGGTCCGGTCACCTCTTCTCGTTGTGCAGCGCTTTCTGCCACACTTTTTCCTTCCCACAGACTTCCCACTGAGGTGCCTTGATACAGCACTCTGGGAACAGCCTATTCGTTCAGAAATTTCTTTCTGTGTCTTACCCTCTTGCTTGAGGGTGTCAATGATGGCCTTCTGGACAGCAGTCAGGTCGGCAGTCTTACCCATGATTGCGGTTTTGAGTAATGAACCAGGCTGGGAGTTTTTAAAAGCCTCAGGAATCTTTTGCAGGTGTTTAGAGTTAATTAGTTGATTCAGATGATTAGGTTAATAGCTCGTTTAGAGAACCTTTTCATGATATGCTAATTTTTTGAGATAGGAATTTTGGGTTGTCATGAGCTGTATGCCAAAATCATCAATATTAAAACAAGAAAAGGCTTGAACTACTTCAGTTGTGTGTAATGAATCTAAAATATATGAAAGTCTAATGTTTATCAGTACATTACAGAAAATAATGAACTTTATCACAATATGCTAATTTTTTGAGAAGGACCTGTACTTATTTTACTCACTGAACTGCAAACTCAGTTTGTATTGTGTTTTTTTCTGGATTTTTGGTTGATATTCTGTCTCTATCATTTAAAATACGCCTATGATAAAAGTTATAGACTCTTTAGTTTTTTGTAAGTGCAAATTACAAAATCTGCAGGGGATCAAATAATTATTTTCCCCACTGTATATGGTTTTGGCTGACACTTGTGGGAAAATATGAAGTGTGGGCAATAGTACTAATACTTGCAATTGCATGTATAGTTCTTAAACATTGTGGAGAGTATTTTGCACAATTGTTTGATGTATATGTAGCGCACAGACCCCCTTTTACCTGTCTGCTTCGGCTCCTCTCAGGAAAAAGGGGCACACCGCACCACAAGCCCGTACCCTCCTGTGTTAAGAGGTTAGGCGGTGTTGTTTTTGGGCCTTGTCTGCAGCCGGAGTATAAAGTCCTCCTGAGAATGATTCTCACCTCTACAGTGTGTAGATGCAAGTCCTTGACTTCCCCAGAAACGTAAATGTCCACACCAGCTGAAAGTCCAACTCAATATTTATTTTCCACTTGCACAACACATAGTGTCTTGGATAGAAGAAAGGTTGGAGCAAAGACACAGGACATCTTTAAGGTGTGGAGGAGGTCCAGGCACAAACGTAGCTCAAACTCTTAGGACTGTTCAGATTTCTCAAACAGTTTTGGCACATGGTCTCTGCCACAGACCATGAGGTTGGTCTCTGCCACAGACCTTGTGGATAAGGTCACTGCCACTGACCTGGCGAACAGGGTCACTGCCACTGACCTGGTGAATCTTGGTTCCTTCCTAGGACATAAGCCCTTTCAGGGAGAAGACATCCCCCCACAGAGTCAACAGACCCCTTCCTTCACCGTGTCCACAGCACCGGTCCTTCGGAACAGATCCTCCCTTCGCTTAGGGTGCGGGTCCCCTCGCAAGGTGGCACCCTGAACTCCTCGATCCCTTGCGGACCCCAGCCGAAAGCTGCTGGGCTCTGGGCCATTACTGCATCTCCTGGGCCTCCATACCCAGGCGAACAGGAACGGTGAGGTAGTACCTAACCCCAGGCTAAAGGTGCCTGAGGTGGAACCGGAACAAGGCCTCTGGGCCTAGGGCACCCAGAGATGACGAACCACACACACCCAGGCTGAAGGTGCCTGGGCGTGGACTAACCCCCTCTCAGAAGATGTATGCCCCTTTTATAGCCTCTCCCGGCATGCACAGCAGGTTCCCCGCACCACTGTACGGCTGCCAAGAGGGGACACAAAAGGCACAGCACTGCGTTTGCGGTTCAACCCTGGCCCAGAATGGCAGTGCCACCCACCGGCCACAGGGAACACATCACCAGCATTAACCCCTGAGAACAAAAATGGTCCATGAATCCTATCAATTTAATGTGTCTGAGCCTAGTTACCACTCAGACACTTCCCTTAAATTGAACACCCCGCTACATATAATTTAATAGTCTAGCTGTGGTAGTGCTTTCCCTTATATTGCAGTGATTGCACTTAGGTTTTATTGATCATTACTCTGTCACACTCTTACATTTACCCCCACTTCAAATCCATGAAAATAGAATTCAGAGTTCCAGTTCAGGTACCAATGCTTAGAACCATCTTATGGAGCATGCAGGTGGAAATGGTCTTATTCAAACCTCAGACAGCTAGTCTGGTGTTCTCTTTGCGAATGATAAATGTTATGTCATCATGTCAAGATCAATAGAGTTACTCAAAGGTATCCAGAAAGCAAGCTGTGGGTGCCTAGGAGTCTGGACAGGGATTTAAAAAAGATCACCATCTGAGGTCTCAGGCTTTAGGGTAAATTGCTCAAAATCACAAACTCTAAATATTTTGCTTCCCTTGTCTAGTGTCTAGTTGCTTAAACAATCCTTTGGATTTGAATGGACAGACACCTCAATCAAATATCTGGGCATTATTATTATTAATATTATACAGGATTTATATAGCGCCAACAGTTTGCGCAGCGCTTTACAACAACAGGGAAGACAGTACAGTCACAATTCAATACAGAGGGATCAGAGGGCCCTGCTTGTTAGAGCTTACAGTCTAGAAGGGAGGGTCAAGTGAAACAACGGGTAGTAGCTGTGGGGGATGATCAGGTGAACAAAATGAAAATACAGTTGTTAGGTGTGGGTAGGATAGGCTTCTCTGAAGAGGAGGGTATTTAGGGATCCTCTAAAAGCTAATAGAGAAGGAGATAGATGGACAGATTGGGGTAAGGAGTTCCATAGGCTTGGAGAGGCTCTGGAAAAGTCCTGGAGACAAGCATTACCTTAACAGCCTGCATTGAGACCCTTTTTTTACATAATTATCCACCTTTATTCAAAAAAATTAGAGAATGATCTAGCATCTTGGTCCAAAAACGAATTATCTTGGTTAGGTAGAATTAATTCTATAAAAATATGACTCTGCTCCCTAGAATCGTTTATTTCTTTAGATCTCTTCCCATTCCTAATAATCACTTGAAAAAGCTCCAAAGTAAAATAATCAAATTTATCTGGGGTGCTTCAGGTTACCGCATCCCCCAAAACACATTACTTTGTCACAGAAAACAGGGAGGTTTAGGTCTACCTGACCTACATAAATACTACTTAGCAGCTAGACTAGCCCAAACTTCTTTGATTTAGTCTGCAACAGAAAAATCAGACTGGATCAATATTGAAAAAGAGGCTACACCAACATTATCCTTAGAATACCTTTTATGGTGCCCCTCAAAAAAAAGACCCCCCATAATGTCCCTGTCTCAATCGTTTGCACTATGGGATTCCCTAAGAAACCTCCCAAACCCTATATCCTCTGGAAGTCCTCTTTCTCATTTATTCAATAACCCTGACATCCCCCTGGTCTAAATGTAGAGGCATTTAAATGGTGGATAGATAAAGGATTGTATCGTATAGGACAACTTTTTAATCCTGGAGGGCCTATATCCCTTAGTTACTGCATCAAACATCTGAAACTTCCAGATTCTGAAAAAACACAGTTTAATCAAATTTTTAAACCAAATCTGGAAGGAAAAACCCCTTCCTCCCCAATTTACGAAGTACAAGTTATGGTGCAGCCAGGCTGGTTCACAAAGGGGAGGCATATCTATGGTATATTCATGCCTCACTCACCCTACATCAAAATCTTCCTATATGGAGGCTTGGGAAAAAGACGCCTAGTTTTGTTGGAATTTGGATACCTGGCACTCAGCCTTCTCTAAATCTTTCAAAGGGATTCTTAATGTCTCTCTAATAGAGGCAAATATTAAAGTTATAACCAGATCGTATCCAACTCCGACCAGACCGGCATCTATATATCCAGCATCAGATCCAACGTGTTTCAGAGGTTGCCAACTTTACGGCTCTATGCCTCATATTTGGTGGGAGTGCCCCAGAGTTCGCCCCTTCTGGAGAAAAATATTTTTATTAATTTTTAAGGTAACAGGTTTTCAGGTCCCTACCAGTAGCCATTTTGAACACTCATATTCCTCACATACCAAAGGTTACACAAAAATTGATACACTTTGTCTTTACAGGCGCCAAACTCACAATTGCCAAATCATGGAAAAAAACAAAACCTTTCAGATGCCAAAACCAAAATATCTTGGATACTAACTCAGGAAAAATTGGCTAGCATCTTATCTAATACCATTCCCAAATTCGAAAAAATATGGGAACCTTGGGCCAAATATATGGGGATTTTGATTGATGAAGATGCTGTTTTACCTTCTATTCAACATTAAGTTGAGACCCATCCCCATCCCTCCGTCCTCTTTTTTACCCGCTGTCTTTATTTTCCTCTTCTTTTTCTTCCTTCTAAAATGGATTTATGGAAACTCTTTTTTTTGGGAATTCTAGTTTGCCATTACAAGTTATGTCTCTTTTATTTAGATTTAACGGGATACTATCAAATGTTTCGTTCGGCCTTGTTTAGTCCATCCCGATCTGTTGGCCCTGATAATCTTCTCGGGGCCCAAGAGTCAGAAGGAGGTCTCTATGCCTGGAGCAGTTAGTTCCCGATAAGGGGCTCCAGGTTACCAAGGAGAGAGGGTTTCCCTTCTCCCTTCCATTATATTATAAGGATGAAGAGATCTCCCCCTGACAAACTTTTGATTGCTTTAGTTTTAGGGATCACACCCTTCATTTAATTGCTTATCATTTTAAGTTCATGTTTCTCTGATAGCTTACATGAATCTATCCTTTTTTCTAGGATGTTTTTATTAATTTATCCATTTATTGACTAATGATTTTGTTTATTCCTAAACATAATCTTTTTTCTTTATTTTTATCTAACATGATGTAATGTTCTGTATTATTTATCTTCTTCTGAAAATAAAATATTTTGAAAGTAAAAAAGATCACCAAATGATTTGAAATCAATAATTCCAATGTAAGAAGAACATTCTACAAGTGCCGGGGATATCAAACAGCTGTTAATTTGTCAAGGATTGGCCAAGCCTAGCAAATTCAACTCAAGACCTGAAGTTTGATGCTAAAAGAATGCCAATAACCCCAAAATGTAACCCCAAAATGTAATTGTGGGGTGTTCAGGTAACTCTTGCAATGGTTGGAGTCAAAGTGTATGTACCTAAAATCAGAAAGAGATGTACGAATTCAACCTGCATGAGAGGTGTGTTAAGGCAGTGTTTCTCAACTCCAGTCCTCAAGGCGCCCCAACAGGTCATGTTTTCAGGCTCTCCATTATTTTGCACAGGTTATTTGATCAGTTTCACTGCCTTAGTAATTACCACAGCCGTTTCCTCTGAGGGAAATCCTGAAAACATGACCTGTTGGGGCGCCTTGAGGACTGAACTTGAGAAACGCTGTGCTAAGGAAAACATTTTTGCTGTCCAAGAAGAACATAAGACAATTACAGTTTGTCATTGAACAATTGGACAACGACCAGGCCTTCTGGCACAATGTGATTAGGACTAATAAATCAAAGACAGTTGTTTGGTCACAGTAGACATGTTTGCCACAAATGGAATATAGTATTTCAGAAGAACCAAACAACTGTAATACATGGTGGTGGAAATTTTAAGGTTTTGGGTTGCTTTGCAACTTCATGGTGTGAGCAGTTTGAAATCATTGAGTGAACTATCCATATTCTTCATCATATCCAAGTGTGCTTGTTGAGAATGTGAGGCCATCTATCCAAAAGTTGGAATTGAACCAAAAAAGAATTTTTCAATACAATAAGGACTTGAAGCACACTAGTCAAAGTCCAAATTTGATTTACATTTTATATCAGGATTTTGAAACGGGCAGTTCATGCAAGAAAATCCACAATTATACAAATTGCCAACAAGAAGTAATTTCTGCTACAGAGAGCAATACCAGCTTTTTATGCTAAGGTTGTACTTACATTTAGGTCTACATAATAAGAAAACAGCAAAGAATTAATATGGGCTTTCCATGTACCTCTTAGCTGGAAAAAAAATATGTGATGTGGTGATCAAGTAATCCAAAGCTGCAAAGGCAGTACACTGGGTCCCTGAAGTCTACAGTGGTTTCAGCTGAAATCAAAGCGTCTGCTGATATAACGTGACCTAACACTCATGTGGCCTCATATGAAAACGCTAAAGAACCTGTTTTCTTCTGAATGACAGAGAAGTCTTAAGCCTGAGTTTACACATATGCGTGCTGAAATCGCAATGCGATTTGCCTCAGTTTTGTAGCATAATAGTACCAACAGCTTGATAAAAAACAGATGTGGGACCTGTAATGAACACAAGATTTGTGACCGTGAGTACAAAAATCCTTTTTTTTTTTTTTAAAACGCAGCACTACTTGCAGTTCAAGCTCTCAAAGATCTAGTATGGTACACCTTGACAGAAAAGTGTAGAACCCAATCCTTGAGACCATTGGAGGATGGTCTGCCTAAGCCACCTAGAAATGGTGGGGTGAGAAGCCTGTGTAACTTTTTAGGGTCAAGCCAGGATAACAAATAGGAAACCAGCCTTTTTGAATGTGGCTGAGAGATAGACTTTCACCACCCAAACTACATTCAGGCAAGAGAGAGAAATTTGAACTGAAAGTGGATAGAGGGACAGAAGAACAATGTCTTGGCTGACATTAAAGGCGGAAACTAACTAGGTAAAAAGGAATTTCTGGGCCTTAACAACATCTTGTCATTATACAAATCCAGAAGGGTTCCTTGCAGGATAAGGCCACCAGTTCAGACACTTGCCACTTAGAAAGAAACAACACCTTGTGGGTGAGAGTAACATCTCTAATGGGTTCAAGGGCAGAGGGAACCAGTTTTGGATCCTGGGGAGTTGCAGGGGAAAAAATGGGGAAGCTACATAAAAGACCCCCTTTTTAAAGGTTTTAATCAAAAAGTTAGAGGGCGATGGTCTCTGAAACAGAAGAAAAAGGGCAGAAACCTTACCCTTGATAATACTGGAAGCTAGGGTTGTCCCGATACCACTTTTTTAAGACAAGTACCGATACTTTTTTTCAAGTACTCGCCGATACCGATTCTTTTTTTTAATGTCATGTGACAGAGGCCCATGTGTCAGTATTTTTTTTTTTTTTACAATTTTTATATTTTACTATTTTTTGTTAATGTTTTTTTACAATGCTTTTTTTTTTGGGGGGGGGGGGGGGTAAGGTGTCAGTGTGTTTTTTATTTAAATTTGTTTATTCTTTTTTACAATTCATTTTTTATTTTATTTTTATGAAAAAAATTATGGGAAATTAAATGACAAAAATGTATTAATTAAAACAGGTCAAATACAAAAAGATGCTTTTCCACCTACAACTATCTAAAAAGACAACTTTGTCTAAAACAAAAACATCTAGGTGCCGTTATGCCTCCACATACCCAAACAATTGTGCAGTAACCATATAACCATGGAATGTATGGCTGGGTATACCCAATGCCCAGCAAATGCATCCCTGCATTCTGAGCGTAACGCATTCCTGATCCCAGCATTCTGAGCGCAACGCACTCCTGATCCCAGCATTCTGAGCGTAACGCATTCCTGATCCCTGCACTGAGCGCAACGCATTCCTGATCCCAGCATTCTGAGCATAACGCATTCCTGATCCCAGCATTCTGACCGTAACGCACTCCTGATCCCAGCATGCTGAGCGTAACGCATTCCTGATCCCTGCTGCACTGAGCGGAACGCACTCCAGATCCCAGCATTCTGAGCATAACGCACTCCTGATCCCAGCATTCTGAGCATAACGCACTCCTGATCCCAGCATTCTGAGCATAACGCACTCCTGATCCCAGCATTCTGAGCATAACGCACTCCTGATCCCAGCATTCTGAGCATAACGCACTCCTGATCCCAGCATTCTGAGCATAACGCACTCCTGATCCCAGCATTCTGAGCATAACGCACTCCTGATCCCAGCATTCTGAGCATAACGCACTCCTGATCCCAGCATTCTGAGCGTAACGCATTCCTGATCCCTGCACTGAGCGTAACGCATTCCTGATCCCAGCATTCTGAGCATAACGCACTCCTGATCCCAGCATTCTGAGCATAACGCACTCCTGATTCCAGCATTCTGAGCATAACGCACTCCTGATCCCAGCATTCTGAGCATAACGCACTCCTGATCCCAGCATTCTGAGCATAACGCACTCCTGATCCCAGCATTCTGAGCATAACGCACTCCTGATCCCAGCATTCTGAGCATAACGCACTCCTGATCCCAGCATTCTGAGCGTAACGCATTCCTGATCCCTGCACTGAGCGTAACGCATTCCTGATCCCAGCATTCTGAGCATAACGCACTCCTGATCCCAGCATTCTGAGCATAACGCACTCCTGATCCCAGCATTCTGAGCATAACGCACTCCTGATCCCAGCATTCTGAGCATAACGCACTCCTGATCCCAGCATTCTGAGCGTAACGCATTCCTGATCCCTGCACTGAGCGTAACGCATTCCTGATCCCAGCATTCTGAGCATAACGCACTCCTGATTCCAGCATTCTGAGCATAACGCACTCCTGATCCCAGCATTCTGAGCATAACGCACTCCTGATCCCAGCATTCTGAGCATAACGCACTCCTGATCCCAGCATTCTGAGCATAACGCATTCCTGATCCCAGCATTCTGACCGTAACGCACTCCTGATCCCAGCATGCTGAGCGTAACGCATTCCTGATCCCTGCTGCACTGAGCGGAACGCACTCCAGATCCCAGCATTCTGAGCATAACGCACTCCTGATCCCAGCATTCTGAGCATAACACACTCCTGATCCCAGCATTCTGAGCATAACGCACTCCTGATCCCAGCATTCTGAGCATAACGCACTCCTGATCCCAGCATTCTGAGCATAACGCACTCCTGATCCCAGCATTCTGAGCATAACGCACTCCTGATCCCAGCATTCTGAGCATAACGCACTCCTGATCCCAGCATTCTGAGCATAACGCACTCCTGATCCCAGCATTCTGAGCATAACGCACTCCTGATCCCAGCATTCTGAGCATAACGCACTCCTGATCCCAGCATTCTGAGCGTAACGCATTCCTGATCCCTGCACTGAGCGTAACGCATTCCTGATCCCAGCATTCTGAGCATAACGCACTCCTGATCCCAGCATTCTGAGCATAACGCACTCCTGATTCCAGCATTCTGAGCATAACGCACTCCTGATCCCAGCATTCTGAGCATAACGCACTCCTGATCCCAGCATTCTGAGCATAACGCACTCCTGATCCCAGCATTCTGAGCATAACGCACTCCTGATCCCAGCATTCTGAGCATAACGCACTCCTGATCCCAGCATTCTGAGCATAACGCACTCCTGATCCCAGCATTCTGAGCGTAACGCATTCCTGATCCCTGCACTGAGCGTAACGCATTCCTGATCCCAGCATTCTGAGCATAACGCACTCCTGATCCCAGCATTCTGAGCATAACGCACTCCTGATCCCAGCATTCTGAGCATAACGCACTCCTGATCCCAGCATTCTGAGCATAACGCACTCCTGATCCCAGCATTCTGAGCATAACGCACTCCTGATCCCAGCATTCTGAGCGTAACGCATTCCTGATCCCTGCACTGAGCGTAACGCATTCCTGATCCCAGCATTCTGAGCATAACGCACTCCTGATCCCAGCATTCTGAGCATAACGCACTCCTGATCCCAGCATTCTGAGCATAACGCACTCCTGATCCCAGCATTCTGAGCATAACGCACTCCTGATCCCAGCATTCTGAGCATAACGCACTCCTGATCCCAGCATTCTGAGCATAACGCACTCCTGATCCCAGCATTCTGAGCGTAACGCATTCCTGATCCCAGCATTCTGAGCATAACGCACTCCTGATCCCAGCATTCTGAGCATAACGCATTCCTGATCCCCACATTCTGAGCGGAACGCATTCCTTTAAAAAAAAAAACACGTTTTTTTCTGGGCAGAATCGTATGTTTTTGGTCCCTTAGGGCTTATTCAGAGGGATGATCAGTCCCATCCTCTGTACAGAGCCGCTGGTAGGTTTAATTCTGTGTTGGCTCTTTGAAAGAAATAAGTTGGTTTTGCGTTGCAGTTTGGGCACTCGGTTCGCTATCACTGGTCTAGAGTAATAGCAGTTTGCTGTGACTCTTCAGGAATAAGCTCATCCGACAGAGATTTCAGCAACTTAGGTTCAGAGTCTCTGCAGCTGATGGCTCAGAAACCACTAAGGCTGCAGGTAAAGCAGATACAGAATCTGCAGAACAAAGTGCAGGAGTGTGCTTATGGCCTCTGCACTTAGAGTCAGCAAATAATAGGGTATTTCAGGTCATAGAGTCTTGCATGGCCGTAGTAAAACCCCCAGCCATAAGGCCAGAGGACCCAGCCACACCCGACGGAGCCGAACTGGACCCTGTATACAGGCGAGACTTTACAGCAGAAGACCACATGATTCCAGGCTCCAGGAGTCTCCATGAGTGAGTGCACTGCAAACAGTTTCCTGATCTGATCAGAAGAAGGGCTAGGGGCACAGAGTTTTGCCCCCACCTGTCTAGAATTTGACATGTTGTGGCTGCAGTACCGTAAAGCAATGTACAGGTTAATGGTAAGAGACAAGGCCTCAAGAACTCCTTCACAGCTGGTAGCAGGTGAAGGTCAATGAGGCTCAGATGGCGGAGACTGACCAAAATCACTGAAGGTGGGCAGCAGGAACTAACTGAAGTTCTATGTGGCTGTTTGCAACCGGAGTAGAAGCAGGGAGATGCTTCCTCAGCGCTGTGTGACAGGAAAGAGAGCGCAGATCGCAATCAACACTACCAAGAGAATAACACCAACATTAACTCCTTGCACAGCAGAGCCAGTGGGAAACGAGGAATAATGGCACCCTGCAGCCAACAAAATTGAGGGAGCTCCTGGTGCTTGACCTAGCTAGCCTACTCACACAGAAAGGAATGCTGGTGACTTTTGACCTGCAAAGTGCTCTGCAGCAACTTTTACCAGAACAGAGTCTTTCAAGTGCCCCATGTGGAACCCAGTGGCCAAAAGTCTCTTCCAAGCTATCCCTGCAATATTCACTTCAGCTGTCCTTGGATGCAGTCTGAAATCAAGACAGAGGACGACAGAGATAGCTGCTGACTGGAGGTGGAACTTCCAGCAGTGTAGTAGAAAAAAATAAATAAATTGAACAGCAAAAAAACTAGAAAAAAACAAAACAAAACACAGGTTAGTCTTTACAACTGCATAGCTGAAGAAAGGGAGTCTAGCAAAAAAAAAAAAATGGAGGCATCCTGGTAGAAGGGGTTTCTTGGACTGGCCTAGTTTTTTTGTTTGCCAGTGTCCAATCCCCTTTTACAGCAGCATAACCCGAAATTTAAAGACTTCCTGTGTCCCTCAATGGATAAACTACTTTAACCAGTTGTCTACCGCCCACCGTCAAATGACAGCGGGCGGAAGACTCTCTTGTTCTGACAGGACGTCACATGACGTCCTGCCTTTAAAAGCAGCTAGGGGGCGCGCGCTCGCGCCGCGGACCCGATGCGCGTGCCCGGCAGCCGCGATGACTGCCAGGCACCCGCGATTGCCCAGTAACCGAGCAGGACAGTGGATGTGTGTGTGTAAACATTATTATACAGTAATCAATGCATTTTTATAGCAGGGATCGCTTTATAAATGTGAATGGTCCCAAAAATGTGTCAAAAGTGTCCGATGTGTCCGCCGTAATATCGCAGTCACAATAAAAAAAAAATCGCAGATCGCCGCCATTACTAGTAAAAAAAACAAACAAATGCTATAAATCTATCCCCTATTTTGTAGATGCTGTAACTTTTAGGCAAACCAGTCAATAAGCGCTTATTGCGATTTTTTTTTACCAAAAATATGTAGAAGAATACGTATCGGCCTAAACTGAGAAAAATTAAAAAAAAAATTTTTAAAAAATTTATATTTATTATAGCAAAAAGTAAAAAATTGTGTTTTTTTTCAAACTTGATGCTCTTCTTTTGTTTATAACGCAAAAAATAAAAACCGCAGAGGTGATCAAATACCACCAAAAGAAAGCTCTATTTGTGGGAAAAAAAGGACGCAAATTTCATTTGGGAGCCACGTCGCACGACCGCGCAATTGTCATTCAAAATGTGACAGCGCTGAATGCTGAAAAATGGCTTGGGCAGGAAGGGGTTTTTCCTGCCCAGTAGGCAGGTGGTTAAAGTGTTACTAAGCCCACAACAGTAAAATCAATCTGTATATGCCGTAAAGCATGCTTGTTATGCTCACCGTGGAACCTAAGGGGTTATTCTCCTCTGCATTGTGTATAAAGGCTGTTTGATCCTATCTTCTTTGATCCTCCCCTTCTTCCACTGTTCCCGATCCATCTCCTGATAGCACAGAGCTTTTGGAGTTACTCTGCACATGCTCAGTTTGGTGTGTATCGCTAGAGAGATCATTTTTTTCTTGGGAGAGTGCATGTGATCAACAAAGGGCCAATTAGCACTGTCCATACAGAGGGTCAGGGGTCATGCAGCCTCATAGGACAGTCAGATTAGAATGAAAACTCCCCTACGAGCTTTAATCAGACACTGATAGAAGTTACAAGACTGCTATATACAGTTGATGAGAAAAGGTATTTAGCAGTTTATATTTATTAAAATAATTGCATTTCCATGTTCTGTGTACTGTGGGAGACCAGGTCTAGTGAATGCAGGCTCCTGGGTTTAGTAACACTTTAACTGAGGTTCTAAGTTACAAAATACAAACACA
Source organism: Rana muscosa (assembly GCA_029206835.1). Classification (NCBI taxonomy): domain Eukaryota; kingdom Metazoa; phylum Chordata; class Amphibia; order Anura; family Ranidae; genus Rana; species Rana muscosa. The sequence goes on from CM055128.1 coordinate 82,998,686, forward strand.
CGGAAATACACCAGCAGCTTGTTATTTATTAGTAATATTACATATTATTTTGGATGTCAGCCTCATGTACCTCATCTCTTTTACATTCATATGCCCCTTTCCCAATCATCATTTACAAAGGGCAAGAGTTGTACCGTATCACAGAGATTGCTGTGTATATATATTCTTCTTGTCTCCAACGATTCCTATACTGTAAACTGTTTTTAGATACGATAGTGAGACATTACATATTTTTTTGTACCTAGACAAAAATACCTCTGGTAACAAGAAACAAGAAAAAATTCATTGTGCTTTTGAGCAGAGCACCGTACACACTGTTGGAATGAAGAACTGCACTCCATGTTTTGAGTGGATGGTAGCGAGCAGCACTCGGATTGGAAAAGCATTCTAAACATTAAGGCAAAAATAGATTTACTAATTTAAACCCTACAGGGCCATCGACAATAGTATATGCAGCCTCCGCCTGTACCTATGCAGTACCTATTGAAAAGGTAAACCTTTAAAATGAACCGGGAGGAAGAGGGTGCCTAGCAGGCAAGAACTGAAACCCAGAAGCCCTTGCTGCTCTTGTACTAAAGAGCTACTGCAGGGGGTCATCCACAGCAGCTCTGCTGAAGACAGCCAATGGATGTGCGGGGGGGGCGATCAGCTGGGTTACACAAGCCCCTCCCCATTCCAGGGCAGACCTTGGTCCATTACACAGCTGATTAATGAGAGGTCTTTTCCCATGTTAGTGGGTGTGCATGTCCTCCATGTAAGATCTCCAGATCAGCCATAGTGGTAGACAAAATCATAACTGCTGGGCTCTTTGGGGATGGGAGGAGGCACCTCGGGGATTGGAATGTTTTCCAGGTCCAGCAGACGTAACTTCATCTCCATGCTGAGCAGAGTGTCCATGTCACTGCGGGTTAGCTCGCTGCTCATTTCCCTCCCCAACAAAGCATTCACACCATCAATCCAGATGCAGTACTGCAGCAAAGAAAATACAGAAATGCTCCAGTTATGGCGGCTCTGGGAAACGTATCGTACACATTGTTATAGTTGCACAGTAAAAATAAAATCTCCCATACAATAGGTTATATAAAAGACACTGAATGCACGGTACACAAACAAACCGTTTTGCTCATCCATCACGCAATGAGCCAAGTTTTTTTAATTACAGTATGTGATCAGCACTGGAAATTGCCTGCAGCACCATTTTTTCCCCAGGAAAGAAAAAGGACATTTGAAGTCACATTTTATTAAATGCAGCACAATGACATAATTACCTCATATTTATTTGGTGCAATAAAGTTTAGAGTCTCATCTGGGTCGTACAGTATGGAAAAGGCCAATTCCAAAACCTCCTAAAACAGAAAAAAGAATGCAAAAGGAAGAGTAAGCAGTCTTAGCGGCAAGGCGGGATGATGCTACCTGTGGGAGTTTTTCGGCCAGGCTTTGGGAGGTACGTAAATGGCCTACACCTATAGCAAGGGTATTATTCAATTCTAGTAAAAACTGCAGTTGGTTTTTATCTATAGGCACAGCAGTTTTTTGGTGAAGGTGAACTAACCCTGAAGGGGGTGTAAAACCCTCGCCCTTTTGCACCTTAATGCAGTCTATGCATTAAGGAGAAAAACTTCCTGTACTGCAGCAGCGCCCACAAGCACCCCTTATACTTACCTGAGCCCCTAATTCCCATGACGGGAACGAGCACACCAGCTCTGGCTGGTGTCTCGTGTCCTGATTGGATAGATTGATAGCAGTGCAGCCATGGTCTCCCGCTGCTGTCAATGAAATCTAATGACGCGGGCGGGCTGAGCCGAGTCCTGCTGTTTGTGTAGCAGCAGGACACAGGTTTGCGCCCGCACGGGTGTCCGGTTGGAGAGCCAGGAGTGCCACAGAGGGACCCCAGAAGAGGAGGATCGGGGCCACTCTGTGCAAAACCAACTGCACAACGGAGGCAAGTATGACATTTTTAATTTTTTTTAAACTGAACCTTTACGACCCCTTTAAGGCCTCATGCACAAAGGACATTTATTTAACTATCTAGAAGCCAGCAGCGTTATTGCAGCAACAATGCCTGACGCTTGTAAGGCTTCATGTACACTGGCAGCTCCTGACCGCAGCTGCCGAAAAAACACAAAACGCGGCAAAAATGTGATTTTGCCACGCCCTGCAGTCAAAACTTTCCTATTCTGAATGCGATTCTCCCACTTTCATGAGAGGGAGGTTTAACTTCACATAAACATGGCAGCGCCTAAACTCTGCTAAAAGCCAATGTGTATCAAAAGCTCCTAAACTCAAGTTTAGGAGATGCCGGGAGCCAGAGCCATAGATAGGGGGGGTACCACTAGTCCTTCTGTATGGGGCCTGGGCCAGCAGAGGGGGCCAGGCATCAGGGTAATACGGATGTGGGCAGGGAGGGTGATCGGTGCGGCAGGGGGGCAATTACTGGAACCAATCCTTTGTATGGTTCTCTCTGCAGCAGCTGAAAGCTGGCTCCGTATCATCTCCCTCCCGTTGATTTTCAGCTGCTGCAGAGAGAGTGATACAAAGGATTGGTTCCAGTAATTGCCCCCCCGGCCACACCAATTACCCTCCCTGTCCACCATATATTTCCCCCTGCTGCCCCATCCCCCCTGTGTGCCCCCTACAGTGTTGCCGGATTCCCTCGTCTACTACCCGCCAGCAGCTGCAAGAACACAATAGGATCCTTCAAGATTGAAAGTGGGGGAAGGGTCCGGTAAATATGTCATATTTACCAGCCTATTCCTATCCTGAATGAACACAATGAGTGATCGGTACTGATCACTCACTGTGGTCATTCATAACTGAAGCATTGGCTGTATGGGGCCCTGCGTCAGGCTGTCTGCACGGGGCCCCACTGTTTCTAATAGCAGCCCTGCCGGGAGCTGCCAGTGTACATGGAGCCTTAAAGTGGTTGTAAAGGCAGAAGTTTTTTTTATCTTCCATGCATTATATGCATGAAGGTAAAAAAACTTTCTGCGTGCAGCAGCCCCCCCCAGCAATACTTACCTGAGCCCCCTCTCGATCCGGCAATGTCAACGAGAGCCTTGCCCTCTCTAGGGATTCACACTCCTGATTGGCTTGGCAGCTGTCAATCACAGCCAATCAGGGGACAGAGGGAGACAGCTGCTTGCTGTGGGGGCACCTGGCAGGAGGGAGGTGCCAGAAGCACCAGCGTGGGACCCGAGAAGAGGAGGATTTGTGCTGCTCTGTGCAAAACCATTACACAGAGCAGGTAACTATAACTTGTTTGTTATTAAAAAAAAAAAAACACAAGGCTTTAATAAAGCTTTAAAGTGTCTAAAGCTTTTACAAGCTTTTAGGAGCTTTCACAGGCATCAAGCTCTTGGGCGTTAATTTATTTCATAATTTATTCTGGCCATTAAAATGAATTAATGCACAAGAGCGCCTAGCGTTTAGGCATGTTTAGCAGCTTTTACTGCACTGGCAATGTTTTTTTTTTCTTGCTTCTAAACTCTCCTGCCACTAAACACTGCTAAAAGCCTAGGTGTGGACACATAGGCTAACATAGAGAGGCGTTTAGAGGCAGGGAAAAAAAAAAAAACACCAGACGCCCCTAACAGCAGCTGTAAAAACGTCCTGTGTGCATAAGGCCCTAACCTAAAAATGATTTTTAATCTTTCTTGCAAGCACTGCTTCTCTCTTCATTAAGCCCAGGTTCACACTGGGCTGCAGGAATGAAGCTGTGCGAGTTCAGCTGAACTCGCACAATTTCACTCCCGCTTGTCAGTCCCGATTTCGGCCGCCATTACAGAGACATCTGTGCAGTTTCTGCACAGATGTCAATGTAAATCGTGGGCTGAAATCGCAAGAAGTACAGAAACTACTTTTTGAAATCGGTGCAGCACCGCAGATGCGGCGTCGCACTGATTAAGACGGTACAATTGCCGGTAAATGCCGCCGATTTGACATGTGATTTTGATGTGTCTAAACCGCATGTCAAATCGCACCAGTGTGAACCAGGGCTTAGTCCTTGTTCACACTGATGCGATTTCAGATGGGACTTGGGTTGCACTCATTCCCATGACAATGGAAATAACATTGCTTTATCTGGTGCCTGTTCAGATCAATGCAGTGCAGCTACAAAGCGATTTGGGAAAAAGTGCTGTGCTACTTTGGTGCGATTTACAGTGTGACTTGGCACAACAGAATATATTGAAACCACATCCACAACTCAACCCAAGTTGCACTACATAATCGCACAGCAAATCGTCACATTGCAGTAGTGTGACCGAGCCTGAAAGATTAAGTTAGTGTGATTTTATCCTTTTGTTCCATACAGATCAGGCACAGCAACATTTGAAATGCGAGACAGAAATGAAGGCACGTAGCAAAGATAAACAGTTATGAAAAAGTGGAATAAATTGTAATGATTAGTAAGACAATGAAAACAGTTTTCATATATTTTGCAGACAGAGCAGACAGAAGGTGAATTGGGGGTTTGACGAGTCTCCACAGACCTTGTTCTGCTTCAGTGCACTCTTCTCCTTCATATGAGGACAGTCTTTTCCTGTAAGCACGGCCTTGATATCAGCAACAGGGACTAAAAGAAAAACAGAATAATTGATTGCATCATGGCAAATCTGAGCTTCAAAAATATCACTAAATACATAGCTGAAATACTGTACATATATGTAAATAGGTTTAACTGCAAAAAAGGTTTGCAAATCTGCTCAGCAGCTTTATTGATCCAGACTACCTGCCAGATAGCACAGCCAGGTCTTGGTCCTTTTTACACACTACATTGCATTTAAACATCACAACCTGGTCCAGGACCCAACTCAATCAGTAACTGAACAATTAGGAAAAAGAAACGCTGATTCATTCCTGTGGCCTTCCTCCACTCAGCATGTGCTATGTTTGACTAGAAGCACTATGTAAAGCAGTGGAGCCTTGAGTGGCTCAGAGCGCAGACCCTCCTTCTCCTAGTCTAATCTGAGAAAGGCATTACAGGGGACTGACATGCAAGTGATTGTAAAGGTAAATTAAAAAAAGAAAAACACAAAACATGTCTATACTTACCTACTCTATATGAACCTCCTGTTCTCGGGGCCCCCGCTGGTGTGCCTGGCCCCTCCTCTCTGTCCAGTGCACTCATGCGGGTCCATTGACACAGACAGCGGGACTCGGCCCCACCCTCTGCTCCCTTATCACTGGCTTTGATTGACAGCACCAATGGCTCCCGATGCCCCAGCAAAGCCAGCGAGACCCGGAAAGGGGAGGAGAGAAGAGCTGTAGACGTGCACATCGCTGAATCAAATGAGGGCTCAGGTGAGTAAAAAGGGGGGGGGATGGCAATATCTAAAAAAAAATATTTTTTTACCTTTATGCAAGGAATGCACGAAGGTAAAAAATGTTTAGGCTTTAGAACCACTTTAAGTATAAATGCTAGTTGCATGTAAAACTAGATTTAAAGAACAATGTTACTTTTAGTAAGGGTGTCCTTTAAATACATTCAGCCCAGTTTCTTCTTCACTGTGTGGCCCTACCTAGCACTGTCTTTTCATACAGAGGTCCCAGCTGCAACCAGCTACATTTGTACAAAGCTTTGTAGGTATATACAAGACTAAGCCCATTCCTTTCTATGGCTGGTCTTTACTGCTCAGGATGGCTGAGAACTGCCATATAATAAGGACCAACCATAAGAAAGATTGAGCCTACAGGTACACATGTGCAGTAAGAGCTCGACACAGCCGGAGCCACACGGTGAAGAACTTGGGAGCAGGGCTGAAAGTACTTTGGATAATAGTGGTCATTCAAGGGGCCGGGGAGAGCATTCAAAGAAATGTGGGGAAAACATTTAAAAGCACAACTTCACAAAAAGTTGTACTTAAATTTTTTATTTTTTTTAAACGGTTGCAAAGTTTTAATATTTTGTTTTCCTAAAATAATAAACATGTTATACATACCTGCTCTGTGCAATGGCTTTGCACAGAGGGGCCGTGAAACTCCTATTCTGGGGTCCACCACTGGTGCTCTTGGCTCCTCCTCTCCTCCGTGTGCCCCCACAGCAAGCCACTTGATATGGGGACAGACGTACGGGCTTGATCCCGAGCTAGACTGCAATATATATATATATATATATATATATATATATATATATATATATATATATATATATATATATATATATATATATATATATACACACACACACACACACACATATATATATATATATATATATATATATATATACACACACACACACACATACTCGAGTATAAGCCGACCTGAATACAAGCCGAGGCACCTAATTTTACCACAAAAAAAACTGGGAAAACGTATTGACTCGAGTATAAGCCTAGGGTGTCCATCTGCATGCCTCACTGTGTCCATGACTAGACTGACGTTTAACATGGGAGTCTATGGAAGGGGTGCCCGGGTTTGAAAAATCGCTCCCCGGCCATAGGTCCCCCAGACAACACACTTCGCACATTAGTAGAGGAGAAATGGGGCTACATGTGTGCCAAGTTTCGGGTCCAGGGGACCTACGACCGGCCAGAACTGGGTCCCCAAATTCACTGGAGAAATTACCATTTAACATGGGAGTCTATGGAAGGGGTGCCTGGGTTTGAAAAATCGGTGCTCCCCGGCCGTAGGTCCCCCTGACAACAAACTTTGCACACTTGTAGAGGACGAGTGGGGCTACATATGTGTGCCAGGTTTGGGCTGTTTGGGATCAGGCGCACAAAGTTGAATATGGACACAGACTTGAGTATAAGCCTAGGGGGGCATTTTCAGCACAAAAAAATGTGCTGAAAAACTTGGCTTATACTTGAGTATATATATATATATATATATATATATATATATATATATACACACACACACACACACACAGTATCTCACAAAAGTAAATACAACCCTCACATCTTTGTAAATATTTTATTATATCTTTTCATGTGACAACACTGGAGAAATGACACTTTGCTGCAATGTAAAGTAGTGAGTGTACAGCTTGTATAACGGTGTAAATTTGCTATCCCCTCAAAATATCTCAAAACACAGCCATTAGGGTCTAAACAGCTGGCAACAAAAGTGAGTACACCCCTAAGTGAAAATGTCCAAATTGGGCCCAAAGTGTCAATATTTTGTGTGGCCACCATTATTTTCCAGCACTGACGTAACCCTCCTGGGCATGGAGTTCACCAGAGCTTCACAGGTTCCACTCCTCCATGACGACATCACGAAGCTGGTAGATGCGCTCCTCCACCTTCAGTTTGAGGATGCCCCACAGATACTTAATAGGGTATAAGTCTGGAGACATGGATGGCCAGTCCATCACCTTTACCCTCAGCTTCTTTAGCAAGGCAGTGGTCGTCTTGGACGTGTGTTTGGGGTCGTTATGTTGGAATACTGCCCTGCGGCGCCGTCTCTGAAGGGAGGGGATCATGCTCTGCTTCAGTAGGTCACAGTACATGTTGGCATTCATGGTTCCCTCAATGAACTGTAGCTCCCCAGTTATTTTGAGGGGACAGAAATTTTACACTGTTATACAAGCTGTACACTCACCACTTCACATTGTAGCAAAGTGTCATTTCTTCAGTGTTGTCCCATGAAAAGTTATAATAAAATATTTACAAAAATGTGAGAGGTGTACTCACTTTTGTGAGAGATTATATGATTATATTATATATATATATATATATATACACACACACACACACACACACACATACACATACATACATACACATATACATACACACGCAGCTTGCTAATGTGCAAAGTGCTGGTGAATTCTGCATGGCTGATATCAGTTGCTGCAATCGTCTTTTGACTATCCCCGCTATCATCCAGGAAAACAGGACAGAAAGTATAAGGTCAAGTGCCCTAAATTCTTACTCTTCTCTTGCAGGGACTCGTATGGAACTTCTCCTTGTGCATTCTCCTCCAGGTCTCCATAGTGCAAAACTTTGTGGTTAAGAGCCAGGCGGCAGAACCAAAACCTTTCTGAAAAACATGAAGCCATACCCATGGATTCAGAAGATGCAAGTCCAATAACTCACATAAGATCTGAAGTCATACACTATGTTCCTAATCCAAATTACCTTGTCTCCTTCGATTACCAATCTTACGGAAGCTGCTTCCTTCACACAAGCGGTTCAGCCGCTGCTGTTTAATTAATTCCAATATCTCAGGTTGAATTTTCTCACGCAATTCACTAAAAAAAAAAAAAAAAAAAAAAGGTGCATCAAACAAAAACACACTGGATCTTAAGTAAAGAAACTGGACCAGCCAACAATTACCACAAATAGATGTATTTTTCATAACAATGTGACCATCAAGGTACATGTCCATCAAAATTTTTATTTAAAAAGTCTACTCCTTATAGCATAAAAGTGCTTTCTCAAAAGTGCCTTACAGTATCATAAAGCGTCCATCCTTCATCTGTGTAACAAAAAGTGATTAAAGGGGTTGTAAAGCTTCGTGTTTTCTTGTTCATACATCACGGGACACAGAGCAGCATAGTCATTACTATGTGGGTTATATAGAATTACCTTCAGGTGCTGGCACTGGCAACTTCCAAAACAGGAAGTACCCTCCCCTATATAAGCCCCTCCCATCCGGGAGCACCTCAGTTTTTTGCCAGTGTCTAAGGTGTTGGCCAAGGTTAACATGTATTCATCTGGGCTTGTGTACAGGTTCTCTGGGCCTTAGCAAGCTATTCCGGATCCGACCAAAAAAGCTTCATAGCTAAACGGTCGGTACCCGGGCCTTGCAGAGAAGAGCAGGGTTTTGCCTGTAATGCCTCTCTTAGGAGGGCTGGACCCTGGGATCCAGAGCTCTGGTCATACCCAAAACCAAGAGGCTATCTGTGCAGGGTGCTATACAGGTCCAGGGGAGTGGAATCCTTGGGAACCCGGTCCCTGAAGGTCTAGTACAATGCCTGCCGTGAAAGGTGAAGTTTGGGCTTCTGTGGACCAAACAAAGTCCTGCGGCGGGGAAAAGGTAAGTGGGGGCCCCTCAGGAACTTGGTTCTATTGAGGGGACCCCCAAGCCTAATATGTCTTTCTGCCTGTTACCTAAAGGTATTCCCGCTAATAGCTGTATATGCCTAAGAAATCCTAGAAATGTCTTTTCATAAAGGAAGTTTTAAAAACTGTAAACCTGGAAATGTTTTTCATAAAGGAGGTTTTAAAAAAAAAAAAAAAAAAGACAAACGTGCGGTACCTGTGTTTGTCCACTAGAGGCCGCTGTGGAACGTCTTTTTTTCTTGGGACTATTCCTTCCATGGTGAAAGTCCAGGCAGATGAGTGAGCTCTCTATCAGGGAAGCTGCATTCCTCTGTCATGCTGCCAAGTAGTTTCCTTCCATCCCCGAGTCCTGGTGAAACAGGGACCCTGGCTCCTCTCCCTACAGGGCGCCAAGAGCGCACACGTGCGCGCGCACACACGCTTTCTTTTTATAGATTTAGCTTAAAAAAAGTGGGCGGAGCCTGGCGGATGACGCGCTCTGTGCGCCCAGCGCTTCTGCGCATGTGCGGGCGTCCCAGCAAGATAAAAGGACTCAGTCCACGCTGCTTGCTATGGACACAGAGCATGAAAAGGAGCTGGTAGCATGGTATAGGGGCTTACAGCGGGCGGTTGATACAGGCATCCCCAGAAAGACGCATTAGTAGACACCCACTGATGTACATAGCAGCAAATTGCATTAGACTATTTCAGTAAAGGGGTGTATTGCGGCTGGAATACCTCAGCTTTGAACTAAGGAATATGCCGCCTAAAAAACTCCGAGATATACCTCTCAGGAAGTGTAGGGGGTCTCCATCGGGCTCTGAGGATCTGGAGCAGTCATCTGCACCCTCCTCCCCTGAGAAATCAGAGGTTAATACCCATAAGGAACCCCCGGGAGTGCCAGGTACTGCGGCTGTCCTCAGTCCACCTGCTCCTGCATATATAACAGAGGAGGTTTTTGCCTCAACTCTGGAGGGATTGGAGCAGAGATTGGCAGCATTGATCGCTTCTTCTCTACAGGAAAGAAAGCGCGCCAGATCTCCATCCCCTCCATTAGAGTGCCTGTTGGCAGAGCAACAGTCCCAGGAAGGGACTGACCTACCTGAAGGGGATCAGGAGGAGGTTAACTCTGTTTTAGAGGAATTGACAGTAGATGAACCATTTTCAGCATCACAGACTGAAAGATTGTGGGTCCAGACCCTAACTGACATGGTTCGATCTGCATTTAAAATGCCTCTTGTTGAACCATCAACTACTGCTGTCTCCTCATTGGGGTCGCTAAAAGCTCCCCAGGTTAATTGCTCCTTTCCAATACATCCATTATTGGAAGGACTTATATACCAGGACTGGGAACATCCTGATAAACTATTTGTTCCACCTAAGAAATTTCCGGTGATCTATCCCATGGAGGAAAAGTTCACCCAGAGATGGAATGTTCCTACGGTGGACGCAGCCATTTCTTCTGTGAACAAATCACTGACATGTCCAGTAGATAATGTTCAAATGTTCAAAGATCCAGTAGATAAAAAATTGGAATCTTTATTAAAATCTGCTTTTTCCACAGCAGGGGCTGTTACACAGCCAGCAGTGGCAGCTATTGGGGTCTGCCAAGCTTTAAAGGATCAGATGAAAATGGTCCTGAGGGATTTGCCAGACCAGCAGGCCCAGGCTCTGGCTGATCTGCCTAGAGCATTATGCTTTGCGGTTGACGCCATCAAGGATTCTATCCATCAGGCCTCCCGCCTCACGCTGTCTTTGGTACATATGCGTAGGCTTCTGTGGCTCAAAAACTGGTCTGCTGAAGCTCCCTGTAAGAAGCTCTTAGTTAGCTTCCCATTTCATGGGGAACGCCTTTTTGGCGAGGACCTGGATAAGTATATCCAGAAGATTTCCAGTGGTAAAAGTACTCTCTTACCGAGTAAGAAGAGGTCTAGGGGTCCATCTTTTAAGAGGACTACCTCTCCTATCCCTGCGACGTCTGCTACTAAGCAGTTCCGACGGCCTCCTCGGTCAAACTCAGGGGGTAAAAATCAGGGACAGTCACAGGGTAATAAGAAACCCTGGATCCGAAGGGGTACTAAACCAGCCTCCAAGTCAAGCCTATGAAGGGCTGCCCCCACTCAAACGGGTGGGGGGAAGACTTCAGTTGTTCGCAGAGACCTGGCGGGAGACGATCAAAGACAGATGGGTGCTCTCCGCAGTAACTCTGGGATACAAGTTGGAGTTAAAAGAGTCTCCTCCTTCCCATTTTATGTGGTCAGGCATGCCAAGAGACCCTCTGAAAAGAGGGTCTCTCCTATTGGCGTTAGAACAACTATTGCTCCAAGGAGTAATTATGGAGGTTCCTATGGAAGAGTGGGGGTTGGGTTTCTACTCAAACCTTTTCACAGTCCTGAAGCCAAACGGGGACATAAGACCCATATTGGACCTAAAGAGTCTAAACAAATTTCTAAACGTCCGGTCTTTCCGGATGGAGTCGATCCGATCGGTCACCGCTGCCCTACAGGGGGAGGAATGGTTAGCCTCGATCGACATCAAAGATGCTTACTTGCATGTTCCCATCTTTCCAGGTCATCAAAAATTTCTACGCTTTGCAGTAGAAGGGCGCCATTTTCAGTTCAGAGCCTTACCATTCGGTCTGGCCACAGCACCACGAGTGTTCACAAAAATTCTGGCCCCACTGTTGGCCGATCTAAGAACACGAGGTGTAACGATAATGGCATACCTAGACGACCTGTTGTTGATGGACCACTCAGTTGCCAAGCTAGAAGTGGTAATTGTCAATACAATCAAGTATATAGAATCTCACGGTTGGGTCATCAACCTGGACAAGTCAGCCCTACAGCCAGTGAAAAACCTGGTATATCTAGGGCTACGGCTGGATTCAGACCAGAGGAAGATTTTCTTACCTCTAGACAAGGTATCCTCTTTGAGGGGCTTGGTCCGTCTGCTTTGTGCAAAAAGACAGCCGTCCATACGCCTGTGCATGAGGCTGCTAGGAAAGATGGTAGCATCATTCGAAGCTGTGCCATACGCCCAATTCCACTCAAGGAATTTACAGAGGGCCATATTGTCAGCCTAGAACGGAAAAATTCAGGCTCTAGACTTCCCGATGGCTTTGTCCCCTTCCGTTCGGAAGAGTCTCTGCTGGTGGTTGATCCCCCAGAATCTCCAGAAGGGAAAACCCTTCAGTCCGATATCGTGGAAGGTGGTCACTACAGATGCCAGCCTTATAGGCTGGGGGGCAGTACTGGAGCAATGGTCTCTCCAGGGCAGATGGTCAAATGTAGTAAAAACCCTGCCCATCAATCTCTTAGAGATACGAGCAGCCCGGTATGCCCTAGCAGCCTGGACATCCAGACTCCAAGGGTCCCCTGTCAGAATTCAATCAGACAATGCCACAGCAGTGGCATATATCAATCATCAGGGAGGCACCAGGAGTCGTGCAGCCCAGAGGGAAGCAAGTCACATCCTGGAATGGGCAGAAAAGCATGTCCCATGTATATCAGCTGTCTTCATTCCAGGGGTGGAGAATTGGAAGGCGGACTTTCTGAGTCGCCAACAGTTATGCCCAGGGGAATGGTCCCTTCATCCCGAGGTCTTCCGAGCAATATGTCAGCGGTGGGGAACACCGGATGTAGATCTGCTAGCATCCAGATTCAACGCAAAGGTGGACAGATTTGTCTCCCGGACAAGGGATCCCCTCGCTTGCGGCTCGGATGCTCTGGTGTTCCCTTGGGATCAGTTCAGACTGATATATGCATTCCCTCCGCTACAATTGTTGCCTCGACTCCTTCGCAGAGTCAGGTTGGAAAAGAAGCCGTGATCTTGGTGGCTCCAGCGTGGCCCCGAAGAGCATGGTACGCGGAGATCATCAAAATGTCTGTGGGGAGTCCTTGGACCCTTCCACGTTGTCCGGACCTGCTTTCGCAAGGACCGATATACCACCCTTCCTTACTAACTCTAAGTTTAACGGCCTGGCTATTGAATCCCACATCCTAAAGAAGAGAGGTCTCTCTAACTCTGTGGTATCAACTATAATCAATGCCAGGAAGCCTGTATCCAGGCAGATCTACTATAGAGTTTGGAAGGCGTACATCACTTGGTGCGAGGCCAGAAAATGGCATCCACGTAAGTACGTTATAGGCAGAATTCTGGACTTCCTGCAGTGGGCTGTAGACAGGAAGTTTGCCTTAAGTACTATCAAGGGCCAGGTTTCGGCCTTATCAATACTATTTCAAAGGCCCCTGGCTATGCATTCACTTGTCAAATCCTTTATGCAAGGGGTGACTCGTATTATTCCACCGATTAAAGCTCCCATATGCCCATGGGATCTAAATTTGGTTCTGTCTGTTCTGCAGAAGCAGCCGTTTGAACCTTTGCGGCACATTTCCTTGGTTCTACTCACCAGAAAATTGATATTTTTAGTAGCCATATGCTCGGCTAGAAGAGTGTCGGAATTAGCCGCCATGTCCTGTAAGGAGCCATATCTGGTTATTTATAAGGACAGAGTAGTATTACGCCCTCACCCAGCCTTTCTTCCTAAGGTGGTATTGAGGTTTCACTGGAACTAGGATGTGGTTCTTCCTTCTTTTTTCCCCAAACCGAGCTCGGTAGAGGAAAAGTTATTGCATTCTTTGGATGTAGTAAGAGCAGTTAAAGCTTATCTAAAAGCCACTGCTCAGATTCGTAGAACGGATTCTTTGTTTGTTCTGCCGGAAGGCCCCAGAAAGGGTCAGGCAGCATCAAAATCTACTTTAGCCAAGTGGATTCGACAGGTCATAATACAAGCCTATGGCTTGAGAAGTAGACCGCCTCCGTTCAAAGTTAGGGCGCACTCCACGAGAGCAGTTGGAACTTCATGGGCAGTGCATCACCAGGCCTCCCTGGCTCAAATTTGTAAGGCCGCAACATGGTCTTCAGTACACACGTTTACTAGGTTCTACCAGGTGGACGTTAGAAGTCAGGAGGATGTCGCCTTTGGGCGCAGTGTGTTGCAGGCCGCAAAAGATCCTCATGCCTGATGGCGCCCAGCTTATGTATGGTGTATCCCCCCCCTCATTTGGCATTGCTTTGGGACGTCCCACATAGTAATGACTATGCTGCTCTGTGTCCCGTGATGTATGAACAAGAAAGTAGGATTTTTAAAACAGCTTACCTGTAAAATCCTTTTCTTGGAGTACATCACGGGACACAGAGCTCCCACCCCTCTTTTGGGGACACGTATTGCTTTGCTACAAAACTGAGGTACTCCCGGATGGGAGGGGCTTATATAGGGGAGGGTACTTCCTGTTTTGGAAGTTGCCAGTGCCAGCACCTGAAGGTAATTCTATATAACCCACATAGTAATGACTATGCTGCTCTGTGTCCCGTGATGTACTCCAAGAAAAGGATTTTACAGGTAAGCTGTTTTAAAAATCCTACTTTTTCACCTTAATGCATCCTATGCATTAAAGTGAAAAAACACCTTGCATTCTCAGGCCCCCAGCTTTACTTACCTGAGCCACGAAACTCCGTGGGCAAGATCGCGCGATGCTTTCCCCCAGCTTGAGGCGGCTCTTCGTCAGAGATTGATAGCAGCGCAGCTATTGGCTTCCGCTGCTGTCAATCAAACCAATGACGCGGCGCGCTGGGGCCAAGTGATACACTTGGCGGCTATAGTATCACACTCTATCACACGGGAGCGTGCCCGCAAGTTAACCCCCTTGGGAGAGAGCTTCCCAGAACGGGGGTTAGCTCTTGCTGTGAGGAGCCGAGACAGCCACCGAGGGACCCCAGAAGACCAGGATCGGGGCCACTCTGTGCAAAACAAACTGCACAGTGGAGGAAAGTATGGTAGGTTTGTAATTTAAAAATAAAATAAAAATTAACCCTTACAACCCCTTAAAAGTAGAAAAAACACTTCCTCAATAGAAACAGACTCACCAATTAGAAGAGACCTCTTACAGCAATAAAAAGGTCAATAAGCACTTGCATTTAAACAGATGTATTACAGGCTTGTTTAGTGGCAACAATCTCTGAAAAATGAAGCTAAGCCAGAGACTGCTGGAAAATACTGCAGTTCACACCACAAGATGGTTTCTTTTTTTGTTCAGCCACCAAGCTGAACTGATTCCCCCATCAAGGTAGATGGGGGAATCCTTGCTGCTGTGCTATTGTATTCTGACAGCGGGGGGATTACCCCACCGTCAGAATACACAAATCAGTGCTGCAACCATTGGCTGCAGTTGTTGATCGAGCAGCTTTTATCTGACAGGGTGTTTGAACAGATGTAGATCGTTAGATCAACTGCAGTGGTGACACATGGATCAAAATTAGGGTCTCTGCTGAACCGGCCAAATTTTGATCCATCTTGGCTTCCTTAATGCTGTACTTGGGGAGTTAAAAAATGAATGCTCAACAGAAAAGAGCAAGTAAAATGTAAGTAGCAATTTTTACATTTTTAATTTTCATGCCATGTGAAAAGGGAACCTTTAGCAAATATAAAAGTACCATATATACTTGAGTATAAGCCGACCCGAATATAAGCCGAGGCACCTAATTTTACCACAAAAAAATGGGAAAACTTATTGACTCGCGTATAAGCCTAGGGTGTCCATCTGCATGCCTCACTGTGTCCATGTGCATGCCTCATTGTGTCCATGCCTCACTGTGCCCATGACTAGACTGATGTTTAACATGGGAGTCTACGGAAGGGGTGCCCGGCTTTGAAAAATGGATGCTCCCCGGCCGTAGGTCCCCTAGACAACAGACTTTGCACACTTGTAGAAGAGAAATGGGGCTACATGTGTGCCAAGTTTTGGGTCCAGGGGTCCTACGACCGGCCGGTACCGGGTCCATAAATTCACCAGAGAAATGACCGTTTAACATGGGAGTCTATGGAAGGGGTGCCCGGCTTTGAAAAATCGGTGCTCCCCGGCCGTAGGTCCCCCAGACAACAAACTTTGCACAATTGTAGAGGAAGAGTGGGGCTATATGTGTGCCAAGTTCCCCAAAGTCTGGGAGATCAGACACAAAAAGGTGACTCGAGTATAAGGCCGAGGGGGGCATTTTCAGCACAAAAAAATGTGCTGAAAAACTGGGCTAATGCCGCGTACACACGATCATTATTCACGGCGGTTTAAAAACCGCCGTGAATAATGACATTTTAAACGAGGGAACAGCTTGTTCCCCACACACGGTCATTTTTCTCGTCATTTTTTAAAATGACGAGAAAAACGATCGTCTATGGGCTCCGCGGCAGTGTTTCCCTATGGGAAACACTGCCGCGGAAGAAATGTCAGGAAAAACGACGAGAAAAATTAGAACATGTTCTAATTTTTCTCATCGTGATTAATGCCGTTTTTCCCGTCGGGAAAAACGGCAAAAAGCCCACAGACGATCGTTTTTCTCGTCCAAAGGAAAAAATGACATTTTTCCAGA
Organism: Rana muscosa; assembly: GCA_029206835.1. Taxonomy (NCBI): domain Eukaryota; kingdom Metazoa; phylum Chordata; class Amphibia; order Anura; family Ranidae; genus Rana; species Rana muscosa. The sequence goes on from CM055128.1 coordinate 83,015,098, forward strand.
CGGGAAAAATGATCGTGTGTACGCGGCATTATACTCGAGTATATACAGTAGGTGTTATCTGAATTTTGCAGCTGGAATCTGACTCGTCATTGAAATGAACCCTTAGGAGCAGAAATCTGAAAGCTTCCTCTCCAGGCTTTGTTTTTTAAAATTGCAGGCTCCAGTGCCAACAGTAAAGCTGGATATTTATGTTTGTCCTCATTTAGCCTGCTAAAAAAAAAAAAGAGAGAGATACCTCCCTCCATACAAACAAGGTGGATGGAGGATTTTCCCCACAAGGATACTGCATTCTGGCGGAGGCGCCTGTTGCTGTCAGAATACATTGCTTAGTGGCTGCAGCTGGTTAGCTTCAACTGCTTATCCATAGAAAAATTTCCAACACGTTCCTTCGACAAACGTTGATTAAACAAATCAACTACAGTTGAGGGGGGGCAGCCCACACACTGAATGAAAAGGTATGGTTCCTGCAGGACTGTCCAAATTTTGATCAGTGTATGGCCAACTTAACTTTACTACCTAGTAACCCAAAGGCCTGAAACAAGCATGCACCCAGTTAAGTCTAAACTTAAACCTGTCCAGGTTACTAGCTAGTGAAGTTAGATATCAGGACGTTAGCTGTGAAGCCTGCATGTTTATAAACAAATTCAGCAGTGACAGCTCCCAAACTTCAATCCTTAGTTGATCATTCTAGCAAGATTTCCTCCAGTTTTATGAACTGGTCTGGTCTGAGAAGAATTGTTAGAGGAAAAGGAAGGAATCTTTAATGGGCAAATTTATAAAGCAGTGAATGTGACTTTCACCAAACATTTTCTAGTAATGAATCTGTATCATTTAAAAAACATGCTCCAGGAACATTCACCTGCAGTCAGGGCCGGCCCAAGACATTGTGCTGCCTGGGACCAAGAATGAAATGCTGCCCCCCCAAAAAAAATCACGCCCACCAAAAGGCCCCTCACATTCATTAAGTTATATCATAACTAAAATGTATTTTATCAGAAAATCAGTATAAAAATGCCATAAATCTATTCCCTATTTTGTAGACGTTATAACTTCTACGCAAACCAATCAATATACGCTTATTGCGATTTTTTTTTTTTTTTTTAACCAAAAATATGTATAAGAATACATATTGGCCTGAACTGATGAAGACATTTTTTTAAAGTTATTGATCAGTAAGTTAGCGCTGCACTTTCTTTTTTTTTGGTGGTGTGGGAACACATAACAGTGCTTAGGGGCAGGCCTTTTACTGACACTTTTTTTTATTTTACCTCCAGTAGTTTATTGAAAATTAGTAGTGTGGTGATTACCGATTATACTAAAGATCGGCATGTGGAATTAATAAACATCAACAGATTTTAGTTGTGCCCCACCAGGCCGGCTCCCCATGGACAATGTGCCTGTCTGCCGAGTTCATCGCCCCATCCCTGCACTCAGTTTGGCAGATTGGCAGCAATGGTTGGCAGACAGGCAGTAATGATTGGCACTGACAGGCGCCACTGATTGGCACTCATAGAAAGCACTGATTGACACTAATAGGCAGCACTTAGTGGCACTGATTGGCAGCGCTGATGGGCACTAATTGGCAGCACTGATGGGCACAAATTGGCATCACTGGGCGCTGATAGGTGGCACTCATGGGCATTGATTGGCGACACTGATGGGCACTGTTTGGAAGCACTGTCACTGATTGGCACTGGTAGGTGGCACTGATTGGAAACACTTGGCACCGATAGGTGGCATTGGTTGGCACTGATTGGAAACACTGATTGGCACTGACAGAGAAGAGGGAGTTTCACACTGAGCCGATATTGACCCTTAGTGAAACTGTGTGCGACACTGTCATGTAATCAGAGCTGCTGTTAGAAATTGCGGGGCTCTTTCACAAGGACGTTCCGTATGTCCGTTTTTCATCCATCCGTTTTCGGATGAAAAAACGGACATACATGTATCCCTATGGGATAGCGGATGTCAGCGGATGACATCAGTCTCCGCTATGGTCCGTTTAGCATGACGGAGGAAAATCCTACTTTTCCATCCGTCTGCGAATCGGATGAAAACGGACAGAAGGTCCGTTTTCATCCTCCCCCCCATAGAGGAGAGCGGCGATCTGACCATTCCGTTTCTGCACAATGTGCAGAGATGGACAAGTCATCCGCCGGCTCAGCGGGGATCAACGGAGCGATCTTCGCTAAGCAAGCGGATGTTCACGGGGCGGATCATCACGGGATCCGCCCGTGTGAAAGAGCCCATAGTGTGCATTCAGGACCACTCCCCCACAATTGCACACCTGTCAAATTTGGACCTGTGGCTGTGTTCATACAACCACTGCGTCCCTAAGGCCCCTTTCACACATGCGGACCATATGTCCGCTTTTTCATCCATCCGTTTACGGATGAAAAAGGGACATACATTGGTCCCTATGAGATTGCGGGTGTCAGCGGATGAATATCCGCTGACACCCGATCTCCTCCATGTCTGCAATCCTCCAATTCTGCAGACGGAGGAAAATCCTATTTTTCAATCCGTCTGCAGAGCGGATCGGATGAACACGGACACAGACGGTCCGTGTTCATCCGATCCCCCCATAGGGGAGAGCAGAGATCTGACAGGGCGGTCCCTGCACAGTGTGCGGGGACCGCCCTGTCATCTGCCAGCTCAGCGGGGATCAACGGAGCGATCCCCGCTGAGCAAGCGGAGCTTCACGGGGCGGATCATCACGGATGCGTCCCGTGTGAAAGGGGCCTAACAGGCAGCTCCAGCTGTGTGAACAATTTACTCATTCACAAGGCCAGAATACATGGATGAATGAGTCCTTAGGGCTCATTTACACATGAGCTTGGGGGTGGTAAAAACCCATGGTTGAACAGTTTTTTTACTGCCTGACAAAATGCTACCCCCTTTAGCAGTGGAGGCAGTGGCTAGGGGTATACACATTCCATGACATTCGATGCCGTGCTTCACAGCCATAGCAGAAATAATATCCTTGTCGAAAAAGTCAAGTGAATAGTGCTGCTCTGCAAGTGTCCTGCAACAGCATGCAAAGCACATGATTGCAGCGTGCTAGTGTGGGCTTAAAACAGGCAGTGAGGAGGCAATATGCCTCCTCACCACCTGTTAAAAGCTCTCTGAAGAGCAATCTAAATGCTGACAGCTCTTCAGATAGCAAAGTACATGTGAACGGCCCTTTATTTTTTGCTAATTATGTTTTAGAATTTAAATGTAAATTTTTTTTAGAATTGTATTTATTCTTCTGTGAGCATTTTTGATGCTGCTGGAAAGCACGACCCATGTGATCTGCTGTGGGTGCTTAACGCCACCTGTAAAGCAGATTGCAAACTCACCACCAAAAAGTAGTGCATGCACAGTTTTTTTCTGTGTTCTGGTGTGAACTAAAGCCCATTTAAAATGAATGGGCTCCAAAATCGCACCACATGGGAACGCTGACGACAACCAAACCCCTTCCTTTCAGTACAAATCTCCCTTCCAAGGTCATATTCTACCATGAACTCCCCCCCCCCCCCAAATCCCCACTCAGTACAGATCTCCCCCCACAGTCCTAAACTCCCCTCAGCACAAACCACCATTCCAGCCCGATCTCAGAACAGACCTTCTATTAGGGACCATGGTGGGCATAGGGACATAATAGAAAATATAGAAGGAGCTCCTGCACTTGCAGCCTTCCTTTATTAAATCCAGCAACCATATCAGTGCACTTCAGCCAGGTACAAGGGGCTGGGCAGACCCTGACAACTAGAAGCAGCCCCCCTTCTCCCCACCAACCTCGTTTTGTGTAATCAGATGGTCAGGAACTGCAGCCGATTAGAAGGTATGACGCTGTCCTTTGCTTCAGAGGCTCCCAGATGTTTGCAGCCTCAAGGTGTCTGATGATTACACAGTCACTCAACAAAACAGAGCACATGCCGAGGGGACTGACACTGGTCTGTCTGCCCTCCTCACCACATCTCTGCCTGGATTCCGCATCTACTGTCAGAAACACTGTAACAAGTATGTCTCCATGCTTCCTCTCAGGCTCAGTGTTCAGGATTGCAGCGCCCAAATCTCTGCCTGGTGTAACATGGAATTCAGTTTCAGCATAGGCAGTGCAGAGAGAGAGAGAGAGAGAGCAGATTTCAAAATTCAGCGGTGATGTGGGGTGGGCGGGACCCAGCAGCTATCGAGCACCAGCCAATGATTGTCCTGCTTAAGAAAGGGGCGGGGCTACATACACATAGCGCCCGCCCAGACCCCATCCCATTGGCTGGTGTTTGATAGCTCCCCCACTCACCCCGACATCAACTCTCAATACCGACAGCTGGTCTCCCTGCATTCGGGTATTTACATGTCAGTTTCACACTGAGGGCTCTGACAAGTGTCAAAATCGGCTCAGTGTGAAACTGTCTCATAGGCAGTAAGGGCTGCACACAATAGATGCAGCCTTTCATGGCAGATCTCGGGAGACAGCCGGGATGGCTGCCGCCCCTCTTAAAATGCCGCCTGGGACCATGGGCCCACTGGGTCCCATGGTAGGGCCGGCCCTGCCTGCAGTGGATGTTTAGTGAATGCCAGATTCACAACGAAGGATGAGCATAAGCGAGTTTGGACACGAGTCCATACCCACCTTAGCTATCCCGCCAGGAGGCTGTCACTGCGAAAATCCAATCATAAATGGTGGAGGCATTTCCCATCATGCAGCAGCAGTGGACATGCTCTTTGTATAAGTGTGGCTGCAGGGTAAGGAATGCCTCTGCCGCTTATGATTGGCCATCCACAGTGACTGGTAACTGATTTATCGATATACCTCTAAGCCAGCCCTCAAAAATTCCACTCGCCTGCTCGCATTTTGCAAGTGGATTTTGAGGGCTGGCAAGCTATGGCTGCCTGGGAGCGGGGGGGGAGCACCGGGGTAGTATGGGAGCCGCGATCGCGGAGGGGAAGAGAGGAGAGCAGGCGGCCGGATGATGAGAGTGCCAAGGAACATCACAGCTTTCATTTAAATTGCCACGTGTTCCCCGCACTCGCTGTCACATACAGCCCCTCCTCTTTGTCCAAGACTTTGATAGACAGATCACCCGTCCAATCCCGGGACGTGTGACGTCTGTAAAAGTTCCCTGGCCAGGGGGCGTGACTGTATGTGACAACAACACGTGGCGGGAACACCGCAATTGAAATAAAAGCTGTAATGTTTCGCTGTGTTCTGATAATCGGCTATTCCTCTCCCCCTGCACAGGTAGGCTGCACTGGGCGGTCACTGGCTGCATTGGGTGGACACGGGCAGGCTGCACTGGGTGGACACGGGCAGGCTGCACTGGGTGGTCACTGGCTGCACTGGGTGGACACGGGCAGGCTGCATTGGGTGGACACGGGCAGGCTGCATTGGGTGGACACGGGCAGGCTGCATTGGGTGGACACGGGCAGGCTGCATTGGGTGGACACGGGCAGGCTGCATTGGGTGGACACGGGCAGGCTGCATTGGGTGGACACGGGCAGGCTGCATTGGGTGGACACGGGCAGGCTGCATTGGGTGGACACGGGCAGGCTGCATTGGGTGGACACGGGCAGGCTGCATTGGGTGGACACGGGCAGGCTGCATTGGGTGGACACAGGCAGGCTGCATTGGGTGGACACAGGCAGGCTGCATTGGGTGGACACAGGCAGGCTGCATTGGGTGGACACAGGCAGGCTGCATTGGGTGGACACAGGCAGGCTGCATTGGGTGGACACAGGTGAGGCTGCACAGATAAAGTTGTTAATATTTTTATAACTTAATTCTTCATAAAACATTTAAGTGTAATTTCATGACATAATTTATAAGGGCGTGTTTCAAGGCGGAAATTGGGGGCAGGGTAGGGGTTGGGTGGGGCAACTGATGGCGAGTAACCCTTGAGGCCTGGCTAGTAGCTCAGGACTTGAAATTTTGAGTCCTGCTCTAAGCTACATACACAATAGGTGGAGACTGGAAGTCATCCTGGCTCATCCTCTCAGACTGGCGAAGCCTCAAAATTTCCGTGTAGCTCAGACCACGTAGTTTGTTCTTCAGCTGCTCCAGAGAGTTTGGTCTGGAGGGCAAAGCACGGGTAATCTGCTCCCTCACCACCTGCATCACCTGCAATAAAAGAGCAAAGGTGGAGTTTGAATTAAACAGAGTTGATGATGAGGGGAGGAAGGTACAAGCGATGTCATGTTGTAACAGAATTATCGGCAAGAGAACCATGTTATGAGCCCAAAAAGGCAAACCTACTATTTTGTACTGCACGGCTATATGATGAAAAAATATATGAAAAGAAATTGAAAAAATATATAAAAAATTGGACCTGCCACTGAGTTAAAGTAGATATAAAGCTTAAGCCTGTGTTCACATATATGCTAATTGGATGCAGGTTTATCCGCATTCAATTTACATGACATGCGAGCGTGACCGGCTCTCAATGAAGACGGTTCACACATGTCCGAGCGGCTGCTGTTAGGATTGAAAAAGGGTCCTGTGCGTGTTTGGGTCCGATTCAGGTGCGAATTCAGACTTGAATCGCACCTGAACCGGTAAACATGAGAAGGAAATGTCACCAGCATACCAGGATCTCCAAAATTGGGTCCAAAACTTTAATCACATAGTATCAAAAAATAAAAGCGACGTTTAGGAGCCACGCAGGACCCCTTCATCAGAAACATGCCTGATGAAGGGGTCCTGCGTGGCTCCAAAACGTCACTTTTATTTTTTGATACTATGTGATTAAAGTTTTGGACCCAACTTTGGAGATCCTGGTGTGCTGGTGACACTTCCCTCTCATGATTGCAGTCGGTTCCAGCCGTTGGTCATTTCAGCACCCAATCTAAGATACAGCTGTTTCTGCAGGAACGTGTGCGTTGGAAGTATTGCTTGGAACCGGTAAACAGACACGCACCGCAGTCACAAACTCGCGGCCGCACATTTGTGAACCTGGACTTACTGGATCACCTTTAATTTGCTAAAGCCCTCTGTGTCAGCTAGCATCCATTTTCATGCTGTAGCAGCTGGGAGTGTGTGTAAACCCCCCACTAGGGCTGGGAAAAAAATCGATTTTAATCTTGAATCGAGTTTTGAGCTCAAATCGATTCAGTTTTGGATAAAATCGATTTTTTTTTTGAAAAAATAAAAAATATATATATATATATATTTTTTTTCCCTTCAAAGTCTCCATAGCCGGACTGCAGGGGGCGTATCCGGAATGGCACTGGGCAGCGTTACCCCAATTACATCTACTCGCTGCAGCCGCCATCTGCCTACCTGATCAGCGTGTCATGCAGACAGACGGCGGCCATTGCAGTGTTAAAAAGCCGCGCCTCCCGAGTCCTCGTCGTCTGTGATAGGCGGAACACTCAATTTCACAGCAGGCAGTATTCAGCCTATCACGGACATCCTCTCATCCTCGTCTGTGTTATGAGGATGACCATGATAGGCAGAACACTGAATCCTGGGAAATTGAGTGTTCCGCCTATCACAGACAAGGAGGAGGCGCGGCTTTTGAATACTGGAATGGCCACTGGTGTAGCAGTAAAATCCGTATACCATGAAAATCTGCATCAGGTACGGGCACAGTGATTGAAGCATGGGCACAGTGAGACACGGGCACAGTGAGACAAGGGTACAGTGAGGCATGGACACAGTTCAATTCAACTAAGAGTAACCTCAGGGTTTTTTGTTGTTTTATTAGCTAAATCCAAATACAGTATGGCCCCTTTCACACGGGACGGATCAGTCATGATCCGCCCCGTGAACCTCCGCTTGCTCAGCGGGGATCGCTCCGTTGATCCCCGCTGAGCCGGCTGATGACTGGGCGGTCCCCGCACACTGTGCAGGGACCGCCCTGTCAGATCTCCGCTCTCCCCTATGGGGGATCGGATGAACACGGACCGTCTGTCCGTGTTCATCCGATCCGCTCCGCAGACGGATAGAAAAATAGAAATTTTTCTATCCTGAAAAGCGGAGCGTAGTGGACACGGGTGAGATCGGGTGTCAGCGGATGTTCATCCGCTCACATCCGCTGTCCCATAGGGATACATGTATGTCCGTTTTTCATCCGAAAACGGATGGGTGAAAAACGGACATACGGTCCGCCCGTGTGAAAGGGGCCTATTAATAATTTGGATGTTTAACAATCTTTGTTGCACACTGCAAAAAACAACAAAAGGTCACAAGCGCTAAATTGGTGGATAAAGAAAAAAATATAATGGATGATAATAATAAGGAGAAAAAAATCCCAAATATTTTGGGAAGTACAAAGTATCCAAAAGGGGGAAAAAACAGGATCCAGCGCAGCAAGAAAAAATCTGTACCCAGAAGTACAAAATACACAACATGCACACAATATAATCCAGCGCTCATGGAACATACATTATTAACTACTGAAAACTCTTGAAGAATTGATAAAAAAGCTTAGTCCATTTATCACAATAAAGAGAGGGATCCAATCCCAAATGTGCAGAGGGCAAATTAATCTTAACTCTCCAGTTGCCAGTGGTGACAAACTTGTTAAACTTGCAGTGACATCCGTGGAGCAAGGAGGGGTTAAAAAAGTCAAAACAAAGCCTGTGGCATGATCTCCGTGTGAGCACAGTACCTTGAATGATGGACAACAGGCAGACCAGCGTGTGGAGGGCCCTCCAACCCAAAAGGATGCAGAGCCAGGATCGCAGCAAGGCTGGGACAGAAGGAATCACACACAGAGTTTCAAGAGTTTTCAATAGTTAATAATATATGTTCCATGAGCGCTGGAATATATTGTGTGTTTGTTGCACACTGACTTTGCAGTTAGAGAAAGGGTTTGCCTTTGCAATTTTGTTTGTTGATGCACTTTAATTAATATAATAATAAAAAAAAAAATCGAATCGAATCGTAAATAGAGTTTTTTATAAAAAAAAAAAATCGCAGATTTTTTTTGGGGGGGAAAATCGCCCAGCCCTACCCCCCACCCCACTGCTACTGGCGTAAGCCTTACATTGGTGACAATGAATGGACTAAAGGGTCAGCCCACCCAAAAATGTAGCCTGTCAAGCTGACTCAGCCTCTAACTTTTTATATGTCTTGGATGCTCAACAAGAGTATTCAATCAAGATCTTCCTGTTATTGATCCGAATTCTGGTCATGTCCACCAAACATTTTTGCGTGCCTCTGTCAGCTTTTGTGCCTTTCTGTGTTCCTTCTATTGCACCCTCCATAATATAAATGTAAAAAATGCAACCGGAACTATTTTATTGCACGCACTCTTAGCACGTGGCACCGTGTAATATTTATTGTATTGGCAAGATCAGCCTAACAAAAATGGTAGCCTTCCCCAAACTTTTGTTTTTATACCATATAGGTCCTTCCCATTTCTCTCAAACACTTTGATGTGTATTATATTTATAGGATGCTCCGGAAGTACGCCTCCGGCAGTAGGAGGGCTACTATGAACCTGTGCACTATCGCAGCAATCTCCCAGTAATGGGGAATCTACGTTCCAGACATTGGACTGTATAACTTGGCCTCTCACACTAGATAAAGTGCATCCGGAAAGTATTCACAGCACTTCACTTTTTCCAAATTTTTTTTATGTTACAGCCTTATTCCAAAATGGATTCATTATTTTCCTCAAAATTCTACAAACAATACCCCATAACGACAACACGAAAGAAGTTTGTTTGAAATCTTTGCTAATTTATTAAAAATAAAAAATGGAAAAAAAAAATCACATGTACAGAAGTATCCACAGCTTTTGCCATGACACTCAAAATTGAGCTCAGGTGCATCCGGTTTCCACTGATCATTTACAACTTGATTGGAGTCCACCTGTGGGAAATTCAGTTGATTGGACATGATTTGGAAAGGCACATGCCTGTCTATATAAGGTCCCACAGTTAACAGTGCATGTCAGAGCACAAACCAAGACATGAAGTCCATGGAATTGTCTTTAGACCTCTGAGACAGGATTCTATCAAGGCACAGATCTGGGGAAGGGTACAGAAAATGTTCTGCAGCATTGAAGGTCCCAATGAGCACAGTGGCCTCCATGGAAGAAGTTTGGAACCACCAGGACTCTTCCTAGAGCAGGCCGCCCAGCAAAACTGAGTGATCAGGGGACAAGGGCCCTAGTCAGGTAGGTAACCAAGAACCTGATGGTCACTCGGACAAAGCGCCAGCGTTTCTCTGTGGAGAGAGGAGAACCTTCCAGAAGAACCATCATCTCTGCAGCACTCCACCAATCAGTCCTGTATGGTAGAGTGTCCAGACGGAAGCCACTCCTCAGTAAAAGGCACATGACAGTCTGCCTAAAGTTTGCCAAAAGGCACCTGAAGGACACAGAGCATGAGAAACAAAATTCTCTGGTCTGATGAAACAAAGATTGAGCTCTTTGGCCTGAATGACAAGTGTCATGTCTGGAGGAAACCAGGCACCGCTCATCACCGGGCAAATACCATCCCTACAGTGAGGCATGGTGGTGGCAGTATCATGCCGTGTGGACGTTTTTTAAGCGGCAGGAAATGGGAGACTAGTCAGGATCGAGGGAAAGATGAATGTAGCAATGTGCAGATACATCCTTGATGAAAACCTGCTCTGGACCTCAGACTGGAGCGAAGATTCATCTTCCAAAAAGGGACAACGACCCTAAGCATACAGCAAAGATAACAAAGGAGTGGCTGTGGGACAACTCTGTGAATGTCCTTGAGTGTCCCAGCCAGAGCCCAGACTTAAACCCGATTGAACATCTGTAGAGAGATCTGAAAATGGCTGTGCATTGATGCTTGAGAGGTCCTGCAAAGAAGAATGGGAGAAACTGACCAAAAATAGGTGTACCAAGCTTGTAGCATCATACTCAAAAAGACTTGAGGCTGTAATTGGTGCCAAAGATGCTTCAACAAAGTATTGAGCAAAGGCTGTGAATACTTATGTAGATGTGATTTATTTTTAATAAATTTGCAAAGATTTCAAACAAACTTCTTTCACGTGGTCATTATGGGGTATTGTTTGTAGAACTTTGAGGAAAATAATGAATTGAATCCATTTTGGAATAAGGCTGTAATATCACAAAATGTGGAAAAAGTGAAGCGCTGTGAATACTTTCCGGATGCACTGTATGTAAGGGATTGGATGCATGGCACCTCAGTGTACACTGACATTGAACTTGGTCGGTACCTGATACTCCACATCAATCTAATATGTCCTCCATATTCACAAAGCTCTGTTACCTATAAAGGTGACCATGAATCCTCCTCTGCATCCTATCTGGCAGGTATGGCGCCAAATTTGTTCTTGATGCGTGCTGAATAGCTATACTTTCCTTTTTCTCTTCCATGGAACAACCCAGACCTCCCAGAGTCCACAGGACTTCCCCCCTTTAAACATTGGCAAAATTTGCTATATCAAATTATTAGTCAGTCTAAACACCAAAACAACCATTATCCTCAAATATGGCCATGGAGAAATTCCCATATTTATCCAAAAACGAATTTCTTCTTTTAAAACTCAAATCTTATATTACCTCCACTGCCAAAAAATTATCCTGAAATGACTTAGAAAACTATGTGGACATACTCCTGAGCTACCCTAATCAAGACGAAAAAGCAGTTCCAAGTTTATACAACTTCTATTATCAACTCCTGGATTACGCTGCTACAACTGGGCTTAAAAATGGACCCAAACATTCCCTCAACTACAGGTGGATAGTTCAGATACGTTCATTAAAATTGATGCTCTACTCTTTTTTTTGTTTGGCGGAGTGCCTGTGGCTGGGGTATTTCAACAGTCTGTACTGAGTGGCCCCTTGAGGGCCAACATCATTTTCAGACATTTATGAAGACTAGCTAAATGTTCCTTCTAATTGCAAACATGGCCCTTTATTTGCTGTACATACATTTGCTTCTTTATCCTTTGCAAGAAGTTTTTCTTTTTTTATACTTATTACAGTTTATGTTTTATGGACAATGGTATAATATGAACCCTTGGTTATTTTATTTTTTTGCCTTAGTGGGAAATTCTATGGCGACCTGTGTGTCTCAACAGTTTGAACCTCTTTGGAAATGCAATGACTTTAGTGATCTATGGTCTTGTAAGTTTATGGTCACCATCCAAGATGTTTCTTTTTTTTCTGACCTTATGTATATGTTCTATATATAACATATATGCTTATATCATAGATTTAACCACTGTGATATATCCCCCCGATGAAGATTTGTGTCAGGAATTGATATGCGCTAGGGTCTTTACATACAATGCATATGTATAGGTGTTTCATGGTGGTTTATATACATCACTATGGAGCTATTGATGCTATTTTTTTTTATGATAATTATAGGCACTGTTTTAAGAGTTGTAATAAACATTGAGGTTTTATACCGTTTTAGCTTTAACATGTTTTGGTGCCTTAAAAATCACAATATTTGCATTTTTTATCTCTTTATTATTCTTATTGTGGAATGTGGCACTACTTTTAACTAGATAGGACAACTTATTGATAAAGGTTTTTGATATCCTTTTAAAAGCCTTATTTCTGTCCTAAGAAAAAAAATGATGTTCTGATGTTTCCACCACTATTACACGGATCATACCTGATGGGCCCAAGCTCCTACTTCTGTTGTTTTAAAGGATTACTAAACCTTGTGTATTTATTTTATTTTATAAATAACAAACATATCATACTTACCTCCACTGTGCAGTTTGTTTTGCACAGAGTGGCCCCCGATCCACCTCTTCTGGAGTAGCTCCTCCCCGCATCAGGAAACCATATGGGAGAAGTGCTCTCCTTGGGGGTACCCGTGCAGGCGTGCTCCCGGGGTCCAGGTTTTGCGTCCATAGACACAGAAAGCCGGACTCGGCCCCGCCCCCGGGGCATTGGATTTGATTGACAGCAGCGGGAGCCAATCGCTGCGCTGCTATCAATTTATCCAATCAGGACACGAGACACCAGCTAGAGCTAGAGAAAGACAGGGTTCAGGTAAGTATAAGGGGGGCACAGGGGGGGCTGGTACATGACAGGAGCTTTTTCACCTTAATACATAGAATGCAAATCCAAATGCGAATCCAAATGTCACCTATTAACACACAAAAATCAGTAGCTTTCGATACACTCAGTGGTATAAAACCAGACTACTGGACAGTGATCCCCCAAACTGAAACCCCACTTTCTAGCTAAAGAACAGCCTGCAATTTATTAACCGAGGCCTTCCCCCCTTCCTCCATATACTGCCAGGTATAAGACTGACTGCCACCCACCTAATGTCCAATATTTAATGTTTAACAATGGATTCTGTATCGCCAGTTTGACCTTTAAAGCGGTTGTATAGTCTTTTTTTTTACTTTTACCTACAGGTAAGCCTATACTAAGGCTTACCTGTAGGTAAAAGAAATATCTCCTAAACCTACACGGTTTAGGAGATATTTGCAAAAAAAGACATGCACCGATGTCTACGTGCCGTAGACAACGGTGCATTCACAGGGTTAATCCCATTCAGAATTCCGGCGCTGCCGGAATAGAAAGCTCCAGCGCGCATGCGCGGAGTGACGTCTTCGCTGCTCCGGCCAATCACAGCGCCGGAGCGGCGCTGTGATTGGCTGGAGCGGCGATACCCGGAAGTAACGTTCCGGGTATCTGAGGAGCGATGGCTGCGGTAGGAGCGGGGGACGAGGATGGCTTCGGGGGTCCCGATCTAAGGTAAGTGATTCATAATGAGCTAGTATGCTAGTCATACTAGCTCATTATGGCTTTTTCTTGCAGGTGATTTGAAAAAAAAAAATTTTTGTCTGGGTTTACAACCGCTTTAAAGCAGAACTTCACTTTTGCAAACAATATTGACTATTTTTCATCTTTATGCTGCTAGCATTAGTAAATAGATAAGAAAGTAGATCATATCTACTTGTTTGAAACTTTTTTTTTTTTTACGTTTCTTCAGTTACTTCCTGGTTTCTTGCCTAGGCAAATTATGTTATACATTTAAGGAGTCTTCAGGAGGGGAAGAGGGGCTTTCTCAGATAAGCAAACCCTCCTGCCTGCATACCTGAGCTAAGTGCAGATGGATTCCAGGAAGTAAATACCACATGAATCATCTGCCCTTACTCAAGATGGCCAAGGTCAGAAATGCTAGGAGGTGTTTTTCAAAGTGATTTCTTTGACTCTCAGCATTTACCCAAAAATAGGATTTTTATAACAGCTTACCTGTAAAATCCTTTTCTTGGAGTACACCACGGGACACAGAGCTAGTCATTACATAATGGGTTAAGGGTCACCAGCGGTGATTGGACACTGGCACAACCAATGGAAGACAGTTCCCCTCCATATAACCCCTCCCATCAGGGAAGTACCTCAGTTTTGTAGCAAAGCAGTAAGGTTCCCATAAGAAGGGGGGGACCTCTGTGTCCCGTGGTGTACTCCAAGAAAAGGATTTTACAGGTAAGCTGTTATAAAAATCCTATTTTCTTTATCGTACACCACGGGACACAGAGCTAGTCATTACATAATGGGACGTCCCAGAGCAATGCTCATATGAAGGGGGGGAGACACAGATCAAAACAGGCCGCTTGCGGACCAGAAGCCCTATACTGCTGCCTGCAGCACACTTCGCCCAAAGGCGGAATCCTCATGTCCTTTCACATCTATTTGATAGAATTTGGAAAATGTATGGACTGAAGACCAAGTTGCAGCTTTACAGATCTGAGCCATCGAAGCCTGGTGGTGCACTGCCCATGAAGCACTTATCGCCCTGGTAGAGTGCGCCTTAACAGGAAAAGGAGGAGTCCTGTTCTTTAAACCATAAGCTTGAATAATTACTTGTCTAATCCACCTGGAAATGGTGGATTTTGATACCGCTTGGCCCTTCTTGGGCCCATCTGGTAAAATAAACAAAACATCTGTTTTACATATCTGAGCGGTTGCTTGCAGATACACCTTTACCGCTCTCACTAGATCTAGAGAGTGTAATAATTTTTCCCCCGCCGTACGCGGGTTTGGAAAAAAGGAAGGCAGAACAATGTCTTGATTCAAGTGAAAAGCCGACACCACCTTAGGTAGAAAAGCTGGATGGGGTCGTAGTACGATTTTGTCCTTGTGACAAATTAGATAAGGCTCTTTACAAGAAAGAGCTGCTAGCTCTGATACTCTCCTAGCAGAAGCTATAGCAATCAGAAAGGACAACTTCCTACTCAATATAATTAAAGGAATATGGCGAATAGGTTCAAAAGGTTGCTTTTGCAACACTGACAATACCAAATTCAAATCCCATGGACACAAGGGAGTCCTAACTGGAGGATTTATCCTCAGTACCCCCTTAATGAATGTCCGAACTAGGGAGTGAGATGCCAATGGTCTCTGAAAGAAGACTGATAGAGCCGATATTTGCCCTTTGATGGTGCTAAGGGCTAAATTCATATCCACTCCTAACTGGCAAAAAGCAAGAATCCTACTTATTTCATACTTCTGAGGATTCCAACATCTGGATTCACACCAGGAAACGTATGCTCTCCAGACTCTCTGATAGATGAGTCTGGAGGCTGGCTTTCTAGCATTAATGAGCGTAGAAAGAGCCGGACCAGAGACCCCTCTCTTTTTAAAAATGTGGGTCTCAGCAGCCAGGCCGCCAACTTTAGCCTTTGTAAGGAAGGGTGGAATACTGGACCCTGTGACAGCAGGTCGTGTCGGAGTGGAAACTTCCAGGGCCTTCCTATCGCCGTTTTTAGAATCTCGGCGTACCAAGGCCTCCTGGGCCAGTTTGGGGCCACTAGGATTACTGGTATTCCCTCCTCCTTGATCCTGCGAAGCAGTCTTTGTAGAAGAGGGATCGGAGGGAATGCATAGATCAGTGAGAACTGATTCCATGGAGTTATTAGAGCGTCTGTATTATTAGAGCGTCTGTCCCGTAGGCTAGAGGATCCCTCGTTCTGGACACAAAGTTGTCCAATTTCTTGTTGAACCTGGAAGCTAGCAGGTCTACATCTGGGTTTCCCCATCTCAGAAATATGGCCTGAAAGATCTCGGGGTGAAGAGACCACTCTCCTGGTAGCAGCTGCTGACGACTCAGGTAGTCTGCTTGCCAATTTTCCATCCCTGGAATGAAGATTGCAGAAAGGCAAGGTACATGCTCTTCTGCCCATGCCAAGATCCGGTTCACCTCTCTTTGGGCTGCCCGACTGTGGGTGCCTCCTTGGTGATTGATGTAAGCTACTGCAGTAGCATTGTCGGATTGAACCCGAACTGGGTAGCCCTGTAACCTGTATGTCCAGGTTTTGAGGGCTAGATATACCGCCCGGATCTCTAGCACATTGATGGGCAGGATCCCCTGAGTCTTGGCTCAGGTTCCCTGGGTAGAAGCCTCCTCGAATACTGCACCCCAGCCCGATAGGCTGGCATCCCTAGATACCACCTTCCAGGCCACTGGGAGGAAGGACTTTCCCTTCCGTAAATTCCTGGCTTCTAGCCACCAATCGAAGCTGTGGCGTACTTGTGAGGACAGGCGCATGGGTATATCCAGAGCTTGGCTCTTCCTGTTCCAGGAAGCTAAAATATTGCCTTGAAGTAGTCTCGAATGAAACTGGGCGTAAGGGACCGCCTCGAAGGAGGCTACCATCTTTCCCAATAGTCTCATGCAAAGGCGAATAGACGGCCTCTTGTTTGCTTTGACCTTGTGGATCAGGTCTTTCAGAGACTGTATCTTCGGTTCTGGCAGGTATACCCCGTTTTGGGCTGTATCTATGATCATGCCCAGGTACCCGATCCTTCTTTGGGCCTGGAGAGAGGATTTTTGTAAATTTATAATCCATCCTAAATGCTCCAGGTATCCTACTGTAGTGTGTACAGCGTGACCCAATCCGTCCTTTGACTGATCTATTACTAGTAGATCGTCCAGATAGGCTGTTACCGAAATGCCCCGTGTTCTTAGGTTTGCTAACAGAGGAGCTAGCACCTTTGTGAATACTATGGGCGCGGTGGCTACACCAAACGGCAGAGCCACAAATTGAAAGTGGCGATCTTCTACCGCAAACCTTAGGAATCTTTGGTGAGCGGGGAGGATGGGTATGTGTAAATGTGCGTCCTTGATATCTATGGGCGCCATGAATTTTCCGCCCTTTAAAGTGGCGGCCACGGACCGGATCGTTTCCATTCGAAAATGGCGATCGTTCAGGAACCGATTTAGGGATTTTAGATCCAGGATTGGTCTGACATCTCCATTTGGCTTTGGAATCACAAAGAGGTTTGAGTAAAAACCTGAACCTCGCTCTTTTTGGGGTACGTCTGTAACTACCCCTTGAGCCATTAAGTGATTCAAACCTTTGAAGAAGGATTCTCTTTTTTGTGGATCCTTGGAGAGTCTTGAACCTCGGAATTGAGAAGATGGGATCTCTCGAAATTCCAGTTTGTACCCTGAGGATATTGTGGATACTACCCAATTGTCCTGGATTTCTGACCACCAAGTCGCTCAGAACTGACAAAGCCTTCCTCCCACTCGGCCGAGCGGGGGCGCCCCTTCACTGAGAGGCTTTGGGGGCTTGCTTATTAGCTCTTGCACCCCACGGCTTCTTGTTCTTCTGAGCTTGCCCCTTGGCTTTTGTGGGCGGCTAAAACAGGCCGCCGCCACTGGTTGGAGTCAGATTTCCCGGGAGCTGGGGAGAGAGCGTTTAAAACAAGATCTCTTGTTTTTCTTTCTCTCAGGTAAAAGTCGTTTTACTACTTGATCTTCTGTATATATTTTTCTAAATCTTCCCCAAATAGGCGTTCGCCATGGAACGGGAACTTGCCAACAGCTTTTTGCATGGGGTCTCCGCTGACCAATGCTTAAGCCAAAGTACTCTGCGCATCTGTACCAGCTGGAGTGTAAGGCGTGATGCCTGTATGATAGAATCTCTCATGGCATCCACTGTGAAGCATAAGGCTTTAGGCAAATTTTCCCAATTTCTAGCCTGCTCTGAAGGCAGTTCCTTCAGCCCCTGCTTTACCTGTTGGCTGATGACCTGACACATACCGACTGCTGCTACTGCAGGTTGGGTAATTGAGCCGGCCAAAAGGAAGGAGGATTTCAACTTCCTCTCAGAAGGATCTTTTAAACCCTTGTACATTATCCACCGGACATGTCAGGTTTTTATTTACACAAGAAATAGCCGCAACTACCGCAGGCAGGCTCCATTTCTTTAAAAAAAAAAAATTCCCCCATAGGATAAAGAATGTTAAACCTTTTTGGAGGTGAGAAACGCTTATCTGGATGTTGCCAGTTTGCGTATATTAGATCCTCTAGTAACGGATGAACCGAGAAGGAGCATGCACCTTGCAGGGATCTTAATGACCCTAGGGAGGAGACAGGTAATTCCGTTACCTCCGCAGAGGTTAACTTAAATGCACTGCTATAGCATTGTACCTGTGACCTTAAAATCTGGCTCCTCATCCTCTGCTGATGTAGCCTCCTCCTCCTCATCCTCCTCCCTCAGGTACTTCTGAAGGGAGGTCCAATACTGGAAGAGACCTGCTTCGCTTATTGTCCCTTTTTAGAGGACTTAGCGATTAAGGTAGCAATTTTTTCCTCCAGATTATTTAGGGCAGCTGATAAAGTGTCCTCAGTGACATATACAGGCCCAGGCTTCACTGGGGAAGCCGCCATACCTGACAGAGGTAATGGCTCATCCTGAACAGGTGCATTTAGCAACACAGGAGAGAAAGGTACCGAGTCAGCACAGCTAGAGCCTCCTCTCAGGCAGTGGTGCTTTCTTATCTCTTTTTGTCCGTATTACTTCCCCTGGAAGGCTTAATGTTTAGACAAAATACAAGGTACCTAAATGCATATACTACCGTGTTCAGTTTAGCAAATACATTAAGTATGCAACTTTTAACACATAACTATGCATAACATGGATGTCTTCTAGGAAGTACCCAATCCAACCACATGGAGTCTTACGTCCCTGTATAGCTGCTGTGTTTCTCTGCCAGGAATAATAGGATTTTTATAACAGCTTACCTGTAAAATCCTTTTCTTGGAGTACATCACGGGACACAGAGCGACATAGTCATTACTAATGGGTTATATAGTTACCGTCAGGTGCTGGCACTGGCAACTTCCAAAACCGGAAGTACCCTCCCCTATATAAGCCCCTCCCATCCGGGAGCACCTCAGTTTTGTAGCAAAGCAATAAGTGTCCCCAAAGAGGGGTGGGAGCTCTGTGTCCCGTGATGTACTCCAAGAAAAGGATTTTACAGGTAAGCTGTTATAAAAATCCTATTTTCTTTTTCGTACATCACGGGACACAGAGCGACATAGTCATTACTAATGGGATGTCCTAAAGCAATGCCAAATGAGGGGGGGGATACACCATATATAAGCTGAGCGCTATCAGACATGAGGATCTTTTGCGGCCTGCAACACACTGCGCCCAAAGGCGACATCCTCCTGACTTCTAACGTCCACCTGGTAGAACCTAGTAAACGTGTGTACTGAAGACCATGTTGCGGCCTTACAGACTTGAGCCAGGGAGGCCTGGTGATGCACTGCCCATGAAGTTCCAACTGCTCTCGTGGAGTGCGCCCTAACTTTGAACGGAGGCGGTCTACTTCTCAAGCTATAGGCTTGTATTATGACCTGTCGAATCCACTTGGCTAAAGTAGATTTTGACGCTGCCTGACCCTTTCTGGGGCCTTCCGGCAGAATAAACAAAGTATCCGTTCTGCGAATCTGAGCAGTGGCTTTTAGATAAGGTTTAACTGCTCCTACTACATCCAAAGAATGCAATAACTTTTCCTCTACCGAAGTAGGCTTGGGGAAAAAAGAAGGAAGAACCACATCTTGGTTCAAATGAAAACTCGATACCACCTTAGGAAGAAAGGCTGGATGAGGACGTAACACTACTCTGTCCTTATGGATAACCAGATATGGCTCCTTACAGGACATAGCTGCTAATTCCGATACTCTTTTAGCCGAACAAATGGCTACTAGAAAAATCAATTTCCTGGTGAGAAGCACCAAGGAAATATGCTGTAATGGTTCAAATGGTTGTTTCTGTAGAACCGACAGAACCAAGTTTAGATCCCATGGACATATGGGAATATTAACCGGAGGACTAATACGCATCACTCCTTGTATAAAGGCTTTGACTAGTGAATGCGAAGCCAAGGGCCTTTGAAAAAATATTGACAAGGCCGAAATCTGACCCTTGATAGTACTCAAGGCAAGCTTCCTATCTACAGCCCACTGTAGGAAGTCCAGAAACCTACCTATTACGTACTTATGTGGATGCCATTTCTTGGCCTCACACCACGCGATGTACGCCTTCCAGATTCTATAGTAGATCTGCCTGGATACCGGCTTCCTGGCATTGATCATGGTAGATACCACAGCATTAGAGAGCCCTCTCTTTTTTAGAATGTGGGCTTCAATAGCCAGGCCGTCAAACCTAGGGCTG
Organism: Rana muscosa; assembly: GCA_029206835.1. NCBI lineage: Eukaryota > Metazoa > Chordata > Amphibia > Anura > Ranidae > Rana > Rana muscosa. The sequence goes on from CM055128.1 coordinate 83,035,478, forward strand.
GTAAGGAAGGGTGGTATATCGGTCCTTGCGAAAGCCGGACGACGTGGGAGAGTCCAAGGACTCCCCACTGAAATTTTACAATCTCCGCGTACCACGCTCTTCGGGGCCACGCTGGAGCCACCGGAATCACTGGTTTCTTTTCTACCCTGATTCTGCGGAGTAATCGAGGTAACCATTGTGGCGGTGTGAATGCATATATCAGCTTGAACTGATCCCCAGGGAACACTAGGGCATCCGAGCCGCAAGCTAGGGGATCCCTTGTCCGAGAGACAAACCTATCCCCCTTTGCGTTGAATCTGGATGCTAGAAGATCTACATCCGATGTTCCCCACCGCTGACATATTGTCCAGAAAACCTCGGGGTGAAGGGACCCTTCCTCTGGGCCTAATTGCTGGCGACTTAGAAAGTCCGCCTTCCAATTCTCCACTCCTGGAATGAATACCGCAGATATGGCTGGGACATATTTTTCCTGCCCATTTCAGGATGTAATTTACTTCCCTCTGGGCTGCACGACTCCTGGTGCCCCCCTGATGATTGAATTCTGACAGGGGACCCTTGGAGTTTGGATGTCCATGCTACTAGGGCATACCGGGCTGCTCGTATCTCTAAGAGATTGATGGGCAGGGCCTTTTCTGCATCCGACCATCTGCCCTGGAGAGACTATTGCTCCAGTACTGCTCCCCAGCCTATAAGGCTGGCATCTGTAGTGACCACCTTCCAAGAAATCGGACTGAAGGATTTCCTTTTTTCCAGATTCTGGGGAACCCACCACCAACGGAGGCTCTTGCGAACGGAAGGGGACAAGGACATTGTAAGTCTAGGGCCTGAACTTTTTTGTTCCAGGCTGACAGTATGGCCCCTTGCAAATTCCTTGAATGGAATTGACCGTAGGGTACTGCTTCGAATGATGCCACCATTTTTCCCAGCAGCCTCATATACAGGCGTATGGACGGCTGTCTTTTTTGTACCCACTAAGTGGATCAAATCTTTCAAAGACAACACCTTTCCTCGAGGCAAGAATATTTTTCTCTGGCCTGAATCCAACCTTAGCCCCAAGTATTCCAGACTTTTGACTGGTTTTTAGGGCTGACTTGTCTCGGTTGATAATCCAACCGTGAGATTCCAGATACTTGATCGTCTTGTGAACGACCACGTCTAGTTTTTTCACTGAGTGGTCTATCAGCAACAAGTCATCCAGATATGCCATTATCATTACACCTTGTGTTCTTAGATTGGCCAATAAAGGGCCAGAATTTTTGTAAACACTCGTGGTGCTGTGGCCAAACCGAAGGGTAAGGCTCTGAACTGAAAATGGCGCCCTTCTACTGCAAAGCGTAGAAATTTTTGGTGGACTGGAAAGATGTCGATCGTGGCTAACCAATCCTCCCCTTGTAGGGCAGTGGCCACCGATCGGATCGACTCCATCGGAAAGTCCTGATATACAGGAATTTGTATAGCCCTTTTTGAATTAATATGGGCCTCCCGTCCGCGTTTGCTTCGGGACTGTAAAGAGGTTTGAGTAAAACCCGAACCCTCATTCTTCCAGGGGAACTTCCATAATTACTCCTTGGAGCAATAGTTGTTCTAGTGCCAACAGGAGGGACTCTCTCTTCCGGGGATCCCTTGGCACGTTTGACCTTAAAAATGGGAAGGAGGAGAGTCTTTTAACTCCAAACTGTATCCCAAACCTACTGCGGAGAGCACCTATCTGTCTTGATCGTGTCCCGCCAGGTCTCCTTGCGAACAACTGGAGTCCTCCCCCCACCCGACTGAGTGGGGGCTTCAATGAATTTAACTTTGGGGGAGGTTTTGTACCTCCCCTGACCCAGGGTTTCTCATTACCCTGCTACTGTCCCTGTTTTTTACCCCCGGGATTTGACCGAGGAGGCCGTCGGAACTGTTACACAGCCGATGCCCCAGGGACTGGAGAAGCAGGCCCCTTAAAGAGGGACCTCTAACTCTGCTTTTAACCGGCAAGAGCGTATTTTTACCGCTGGAAATTTTCTGGATATATTTGTCCAGGTTTTCCCTGAATAAGCGTTCACCATGAAATGGGACGCTAACCAGCCATTCTTTACAGGGAGCTTCAGCAGACCAGTTTCTGAGCCATAGGAGCCTACGCATATGTCTATAGACAGCGTAAGGCGGGAGGCCTGATGGACTGAATCCTCTATGGCGTCAACCGCAAAGCCTAAGGCTCTAGGTAGATCAGCTAGGGCAAAGCCTGCTGATCTGTCAAGTCCCTCAAGACCTGTTTCAACTGATCCTTCACTGCTTAGCAGACCCCAATAGCTGCTACTGCTGGTTGTATCACCAAGCAGATTTTCATAAGGACTCCAATCTTTTATCTATTGGGTTCTTGAACATTTGGACATTATCCACTGGACATGTCAGTGATTTATACATACAAGAGATGGCTGCGTCCACTGTAGGGACCTTCCATTTTTATTTTTTTATTTTTTTTTGATGAACTTATCCTCCATGGGATAGACCACCGGAAATCTCTTGGGGGAATAAATATTTTCTCAGGACGTTCCCAATCCTGGTAAATGAGCCCTTTCAGTAAAGGGTGAAGTGGAAAAGAACAAACAGTCTGGGGGCTTCTAGCGACCCCAACGAGGATACAGTAGTGGTTGATGGTTCCGCAAGGTGCATTTTTAAATGCTGATCGGACCATGTTAGTCAGAGACTGAACCCATAATCTTTCAGCTTGAGATGCTGAGAAAAGGTTCCCCCACTGTTGATTCCTCTATAACAGAATCAACCTTATCCTGATCCCCTTCAGGCAGGTCGATCCCTGTATGGGACTGTTGCTCTGCTAACAGGCACTCTGAAGGAGGAGACGGAGATCGGGCGTGCTTTCCCTGACAGGGAGGCAGCGATAAATTTTGACAATCTCTCTCTAATCCTCCCAGAGCTGAGGAAAAAACCTCCTCTGTTACATACACAGGAGCAGGTGAACTGAGGACAGCCACAGTACCAAGTACCCCTGCGGGGTCTCTACGGTCACTTACCTCTGAACTTCAGGGGAGACTGGTGCAGCAAGAGTATGCCCAAGATCCTCAGAGCCCGATGAGACCCCCTTCGCTTCCTGGAAGATTCAGTTCCGGAGCTACTGGACGGCATATTCCTAAGCCTAAAGCTGAGGTATTCCAGCCGTAATACACCACTTTTACTGAGAATAGTCTAGCACAATTGCTGCTATATCACAGTTGGTGTCTACTAATGTGCCCTTCTAGGGGATGCCTGTATCAACCGCTTGCTGTATGCCTTTAAATGTTGCCAGCTCTGTCTCTGTACTTCATAGCCAGCTTACTGCAATAATGTGGCTTTTTAAAAACCTGCTGGGACGCCCGCACATGCGCAGAAGCGCTGCGGCGCGCACAGAGCGTCATCCCCCAGGCCCCGCCCCTTTTTCCGGCCACCTCTATATATAGAGGCGCGTGCACGCGCACGCGCGCGGCCACGTGCGCCTCGGCGCAAATTTTCAAACATGGAAACCAGGGACAGGAGCCAGGGCCCCCTTTGCCGCAGGCCGGGGGATAGACGAACACTGCAACATGGCAGAGGAAACAGTTTCCTGTAGGAGAACTCACCAGCTGCCTGGACTTTGCTCTCTGAGAAGAAACTAGTCCATATGACAAGAAAAACATTCCACAGCGGCCTCTAGTGGACAAACACAGGTACCGCAGTTTAATATACTAAACATATATAAAAAAACATTCCTTTTTTTTTTTTTTTTTCCTTGACCACCATTAAAAATTATTACATTTTTTTAGTAGTTACAGGCATGCACAGATATTAGCGGGAATACCGTTAGGTAACAGACAGAAAGACAAATTAGGCTTGGGGGTCCCCCAATAGAACCAAGTTCCTGGGGGCCCCCACTTACCTGTTCCCCGCCGCAGGACTTTGTTTGGTCCACAAAAGCCCAAACTTCACCTATCACGGCAGGCATTGTAATCAAACCTTCAGGGACCGGGTTCCCAAGGATTCCACTCCCCTGGACCTGTATAGCACCCTGCACAGAAAACATCTTGGTCGTGGGTATGACCAGAGCTCTGGATCCCAGGGTCCAGCTCTCCTAAGAGAAGCATTACAGGCAGAACCTTGCTCTTCTCTGCAAGGCCCGGGTACCGACCGTTTAGCTATGAAGCTTTTTTGGTCGGATCCGGAATAGCTTACTGAGGCCCAAAAGAACCTGTACGCAAGCTCAGTGAAAAACACATGTTTCTTCTTGGCCAACACCTTAGACACTGGCAAAAAACTGAGGTGCTCCCGGATGGGAGGGGCTTATATAGGGGAGGGTACTTCCGGTTTTGGAAGTTGCCAGTGCCAGCACCTGACGGTAACTATATAACCCATTAGTAATGACTATGTCGCTCTGTGTCCCGTGATGTACGAAAAAGAAAAGAGAACTAACGAGCTTGCTTGCTGCTGCAGTGCTTCTCACACTGACAGTCTTTTAAATTTGGCGCCGTTTCTGTGCCTGCGCGCGCCACGTGCCCGCGCACGCCTTCACCCCCCCCCCTCCGATAAAGCGCGCTCCCGCGCGCGCGCGGCCCTTAGCGCTATGGCGGTGGCCATAGTGAGAGAGGACTCTCATCAGCCCTTGTTCCCACTTACCTGCATCTGCAGGTGTCTGGTCGGCCACCGAAAGGAGGATCGGGGTGCCCCAGCAAGCTCAGCAGCGGAGGTGATGAGCAGTGTACTTCGCCGAAGCCGACACTGAACAGAGTGAGGTGAGTATATTCAGCTCTTTACTCCCCCCAGTGGTGGAAAAAAAGAAGACATCCACTTTTTGAAAAAGGTCCCAACCTAGTTATGGACCTTCTAATCTCACCTTATCCACGCCGCAGGTTTTTCTGCTGAAAGATTTCAGACAGATACCAAACTTCACCCTTCACGGTGGGCTATGTGTGCCAACCTTCAGGGATATGGGTTCCTATTTAAAGGATACCTCTCCCCTGGGCCTTGTACAAGACTCTTACCAGGACTTTATAGCGAAAGTGCTGGATCTTAGAGCCCAGTCCTCCGAAGAGAGACATTACAGGCGACGCCTCATGGATGAGGCCCGGATCCCATCCAGATTCAGCTCATTTGTAGGCGTCTTGGATGGATCCGAAAGCATAGCTCTTTTACCCCCAGAGGGTCTCTTTGGTAGAGCTTTCCTTTAGCACCTCCTAACGCGTCCAACACCTTTCGACACTGGCGAAAAAACTGAGGTACTTCCCTGATGGGAGGGGTTATATGGAGGGGAACTGTCTTCCATTGGTTGTGCCAGTGTCCAATCACCGCTGGTGACCCTTAACCATTATGTAATGACTAGCTCTGTGTCCCGTGGTGAACGATAAAGAAATACAAGGTACCTAAATGCATATACTACCGTGTTCAGTTTAGCAAATACATTAAGTATGCAACTTTTAAACACATAACTATGCATAACATGGATGTCTTCTAGGAAGTACCCAGTACAACCACATGGAGTCTTACGTCCCTGTATAGCTGCTGTGTTTCTCTGCCAGGAACAAGAGAACTAACGAGCTTGCTTGCTGCTGCAGTGCTTCTCACACTGACAGTCTTTTAAATTTGGCGCCGTTTCTGTGCCTGCGCGCGCCACGTGCCCGCGCACGCCTTCGCCCCCCCCCCTCCGATAAAGCGCGCTCCCGCGCGCGCGCCCCTTAGCGCTATGGCGGTGGCCATAGTGAGAGAGGACTCTCATCAGCCCTTGTTCCCACTTACCTGCATCTGCAGGTGTCTGGTCGGCCACCGAAAGGAGGAGCGGGGTGCCCCAGCAAGCTCAGCAGCTGAGGTGACGAGCAGTGTACTTCGCCGAAGCCGACACTGAACAGAGTGAGGTGAGTATATTCAGCTCTTTACTCCCCCCAGTGGTGGAAAAAAAGAAGACATCCACTTTTTGAAAAAGATCCCAACCTAGTTATGGACCTTCTAATCTCACCTTATCCACGCCGCAGGTTTTTCTGCTGAAAGATTTCAGACAGATACCAAACTTCACCCTTCACGGTGGGCTATGTGTGCCAACCTTCAGGGATATGGGTTCCTATTTAAAGGATACCTCTCCCCTGGGCCTTGTACAAGACTCTTACCAGGACTTTATAGCGAAATAGCGAAAGTGCTGGATCTTAGAGCCCAGTCCTCCGAAGAGAGACATTACAGGCGACGCCTCATGGATGAGGCCCGGATCCCATCCAGATTCAGCTCATTTGTAGGCGTCTTGGATGGATCCGAAAGCATAGCTCTTTTACCCCCAGAGGGTCTCTTTGGTAGAGCTTTCCTTTAGCACCTCCTAACGCGTCCAACACCTTTCGACACTGGCGAAAAAACTGAGGTACTTCCCTGATGGGAGGGGTTATATGGAGGGGAACTGTCTTCCATTGGTTGTGCCAGTGTCCAATCACCGCTGGTGACCCTTAACCCATTATGTAATGACTAGCTCTGTGTCCCGTGGTGTACGATAAAGAAACATGAATTTTGGTTGGACTGGTTCTTTCATTTTCTTTCTAAAGTCTGGCAGATTTTGCTTAAAGTGGTTGTACAGCCTCATGCATTCTAAGCATTAAGGTGAAAAACCTTCTATGCTGCAGCTCCCCCCCCCCCCCATTACTTACCTGAGCCGATCTGATCCAGCGATGTGCACAAGCGCAGCAGCTCCAGCCACTGTCTCTCTCCTCATTGGACAGATTGAAAGCAGCAGGAACCATTGGCTCCCACTGCTGTCAATCAAATCCTGTGACACTGTAGCGGGGATGGAGCCGAGTCCTGCTGTCTGTGTCAATGGACGCAGCAGCGGGACTCGGGAGCGAGCCCACATGGGTGCCCCCAGGCGAATGCTATGCATTAAGGTGAAAAACCTTCTATGCTGCAGCTCCCCCCCAGACCCCTTTTACTTACCTGAGCCGATCCGTTCCAGCGATGTGAGCAAGCGCAACGGATCCAGCTGCTGTCTCTCTCCTCATTGGACAGATTGAAAGCAGCAGAAGCCATTAGCTCCTGCTGCTGTTAATCAAATCCTGTAAAACAAGATCGGGGGGTGGGGCCGAATCCTGCTGTCGGTGTCAATGGACACAGCAGCAGCAGCGGGACTTGGGAGTGAGCAAGGGAAAGCGGTGTTCCGTGGGGCCCCTGATAAAGGGAAGGAGGTTGGAGCTCCGGCGAGGGACCCCAGAAAATCAGGGTTGCTCTGTGCAAAATGATTGCTCAGAGCAGGAAAGTATAGGCATGTTTGTTGTTTTTATTTAGAAAAAAAAAGGTTTACAAACACTTTAATAAATGGTTTAAAAAAAAAAAAGATCTTTCCCTTCATACAGCCCAGTACCTTGTTAAAGTCTTCAGCAGTAGCTCTCATTTCCTTCCAGGTTTTGTTAACCAACTGAATGCAGATACAAAAGAATTCTTCAAATGCCCTCTCATGAGTAAAGAACATGGGGTGGTAATCGTTACGGCCTTCGTTAGCTGCACAACAGAAAGATAGGTTTCTACATAGACTATCAGAGGAGTAAGCATCCAGAATGGTAATAAATGGGGAATGTTACTAGTGAATGTCATTATACTTAGCATGGTAATAAATGTGGAATGTTACTAGTGAATGTCATTTTACTTCGCATGGTAATAAATGGGGAATGTTACTAGTGAATGTCATTATACTTAGCATGGTAATAAATGGGGAATGTTACTAGTGAATGTCATTATACTTAGCATGGTAATAAATGGGGAATGTTACTAGTGAATGTCATTATACTTAGCATGGTAATAAATGGGGAATGTTACTAGTGAATGTCATTATACTTAGCATGGTAATAAATGGGGAATGTTACTAGTGAATGTCATTATACTTAGCATGGTAATAAATGGGGAATGTTACTAGTGAATGTCATTATAATTAGCATGGTAATAAATGGGGAATGTTACTAGTGAATGTCATACTTAGCATGGTAATAAATGGGGAATGTTACTAGTGAATGTCATTATACTTAGCATGGTAATAAATGGGAAATGTTACTAGTGAATGTCATTATACTTAGCATGGTAATAAATGGGAAATGTTACTAGTGAATGTCATTATACTTAGCATGGTAATAAATGGGGAATGTTACTAGTGAATGTCATTATAATTAGCATGGTAATAAATGGGAAATGTTACTAGTGAATGTCATTATACTTAGCATGGTAATAAATGGGGAATGTTACTAGTGAATGTCATTATAATTAGCATGGTAATAAATGGGGAATGTTACTAGTGAATGTCATTATAATTAGCATGGTAATAAATGGGGAATGTTACTAGCGAATGTCATTATAATTAGCATGGTAATAAATAGGGAATGTTACTAGTGAATGTCATTATACTTAGCATGGTAATAAATGGGAAATGTTACTAGTGAATGTCATACTTAGCATGGTAATAAATGGGGAATGTTACTAGTGAATGTCATTATAATTAGCATGGTAATAAATGGGGAATGTTACTAGTGAATGTCATTATAATTAGCATGGTAATAAATGGGGAATGTTACTAGCGAATGTCATTATAATTAGCATGGTAATAAATAGGGAATGTTACTAGTGAATGTCATTATAATTAGCATGGTAATAAATGGGGAATGTTACTTACTAGCGAATGTCATAATTAGCATGGTAATAAATGGGAAATGTTACTAGCGATTGTCATTATACTTACGCAATTCTCCAACCTGAAGTATCTCACATAACATCTTAGTCAGTTCAATGGCACTGCGTCCAAATGGACATTCATGCTTATCTTCCCTACTGCTATTCTCCAACACAATCTGCAGAACACCAAAGTGCATCAAAAAGAATGTTTTATGGCTCACACAGTGAACAGAAACAGACAAGAGAAATTCACTCAAATTTAAAATGTAGAATACAAGTGAGCAGCAAACAAAAATTGTCGGAAAAGTAGAATGTGTGAGAATTATGAATATTGTATATCCCATATGTATCATCGACTTAATATGCCCCATATTAGGGAAGTGTAGTCCCCATAGGAGATGGTGCATTGACTGGGGTGGTGATGAGGAGGTCTACAATGAAAAGACGGGGAGGATTAGAAGTATGTTGAACTTGGCTGGTTGTGAAATATGCAGCAGACTTTGACAGGGAATGTGGCCAAAGACAATATTGTACATTGTAGGTAGGACAGATGGCATAGGAATATTATACGACATGGGAATTTGCAGAGCTCATCACAATGTTGGGGGCTGCGATATCTCATGAGAGACAGAGACAAGGGTTTAAAGCAAAACTAAACCCATAAACAAAAAATGAAAATACTGCAGCTTACAATCCTTAGATGTGGTGGCTTTACTATTCCTTTTACAGGCTTTTTTCCTTTATTGTCACCTGGCAGTAACACACGTCCTGTCTGAGAGTGACAATATACTGTGTCTATGGAAGAACAGTAACTGTCACACTAGTCTGCCCTCTTGCTTTGGACTACAAACATGACCTCCTCTCTTCATCTTCATTACATTGGAGAAGTGAATTTGTAGCTCACAGAAGATGACAGGGAAAGCAGATAACCTTGAGATTTCAGTTCAGCGCACAGGATTAAAGCACACTGCATTTCTAATACTATTAACACAAGAGTAAAAGAGAGAGCGCACCGGCCCTAGCGTGACACCATTTATTAAAAAAAGATATAGACAAATAAATGTAGTACGCTCACATTGCGTTTATAAAAACAAGCGCATCCATAGAGGCTGTGGTTGCTCTACTGAGTCCAGAAATCCAAACTGGATGTAATACGAACTGAAAGTCTCTCTCCGATAGTCCACGAGCCGCCCGCTCTCAGCGAGGATCCTGGAAAGAAGAGAGACTCCACACAAGGACACGTGATCCTCAGAAGCCAGCTGATAAAATGATGTATGGTGGTTACTATGACTACGCGTTTCAGAGGGCATGGCCTCCTTTTTCAGGTATACCATTTGGTCTCATAGGAGCACATATGAGGAGCACCTGAGAGACCTACCCATAGGAGCACCTATGAGACCACATGGTAGACCTGAAGGAGGCAATGCCCTCTGAAACGCGTAGTCATAGCAACCACCAAGCGTCATTTATCAGCTGGCTTCTGAGGATCACGTGCACGTGTCCTTGTGTGGAGTCTCTCTTTCCAGGATCCTCGCTGAGAGCAGGCGGCTCGTGAAATATCAGAGTGTCAGTTCGCTTTACATCCAGCTTGAATTTCTGGACTCAGGAGAGCAACCACAGCCTCTATGTATGCGCTTGTTTTTATAAACGCAATGTGAGCGTACTACATTCATTTGTCTATATCTTTTTTTAATAAATGGTGTCACGCTAGGGCCGGTGCGCTCTCTCTTTTACTCATCTTTTCAGCTGTCAGTATTCCCGCTGGTTGATGGAGCAGCATGGCTAAACCTATGTTACATCCTACTGATTTTACCCCTTCTATTAGGATCTCATTGGTTCCTTTCATACATATACTCTATTAATGGATTCTTGTGGAACTGATATCCATCTTGCCATCAGCTTATTGCCTTCATTGATTTTCTGGACTTCAGTGCTTTTGATGTTTTTTATTCTTTTTACTATTAGGATCAACAGCTATTTCTGTACTTGCCGAAAATGTTCTTGGTCTAAAATAGAAAAATAATGCAGCCACCACATCTAGGGATTGGTAAACTGAAATATATTACATTTTTGTTCTTGGATATGGTATACTTTAAATTGCATTGTGTTTGTGTTTGAGGAAGCAAAAGCTACTGAAACTGAGTGGTGTTAGGAGATGGAGAGCATTGCAATCTTGAAAAAGAAGACAGCCTTGCACTGCATCAGACTACAGAGAAAGCAGGCAGAGAAGCTAAACAAGAGATGCTCACTCCCCAATCTCAGTGTTGGCAGCAGTGGAATCCCTCTTCTTGGTTACAGCATGCTCAGTGCAGTGTAGAGGCTGTTCCCATGTTTGTATGGTGCATGCACTAGGACTAGGAGAATGTTTATGGGGGACAGGAAGAAATATACTACCCATGTATCTGTAAAGATTTCAAATGCAGACTCCATTTTTATGTGGAGTGGAGGAATAAATGTAGGTTCTGTCCCACATACAGGCATATTAGGGCAGGTAGCAGCAGCAGCCTGTGCATGGGTTATGAATGACTTAAAGTGGATGTAAACCCACTCTGATCCTTTCTAAACTACTGCCATAGTGCTGATCTATAAGGATATACATGCCTTCTGCATGTATCCTTATCTGTCAAATGTCTCCCCTCTGTCTGTTATAAGAACTGAAAAACTGCAGATTCTGTGGGTGGATCTGTTGTCTGGAGCTCAGTGGGTGGAGTCGTGATGTCAGTAGACTCCCCGCCCACCTCTACACTCCCCTTGTCAACATGCATTTTCTCCTGTGTATTCCTTCTGCTATGATCACCAATATACAGGCAAAATCTAGAAAAGTAACCACATGACTTCAGAAAAGGAGTGGGGGTGGGAATTAAAAAATAATGCCTGTCTAAAGCTAGTGCACGAGATATGTAAATAACCTGTCACTCAAAGCAAGGGGGTGGAACGGACAAAGGTGTTTCTCTGTTTGTCCGTTTTATCTCACTGAACAATAAAAGAGGATTGCTCAGAGCTGGATTAACTCTTTGTGGCAAGACCTGGCACAAATGATAGAAAATCTTATACTCTACATTGTGACAGCAAACAAAAAAAAAAATCGGGTTTACATCCACTTTAAAAAGCCAATTAAATGACCCCAGACTACTTAGGTTATCAGCATAACGGTAATAATCAGAATAAAAAAGCAGACTGAGTGCACCACCTCCTGGCTGCAAGTGGCAAATATAGAAAAAGTTTACCGACACATTTAGGATTTGCAGGTTCATTTTGAAACAACCTCCCGAAAAATATTTAGGGGAGAAAGTTCGTCTACCGTGAAGACAGAACTGACAGGGCCTGTAAAGAAACTCACCCGTACGTAGGTGTCCTGGTGGAACTTTGCCAGGTACAGCATATTGTCAAGAGCCAGCATACCCGGGGGTGTCTGAAGGAAATCCAGAGCTGGGTTCACATGATTCTGAAAGAGAAACATTTTATGTTATAGCTCCATAATCTAGTTCTATCAACACTGCAGATCAGTGACCAAATCATTTCATTTGAATCTGGAGTTAAACCAAATAAGGGATGACCTGTAATTATCAGGTGTTTATCACTGATTTACTTTGCAGAAAGAACCATCTACCTACTAAGAAGAAAAAAGGGTTAACTTAAACCCTTACCAGCAGCTGCTTGCACATTCACACAGTGAGTTATGCTGGCCATACACTATACCAAAAATCTGTCAAAATTCGGTCATTTGGGCAGTTTACGGGCACAAAATCGGTAATCGTTGGGACAATTTTGTGCCGAAAAAACGAAGGACAAGTTTGAAAATTTTCTGCCAAACGAACGATAAATTGAAAGGTAGTGTTTCCCGTTCGAACTGTTTGCGCTAGGTGTATGTAAAAAAAGAACAAAAAATTGAATAATTTATGTCCACTGAACGATTTATCAGTCATTACATGATGGCACTATCGTTTGCTCTCACGGTCGAATGTTCGTTTTTCAAAAATGGGTTCGGACGATTTTTCGTATAGTGTATGGCCAGCATTACTTATGGAGTTTATCCTCAATGTCTGGCATCAGTAAAGCCTAAAAAATTATGGATTGTGGGGACATTGTATCTAGAATACATGGGTACCGATGCATACAAGCTATGGGAGACAGACTATTTTTGCTTAAATGCCTTACATGTTGTCATTACATATGAATATGAATGCAAAACACTCAAAATTAATAATAAAAATTTGTTTTGCATGCATAATAATTGACAATATTTATAAAAATGTAACAATTTTAATATGTGCAAAGTATAAAATTAATTCTCAAATTCAATATAAAATCAATATATATGTATATACATTGCAATATGTAGAACACTTGTAGATGACAGTGTGGTGTATACAACCAACGATGTAAAACCCTTGTGAATGCATGGCTGGATCTTCAGGACAGGGTAGATACGCAGTACAGATACAGTAACAAATTAATTCAAAGGTCTTTCTTTTTCGTACATCACGGGACACAGAGCGACATAGTCATTACTAATGGGTTATATAGATACCGTCAGGTGCTGGCACTGGCAACTTCCAAAACCGGAAGTACCCTCCCCTATATAAGCCCCTCCCATCCGGGAGCACCTCAGTTTTTTGCCAGTGTCTAAGGTGTTGGCCAAGAAGAAACATGTGTTTTTCACTGAGCTTGCGTACAGGTTCTTTTGGGCCTCAGTAAGCTATTCCGGATCCGACCAAAAAAGCTTCATAGCTAAACGGTCGGTACCCGGGCCTTGCAGAAAGAAGAGCAAGGTTTTGCCTGTAATGCTTCTCTTAGGAGAGCTGGACCCTGGGATCCAGAGCTCTGGTCATACCCACGACCAAGATGTTTTCTGTGCAGGGTGCTATACAGGTCCAGGGGAGTGGAATCCTTGGGAACCCGGTCCCTGAAGGTTTGATTACAATGCCTGCCGTGATAGGTGAAGTTTGGGCTTTTGTGGACCAAAACAAAGTCCTGCGGCGGGGAACAGGTAAGTGGGGGCCCCCAGGAACTTGGTTCTATTGGGGGACCCCCAAGCCTAATTTGTCTTTCTGTCTGTTACCTAATGGTATTCCCGCAAAATTCTGTGCATGCCTGTAACTACTAAAAAAATGTAATAATTTTTAATGGTGGTCAAGAAAAAAAAAAAAAATATTTTTTTTTATATATATTTAATATATTAGACTGCGGTACCTGTGTTTGTCCACTAGAGGCCGCTGTGGAATGTTTTCTTGTCATGTGGACTAGCTTCTTCTCAGCAGAGCAAAGTCCAGGCAGATGGTGAGTTCTCTTATAGGAAACTGCTTCCTCTGCCATGTTGCAGTGTTTGTCCATCCCCCGGCCTGCGGCAAAGAGGGGCCCTGGCTCCTGTCCCTTGTTACCATATTTGAAATTAGCGCCGAAGGCGCACGTGCCCGCGCGCGTGCACGCGCCTCTATATATAGAGGTGAGCCGGGAAAGGGGGCGGAGCCTGGGGGATGACGCTCTGTGCGCGCCGCAGCGCTTCTGCGCATGTGCGGGCGTCCCAGCAGTTTTAAAAAACCACAATATTGTAGTGAGCTGGCTATGAAGTACAGAGACAGAGCTGGCAACATTTAAAGGCATACAGCAAGCGGTTGATACAGGCATCCCCTAGAAAGGCACATTAGTAGACACCAACTGTGATATAGCAGCAATTGTGCTAGACTATTCTCAGTAAAAGTGGTGTATTACGGCTGGAATACCTCAGCTTTAGGCTTAGGAATATGCCGTCCAGAAGCTCCGGAACTGAATCTTCCAGGAAGCGAAGGGGGTCTCATCGGGCTCTGAGGATCTTGGGCATACTTCTGCTGCACCAGTCTCCCCTGAAGTTCAGAGGTAAGTGACCGTAGAGACCCCGCAGGGGTACTTGGTACTGTGGCTGTCCTCAGTCACCTGCTCCTGTGTATGTAACAGAGGAGGTTTTTTCCTCAGCTCTGGGAGGATTAGAGAGAGATTGTCAACATTTATCGCTGCCTCCCTGTCAGGGAAAGCACGCCCGATCTCCGTCTCCTCCTTCAGAGTGCCTGTTAGCAGAGCAACAGTCCCATACAGGGATCGACCTGCCTGAAGGGGATCAGGATGAGGTTGATTCTGTTATAGAGGAATCAACAGTGGGGGAACCTTTTCTCAGCATCTCAAGCTGAAAGATTATGGGTTCAGTCTCTGACTAACATGGTCCGATCAGCATTTAAAAATGCACCTTGCGGAACCATCAACCACTACTGTATCCTCGTTGGGGTCGCTAGAAGCCCCCAGACTGTTTGTTCTTTTCCACTTCACCCTTTACTGAAAGGGCTCATTTACCAGGATTGGGAACGTCCTGAGAAAATATTTATTCCCCCAAGAGATTTCCGGTGGTCTATCCCATGGAGGATAAGTTCATCAAAAAAATAAAAAAAATAAAAAAATGGAAGGTCCCTACAGTGGACGCAGCCATCTCTTGTATGTATAAATCACTGACATGTCCAGTGGATAATGTCCAAATGTTCAAGAACCCAATAAATAAAAGGTTGGAGTCCTTATGAAAATCTGCTTGGTGATACAACCAGCAGTAGCAGCTATTGGGGTCTGCTAAGCAGTGAAGGATCAGTTGAAACAGGTCTTGAGGGACTTGACAGATCAGCAGGCTTTGCCCTAGCTGATCTACCTAGAGCCTTAGGCTTTGCGGTTGACGCCATAGAGGATTCAGTCCATCAGGCCTCCCGCCTTACGCTGTCTATAGTACATACGCGTAGGCTCCTATGGCTCAAAAACTGGTCTGCTGAAGCTCCCTGTAAAGAATGGCTGGTTAGCGTCCCATTTCATGGTGAACGCTTATTCAGGGAAAACCTGGACAAATATATCCAGAAAATTTCCAGCGGTAAAAATACGCTCTTGCCGGTTAAAAGCAGAGTTAGAGGTCCCTCTTTAAGAGGCCTGCTTCTCCAGTCCCTGGGGCATCGGCTGTGTAACAGTTCCGACGGCCTCCTCGGTCAAATCCCGGGGGTAAAAAACAGGGACAGTAGCAGGGTAATGAGAAACCCTGGGTCAGGGGAGGTACATAACCTCCCCCAAAGTTAAATTCATTGAAGCCCCCACTCAGTCGGGTGGGGGGAGGACTCCAGTTGTTCGCAAGAGACCTGGCGGGACACGATCAAGACAGATAGGTGCTCTCCGCAGTAGGTTTGGGATACAGTTTGGAGTTAAAAGACTCTCCTCCTTCCCATTTTTGAGGTCAAACGTGCCAAGGGATCCCGGAAGAGAGAGTCCCTCCTGTTGGCACTAGAACAACTATTGCTCCAAGGAGTAATTATGGAGGTTCCCCTGGAAGAAGGAGGGTTCGGGTTTTACTCAAACCTCTTTACAGTCCCGAAGCAAACGCGGACGGGAGGCCCATATTAATTCTAAAAGGGCTATACAAATTCCTGTATATCAGGTCTTTCCGATGGAGTCGATCCGATCGGTGGCCACTGCCCTACAAGGGGAGGATTGGTTAGCCACGATCGACATCAAAGATGCTTATTTGCACATTCCCATCTTTCCAGTCCACCAAAAATTTCTACGCTTTGCAGTAGAAGGGCGCCATTTTCAGTTCAGAGCCTTACCCTTCGGTTTGGCCACAGCACCACGAGTGTTTACAAAAATTCTGGCCCTTTATTGGCCAATCTAAGAACACAAGGTGTAATGATAATGGCATATCTGGATGACTTGTTGCTGATAGACCACTCAGTGAAAAAACTAGACGTGGTCGTTCACAAGACGATCAAGTATCTGGAATCTCACGGTTGGATTATCAACCGAGACAAGTCAGCCCTAAAAACCAGTCAAAAGTCTGGAATACTTGGGGCTAAGGTTGGATTCAGGCCAGAGAAAAATATTCTTGCCTCGAGGAAAGGTGTTGTCTTTGAAAGATTTGATCCACTTAGTGGGTACAAAAAAGACAACCGTCCATACGCCTGTATATGAGGCTGCTGGGAAAAATGGTGGCATCATTCGAAGCAGTACCCTACGGTCAATTCCATTCAAGGAATTTGCAAGGGGCCATACTGTCAGCCTGGAACAAAAAAATTCAGGCCTAGACTTACAATGTCCTTGTCCCCTTCCGTTCGCAAGAGCCTCCGTTGGTGGTTGGTTTCCCAGAATCTGGAAAAAAGGAAATCCTTCAGTCCGATTTCTTGGAAGGTGGTCACTACAGATGCCAGCCTTATAGGCTGGGGAGCAGTACTGGAGCAATAGTCTCTCCAGGGCAGATGGTCGGATGCAGAAAAGGCCCTGCCCATCAATCTCTTAGAGATACGAGCAGCCCGGTATGCCCTAGTAGCATGGACATCCAAACTCCAAGGGTCCCCTGTCAGAATTCAATCAGACAATGCCACAGCAGTGGCATATATCAATCATCAGGGGGGCACCAGGAGTCGTGCAGCCCAGAGGGAAGTAAATTACATCCTGAAATGGGCAGAAAAAATATGTCCCAGCCATATCTGCGGTATTCATTCCAGGAGTGGAGAATTGGAAGGCGGACTTTCTAAGTCGCCAGCAATTAGGCCCAGAGGAAGGGTCCCTTCACCCCGAGGTTTTCTGGACAATATGTCAGCGGTGGGGAACACCAGATGTAGATCTTCTAGCATCCAGATTCAACGCAAAGGGGGACAGGTTTGTCTCTCGGACAAGGGATCCCCTAGCTTGCGGCTCGGATGCCCTAGTGTTCCCTTGGGATCAGTTCAAGCTGATATATGCATTCCCACCGCCACAATTGTTACCTCGATTACTCCGCAGAATCAGGGTAGAAAAGAAACCAGTGATTCTGGTGGCTCCAGCGTGGCCCCGAAGAGCGTGGTACGTGGAGATTGTAAAATGTCAGTGGGGAGTCCTTGGACTCTCCCACATCGTCCGGACCTGCTTTCGCAAGGACCGATATACCACCCTTCCTTACCAGCCCTAGGTTTGACGGCCTGGCTATTGAAGCCCACATTCTAAAAAAGAGAGGGCTCTCTAATTCTGTGGTATCTACCATGATCAATGCCAGGAAGCCGGTATCCAGGAAGATCTACTATAGAATCTGGAAGGCGTACGTCGCCTGGTGTGAAGCCAAGAAATGGCATCCACGTAAGTACGTAATAGGTAGGAGTCTGGACTCCCTACAATGGGCTGTAGATAGGAAGCTTGCCTTGAGTACTATCAAGGGTCAGATTTCGGCCTTGTCAATATTTTTTCAAAGGCCCTTGGCTTCGCATTCACTAGTCAAAGCCTTTATACAAGGAGTGATGCGTATTAGTCCTCCGGTTAATATTCCCATATGTCCATGGGATCTAAACTTGGTTCTGTCGGTTCTACAGAAACAACCATTTGAACCATTACAGCATATTTCCTTGGTGCTTCTCACCAGGAAATTGATTTTTCTAGTAGCCATTTGTTCGGCTAAAAGAGTATCGGAATTAGCAGCTATGTCCTGTAAGGAGCCATATCTGGTTATCCATAAGGACAGAGTAGTGTTACGTCCTCATCCAGCCTTTCTTCCTAAGGTGGTATCGAGGTTTCATTTGAACCAAGATGTGGTTCTTCCTTCTTTTTTCCCCAAACCTACTTCGGTAGAGGAAAAGTTATTGCATTCTTTGGATGTAGTAGGAGCAGTTAAAGCTTATCTAAAAGCCACTGCTCAGATTCGCAGAACGGATACTTTGTTTATTCTGCCGGAAGGCCCCAGAAGGGGTCAGGCAGCGTCAAAATCTACTTTAGCCAAGTGGATTCGACAGGTCATAATACAAGCCTATGGCTTGAGAAATAGACCGCCTCCGTTCAAAGTTAGGGCGCACTCCACGAGAGCAGTTGGAACTTCATGGGCAGTGCATCACCAGGCCTCCCTGGCTCAAATCTGTAAGGCCGCAACATGGTCTTCAGTACACACGTTTACTAGGTTCTACCAGGTGGACGTTAGAAGTCAGGAGGATGTCGCCTTTGGGCGCAGTGTGTTGCAGGCCGCAAAAGATCCTCATGTCTGATAGCGCTCAGCTTATATATGGTGTATCCCCCCCCTCATTTGGCATTGCTTTAGGACATCCCATTAGTAATGACTATGTCGCTCTGTGTCCCGTGATGTACGAAAAAGAAAATAGGATTTTTATAACAGCTTACCTGTAAAATCCTTTTCTTGGAGTACATCACGGGACACAGAGCTCCCACCCCTCTTTGGGGACACTTATTGCTTTGCTACAAAACTGAGGTGCTCCCGGATGGGAGGGGCTTATATAGGGGAGGGTACTTCCGGTTTTGGAAGTTGCCAGTGCCAGCACCTGACGGTATCTATATAACCCATTAGTAATGACTATGTCGCTCTGTGTCCCGTGATGTACTCCAAGAAAAGGATTTTACAGGTAAGCTGTTATAAAAATCCTATTATTCCATCTGGAGCCAACATAAAAATGTACATGTCCCACCAATGTTGGAATAGACAATCCAGCTGTATGGCAACAGGACCCAGGAGCAGAGGTATCAGTGAATAGCCAATGTCCCCACCTCCACATTGAACCCCCATACTTGTGCCATATGATTGTTGAGCATGTGACAGCACATGACACAAAGTACAGGTTCTGATCACTGGGTTCTCTGGTGGTCTCCGCAATGGAGCGGAGCCCCTGAAGGGGGGGCACAGTAACTAAAGTGAAACCCGAAAGCTTCTGAAGCATAATTGTGATCAGATGCTTCCGATCACGTGACTGCTGTGACAGCCAATCACAGTGGTCATATGATCGGAATGCCCGCCTCCGCCTCCCAGCATTTAGATCTCCTTAAAGGGATGAGAGGTGGCAGCTGGAAATGGTTAAATTAGCTATGCATAAAAATGCACCAAAACACAATTGACTACAGGCACGTTTTTATGTGCGTTTTAGTGTACATGGGCCCTTGGACTGTAAGAATTTCATTGAAGAGGCTGATGTCACAAGAGCAATTAATCAGAGCCTTCCATGTAACTCTGTGTAATTGCTCCCTCACTGGATTTATACACTGCCTAATATCTCCTCAATTGCAACAGGGTAGAGAGGGAAAAACATGGTACTGACCCCTATGACGAAGTCAGAAGTGACGAAACGCATTAGGGGGGTGACTACACAGCAGCTGGATCTTGAAGCTGAGAGTGGGGGTCTGGGAGAGCAAGTGAGGAGAGGTTTCAGATGCAGCACGTAGGCACTCGGCATGTAATAAAAGCGTATTATTTTTAAATAATGATGTAAGAGCATTACCTTTTTCATTAAAGTCGTTACCTAAGAGGTTTTACACTATTGGAGGCTCTGTGTTGATTTTATCTCTACATGTGGAGAGAGCTATCATCTATTTTCAGTCTGAATAGATCTGAGTGGAGCTTTGGAGTGTCATCTGCTTGAAGCAAGATTAATTGCATATGCAATTGAATTGTATACAATCTGTGGGCCTCATTCTATAAGGGTGTGGAACTGCCACTTGATCACTTTGGTGAAGGATTCTTTGTGATTATAAGTTTTTGTATGGAGATTCGCACCAGTTTTTCACAATGGACTTTTGATTCATGAGTTTTTTATTACGGACGTTTTTCGAATATGGACTTTATTTTTTAAGTATTCCTATGTTTATGTAGATCACTTTCATTGCGCTACTGTGTATAAGTAGATTGACACTACATTTGTTTTAACCTATTTTGCATTTAAAATTTTTAAGCAGCAGCACTTTTATTATTTATTTTATATTAGCGCAGTGCGTGTTTGATTATTTCAAATAAAATAATACATGGAACAATCCAGCAGCTCAGAACTGAATTCAATTCATGCCTATCCATTGCAAAAGGGGCCACAGGAATTATACTTTCTAATGTGCCTATTCTGTGAAGTCAAATTTATTTCCTATATTGAACCTACAACTGAATGGGCAAACAGCTACTATTTCTGCATACTATTATTCATACTGTTACCATGGCAATAGTCTAAGAATGATAAAATGTTAAATGTTAACATATGACCGGAGGAACAAGACTCTGAAAGGTAAAATGCAATGATGTACAACTCTAACACTAAACACACATACTTTGTAATAATTAAAGAATTGTTTTATAAAGCTGTCAAAAGAACATGAATAATAGCACATATATATTAAACGAAGGAAAGGTTATCCCTAGTGCATAGCAATAAAAATTGTGATTAATAACAGCATCAGTAACGTATGCCCCAATCACTCTTTATAGGGCATCCACTTACTGGGCTGCCACATTAACAAGGCATTACCCATGAGCACGTTCACTGATTGGAGAAGGTAATTTGCATACATTTCACAAGGAGCTCTGCCTGAAGTCATACGATCTATAAAATTTCTATCCACTTAAAGATGAACTCTGGGATTAAAAAATAAATAAAAAATACCCATGCAGTGCCCCCACTTCCCTGCACTGCTCGTTAAAATAGATGTTGAGGCAAAAGGTTTTTTACCTTACTGAATTCAAAAAGTAAAAAACCTTCTGTGTGCAGCTCCCCCCCGCAGCCTCCCAAATACATACCCAAGACCGATCTCAATCCAGCGATTTGCACGAGAGCCAAGGCTCTCTCGCTCCTCATTGGCTCAGATACAGCAGCAACAACTGCTGTCAATCACAGAGACTGACGAGGGAGCAAGGGTGGGGACAAGGCCCACTCATGTGTGTCCTTTGGATACAGGGCAGGGCTTGGGAGAGAGCATGCACAAATGCCCCCATAGCAAGCAACTTGCTATAGGGGCACTCAGCGGGTGGGTAGAGCTAGAAGCGCAAGTGGGGGACCCAAGCAGAGGAGGATTGAGGCTGCTCTGTGCAAAACCACTGCACATAACAGGTATATTACATTAATAAAATAAAAAACAAACCTTACAACCACTTTAAGTCTAGGAGTTGATAAATAAGCTTATTCCCTGGGCATCCATCAATCTACAGTTTTTTTTTTTTAAAGCACCCCGTCCCGCCGAGCTCGCGCGCAGAAGCAAACGCATATGTAAATCACGCCCGCATATGAAAACAGTGTTCAAACCACACATGTGAGGTATCGCCACGATCGTTAGACCGAGAGCAATAATTCTAGGCCACAGCCTTTTCTGCAACTCAAAACTGGTAACCTGTAGAAATTTTTAAACGTCGCCAATGGAGATTTTTAAGGGTCAAAGTTTGTCGCCATTCCACTAACAGGCGCAATTTTGAAGCGTAACAAGTTGTGTATCAATTTACTTGGTGTAACATTATCTTTCACATTATAGAAAAAAATTGGGCTAACTTTACTGTTGCCTTACTTTTTAATATAAAAAAGTGTATTTTCTCCCAAAAAATTGCGCTTGCAAGACCGCTGTGCAAATACGGTGTGACAAAGTATTGCAACGACCGCCATTTTATTCTCTAGGGTGTCTGAAAAAAAAAATATATAATGTTTGGGGTTCCAAGTAATTTTCTAGCAAAAAAAATGATTTTAAGTTTGAAAAATAGGCCTTAAGTGGTTAAAGAAGATGCAACCCCTAAATGAACGATACCGAGTTTGCTAAAGTAGTGTTTGTAATAAACAATGTACGTTTTTTTTTAAATAAAATGCTTGGCTTCTTTTTTTCTCATCTCTTGTTGAAACTTTTGCCGCGTACACACGACCGTTTTTCATGACGAGAAAAATGCAATTTTTTAAAATGGTCATTAAAAACGATTGTGTGTGGGGTTCAGAGCATTTTTCACGACGTGAAAAATGGCCATGAAAAATTTGGAACATGCTCTAATTTTTCTCGTCGTTTTTCTCGTCATGAAAAACGGACGTGTGTAGGCTTTAAAGTGGTTGTAAACCCACTTTTATTTTTTTTATTTTTTGGCCCACCTGCAAGAGAAAGGCATAATGAGCTATTATGACTAGCATAATAGCTCATTATGTTCCACTTACCTTAGATCGGGGCCCCCGAAGCCATCCTCGTCCCTCTGTCCAGCCGCAGACATCACTGCGGCGATAGCCGGAATGTTACTTCCGGGTATCGCCACACCAGCCAATCACAGCTTAATCTAGGCTTACCTGTAGGTGCAAGTTGAAAAAGTGGGTTTACAACCACTTTAACGACGTGAAAAAAACACACATGCTCAGAAGTGATGAGACGGGAGCGCTCGTAATGGAGATAGCACATTCGTCATGCTGTAACGGACTGAAGAGCACGAGGCTGAAAAGCGCGAATCGTCTCTCACCAAACTTTACTAACACCAGGATCAGCAAAAGCAGCCCAAAGGGTGGCGCCATCCGACTGGAACTTCCCCTTTATAGTGCCGTCGTACATTTCGTATGTCACCGCGCTTTGTTCGAGCATTTTTTTTCATGATCATGTGTAGGCAAGGCAGGCTTGAGAAGAATCACGTCGAGAAAAACGTTGTTTTTTCCCATGACATTAAAAACGGTCGTGTGTACGTGGCATCAGTGCTGCTGATCTCCTTGAAGCCTCTTTGCAGCCACCTGTACATATACACCCAAGTGATGCTTACATGTGTGTGTTGAAACGACCATTTGTAGTCTGCATCGGGTGCCCATGTGAAATAATGACAGCACAGGAGCACAACTTACACAGTGACAGAGTGTTGTCCCCGTATAACAGAAAGTGTCTGAACAAGTACTGTCCAGGGTTGCCAACCGCCAGTAAATTTACTGTCAGTTTGTAAAAATCATTGATTTTTTTTTACAACTGCCAGTAAATATCAAGGGCTGATCATTTCATGCTGTGTTGACTTTTTAAGTGTAAATGAAGCAAATTACTTTGTTATAGGTATTGTCAGTGTTTCCATATCATGTTTATACTGTTCAAATATTCACGGTTAGTTTTCAAAAACAGTTCTGTAATTTCTCAGGTTGCCAGCAAAAAAAAAGGTGCTCCGTCAGAAAATTTTCCATGTGTTGTCAGTAAACAATGCTGCGGGAGGTTGGCAACCCTGCAGTCATTGCATTGGTCATCAGGTATTATTTTAATAAAAGCTAGATTTAAAAATATTAAAAATCACTTGAATATACTTTACCTTGTTAAAGAGGAAGTAAACCCTGATGGGTTTTACTTCCTCTTTATTTCCCTGCAAAGGCAAAGCAGAATGGGCTACTATGCATTGCATAGTAGCCCATTATGTGTCATTTACCTGAAACCGAAGCCTGCGATGTCATCGCTGTCCCCGCTGGCAGCGAGCGTTGATTCTTCACCCCGCATCCTTCCGGGGGCCGCGAACTCCGGCTCTGTGACTGGCCGGAGTCGCCGACGTCACCCCCGCGCATGTACGTGGGAGCCTCCAGTAATGGCATTACCCCCATTAGAAACGTCACGATCACCGTTTCTAAAGTGCGCCTGCGCCGTTGTCTACGGCCCATGCACCGTAGACATCGGCGCACGGCTCTATTGTAAATACCTCCTAAACTGTGGAGGTTTAGGGGATATTTCCAGCACCTACAGGTAAGCCTTAATCTAGGCTTACCCGTAGGTAAAAGTGGTTGTACAACCACTTTAAAGCGTATATGAGATTTTTGGGATTGAGTTTACATCTACATTAAATGACAAGAAAACCTGTACACTATTACCCAAATCTTAATATATACACAGGGCTACAGTTTTACCTGTCTAGCCGTCTATAAGTAAAGAATGTAAGGGAAAGGTTTGTACACTGAAAGCTTTGTGCAAACATAGGCAGCAAACTCACAGTGAAGCCCAGCATCTTGTAGTCCTTGCTGTACATGGCCTTGCGCTTCTCTGTCCCAGTGCCTGACACTCCGCTGCCATCAGTCTCTGCATCAAATGCAATTCTTCTTAATTCAAATATGATGTCTCTCTGGGCCTGAAAACGAAGAAAACGCAATGGGTATATAAGAGACACTTTCTGGCAGCAACCCATAATACAGAAGTGAACAGGTTCTTCACCCTCCAGGATTGCACATACCTACCTTCTTATTGCTTCACACCTGATTCAGCTGGACACCAGCAGCAAACAGAAATACATGATACTTCTGGGTATGGGAAGCACATGACCCCCCCCCCCCGTCCACCTACCACATGACATCGATGTAATGTCATGACTGAGGAACGTTCATCAGACACCCAGCACTGTCCCATGGGACAGGGAACAGTCCTCGGCCTTGTGTAAGTGTTATGTAATTCAGGTCCTGTAACTTCCGTTTGGTTTCTTCTCTCTTTACTCTAAGCAAGGTGCTGTAGAGGAGGGCAGCAGTTACCGTATTTATCGGTGTATAACACGCACAGGCGTATAACACGCACCCTAACTTTAAGAGGGGAGTTTCAGGAAAAAAACTTTCCACAGCCCCCTGCGTATAATACGCAGGCACAGTTTACCCTCTATTTTCAGGGTAAAAAAGTGAGTGTTATACGCCAATAAATACAGTAAGTACACCTGTTTCTTTGCCCTGAATGGCCAAATCACAAGTTTACAGTGTCTTGAAAAAGTATTCACGCCCCTTGAAATTTTCCACATTTTGTCATGTTACAACCAAAAACGTAAATATATTTTAGGGGATTTTATGTGATAGACCAACACAAAGTATCACATTATTGTGAAGTGGAAGGAAAGTGATAAATGGTTTTCAATGTTTTTTTACAAATAAATATGTGAAAAAAGTGGCGTATATTTGTATTCAGCCCCCCTGAGTCAATACTTTGTAGAACCACCTTTTGCTGCAATTACAGAGGCAAGTCTTTTTGGGGATGTCTCTACAAGCTTTGCACATCTACAGAGTGACATTTTTGCCCATTCTTCTTTGAAAAATAGCTCAAGCTCTGTCAGATTGGATAGAGAGCGTCTGTGAACAGCAATCTTCAAGTCTTGCCACAGATTCTCAATTGAATTTAGGTCTGGACTGTGACTGGGCCATTCGAATTAACACATTAATATGCTTTGATCTAAACCATTCCATTGTAGTTCTGGTTGTATGTTTAGGGTCGTTGTCCTGCTGGAAGGTGAACCTCTGCCCCAGTCTCAAGTTTTTTGCAGACTGTAACAGGTTTACTTCTAAGATTGCCCTGTATTTGGCTCCATCCATCTTCTAATCAACTCTGACCAGCTTCCCTGTCCCTGCTGAAGAAAAGCATCCCCACAACATGATGCTGCCACCGCCATGTTTCACGGTGGAGATGGTGTGTTCAGGGTGATGAGCAGTGTTAGTTTTCCGCCACACATTGTGTTTTGCTTTTAGGTCAAAAAGTTAAATTCTAGTCTCATTTGACCAGAGCACCTTCTTCCATATTTGCTGTGTCCCCCACATGGCTTCTCGGAAACTACAAACGGGACTTCTTATTGCTTTCTTTCAACAATGGCTTTCTTCTTGCCACTCTTCCATAAAGGCCAGATTTGTGGAGTTCACGACTAATAGTTGTCCTGTGGACAGATTCTCCCACCTGAGCTGTGGATCTCTGCAGCTCCTCCAGAGTTACCATGGGCCTCTCGGCTGCTTCTCTGATTAATGCTCTCCTTGCCCTGCCTGTCAGTTTAGGTGGACGGCATGTCTTGGTAGGTTTGCAGTTGTGCCATACTCCTTCCATTTTCGGATAATGGATTGAACAGTGTTCCATGAGATGTTCAAAACTAGGGATATTTTTTTAATAACCTAACCCTGGTTTAAACTTCTCCACAACTTTATCCCTGACCTGTCTGGTGTGTTCCTTGGCCTTCATGATGCTGCTTGTTCACGAAGGTTCTCTAAAAAAACTTTGAGGGCTTCACAGGACAGCTGTATTTATACTGATATTAAATTACACGCAGGTGGACTCTATCTACTAATTAGGTCACTTCTGAAGGAAATTGGGTTCACTAGATTTTAGTTCGGTGTATCAGAGTAAAGGGGGCTAAATACAAATGCATGCCACACTTTTCACATATTTGTAAAAAAATTGGAAAACAATTTATCATTTTCCTTCCACTTCACAATTATGTGCCACTTTGTGTTGGTCTATCACATAAAATCCCAATAAAATACATTTACAAATTTTGGTTGTAACATGACAAAATGTGGAAAATTTCAAGGGGTATGAATACTTTTTCAAGGCACTGTACTTTAAAGCTGAAATTCAGATACCATATATACTCGAGTATAAGCCGAGATTTTCAGCCCTTTTTTTGGGGCTGAAAGTCCCCCCCCCCTCGGTTTATACTCGAGTCAGCAAATTTTTTCCATTGTAAATAGTACCTGTAAAGAAGTTGCGGCGGCTGCAGCGTCCATCGTTCGAATTCCGCGGTCTTTTCCTGTTCCTTCCGTGATAGGCGAATCTCATCAGACACTCTCCGCCTATCACGAACGTTCTCTCATCCTCAGTTTTCCAGCAGACGTCTGTGATTGGCGGAACACCCAACACAGTGTCTGCTGGGAAAACTGAGGATGAGAGAATGATCGTGATAGGCGGAGAGTGTCTGCTGAGAATCGCCTATCAAGGAAGGAACAGGAAGAGACCGCGGAATTTAAACGATGGACGCCGCGGAATTTGAACGATGGACGCCACGGAATTTGAACGATGGACGCCGCAGCTTCTTTACAGGTACTATTTACAATGTAAAATAGGGAACAGCGAGCTAGGGAACAGTGGACAGTGAGGCATCGGCTTATACTCGAGTCAGTAAGGTTTCCCAGTTTTTTTGGCAACATTAGGTACCTCGGCTTATACTCGAGTATATACGGTAGATATAAAAGACACAAATTAATTCTACCCTGCAGTAACAGAGGAGGAAAGGGTCAAGACCTTTAAGTATTTTTTGTTAAAGGATTAGTTCACCTCTACCAACAAAAAAAAAAAAAACTGCCTGTGCAGGTAAGGGGTGTCTGTATATGAAAAGAAACTGTGCAGCTCTGGCCAAAGTAAATAATGTCTTTGCTATAGGTGAAGGTTATTTACATACCTTCTGAGGCCTGTCTAAAAAACTCCCAGAGATGGCATTATCCCATCCTACCTTGTTGCTAGGATTGCTCCAAGCCCATTGAAGACACTCCAAGGTGATTCAAACTCTCACATGTGCTCCCTCTCCCCTGTCACAGCAGCTCTGAGCTCAGATATGCTGTAACTGAGGGGACAGTGGACCACACATTTTGAAAACTCGCCTCTGTGATGGTAAGCAGTAACAACTGGGAGTTTCTTAGCAACAAAACTGGACGGGTGATGCCATCTCTGAAAGTTTCTTTTTTAGCCAGACTTTAGAAGGTACATAAATAGCGTACACCTAGAGTAAGGGCATTATTTAACTTTGGTCAAAGCTGCAGGTTGTTATTTTCTATAGGCTCCACTTCCCTACAATACACAGATTCCTCCACCCACACTAAACAGCAGGGATGGACAAATCTCACCTGCGGCTGGAGCCAGCTGTCAGAATACCTGAACAGTGATTGGATGAAGGCGTTGTTCGGCCAACAATTTTCCACCCAACCCCAGAGAGATCCCCCGCTGAGCAGGAGGATATGCTTCGAGGGATTCCGTTATGTCTGGGGGTCTTAATCAGACATTTCCAAATCTACACCCTGTTCTCAGTCACACGAGTTTAGAGATGAATAAATGGATTCATGTGTCACCTGGTCATTGGGGTCCATTTTGGTCATCATCCGCTCCTCTAGGAGGTTAAAGGTTAGTACTTGGAGAACATAGAGCTGATGTGCCATCTCTGTTTTAATGGGCCGATTTCCTCGTATAATATGCTGTGGAAACAGGACAGAGGCATTATGAAACGGCTTATATTTTAAATTGGACCTGTCATTTCCATTACAATGCACTTTATATGCTGCAGATACATGGACTAAGGAACTTTTGGAGGTGTCACTAAATTTGCAAGGGTTTAAAGTGGAGTTCCACCCTGAAAAAAAAATAATTACACCAAAATGCAGCAAAAAAATTGAAAAAAAAAACAATTGAAACATTTTTTTTTTTTTTTACTCGCCCGAAATAGTGGTTGCTATGCGGAAGTCCCTAATCTGCCTCTTCCTTATCCGCGGTGGGTCTCCTTCCGCATCCTCTTCTAGTGAATGGGGCGCGCTGCCTTCTGGGAACTGTGTGTATCCCAGGAGGCAGCCTTCCATTCACAAAGCGCTGTGCGAGTCGCGCATGCGCAGTACGAAACGGGCAGTGAAGCCGTAAGGCTTCACTGCCTGTTTCCCTTAGTCAGGATGGAGGCACTGGGACCTGCCAGGACCGAACGATCACCGTCAGGGGCCCAACATTACGGGCAAGTAGAACAGGTTAGTGTCCTTATTAAAAGTCAGCAGCTACAGTGTTAGTAGCTGCTGACTTTAAAAAAAAAATTGCGGGTGGAATCCCGCTTTAAGTTAAGCTCCAATCTCTGTACTAATTCAGGCATGCCAACCATACCATATAAATGCACCTGTAACTTATAAAAGAAAAAAAGAGCCAAGTCAGCTTTATGACCAAAATGCAGACCCTAGGAGGTCTCCGTAGATATACCCACCCATCATCACTCTCATATGCAAATTACAACTTTTTTTAGTGATGTAATGAATCTGCAAACCCATCTCGCACCTTCCTGCTAGTCACCAAGGCTACCTATTACAGGTATTGATGGAAGTGTTGCAATTTTAATTTTGGGGTGCCCAGATGTTTCAGGACTCTTTTCATTTAGTTTGTTATCAGAAGTGATAGATGTACTTTGCTTCCATGTCCACAGCAGGGGCTACAATGAGGAGAGGTGTTATATACAGTATGCAGGACTTCTAGTGATGTCATGTGATGCTGGAGTGTAAACTGTACAAATGAAAACCTGGAAAAAGGGAAAAAAATGTGGAACAGCAGCAATGCTTGCAACTCTCCCTCAATATAACCCATTACTGTTTTCATAGAACATGTGAAGTGTATAAAGCTGTAGCTGGCTATAATACCATGATTCTCTGAAAATAAGCCTGGGTCTTATATTCATTTTGCCAACAAAAGACACAGTACGGCTTATTTTCGGGGTAGGTCTTAACATGTAATGTGCTGTCTTCGCTCACCCTTTCCCTCCCTTTGCCTGACAGGAATTCCCAGTGTGAACTGAGTTAAAATGCCTGTAAAATCCTATAATCCACTGTATTACAGTAGTATATAATGTTCAATGTGTGTGTGTTTCTGTAATAGAATTGTGCCAAATAACTTCGGTATAGCGCCGTTCTGCGCTTCTGTGACCCGCCGGAGCTCTCTTCCCCGCAATTATATTACAGAAACACACATGCTGTACGTTATACACTACTGTAATAGAGTGGATTATAGTATTTTACAAGCATTTCAAACTAGGGCTTGTTTTCGGGGTAGGGCTTATATTGCAACCCTCCTAGAAAATAACACTAGGTCTTATTTTCTGGGGAAACACGGTAAATCTTATACATGACAGTTACGAAATATGTTAAAATCTTCATCAGTGAAAGCACCAGTTACAGCATCAGCATACCACAACCTCTAGCAGTAGCACCACATTATTATGTTTTCATGATTCCTGGAGCAGAGCAGGGGGGGGAAGAAAGGGCAAGTGTGCGATACTGGGGAGAGGCTGGGCATCGGGGTAAACTTTTTACTTAGCTCTACATTAAAGGTGACGAATGGCTAAAGCTTTTTTTGACATACTTCTTCTATGGATCACAGAAGTGCAGTTCTTTTGTCAGCCGCTTTCAGCTGGTCCACGCTCGAGAAAGATCCCAACCATATGGTCCGGATCCACCCAGATGCCTAGACCAGGAACCTGGCTAAGCCTCTCCCGACTCCATCATAGCCCAGCGCTGGAGGGAAGAGCAGAGAGCCGGCTGACTGACAGTCACGGTTCTCTGCTCATAGCGAAGGGGGAGGACTGAGCGATCAATTGTGTTTGACAGCTCAGTTCTCACTGCAGAGTTGTTGGGGGACAGATGTAGCATTGGATCAATGCTGCAACTACCTAGGTGAGCATACATTTTTTTTTTTTTTTAAATCCTGAACTTCTCTTTTAATAAACCACAGTTCACTTTAAGGAACCTACAGGCTTTAAAAAATATTAATCTGACCAGGTACAGTTCAATTGAGAATTAAGAATCT
The DNA here is from genome assembly GCA_029206835.1 of Rana muscosa. Taxonomy (NCBI): domain Eukaryota; kingdom Metazoa; phylum Chordata; class Amphibia; order Anura; family Ranidae; genus Rana; species Rana muscosa. The sequence goes on from CM055128.1 coordinate 83,066,123, forward strand.
TCCTTGATGTCTGAAGATTCTCAAAGGAAGAAACAATTGGCCTGGATGAATTGCAATCGTCAATCACAATTTTCCCCAGAGACAGACCAACATCTTAAAGCGGAGGTCAGCCCAGATTTATTTATTTTTTTAAAAGTCAGCAGCTACTAACAGTGCAGCTGCTGACTTTTAATAAGGACACTTACCTGTCCTACTCGCCCGCGATGTCGGTCCCGCCACGGCGATCGATCGCTGCTGGCAGGTCCCGGCTCCTCCATCCTGACTAAGGGAAACAGGCAATCAAGCCTTACTGCTTCACTGCCCGTTTCCTACTGCGCATGCGCCTCTCGCACGGCGCTTTGTGAATGGGCGGCTTGCCTCCTGAGATACACACAGTTCCCAGAAGGCAGCGCGCCCCATTCACAAGAAGAGGAAACTGAAGTTCTCAACCCGAGGATAAGGAGGAGGCATATTAGAGGCAGATTAGGGGACTTCCGCATAGCAACGGGCATTTCAGGTGAGTATATAAAAAAAAAAAAAAAAAATTCTATATTTTTTTTAAAATAAATTTTAGGGTAAAAAAAATTTCAGGGTGGACCTCGGCTTTAATTTCTGCCCCCCCCCCCCCTCTAAAGGCACAAACAATAGTTTGTAATAATGACTTTTTGGCAATCTACCATGCATTTGCAGCCAGCCACCATCTAGTGCAGTGGTCTCTAAACTGCGGCCCGGGGGCCAGATGCGGCCCTTTGCTTGCTTTTATCTGGTCCTTGGGGCACAATTACTTTTCATCTTCTGACACCAACAAAGGGGCACAATTCTTCCCAAGAACATCAACAAAGGGGCACATTTCCTCCCAAGGACACCAACAATGGGGCACAGTTCACAATTCCTCCTAAGGACACCAACAATGGGGCACAATTCCTCGTAATGACACCAACAATGGGGCACAATTCCTCCTAATAACACAAACAGTGGGGCACAATTCCTCCTAATGACACCAAAAATGGGACACAATTTCCTTCTAATGACACCAACAATGGGGCACAATTCCTCCCAATGACACCAACGATGGGTCACTACTCCTCTCACTGACACCAAAGATGGGGCATTGTTTACTCCTGCTGATGCCGGGACATTTTACTATTTCCAGTGGCCACAGTCCGGCCCCCACTAAAGTCAGAAGGACAGTAAACTGGCCCTTTGTTTAGAAAGTTTGGAGACCCCTGATCTAGTGTCTGTAGACATCTTTACCCTTTAACAATGAGAACAGCAGCCAATTTACTGACACAGAGCCTACCTAAGGAATTTGCTGACGCTGCAGAAAATGTCCAGTCAAACATAAGTAATGCTCAGTCGTTACTCGTCTTTTACTTACATTAAGTATGATAGATCTGAGGTGCTTCTGTACAAATATGTTTGCCATCTCCTGTATGAGAAAGAGAGTACAATTATCTGTGAGTCACATAATGCAGCAAAAAAAAAGGATAACGCAAGAAGAGGAGAAAAGCTAGGAATAACTGAGGAAGAGAATCACTACATAAGGAGAAGTCCAAGCGTGAGAAACAGGAAGACAACAAAAACTCCCAAACTAGGCCCTCCCATGGTACTCACACTAACGGGAAGATCCAAGATATTCTGAGGCTTCTCCTGAGTGCACAATGCACACAAACAGAAGCAAAGATGGGAGTTAATAGCAGACAGAAACCAGCAGGACTCAAGGGGTTAGTCAAACAAGAACAAATACGCAAGGACACGTCGTTACACACCGCGGCCTAATGGAAAGCGAGTTGGACGTGAGGTACACACCTGGCGCTTGTCCTCGGGAGCTTTCAGAAACAGTGCATTGATGAGAGCAATGGCGTAAGTCTGGATTTCCTGATTACAACTGAAAGACAAAAGGAGGAGATTGCAGAATGTTTAGTTAGGAAAAGCATGTGAAGATTTTTTTCATTTCCAAGCTGCAAAAGAAAGCTGAAATTCTATTGGTTGCTATGGCGATCGCTTTCAGTTACCATCTGTGTAAAACCTGAAAACGTGGCATCTAAACAGAATGGACATCTGCAGATAGGCTCATTTGGCTTTTTGGGAGCGAAATCCCTATAGTTTGTCAGTACATGTATACCTAAAGCTAAACTTAGTTCTGCCTTTTAAAAGTAACTCCCTCAATGACCATATTGTGTACAATACAGAATCATCATTGTACGTGAGACATAACGAGCCCACGTAGGGATGGGGAAAAAATTGATTTAAATCTTGAATCGAGTTGAGGGGTCAAAGCGATTCAAATTTTCAGCAAATCGATTTTTTTTTTCACCAGGACCGGCGCCGACACCGCGCCGGTCCTGAGGAGCTGCGGGCAGGAGTTTTTAGGCGAAACCGCGGCTTCGGACTAGTCCGGGAGGCAGGACGCCGCGGACTAGGCTGAAGCCTCGCCTAAAAACTCCTGCCCGCAGCGCCTCAGGACCGGCGCGGTGTCCATCAAAAAAACAACAACCTTGATTCGAATCGTGAATCAATATTTTTTTTGTTGAGAAAATCGCCCAGCTCTAATGCCGCGTACACACGACCGTTTTTAATGTCATGGGAAAAAACAACGTTTTTCTCGACGTGATTCTTCTCAAGCCTGCCTTGCACACACACAATCGTAAAAGAAAATGCTCGAGCAAAGCGTGGTGACGTACAACACGTACGATGGCATTATAAAGGGGAAGTTACATTCGGATGGCGCCACCCTTTGGGCTGCTTTTGCCGATCTCGTGTTAGTAAAGTTTGGTGAGAGACGATTCGCGCTTTTCTGCCTCGTGCTTTTCAGTCCGTTACAGCGTGACGAATGTGCTATCTCCATTACGAACGCTAGTTTTACCAGAACGAGTGCTCCCGTCTCATAACTTGCTTCTGAGCATGCGCGTTTTTTTTGACGTCATTAAAGCGTACACACGACCGTTTTTCACGACGAGAAAAACGACGACGAGAAAAACGACGACGTGAAAAACGACGAGAAAAAAATAGAGCATGTTCTAAATTTTTAATGCCCATTTTTCTCGTCGAGAAAAATGCTCTGGAGCCCACACACGATCGTTTTTAATGACCAATTTAAAAAATTGCATTTTTCTCGTCATGAAAAACGGTCGTGTGTACGCGGCATAAGCCCACACACATAAATTCCTTCCAGTTTGTAGATAATCAAACTGGAGGTTATTAAGACCTACTTTAACTTGGTGTACGGAGACAGGCAGAATGCCTGTCCCTGTACATAGTGTAGCAGAACGGCATATTTGCTGCTGCAACCCTCTCCCTGTCACTGGTTGTTAACCACTTGCCACCCAGGTAAATTCTGACACTTCTCTCCTACATGTAAAAATCATTGATTTTTTGCTAGAATATTACTCAGAACCCCCAAACATTATATATATATTTTTTAGTCCTTAAAGACCCTAGGGAATAGAAATGGCAGTCACTGCAATTTTTTTATGTCACAAGGTATTTGCGCAGCATTTTTTCTCAAACGCGATTTTTGGGGAAAAATAGGATTTTTATAACAGCTTACCTGTAAAATCCTTTTCTTGGAGTACATCACGGGACACAGAGCGGCATAGTCATTACTATGTGGGTTATATAGATACCTTCAGGTGCTGGCACTGGCAACTTCCAAAACCGGAAGTACCCTCCCCTATATAAGCCCCTCCCATCCGGGAGTACCTCAGTTTTGTAGCAAAGCAATAAGTGTCCCCAAAAGAGGGGTGGGAGCTCTGTGTCCCGTGATGTACTCCAAGAAAAGGATTTTACAGGTAAGCTGTTATAAAAATCCTATTTTCTTTCTCGTACATCACGGGACACAGAGCGGCATAGTCATTACTATGTGGGACGTCCCAAAGCAATGCCAAATGAGGGGGGGGGATACACCATACATAAGCTGAGCGCTATCAGACATGAGGATCTTTTGCGGCCTGCAACACACTGCGCCCAAAGGCGACATCCTCCTGACTTCTAACGTCCACCTGGTAGAACCTAGTAAATGTGTGTACTGAAGACCATGTTGCGGCCTTACATACTTGAGCCAGGGAGGCCTGGTGATGCGCTGCCCATGAAGTTCCAACTGCTCTCGTGGAGTGCGCTCTAACTTTGAACGGAGGCCGTCTCCTTCTCAAGCCATAGGCTTGTATTATGACCTGTCGAATCCACTTGGCTAAAGTAGATTTTGACGCTGCCTGACCCCTTCTGGGGCCTTCCGGCAGAACAAACAAAGTATCTGTTCTGCGAATCTGAGCAGTGGCTTTTAGATAAGCTTTAACTGCTCTTACTACATCCAAAGAATGCAATAACTTTTCCTCTACCGAAGTGGGTTTGGGGAAAAAAGAAGGAAGAACCACATCTTGGTTCAAATGAAACCTCGATACCACCTTAGGAAGAAAGGCTGGATGAGGACGTAACACTACTCTATCCTTATGGATAACCAGATATGGCTCCTTACAGGACATAGCTGCTAATTCCGACACTCTTTTAGCCGAACAAATGGCTACTAGAAAAATCAATTTCCTGGTGAGAAGAACCAAAGAAATATGCTGTAATGGTTCAAATGGTTGTTTCTGTAGAACCGACAGAACCAAGTTTAGATCCCATGGACATATGGGAATATTAACCGGAGGACTAATACGCATCACTCCTTGTATAAAGGCTTTGACTAGTGAATGCGAAGCCAAGGGCCTCTGAAAAAATATTGACAAGGCCGAAATCTGACCCTTGATAGTACTCAAGGCAAACTTCCTATCTACAGCCCACTGTAGGAAGTCCAGACTCCTACCTATTACGTATTTACGTGGATGCCATTTCTTGGCCTCACACCAGGCGATGTACGCCTTCCAGATTCTATAGTAGATCTGCCTGGATACCGGCTTCCTGGCATTGATCATGGTAGATACCACAGGATTAGAGAGAACTCGGTAGATACCACAGGATTAGAGAGACCTCTCTTTTTTAGAATGTGGGCTTCAATAGCCAGGCCGTCAAACCTAGGGCTGGTAAGGAAGGGTGGTATATCGGTCCTTGCGAAAGCAGGTCCGGACGATGTGGGAGGGTCCAAGGACTCCCCACAGACATTTTTACAATCTCCACGTACCACGCTCTTCGGGGCCACGCTGGAGCCACCAGAATAACTGGTTTCTTTTCTACCCTGATTCTGCGGAGTAATCGAGGTAACAATTGTGGCGGTGGGAATGCATATATCAGCTTGAACTGATCCCAAGGGAACACTAGGGCATCCGAGCCGCAAGCTAGGGGATCTCTTGTCCAAGAGACAAACCTGTCCACCTTTGCGTTGAATCTGGATGCTAGCAGATCTACATCTGGTGTTCCCCACCGCTGACATATTGTCCGAAAAACCTCGGGGTGAAGGGACCATTCCCCTGGGCATAATTGTTGGCGACTTAGAAAGTCCGCCTTCCAATTCTCCACTCCTGGAATGAATACCGCGGATATGGCTGGGACATATCTTTCTGGCCATTTCAGGATGCAATTTACTTCCCTCTGGGCTGCACGACTCCTGGTGCCACCCTGATGATTGATATATGCCACTGCCGTGGCATTGTCTGATTGAATTCTGACAGGGGACCCTTGGAGTTTGGATGTCCATGCTACTAGGGTATACCGGGCTGCTCGTATCTCTAAGAGATTGATGGGCAGGGCCTTTTCCGCATCCGACCATCTGCCCTGGAGAGACCATTGCTCCAGTACTGCTCCCCAGCCTATAAGGCTGGCATCTGTAGTGACCACCTTCCAAGAAATCGGACTGAAGGATTTCCCTTTTTCCAGATTCTGGGGAACCAACCACCAACGGAGGCTCTTGCGAACGGAAGGGGACAAGGACATTGGTAAGTCTAGGGCCTGAACTTTCTTGTTCCAGGCTGACAGTATGGCCCTTTGCAAATTCCTTGAATGGAATTGACCGTAGGGTACTGCTTCGAATGATGCCACCATTTTTCCCAGCAGCCTCATGCACAGGCGTATGGACGGCTGTCTTTTTGTACCCACTAAGTGGATCAAATCTCTCAAAGACAACACCTTTTTTCGAGGCAAGAATATTTTCCTCTGGCCTGAATCTAGCCTTAGCCCCAAGTATTCCAGACTTTTGACTGGTTTTAGGGCTGACTTGTCTCGGTTGATAATCCAACCGTGAGATTCCAGATACTTGATTGTCTTGTGAACGACCACTTCTAGTTTTTTCACTGAGTGGTCTATCAGCAACAAGTCGTCTAGATATGCCATTATCGTTACACCTTGTGTTCTTAGATTGGCCAATAATGGGGCCAGAATTTTTGTGAACACTCGTGGTGCTGTGGCCAGACCGAAGGGTAAGGCTCTGAACTGAAAATGGCACCCTTCTACTGCAAAGCGTAGAAACTTTTGGTGGACTGGAAAGATGGGAATGTGCAAATAAGCATCTTTGATGTCGATCGAGGCTAACCATTCCTCCCCTTGTAGGGCAGTGGCCACCGATCGGATCGACTCCATCCGGAAAGTCCTGATATGCAGGAATTTGTTTAGCCCTTTTAGATTTAATAAGGGCCTCACGTCCCCGTTTGGCTTCGGGACTGTAAAGAGGTTTGAGTAAAACCCGAACCCCCATTCTTCCAGGGGAACCTCCATAATTACTCCTTGGAGCAATAGTTGTTCTAGTGCCAACAGGAGGGACTCTCTCTTCCGGGGATCCCTTGGCACGTTTGACCTTATAAAATGGGAAGGAGGGGAGTCTTTTAACTCCAATCTGTATCCCAGACTTACTGCGGAGAGCACCCATCTGTCTCTGATCGTGTCCCGCCAGGTCTCTGCGAACAACTGGAGTCTTCCCCCCACCCGATTGAGTGGGGGCAACCCTTCATGCATTTGACTTTGGGGGAGGTTTTGTACCTCTCCTGACCTAGGGTTTTTTATTACCCTGCGATTGTCCCTGATTTTTACCCCCGGGATTTGACCGAGGAGGCCGTCGGAACTGTTTCACAGCCGATGCCCCAGGGACTGGAGAAGCAGGCCTCTTAAAAGAGGGACCTCTAACTCTGTTTTTAACCGGCAAGAGTGTACTTTTACCGTTGGAAATTTTCTGGATATATTTGTCCAGGTCTTCCCCGAATAAGCGTTCACCATGAAATGGGAAGCTAACCAGCAATTTTTTACAGGGAGCTTCAGCAGACCAGTTTTTGAGCCATAGAAGCCTGCGCATATGTACTACAGACAGCGTAAGGCGGGAGGCCTGATGGATTGAATCCTTTATGGCGTCAACCGCAAAGCATAAGGCTCTAGGTAGATCAGCTAGGGCAAGGGCCTGCTGATCTGGCAAGTCCCTTAAGACCTGTTTCAACTGATCCTTCACTGCTTGGCAGACCCCAATAGCTGCCACTGCTGGTTGTGTCACCAAGCCTGCTGTAGAAAAAGCAGATTTTAATAAGGACTCCAATTTTTTATCTATTGGGTCCTTGAACATTTGGACATTATCCACTGGACATGTCAGTGATTTATTCACACAAGAGATGGCTGCGTCCACTGTAGGGACCCTCCATTTTTTGATGAACTTATCCTCCATGGGATAGACCACCGGAAATCTCTTGGGGGGAGTAAATATTTTATCAGGATGTTCCCAATCCTGGTACATGAGCCCTTCCAATAAAGGGTGAAGTGGAAAGGAACAGACAGTCTGGGGAGCTTTTAGCGACCCCAGCGAGGAGACAGTAGTGGTTGATGGTTCCGTAAGGTGCATTTTAAAAGTTGATCGGACCATGTTAGTCAAAGACTGAACCCATAATCTTTCAGCTTGAGATGCTGAGAAAGGTTCCTCCACAGTTGATTCCTCTATAACAGAATCAACCTCCTCCTGATCCCCTTCAGGCAGGTCGATCCCTGTATGGGACTGTTGCTCCGCTAACAGGTACTCTGAAGGAGGAGACGGAGATCGGGCGTGCTTTCCCTGTGACAGGGAGGCAGCGATTAATGTTGACAATCTCTCTTCTAATCCTCCCAGAGCTGAGGAAAAAACCTCCTCTGTTACATACACAGGAGCAGGTGAACTGAGGACAGCCACAGTACCAGGTACTCCTGCGGGGTCTCTACGGTCACTAACCTCTGAATTTTCAGGGGAGACTGGTGCAGCAGAAGCATGCCCAAGATCCTCAGAGCCCGATGGAGACTCCTTTCGCTTCCTGGAAGATTTCGTTCCAGAGCTTCTGGACGGCATATTCCTAAGCCCAAAGCTGAGGTATTCCAGCCGTAATACACCACTTTTACTGAGAATAGTCTAGCACAATTGCTGCTATATAACAGTTGGTGTCTACTAAAGTGCCTTTCTAGGGGATGCCTGCATCAACCGCCTCTGTGTGCCTTTTTCCTGTTGCTAGCTCTGTCTGTGCACTTCAATAGCCAGCTGTGATTGCCTTTAAACATGCTGGACGCCCGCACATGCGCAGTAGCGCCGCGGCGCACACCGAGCGTCATCCACCCGCTCCGCCCCTTTTTCCAGATCGCCTATATATAGAGAGGCGCGTGCACGCGCACGCAAGCGGGCACGTGCGCCTTCGGCGCCTTTTTTGAAAAAATAAGGAGCTAGATGGGAGCCAGGGTCCCTGCCGCAGGGCCCGGGGATGGATGAGCGCAGCAACAGGGCAGAGGAGACAGCTTCCCAAAGAGAACTTACCAACTGCCTGGATTGACTTCGGAAGAAAAAAATCCACATTTACAAGAAAAAGAACCATAGCGGTCTTACATTTTTTTTTTTTTTTTCTTGCCTACTATTAAAATTTTTACATTTTCTCAGTAGTAACAGGCATGCACAGAATATTAGCGGGAATACCGTTAGGTAACAGGCAGAAAGACAAAATAGGCTTGGGGGTCCCCCAATAGAACCAAGTTCCTGAGGGCCCCCACTTACCTTTTCCTCGCCGCAGGACTCTGTTTGGTCCACAGAAGCCCAAACTTCACCTATCATGGCAGGCATTGTAATTAAACCTTCAGGGACTGGGTTCCCAAGGATTCCACTCCCCTGGACCTGTATAGCACCCTGCACAGACAACATCTTGGTCGTGGGTATGACCAGAGCTCTGGATCCCAGGGTCCAGCCCTCCTAAGAGAGGCATTACAGGCAAAACCTTGCTCTTCTCTTGCAAGGCCCGGGTACCGACCGTTTAGCTATGAAGCTTTTTTGGTCGGATCCGGAATAGCTTACTGAGGCCCAAAAGAACCTGTACGCAAGCTCAGTGAAAAACACATGTTACTTCTTGGCCAACACCTTAGACACTGGCAAAAAACTGAGGTGCTCCCGGATGGGAGGGGCTTATATAGGGGAGGGTACTTCCGGTTTTGGAAGTTGCCAGTGCCAGCACCTGAAGGTATCTATATAACCCACATAGTAATGACTATGCCGCTCTGTGTCCCGTGATGTACGAGAAAGAAAAATCACTTTCATAAATTAAAAACAAACAAACAAAAAAAAAAAAACACAATATTTACCCTAATTGGCACCAAACTTTGGCACTCTCCATAGGCTACGCTTTAAAAATTTGCTAGAAATATTGCCCTGGCTCTAACAATCGCAGCGATACCTCACGTGTGGTTTGAATGCTGTTTACATATGCGGGCAAACTGCCATGAGAGCTTTTGGCCGGGAAAACCGGCCGTGTGTATGCTCCATCGCAGTTTTCCCGTCGAGAAAACTGCGGGGGAAAAAAAAGGAGAACCAGCTTTCTTTTTTCCCGGCGGACTTTTTCCTGTCGGGAAAACCGGTCGTGTGTATGCTTTTCTGAGGGGGAAAAAAACGCGCATGCTGAGAATCAAGTATGAGACGGGAGCCCTCGTTCTGGTAAAACTAGCGTTCGTAATGGAGATAGCACATTCGTCACGCTGTAACGGACTAAAAAGCACGAGGAGGCTGAAAAGCGTGAACAGGCTCTCCCCAAACTTTTACTAACACGAGGATCAGCAAAAGCAGCCCAAAGGGTGGCGCCGTTTGAATGGAACTTCCCCTTTATAGTGCCATCGTACGTGTTGTACGTCACCGTACTTTGGACGGGCAGTATTTGGCCTGAACGCGTGTATGCAAGGCAGGCTTGAGAGGAATCCCTTCGGGAAAAACATCGTTTTTTTTTTCCTGCCGAGAAAAACAGTCGCATTAGAGATGGCTGGAGACCAGTAAAAGCAATCAAGTGGCTAAATAGCTGCTATGATGGCTTTTTGCCTGCAGGCATCATCCAGATATAGCCACTTCAAGTCTGCGACGTCATATGAAGTCAACCATGGGGAAGTGATTAAGGATGCCGTTGGCTTCACAGCCGACAGCCTCCTAGCGACCAGTGACACTGCAGTGGGCAAAGTCTTATGGGGAAGCTGAGATACTAGTTCCCCATCAGGTCCACTCTCTCTTGTGATTGACAGCAGGCAGTGGGTGAATGCTATACCCAACAGCAGGCTGTCTATTGGTTAAGAATCCACCCACTGCCTGCTGTCAATCACAAGGGTGGTGGACCCATGGGGGAACTAGAGTCTGTAAATCTCCCTCGGGTACAAATCTCTATGCTGATTCGCTATCTGACAGGTCCAGCAGCAGGGAGGAAGCACAGTTGCACTGAGGGTCTCAGTGCGCCTTCACACTTGGTGTGTACCCCATAATTCATGTACCCGTCTACAACAAATACATGTATCGGTCACCTGCACCAACAGTTGTGTTTTGGCACAAAAGATTTTGTCTATTACAGCATGATTTGTTTTAGCAGTCTAAATTTTGGCATGATAGGATTATCAGCACTATATTGAATACAAATAGTTATATGCAATATTTTATATCTATTTGGCTAAAGTCGTTTATTAACATTTTATTTTTTAGCTCTGATCGTAATTTAGAAAAAGAACAAAAAACAAACTGATTCTCTTTAAACAGGAAAAGAGTGGAGACTTACACTTGCAGGTGACAAATGAGCTGACCCACTGTGATTTCCTCAGCTATTTTATGGTACAGAGCCTGGCTGTTTAGCACCATACTTTCAAGGATTGCCAACGACCTCTGGAGAATGGAGACATCCACCGATGGCTGAGACACGTATCCAGCAATCTAAGGAAAACAAGAAGGTCAGAATAGTTAGTGGACCCACCTGGAATTCTATATTGTCAAATAATTAGGTCTGTTAGTTTCTAGTATACAAGATCTCTGACAATTTTTAGAGGTCCTGTTACAGGCAGTCCCCGGGTTACGAACAAAACAGGTTCTGTAGGTTTGTTCTTAACCACTTAAGCCCCAGACCAATACGCAGCATAAGGACCAGGCCCCTTTTTGCGATTCGGCAATACGTCGTTTTAACTGACAATTGCGCGGTTGTGCGACGTGGCTCCGAAACAAAACTGACGTCATTTTTGTCCCCACAAATAGAGCTTTCTTTTGGTGGTATTTGATCACCTCTGCGGTTTTTATTTTTTGCGCTATAAACAAAAATAGAGCGACAATTTTGAAAAAAATTCAATATTTTTTACTTTTTGCTATAATAAATATCCCCAAAAAATATATAAAAAAACTATTTTTTTCCTCAGTTTAGGCCGATACGTATTGTTCTACATATTTTTGGTAAAAAAATAAAACTCAATCGGCATTTGATTGGTTTGCGCAAAAGTTATAGCGTTTACAAAATAGGGGGTAGTTTTATGGCATTTTTATAATTTTTTTTTTTTTTTACTAGTAATGGCGGCGATCAGCGATTTTTTTCGTGACTGCGACATTATGGCGGACACATCGGACACTTTTGACACCATTTTGGGACCATTGTCATTTTACAGCGATCAGTGCTATAAAAATGCACTGGTTACTGTAAAAATTACACTGGCAGTGAAGGGGTTAACCAGGAGGGGGCGCTGTAGGGGTTAAGTGTGCCCTGATTTGTGTTTCTTACTGTGGGGGGTGGCTTAGCGTCGTTCCCTATTACAGGGAACAGACCATCAGTGAGAGGCACACTAGGAAGCACGGGGAGAGGTTTGTTTACACTTACCTCTCCCCGTTCTTCCTCTCTGTGACCCGATCGCGGGACACCAGCGGCGATCGGGTCCGCTGTTCCCGCGGGGACGGTCACGGAGAAGAGGACCGGGTCGGGGACGCACCTGTACGCCCATGTGCCCAGCCGTGCCATTTTGCCGACGTACATTGGCGTGCAGCGGTCCTCAAGCGGTTAAAGTGTTCCTAAAACTCACAACAGTAAAATCAGTCTGTATATGCAGTAAAGCATGCTTGTTGTACTCACTGGGGGTTAATCCTCTGCATTGTGTAAAAAGGCTGTTTGATCCTGTATGCATAGATCCTCCTCTTCTTGCATTGCCCCCATAACATGTCCGGATAAGACAGAATTAGTGGAGTCACTCTGCACATGCTCAGTTTGGTGTGTATTGCTAGAGTTTTTATTTTCTTGGGAGGGTGCATGTGATCAGCACAGGGCAAATCAACACTGTCCAGACAGAGGGTTAGAGGTCCTGCATCCTGATAGGACAGCTAGTGCAGTATGAGAACTCCTCCTACAAGCTTTAACCAGGCACTGATAGAAGTCACAAGACTGCTATATACTGCTGATAAGAAAAGGTATTTAGCAGTTTATATTTACTAAAATATTTGCATTTCCATGTTCTGTGGGAGATCAGATATAGTGAATGCAGGTTCCTGGGTTTAGTAACACTTTAAGCTGAATTCGTATGCAAGTTGGAACAGGTAAATCTTTTAAGTGCAACTCCCGCCAAAAAAATATTTTTACGTTTTGGATAGAATAAGGAAGGGTTAACTGGCCATGTAATGATGTAGGATTGCTGACAGGTCCTCCAGACAGTAGGTTGCAGCATGGAGTGAGCAGCAAGATGCCCAGCGGGTGGTTTCCGGAACCAGCTTGACGTCACATACCTCTGTTCTCAAGTATATGAGTTGTATGTAAGTCGGATGTTTGTAATTCAGGGACTGCCTGTATTGGGATGTCATATCAATGTCATTATACTAGTTCAGTGTACAGTGTCTTGTGCTTTTTGGAACAAGCAAAAAAAAAAAAGTATATGGACTGTATTTATATATTTATATGAAGGATTGGACAGCAAGTAAAAAGCTTTGATATAATAGGCACTTTGATTAGAAAACAAGGCTGTTTCTACTATGAATCACTCTTCGGAGGGTGTTTGACAGGCAGTAAAAAGGCATTATGTCACTTCCACACCACCTATTTTAAACCCTAAAAACCTGCACCGGTGCACTTCACACGATTGCAGCATGGCCGGCCACATTCAGTTCACTGGGGGTAAATTTTACGAGCAGGATTCAAGCCTCTGCAGTGTGCAGTACCACATTTGGCCAGAGGTGCGGGGGCACCGGTGACATTCGGAGCCGCTTGGATGGCACTCGGAAACACTCTATTGCCGAGCCTATCCGAGTGTTTTCGAGTACATCCGAGCACCTCTGAGCAGTTTCCGAGTGTCTCTGGTGCCCCCCCACCTCTGGCCACATGCGGTACTGCATACCATAGAAGACACCGTGGAACGAATTATCTGAGTTTCCATTGAATTCTATGGGGAAACTCGATTTGATATACAAGTGCCCTTTTGAGATCATTCAGAATTTATCGACAGGTACATTTGACCTGCTGCTGACCACTTTCTGGGTTGCATTTAATCTGTTTCAAGTGTGTTTTGCATTCCCATGGACGTGTATATGAAGACGAAACGCACCGAACAGAAGCCCATCAACTAAGGCCACAATCTACATTGCCCACCATATTCAATGAAGAGATTGTGCACCACTGACCTGCTTTATAAAGGTGAGTGACACCATGTCCCAGGAGACAATACCATGGTCCATTAACTCCAGGAAAGCTGTCAGTGTGAAAGCCAGCATCTCACTGTAACTGCAAGGAAAGGAGAAAACCTCTAATCATTGTTCTACCATATCAGTAAAACAAATACAAAAGACATTCAATACTATCACCCTCTCCTACTGTGTCTTGCAGAAATTTACAGGAGCTTGATAGAACATATTCAATTACGTATACTAGTTCTATATAAAAATATGTTTTTTTCAACAAATATATAACTGGATATAATTGCATTTTCTTTCTCGTACATCACGGGACACAGAGCGACATAGTCATTACTAATGGGTTATATAGATACCTTCAGGTGCTGGCACTGGCAACTTCCAAAACCGGAAGTACCCTCCCCTATATAAGCCCCTCCCATCCGGGAGCACCTCAGTTTTTTGCCAGTGTCTAAGGTGTTGGCCAAGAAGAAACATGTGTTTTTCACTGAGCTTGCGTACAGGTTCTTTTGGGCCTCAGTAAGCTATTCCGGATCCGACCAAAAAAGCTTCATAGCTAAACGGTCGGTACCCGGGCCTTGCAGAGAAGAGCAAGGTTTTGCCTGTAATGCTTCTCTTAGGAGAGCTGGACCCTGGGATCCAGAGCTCTGGTCATACCCATGACCAAGATGTTTTCTGTGCAGGGTGCTATACAGGTCCAGGGGAGTGGAATCCTTGGGAACCCAGTCCCTGAAGGTTTAATTACAATGCCTGCCGTGATAGGTGAAGTTTGGGCTTCTGTGGACCAAACAAAGTCCTGCGGCGGGGAACAGGTAAGTGGGGGCCCCCAGGAACTTGGTTCTATTGGGGGACCCCCAAGCCTAATTTGTCTTTCTGTCTGTTACCTAACGGTATTCCCGCTAATATCTGTGCATGCCTGTAACTACTAAAAAATGTAATAATTTTAATAGTGGTCAAGAAAAAAAAAAATATATATATATATATATATATATATATATATATATATATATATATATATATATTTATATATTAATATATTAGACTGCGGTACCTGTGTTAATCCACTAGAGGCCGCTGTGGAACGTTTCTTGTCATGTGGACTAGTTTCTTTTTATCAGAGCAAGTCCAGGCAGATGGTGAGTTCTCTTGTGGGAAACTGCTTCCTCTGCCATGTTGCAATGCTCGTCCATCCCCCGGCCTGCGGCAAAAGGGGCCCTGGCTCTTGTCCCTGGTTTCCTTTTCAAAATTAGCGCCGAAGGCGCACGTGGCCG
Source organism: Rana muscosa (assembly GCA_029206835.1). Classification (NCBI taxonomy): domain Eukaryota; kingdom Metazoa; phylum Chordata; class Amphibia; order Anura; family Ranidae; genus Rana; species Rana muscosa. The sequence goes on from CM055128.1 coordinate 83,081,174, forward strand.
CGTGCGTGCGCGTGCACGCGCCTCTATATATAGAGGTGAGCCGGGAAAGGGGGCGGAGCTTGGGGGATGACGCTCTGTGCGCGCCGCAGCGCTTCTGCGCATGTGCGGGCGTCCCAGCATGTTAAAAACCACAATTATGTGTTGTGAGCTGGCTATGGAGTGCAGAGACAGAGCTGGCAACATTTAAAAAAGGCATACAGCAAGCGGTTGATGCAGGCATCCCCATAGAAAGGCACATTAGTAGACACCAACTGGTTTTATAGCAGCATTTGTGCTAGACTATTGTCAGTAAGTGGTGTATTTCGGCTGGAATACCTCAGCTTTGGGCTTAGGAATAATGCCGTCAAAAAACTCCGGGACTAAAAATTCCAGGAAGCATAGGGGGTCTCCATCGGGCTCTGAGGATCTTGGGCATGCTTCGGCTGCACCAATCTCCCCTGAAGAATCAGAGGTTAGTGACCGTAGAGCACCCTCAGGAGTACCTGGTACTGTGGCTGTCCTCAGTTCACCTGCTCCTGTGTATGTAACAGAGGAGGTTTTTTCCTCAGCTCTGGGAGGGCTGGAAGAGAGATTGTCAGCATTGATCGCTGCTTCCCTGTCACAGGAAAAAAGCGCTCGATCTCCGTCTCCTCCCTCAGAGTGCCTGTTAGCAGAGCAACAGTCCCATACAGGGATTGACCTGCCTGAAGGGGATCAGGATGAGGTCGATTCTGTTGTAGAGGAATCAACAGTGGAAGAGCCATTCTCAGCATCACATGCTGAAAGATTATGGGTTCAGTCCCTGACTAATATGGTCCGATCAGCATTTAAAATGCCCCTTGCGGAGCCATCATCCACTTCTGTCTCCTCGTTGGGGTCGCTAAAAGCTCCCCAGACTGTTTGTTCCTTTCCGATCCATCCTTTACTGGAAGGGCTCATTTACCAGGATTGGGAGCATCCTGATAAAATATTTACTCCCCCCAAGAGATTTCCGGTGGTCTATCCCATGGAGGATAAGTTCATCAGAAAATGGAGGGTCCCTACAGTGGACGCAGCCATCTCTTGTGTGAATAAATCACTGACATGTCCAGTGGATAATGTCCAAATGTTCAAGGACCCAATAGATAAAAAATTAGAGTCATTATTAAAATCTGCTTTTTCTACAGCAGGATTGGTGACACAACCAGCAGTGGCAGCTATTGGGGTCTGCCAAGCAGTGAAGGATCAGTTGAAACAGGTCTTAAGGGACTTGCCAGATCAGCAGGCTCTTGCCCTAGCTGATCTACCTAGAGCCTTATGCTTTGCGGTGGACGCTATAAAGGATTCAATCCATCAGGCCTCCCGCCTTACGCTGTCTGTAGTACATATGCGCAGGCTTTTATGGCTCAAAAACTGGTCTGCTGAAGCTCCCTGTAAAAAATTGCTGGTCAGCTTCCCATTTCATGGTGAACGCTTATTCGGGGAAGACCTGGACAAATATATCCAGAGAATTTCCAGCGGTAAAAGTACACTTTTGCCGGTTAAAAACAGAGTTAGAGGTCCCTCTTTTAAGAGGCCTGCTTCTCCAGTCCCTAGGACATCGGCTGCGAAACAGTTCCGACGGCCTCCTCGGTCAAATCCCGGAGGTAAAAATCAGGGACAATTGCAGGGTAACAAGAAGCCCTGGAGCAGGAGAGGTACAAAACCTCCCCCAAAGTCAAATGCATGAAGGGTTGCCCCCACTCAATCGGGTGGGGGGAAGACTTCAGTTGTTCACAGAGACCTGGCGGGACACGATCAGAGACAGATGGGTGCTCTCCGCAGTAAATCTGGGATACAAATTGGAGTTAAAAGACTCCCCTCCTTCCCATTTTATAAGGTCGAACGTGCCAAGGGATCCCCAGAAGAGAGGATCCCTCCTGTTGGCACTAGAACAATTATTGCTCCAAGCAGTAATTATAGAGGTTCCCCTGGAAGAATGGGGGTTCGGGTTTTACTCAAACCTCTTTACAGTCCCGAAGCCAAACGGGGACGTGAGGCCCATATTAAATCTAAAAGGGCTAAACAAATTCCTACATATCAGGACTTTCCGGATGGAGTCGATCCGGTCGGTGGCCACTGCCCTACAAGGGGAGGAATAATTAGCCTCGATCGACATCAAAGATGCTTATTTGCACATTCCCATCTTTCCAGCCCACCAAAAATTTCTACGCTTTGCGGTAGAAGGGCGCCATTTTCAGTTCAGAGCCTTACCCTTCGGTCTGGTCACAGCACCACGAGTGTTCACAAAAATTCTGGCCCTATTATTGGCCAATCTAAGAACACGAGGTGTAACGATAATGGCATATCTAGACGACTTGTTGCTGATAGACCACTCAGTGGAAAAACTAGAAGTGGTTGTTCACGAGACAATCAAGTATCTGGAATATCACGGTTGGATTATCAACCGAGACAAGTCAGCCCTAAAACCAGTCAAAAGTCTGGAATACTTGGGGCTAAGGCTGGATTCAGACCAGAGAAAAAATTTCTTGCCTCAAGAAAAGGGGTCGTCTTTGAGAGATTTGATCCACTTAGTGGGTTCAAAAAGACAGCCATCCATACGCCTGTGCATGAGGCTGCTGGGAAAAATGGTGGCATCATTCGAAGCAGTACCCTACGGTCAATTCCATTCAAGGAATTTGCAAAGGGCCATACTGTCAGCCTGGAACAAAAAAGTTCAGGCTCTGGACTTACCAATGTCCTTGTCCCCTTCGCAAGAGCCTCCGCTGGTGGTTGGTTCCCCAGAATCTGGAAAGAGGGAAATCCTTCAGTCCGATTTCTTGGAAGGTGGTCACTACAGATGCCAGCCTTATAGGCTGGGGAGCAGTACTGGAGCAATGGTCTCTCCAGGGCAGATGGTCGGATGCGGAAAAGGCCCTGCCCATCAATCTCTTAGAGATACGAGCAGCCCGGTATGCCCTAGTAGCATGGACATCCAAACTCCAAGGGTCCCCTGTCAGAATTCAATCAGACAATGCCACAGCAGTGGCATATATCAATCATCAGGGGGGCACCAGGAGTCGTGCAGCCCAGAGGGAAGTAAATTACATCCTGAGATGGGCAGAAAGATATGTCCCAGCCATATCTGCGGTATTCATTCCAGGAGTGGAGAATTGGAAGGCGGACTTTCTAAGTCGCCAACAATTATGCCCAGGGGAATGGTCCCTTCATCCCGAGGTTTTCCGGACAATATGTCAGCGGTGGGGAACACCGGATGTAGATCTGCTAGCATCCAGATTCAACGCAAAAGTGGACAGGTTTGTCTCTTGGACAAGGGATCCCCTAGCTTGCGGCTCGGATGCCCTAGTGTTCCCTTGGGATCAGTTCAAGCTGATATATGCATTCCCACCGCCACAATTGTTACCTCGATTACTCCGCAGAATCAGGGTAGAAAAGAAACCAGTGATTCTGGTGGCTCCAGCGTGGCCCCGAAGAGCATGGTACGCGGAGATTGTAAAGATGTCTGTGGGGAGTCCTTGGACCCTCCCACATCGTCCGGACCTGCTTTCGCAAGGACCGATATACCACCCTTCCTTACCAGCCCTAGGTTTGACGGCCTGGCTATTGAAGCCCACATTCTAAAAAAGAGAGGGCTCTCTAATGCTGTGGTATCTACCATGATCAATGCCAGGAAGCCGGTATCCAGGCAGATCTACTATAGAATCTGGAAGGCGTACATCGCCTGGTGTGAGGCCAAGAAATGGCATCCACGTAAATACGTAATAGGTAGGATTCTGGACTTCCTACAATGGGCTGTAGATAGGAAGCTTGCCTTGAGTACTATCAAGGGTCAGATTTCGGCCTTGTCAATATTTTTTCAGAGGCCCTTGGCTTCGCATTCACTAGTCAAAGCCTTTATACAAGGAGTGATGCGTATTAGTCCTCCGGTTAATATTCCCATATGTCCATGGGATCTAAACTTGGTTCTGTCGGTTCTACAGAAACAACCATTTGAACCATTACAGCATATTTCTTTGGTTCTTCTCACCAGGAAATTGATTTTTCTAGTAGCCATTTGTTCGGCTAAAAGAGTGTCGGAATTAGCAGCTATGTCCTGTAGGGAGCCATATCTGGTTATCCATAAGGACAGAGTAGTGTTACGTCCTCATCCAGCCTTTCTTCCTAAGGTGGTATCGAGGTTTCATTTGAACCAAGATGTGGTTCTTCCTTCTTTTTTCCCCAAACCTACTTCGGTAGAGGAAAAGTTATTGCATTCTTTGGATGTAGTAAGAGCAGTTAAAGCTTATCTAAAAGCCACTGCTCAGATTCGCAGAACGGATACTTTGTTTATTCTGCCGGAAGGCCCCAGAAGGGGTCAGGCAGCGTCAAAATCTACTTTAGCCAAGTGGATTCGACAGGTCATAATGCAAGCCTATGGCTTGAGAAGGAGACCGCCTCCGTTCAAAGTTAGAGCGCACTCCACGAGAGCAGTTGGAACTTCATGGGCAGTGCATCACCAGGCCTCCCTGGCTCAAATCTGTAAGGCCGCAACATGGTCTTCAGTTCACACGTTTACTAGGTTCTACCAGGTGGACGTTAGAAGTCAGGAGGATGTCGCCTTTGGGCGCAGTGTGTTGCAGGCCGCAAAAGATCCTCATGTCTGATAGCGCTCAGCTTATATATGGTGTATCCCCCCCCTCGTTGGGCATTGCTTTAGGACATCCCATTAGTAATGACTATGTCGCTCTGTGTCCCGTGATGTACGAGAAAGAAAATAGGATTTTTATAACAGCTTACCTGTAAAATCCTTTTCTTGGAGTACATCACGGGACACAGAGCTCCCACCCCTCTTTAGGGACACTTATTGCTTTGCTACAAAACTGAGGTGCTCCCGGATGGGAGGGGCTTATATAGGGGAGGGTACTTCCGGTTTTGGAAGTTGCCAGTGCCAGCACCTGAAGGTATCTATATAACCCATTAGTAATGACTATGCCGCTCTGTGTCCCGTGATGTACTCCAAGAAAAGGATTTTACAGGTAAGCTGTTATAAAAATCCTATTTTTAGATCTGTCTGGAGTTCAGCTTTAATTAATGGTTAAAAAAAATGGAAGCACAAACCCTAAAAAAATTGTTTTAGGTTTGTTAAATTTACCATTGAGAATGTTTCGTTATATCTGTTTGATAAGGCAAAAAAAAAAAAAACTGTTGATCAAGACAGAAATTTAGAGCTGTTCTCTATTTATGTTTGTTTGGTTGTGTGTAATGCAAAAAACAATAGTTTCCTGTGTTATCACAAGGAGTCCAATAAGCCGTCCTAGTTCTTATTCTGGACTACAGAATAATGAGCAGTCCCTTTATGTCTGTTAAATTTACCTTTGAAATGTTTTGTTATATCTGTTTGATAAGAGCAAAAAAAATAAAAAATAACAGTTGATCATGTCAGAAATTCAGAGCTGTTCTGTATCCTGCGCACACTTCCTACGTTATTACAACTTGTAGATGTACAGATACACATATCAATCCTTTTATATTATATTATATATACTGTGATTCTGTACTTGCCAAATATGCTGCAGAAATCTCCCTCCACTCAGTCTGGCTGCAACCATTTTAAATGTGGGCAGCTGAAGCTGCCGTCTGTTCACTTCCTGGATTTACACACACACACACCTCCATCTCGGCAGCTCTCATCGGCCCTCTTATGACTCAGCCCCCCCCCTCCCTTCCTGGCAAACTCTCACAAGAGTGAGGGTGAGAGAAAGAGCTGTGCATGATGTCATAAGCTTAGGCTTTTTACCAGACAAGACACAGGAAGTGGGCTGTATAAGGTATTTACTGGCAGAAAAAAAAATGTTTTACTATCCAAAGTTAAAACAACAAGGGCAGAAGATTTAATAGATGGAAAGATGAAAAAAATACTTAAGTTCCACTTTAACTGACTGCCCTCATTGGGATTAGGCCATTATGATACATTTTTTGCCCTGATGCTGGCTGTTGGTGGATCTCGTCCCTGGTCTTGCTCCTAGTGTGACATGTTAGTCTGCACGACTGTTTATTGTTGTCAATGACTTTAAATGAAAATCGGTTATTGGATGTAAAACTAATATGTATTTTTTCATGCTAGGTCCCTCTCTCATGATAAGGCCCTGATGAAGCACTTTTGCGAAACGCGTCAATCCTTTTTCTTTGATGGCTAGTTTATGAAATTGTATGTTAAATTATCCACATTATACATTGTTATTATAAGCTTTGTGACCTTATACTAGGGATTGCTATCCGCATGGTATTTTTACCCTTTTTTTTTTTTTTACTTAATAAAAGTTTTTGTGATTTAAAAAAAGTGGTAGTTCCCCTGGTACCATTAAAGTCTGTTTTTTTTCTTTTAGTTTGATGCAAATATTTTAAGATATACAGTTGTGCTCATAAGTTTACATACCTTTGGCAGAATTTATGATTTCTTGGGGCATTTTTCAGAGAACATGAATAACACAAAAACTTTTCTTTCACTCATGGTTAGTGTTTGGCTGAAGCCATTTATTATCAATCAACTGTGTTTACTCTTTTTAAATCATAATGGCAACAGAAACTACCCAAATGACCCTGATCAAAAGTTTACATACCCTGGTGATTTTGGCCTGATAACATAATAAGGAGGTACTTGAAGAAAGATGGGCTGCATGGTCGAGTCGCCAGAAGAAAGCCATTACTACGCAAATGTCACAAAGTATCCCACTAACAACACACCAAACAGCACAAAGACAAGCCTTAAACCTTCTGGCATAAAGTCATTTGGAGTGATGAGACCAAAATTTTGCTTTTTGGCCACAACCATGAACGCTACATTTGGAGAGTCATGAAGGCCTATGATGAAAGGTGCACCATTCCTACTGTGAAACACGGAGGTGGATCGCTGATGTTTTGGGGATGTGTGAGCTACAAAGGCACAGGAAATTTGGTCAAAATTGATGACAAGATGAATGCAGTATGTTATCAAAAAATACTGGAGGAACATTTGCATTCATCAGCCAGGAAGCTGCGCATGGGACATAATTGGAGATTCCAACATCACAATGATCCAAAACACAAGGCCAAGTCAACCTGTCATTGGCTACAGCAGAATAAAGTGAAGATTTTGGAGTGGCCATCTCAGTCTCCTGACCTCAATATCATTGAGCCACTCTGGGGAAATCTCAAAACGTGCAGTTCATGCCAGACAGCCCAAGAATTTACAGGAACTGGAGGCTTTTTGCCAAGAGGAATGGGCAGCTTTACCATCTGAGAAGATAAAGAGCCTCATCCACAAATACCACAAAAGACCTTCAAGCTGTCATTGATGTTAAAGTGGGATATACACGGTATTAACCACTTCCCTACCCAGCCATAGACAAATGACGTCCACAGATGGGATCTCCCATCCTGGGTGGACGTCATATGACGTCCTCGGCTTTGTAGGGGGATATCTGAATGATGCCTGCAGCTAGAGGCATCATTCAGATATCCTTTTGAAGTGCCGGCGATTCTGTGCACCATAAGAACGATCATAGCGGCGGTTCCGTCGCTTGATCGTTCTTATAGGCGGCGGGAGGGGACACCCCCCCTCCCGCTGCCATCCGGTGCTTCTCCGGGCTCCCCCGTGCGATCGGGGACCCGGAGCAAATCTTCCGGCATCGTTGGTGGAGTCACGTGATGAGCATAGAGATGACTGGTGACCAGATGGTCATCAGTCATCTCTATGATCGTCGGAGGCCCGGGCGCGATGTGATGACGTCACGCCCGGGTCTCAAATGTAAACAAAGCCGCCATTGCGGCTGTAAGTATGAAATCAGTGAAAATTTTTTCACTGATCTCATGCTTTCCAGCCTGGAGGAGAGATGTGGGGTCTTATTGACCCCGTATCTCTCAATAAAGAGAACCTGTCACACACATTCCTATTACAAGGGATGTTTACATTCCTTGTAATAGGAATAAAAGTGATCAAAAAAAAAAAAAAAAGTAAAATCATTGTAAAATAAATAAATAAGTAAAATAAATAAATAATAATAAAAAAAAAAATTTAAAACGCCCCTGTCCCCGGTAGCTCGCGATCAGAAGCGAATGCACACGTAAGTCGCCCACATATGTAAACGCCGTTCAAACCACGCATGTGAGGTATCGCCGCGTGCGTTAGAGCGCGTGCAACAATTCTAGCACTAGACCTCCTCTGTAATTCTAACCTGGTAACCTGTAAAAAAAATTAAAGCGTCGCCTATGGAGATTTTTAAGTACCGAAGTTTGGCGCCATTCCATGAGTGTGCGCAATTTTAAAGCGTGACATGTTAGGTATCTATTTACTCGGCGTAACATTATCTTTCATATGTTCCCAAAAAATTGGGCTAACTTTACTGTTTTGTTATTTTTTAATTCATGAAAACATTTTTTTTTTTTTTAAAAAGGCGTTTGAAAAATTATTGCGCAAATATTGTGCAAGAAAAAATGTTGCAATGACCGTCATTTTATTCCCTAGGGTGTCTGCTAAAAAAACATATATAATGTTTGGGGGTTCTGAGTAATTTTCTAGCAAAAGAATGATGATTTGTACATGTAGGAGAGAAGTGCCAAAATAGGCCCGGTATTGAATAGGTACAAAAAGCCCTGTATTGAAGTGGTTAAGAACTGGGGTATGTAAACTTTTGATCAGGGTGATTTGGGTAGTTTCTGTTGCCATTCTGATTTAAAAAGAGTAAACACAGTTGATTGATAATAAATGGCTTCAGCTAAACACTAACCATGAGTGAAAGAAAAGTTTTTGTGTTATCAGTCATATTCTCAGAAAAATGGCCAAGAAATCATAAATTCTGCCAGGGTATGTAAACTTATGAGCACAACTGTAGTACACGACTGGCAGCATTTATTTTATAATGTTATCGCAAGGAGTCTAAATAACCCCCCTAGTTCTCATTATGGACTACAGAATAATGAGTATTTATGTTGTAAAGATGAGAGTGGAAAGGTTTGAGTAGCATAGCAAAACACAACTGAGTGGAGCGGACACCATTCAGTCCACAAAAACTGTGTGCTGTCAGTCCACAAAAGGACTTCGTAGCGGACTGCGTTTCTGGCAGATCAATTGGTATTTTTCTGTACTCTCAGGGTCCTTGAAGGGGTAAAACATGGGAACATTTTAAAGAAGTACAGCATATTTTTTATTTTTCCACCCTAACACACACTTTAAAGACACAAAAGTCCTAAAAAGGTTTGGGGAAATGTGGTACTGACTGTGATAGAAGCTTTGTGCCACCTTCAACCAATCGGGTAAGGATAGTGACTCCATCCATATTGATGAATTCGGTTGCAAAGGTAGTGTCTGCAGACAGCTTAGCCAGTTCCTTCATTGCCTCCAGCCTGGAGTCCATACTGGAGCACTGAATCCGCTCCAGAAGCTGCCGTGCTGCGCGGGACTGTCAAGAAAGTGAATCCACATTTAAAGTGATATTAAAGGTTCCTTCTTTTTAAATAAAATAATAAACATGTCATACTTACCTGCTATGTGCAATTTGCACAGAACAGCCCTGATCCTCCTCTTCTGGGGTCCCCCGTTGGTGCTCCTGGCTCCTACTCTTCGGGGAGTGCCCTCATAGGAAGCGGCTTTCTATGGGGGCACTCATGCAGGCTCGCTCCCAAGCTGCCTTGTATGCAGCCATTGACACAGACCTGGCGGCTCAGCCCCGCCCCCTGATCTTTGTCACAGCATTTGATTGAAAGCAGCGGGAGCCAATGGCTCCTGCTGCTATCAATCTGCCCAGAGAGGAGAAACAGAGATGGAAGAACCTCGGCTCTCATGCACATTGCTGGATCGTGAATGGGCTCAAGTATGTATAAGAGGAGGATTCTATTGCACAGAAAGTTTTTTACCTTAATGCATAGAATGCATTAAGGTAAAAAACCTTTAGGCTGGGTACACAGGAGCAATTACAGACATGACATGTGATGTCTGTGCACTGCAAATTCAGCTATTCAAACTGTATGGCTGAAATCGCATCGAATTCGCACCAAAATGGTGCAGGACCCTTTTTTTGGTCCGCACTGGAATCGGATCGCATGGGTGTTCACACCCATGCGATCCGATTCCTGTACCATTTCACAGTCCGCACTGCCATCTGCAAACGGATTTTGGAGTGTCATTAAGTTAACATTGACACCCAAAGTGGTTCGCAGATGTCAGTGTGAACTGGCTGCGATTCAGGTGCGATGCAGGAGCCTTTACAGCAGGGGTAGGCAATCTTAAAGAGGTGGAGATCTACCTGTACAACAAGGGATAAATCAAAAGATCACCAGCCACACAGTTGCCTCCTTACAAATGCCGTACTACCACTTCGCAATTGTATGCATTGCGCAGCAATCATGTGTTTAAATCAGGTGGTGTGGAGGCAACATATCACCTCCTCACCACCTGTCAAACACACTTGGATCGCTTTTCAGGGGAGCATCAGTGCCTGCTGCACTTGTGAATGATCCCTTAGTTGCATGGGGGAAGGATTTGTGCTAGTAGGGATGATTGGGCGTATTTATGCTAAGAGAGGAAATTTTGTGTTGGGGGGGGGGGGTGAATTTGAGCTAGAAGGGGAGAGAATTTGTGCTAGGAGTAGGAGGGGGAGAGGATTTGTGCTTGGAGGGGACATTTAAGGGGTAGAGGTTTTATGCAAGGAGGGGAGATTTATTTGGGGGGGATTTGTGCTGGGGAGATTTGAGCTTGGAGGGAGAGTGGGGGAGGGGGATTTGTGCTGGCAGGGGGGATTTCAGCATGGGGGCAGATTTGTACGGGGAGGAGGGGGAATGTATGCTCTGGAATGGCAGGTCAGCAAGCCCAGACTGTGATCTACCAGTTACCGGTCCGAGATCTACTGGTAGATGGCGATCTACTGGAAGATGGCGATCTACTGGAAGATGGCGATCTACTGGAAGATGGCGATCTACTGGAAGATGGCGATCTACTGGAAGATGGCGATCTACTGGAAGATGGCAATCTACTGGAAGATGGAAATCTACTGGAAGATGGAAGTCTACTGGAAGATGGAAGTCTACTGGAAGATGGAAGTCTACTGGAAGATGGAAGTCTACTGGGGGGGGGGGGTTGGGATTTGTGCTGGGGAGATTTGAGCTTGGAGGGAGAGTGGGGGGGGGATTTGTGCTGGCAGGGGGGATTTCAGCATGGGGGCAGATTTGTACGGGGAGGAGGGGAATGTATGCTCTGGAATGGCAGGTCAGCAAGCCCAGACTGTGATCTACCAGTTACCGGTCCGAGATCTACTGGAAGATGGCAATCTACTGGAAGATGGCAATCTACTGGAAGATGGCATTCTACTGGAAGATGGCATTCTACTGGAAGATGGCAATCTACTGGAAGATGGCAATCTACTGGAAGATGGCAATCTACTGGAAGATGACCCCCCGCTGTACAGGAATTGCAGGTTTTCCCGCATTGCACCAGTATGAACCCAGCCTTAGGCTTTAGAACCACTTTAACCGCAAAAGGCAAAGCAAAGACAAGTTTACAGAAGAATATTAGGTCCCAGCAAGAGAAAAGGTGCTCCATCAACAATGGGCCAATTTAAAGAGGTGATGGGAGAGAGGTTCGTGTTCCCCAATATCAAGAGTTCAGATCAAAGCTTTTCTAATGTAAATTAAAAAATGAAGGTGAAATCCAATCAGTTACTGCAAAGATGTAATAGGAGAAGAACAGTGTATGTATGACTATAGCTAGCAGATTCCAGCTATGGGGTTATTTTCTCCAGCGCACACCACTGACAATGAATGAAAACATCCGATTGGTTACTACGGACATATCGTCTTTCTTATAATTCTATAGCAATCATATTTCATTATTCATAAATCCACAATGCTGAGAAAAAGTGTCAGTAAGAAGCACAAAGGTAATGTATTACTTACAGGGGACACGGCCAAACGTAATATAGTACCATTCTTTATGTCACAACGTGTCTGAAAAAGAAAAAAAAACCCACACGTAAAAGAATACCAGATATTTATTTAATAATGGCTGCATAGTGGTCGGCTTGCTTACCTGCTCAGTTATGTACAGTTGGGGGCCGTCTGCATAACGGAACGCATAATACTCAGAGTTAGGTAAGGACCACCTAAAACAAAGAAAAAAAACAAGACCTATTTCTCTCTTCTGTACAATGTCACAGTGAGCAGCAGCCTGACACCAATAACTTAATAAAAAAATAGGATAATTGTACCCATCAAAAAAAAAAAACCTTCTTGAAGCCCACTGCGGGGACACAGGAGTTTACCCCCCTTCATGACCAGGCCATTTTTCACGATACGGCACTGTTACTTTAAAGCCTCGTACACACGATTGGATTTTCCAACAGGAATTGTGTGGTGACAGGCTGTTGGCTTAAAATCCGACCGATTGTACGCTCCATCAGACAATTGTCAGACTTTCCTCCGACACAAATGTTAGATGGCAGGCTTATAAATTTTCCGCGGACAACGGTCTGGTGTAAGATTTTCTGAGCGTGTATACACAAGTACGTCAGACAAAAGTCCAAAAAACAAACACGCACGCTCAAAAGCAATGCTCACCAAACACGACATTAGCAGAAGGTGTCCAAAGGGTGGTGTGCTCAAGAGCTGAAATTTCACGTAGTACGTCACTATATTTGTGTTTGTTGGCCGACAATTGTGTGCCGTTTGTACGCAAGACAAGTTCATGGCCAACGCCCTTGTCTGATGCTTTGTCTGCGGAATATCCAATAGTGTGAATGAGGCTAAACTGACAATTGTGCAGTCGTGCGACGCTGTGCTGAAATAAAATGTATGTCCTTTTTTTTCCCACAAATAGAGCTTTCTTTTAGGTATTTGCTCACCACTGCGTTCTTTATTTTTTGCGCTATCAACAAAAAAACTGACAATTTTGAAAAATATATATATTTTTACTTTCTGCTATAAAACACATCCAATAAAATTTGTTTTAAAAAAATCTAATTTCTTTATCAATTTAGGCCAATTTGTATTCTGCTACATATTTTTATTTAAAAAAAATCCCAATAAGTGTATATTGATTGGTTTGTGCAAAAGTTATAGCGTCTACAAACTATGGGATATATCTATATCTATGGAGGTTTTATTTCTTTTTTTTATCGCAGGATTGCGATATAGCAGCGGACAATCGGACACTGACACTTTTTTGGGAATAATGACACTGGCAGGGAAGGGGTTAACAGCAGGGGCGATCAACGGGTCAACTATGTGCCTAGCTAGTGTTTTTGTACAGTGTAGGAGGTGCCTTTACTAGGGGGGAGACATGGATCCTTGTCCCTGCTTTCTACCTCTGTACCGAACGATCGACGGGTGTCAGCAGACATTGAGTTTGCCGTACCCGTTCATCGGCTCCCACTGTGAATAATATTATTCACGCCCGCTACCTGGAAGTGCAGGATTACGTATATAGGACCTTTTACAGAGCACATCGGCTGCCCTGTAGCAGTAAAACTGCTATAGGGCGGTCGGCAAGTGGTTAAAGTGATACTAAACACACACTGTTTAATTTATATTGTGCCTTCTATATCTGTATATGAATGATGGCACTGTAATTGTTTAAATTAAAAACACATCTAAGTACCTTTTTCCTAATCGATATACAGCTGTACATGACCCAGCTCTCTTCTAGCCTGTCTGCGGGGAAACATAAGCAGGAGGAGCTTCTAGTCCTCTGCTGCTGGTCACATGTTAAAAAAAAAAAGCCTTTGGAATACAGAGTAAAAATAAATACTATCAATAAACTGTTTTAAATGGTCATACAAATATATATTTAAAATAAAATCTTTATTATTTTTAAGCAATAACATGGTGTGGGTAGATTTCTGCAAGTCACAGGCTGCGTCATGCCCCTCAAGCCTGTGGCTTAGAATAAGAGGGAGGTAAAGCCTCCATTAATCTACATGTAACATCTTGCCCCCATTGTGTTTAGTTGGATAGTGGGCATGGAGGGAGGGAGGGAGGGAGTGGGCTGTCTTTTACCTCTGTGTATACACCCATATGTGTAACTCTATAGTCACATGAGCTGCTCAGATGTGAAAGTGAGGTAATGCTCAGCATAGAAATTCACTGAAAACTGAGCATGTGCAGGGCTGCCAACACTGCTTTGCAAAATCTCAAGCTGAATTGGGTACTTCAACAGAAGGGGGAGATAGAGAGCAGCAGGATCAACCAGGTTTTTTGCAGAATGCAGAAAATGAATCTCATAGTGAGTGAGTATGAACAGCATGTAATACACCATTTATTGATAGTTTTTTTTATGATGTGGGATTAGTGACACTTTATCTTTTAGGCTATACTGTCACTTACAGCAGGACTGGACAACCAAAAAAAAAAACGTACGTCGGCTAAGGTAACCTCCTCCTACTACCAGAATGCCTCAGTTTGTAGGAAAGCTGTACCAAGATTAGGACTATAGAGTCTGTGTCCCTCAATTGACTCCAAGAAAAAGATTTTATGGTTAGTACAAAATCCTATTTTCCTGACAGACTCCATGGCAGACTACGTGTGGGTTAACCCCGCCTCCTCTCCACAGCTATAGGACCCCTTACCCATAAATTTGAGCTCACCTCCACAGACAGGTGTTCCTTTTTTATCCTCCTCACATGGACCTTCATCATGCAATTCTGTGCGATGTCCAGGATGTGGATTGCTTGGATCGATCGGTACTGTGATTGCGGTGCACCCAGGGCCCAGCTATGAGCGGAGCGAGTGGTTTCAGGGCTGGAAAATACCCCTATGGTGGAAGGGATGTGGCCCCAGAGTACCGGATCGGATGTCGCAGGATTCCTCGGCTGGCAAGGTCTGAAGATTTTGATTTCATATCTTCTTTCATGGCAGACAAGTTTGTGTGTGTTGTTTTTGTCTCCCCTGTTTCCATTCCTCCTGTGTGCGGCATGTGGAACGCTTTTTGCGTCCCAGGACGCCATTTCTCTTCCTGGTTCCCGGTCCGCCGCTCTTCTGCGCATGCGCCGAGCTGCGGTGAAACCGAGGCTTGGTTTCCGCGCATGCGCAATGCGGCGGAGGGGTCAGGGGCCGCGCAGGCGCAGTGGGTCGGGTCTCTTCGGCGCATGCGCGACCGGCCGTGACGTCATTTTGGCGGTTTATTTAAACCGCTGAAGAGCCCCATACAGGTGGGATAACCTGTGGGCATAGAGCGAGAGCCTCCCGGAGCCTCATTACTGCTAGGACGGGGTAAGCACTTCATTTTGCAATGTATGCTTGTTATGCTTAGTGTCTCTTAAAGGGACAGTTTAAAAAAAAAAAAACTTTTTTCTTTTCTTATGCTTCCTTGCATTGATTTGCTTATCCTTAGTCTAGGCAGTGTAGTATGGATTCCTGTGTCTCCCTCGTCATGGACTCATCCTCACCGCCATGTGGCCAGCCCTCCCGCACAAGGTATGTGCGGAGTGGGTAGGGGGTTGGTGTCTTTTGAGCCTATCTGGTGGTTGCTAACGGTTACATCCTGCCCACCTTCCCCCCCCTCCCTCTGTCTGTATTATCTCTTACAGCCCGGCAACTTCAGTTCATCGGTCACAAGAAAGGGACCTTGCCAGGCCGCATCATCACTCATCATCCAGGTCTAGACGCGACACTACGTCTAGGACCCATCATCATAGGGGACGTTCACATACCCTCTCTAGACATAGGAGATGTTCCCATTCCTCCTCTAGTCACCGCCACCACCACCGCGATGATCGCTCTGACCACAGAGCCTGTTGGGGATGCAAGACCAGAATCCCGGAGGGCAAATCGCTATGCGACCCATGTTATGCCCGAGCGGTTGGTGAGAAAGAGACCGAAAATCAAAACCTTGAGTCTCTTGTGAAACGTGTGGTACAGCAATCTATGAAAGAAATAGTTGCCCCCCACACAAGGAGCCAGTCCACCACCTTGTCTGGCTCCTTGGCTGACGAGGCCCAGGAGGATCCCGGCCAATTCCAGCCCAATGATTCCTCCCATTATTCCTTGCAAGACGAGATGGAGGGAGATGATTCTACGGTGATTCTACTGTTTAAGCAACTGGGGAAAGAACGCTCCAATTTCCCACTTCCCTCCGAGCTGAAAGGAGTGTTTGAGGAAGAATGGAGCAAGGGAGATAAGAAGGTTTCCATGCTAAGCAAAACCTCTAGACTGTATCCCTGTAAATCGGAGGATGTCAAGCATCTGGAGAATGCTCCCCTCGTAGATGCAGCAGTAATGCGCCTAGCGAAGCATGTCACCCTCCCGCTAGATGACACCGTATCGGAAGATCGACCAGGACCTCAAAAGAATATATAGCCTGGCCGGAACGGCATGCAAACCAGCTTTAACCCTTGCAGTGACCTCCAAAGCAATGGAGGCCTGGGTGGAAAATGTAGACTCCGTTCCGAAAGGTGTCTCGGAAGAACTGGCTTTAAGTTCAGCAGTGCAAGAACTTAAAATGGCAGTCGCCTTTTTGGGGGAAGCTTCAATTGACCTCATCCGTTTACTGGCCAGATCAATGTTGTCCTCGGTCACAGCCAAACGAGCACTGTGGTTACGTCCCTGGCTTGCTGATCCAGCCTCCAAGCAGGCGTGGTGCAAAATTCCCTTTGAAGGGACTTCATTGTTTGGGAACAAACTTGACAACGCCATTTTAAAAGCTACAGGCGGAAAGTCGGGTTTTCTTCCCCAGGACAGGCGCCAGTTTAACCAGAGAAAACCTCAACAGAGACGCAGTACTGAGCACTCGAGAGAGGCACGCTCCTATAAGCCCGGACGGGATTTTAGGAGAAGCTGGAATTGGAATAGAGGCCAATCTTCTTTTCAAAAGTCTGGCAAGAAACAGACGCCCGGTGGGCGTGAACCAACCAAGTCTTTTTGAGATTGGGCCCGCCCAGGCGGGTCGGGTAGGGGCTCGCCTACGCCTCTTCCGGCACGTCTGGGTGGCCTCGATCTCAGACTATTGGACCATCAAGACGGTCTCAACAGGTCACACATGGTCCTTCACCAAGATCCCTCCATGCAGACCAATGCAAACCTCACTACCTCGGTCAGAAGAAAAACAGCAAGTTCTTCTCTCATATGTGAATGTCCTGAAAGATCAAGGAGCGGTGGTGCCCGTCCCAAAGGACGAGGAATTCCAGGGGGTATACTCCCCCCTCTTCCTAGTACAAAAGAAGAACGGCTCTTGGCGTCCAGTCATAGATCTCACTTTCCTGAACAGGTACATAAAGCACGAGATGTTCAAGATGGAGTCACTCTCAACCATCCAAAAAATAGTTCAACCAGGCGACTGGTTGATCTTAATAGATCTAAAAGACGCGTACTTTCATGTTCCGGTGGCAGAAAATTTTTACAAATATCTGCGGTTCCAGGTCGAACAAGAGCACTTACAATTTATTTGTCTTCCATTCAGGCTAACGACTTCTCCAAGAGTCTTTTCCAAGGTGCTGTTGGCAGTTGTGTCCCTTATCAGAATACAGGGTGTGCGTCTGTATCATTATCTGGACGATCTACTAGTACTGTCCCAAGACAAGCAGCAGCTGCTAGTCCACAAAGATCAGGTGATTTCTACACTGTTGGAGTTCGGATGGCTCCTAAACCGGGAGAAGAGTCAGCTGGAACCGACCCAGCGCTTGGTCTATCTAGGAGCCCAGTTCGACACCATAGAGAACACCATCTCTCTTCCAGAAGCAAAAATACCGATCATTCGGGAAAGAATCTCCTTAGCTCTAGACTTCTCTCACCTAAGGGCATCACAGTGCCTGAAGATAATCAGCACGATGGTGGCCACATCCCCCATGGTCAAGTGGGCGATGTGGAGGCTTCGTCCTTTTCAATCCGGATTCCTCCAGCAATGGAAGACAGACGATCTCAATCAGCGGATCCGGATAACACAGTCAATGAGCAACAGTCTCCTCTGGTGGCTTCAAACCAAAAACTTGTCAACTTGCCACTCCCTTGCCCCCATCCATTGGGTGACTGTTACATCCGATGCCAGCAATGCGGGCTGGGGGGCAGAACTGGCTCAGGGCAAATGGGATGCCCGTCTCCACTCTCCAGGTTCGAACATTCTGGAAATGCGCGCGGCATGGTGCGCCCTTCAAGCCTTCTCCCACCTTCTGAAAGGGAAGTCGGTCCTACTGAAAATGGACAATACCACCGCTGTGGCATATGTGAAGAGACAAGGGGGCACTCGGAGCTCTGCCCTTCTCCAAGAGGTCGAGCCCATTATGACCTGGGCTCAGAGGAATCTGCTCAACTTAACAACAGTCTTCATTCCAGGGGAGCAGAACATTCAAGCGGACTTCCTGTCACGCAGCATGCTAGACAACACCGAATGGTCACTGCATCCACAAACCTTCAAGTGGATCCTATCGTTGGATTTCGATCCAGAAGTGGATCTGTTTGCATCCCCCTGCAATTACAAGATCGACAGATACTACACCCGAGCTCAGTACAATCAAGCCTTCAGAGTTGATGCATTAACGAGTCAATGGGACTTGAACAGGGCATATGCCTTCCCTCCTCTTCCGATCATGCTAAAATTCCTACAGCCGCTTCAGTTGGAGAAAGTCGAGGTGGTAACAATAGCACCATACTGGCCGAGCAGACCTTGGTTTCCTCTCCTGAATCTAATGAGCTTCAGGGACACGCTGCCTCTTCCTCTCAGGCCGGACCTTCTTTCTCAGGGGACGACCCTGCACCCCTGTCCAGCAATGCTGAGACTGATGGTCTGGTTTTTGAGAGGGAGAGGCTAGAGTCTCTTGGGTGTGCTTCAGGGGTAATCTCTACCCTTATGAGCTCCAGAAAGTCCAACACAAATAAAACTTACAATAGAATCTGGGCCAGATTTGTCAGCTTCACGACTTCTGCAGGAAAGTCATCTAGAAATCCTAGCGTTTAAGACATCTTGAGTTTTCTCCAATCAGGCTTGGATCTGCCTTTATCGATCAGTTCCCTCAGGGTACAAGTATCAGCCTTATCAGCTTTTTCGGGAACATCATGGGCAACTCATCCCCTGGTTCAACAGTTCTTTTGGGGGGCATCGAGAATCAGGCCTCAGGGGAAACCTAGATTCCCCAAATGGGATCTTCCGCTCGTTCTTGATGCTCTTTCAGCACTCAACAACAAAGATCTTTCTATTAAGGACTTATCAATCAAACTGGCCTTTCTAGTGACCATTACTTCAGTCAAAAGGGTTTCAGAAATAAGCTTCCTGGGTTGTCAAGAACCTTTTTTGACTTTCTTCCCGGACCGAGTGGTCCTTATTCCCATGCTTGGGTCAAAACCAAAAGTCACATCAGTTTTTCACGAAAATCAAGAAATAGTCCTTCCTACTTTCGATTCTCCAGAATCAGCAGATGTTCATCCCTTGGATGTAGGTGAGACTCTGAAAGAATACTTGCAAGCTACTTCATCTTTTAGAAGCTCGAACTACCTGTTCTTGTTACACACTGGTAGCAACAAAGGAAAGAGGGCTTCCTGTAGAACAATAGCAGCCTGGATCATCCAATCTATTCAACAGGCTTACAGGGCAAAGGGCTTAGCTCCTCCAGAGGCGGGGACGGCTCATTCCACCAGAGGCATGGCAGCCTCATGGGCAGCAGCTCGACACGTGGCTCCTGAAGTGATATGCAAGGCAGCTTCGTGGTCTTTTATTCATACATTTATGTCTCATTATTGTATTGAGCCTGCTTCCCTTTCCTCTGTTAATTTTGGTCGAAAAATTCTGTCAGTTGACGGGAAAGATTAAAATATATTTTTGTTCAGCATACCCTCCCGTGTGGTTTGGCTAGTTATTTCCCACACGTAGTCTGCCATGGAGTCTGTCAGGAAAACTGAAAATTTATTACCAAATACTTACCGTAATTTTCCTTCCCTAATAGACTCCATGGCAGACGGAGTTCCCACCCATGAATTAAAAATATGAAAGTTGAAATGTGAGTCGGCTAGTTACGGAACACCTGTCTGTGGAGGTGAGCTCAAATTTATGGGTAAGGGGTCCTATAGCTGTGGAGAGGAGGCGGGGTTAACCCACACGTAGTCTGCCATGGAGTCTATCAGGAAAGGAAAATTACGGTAAGTATTTGGTAATAAATTTTCCGTTTTCTTTCACATCCATTGAGGGACACAGGAAGTTATTAAAGCCCAACTCCAGGAAAACTAAAGTCTTCTCTTGCAGTGGGGGTGCACCCACATTGCAAGGGTTTACCCGTTCATTTCTGTCTAGGGTATGGGAAAAGCCTTTCTACTTATCTGATCCTCCATTCCCCTACCACCTGGTAGAGGACTGTTCATCAGCGTCCTCACATTCAAATACAGGCCTATGGGCCCTGCATCATGAATGAATGAATGACTTGTATAGCGCTCACATGTGAACTGAATCGCCTCTAGGCGCTCTTTGCAGCCAGTGTCTGCTTGGCTGATGCGGTAATTTTACCCCGTAGGTTCTCGACACGCTTGGGACACACAGTCGTACACACATATATACATATATACTGGGCCAATTTGGACAAGATCCGATTAACCTACCAGCATGTCTTTGGAGTGTGGGAGGAAACCGGAGTACCCAGAGGAAACCCACGCAGACACAGGGAGAACATGCAAACTCCAGAGATTCGAACCAGCGACCCTTTTGCTGCTAGGAGAAAGTGCTAACCACTACACCACTGTGCTGCCCCCTACATCAGACTTGATAACATTAGAGGACCATAAACAAAAAGCCAGCGCATAAGGGAGAGGAGGCTGCAGGGACTGGTCTAGCATTGTAAAGAAGCCTGTGTTGGCAGAGGATTGGAAGTAGAACTGCTGTACCTGGTCCTCTACACAGAAAAGAGAAGTGAACTTTTGCAGTGTGGGCACAGCTCCACTCCAACAGAGAACTTTTTGATTTCCTGGAGTTTAGCTTTAATTTTTGCAGACTCCCAAAAGCAGTCCAACTTTGAGGTAGACAAATAATCACCAACAGGCCTAAGAAAAAAACAGAAAAACTGGAAATTCCCTGCAGTTAAACGAGCGGCCTGAAGGATGTTAGGCCCCCAGGCTGGCATCAAATGAGGCCGAGACATCCACCTGGTAGGACTTGAGGAATGCGTGAAGAGAAGACTAGGTGGCAGCTTTGAAAATCTGGGAAACAGTTACTTTATACCAAAGAAGCCCAAGAAGCCCTCACAGATCTAGTAGAGTGTGCCGTTATAGAAAAGGGTGGAACCCGATCCTTGAGACCAAGGATGATGGTCTGCTTGAGCCACCTAGAGAAGGTGGAAAAAGAAGCTGGTGCACTCTGCAATTAAGCCGGCCATACACGGTTCGAATTTCGAAAGAATTTTCTTTAGAAAATCGTATCAAAGAATTTTCGTACGAATTTCGCACCTTTAGTGGGCTGCAGCAAAAGCCAATTTTCGCGCGGCAATCAAATTTGAGGAATCGGACATGGAAATTTTTTGAAAAACAAACGATTTTCTAATCAATGATGGGAGAATCGTGCGAGAAATATAATAGAAAAAAAAATGTGCATGTGCAATAAAAGAAAATTCCCAGAGAGAAAAGAATATTCCCGGAGAGAAAAAATTATATTCCCGGCCGAATTTCGAAAATCAATGGTGGCATCATCGGATCACAAAAAAAATGAACTTTCTGATTTTGAAAGGAAAATTTGTTCGAAATTCGACCGTGTATGGCCTGCTTAAGTTTACATGAAAGAAGCAGTGCCGAGAGATCCAGACAATAGGGAAAATTTCCTTTTGGTGAAATGAAGGCGGACAGAAGGGTGGAAGAACAATGTCCTGTTGGAGGTGAAAGGCAAAAAATACCTTGGGAAGTGCTGGGCCTCATCCTAACTTTGCCTCTATGCAAAACCAGAAAGAGTTTCTTGCAGGATAGGGCTGCCAGTTCCGACACTCTCCTGGTAGTGGTGATGGTTATAAACAAATTAAGCTTGTGGTTTACAGTAGAGAGAGAAAAGACTTTATTGGCTAAAACTGTGGTTTCTGAAGCCCAGAGAGAACCAGATTCAGATTCCTCAGAGTCACAGGAGAACTGACGGGGGACCCTCTGTAAAAGGGTCTTAATCAAAGCGTGAGAGGCCGAAAGCCTCTGAAAAGGAGGGTCGGCGGTAAGCCGGCTACCGCATCCTCAACAACGGACGAGTCATCAGCGGGATTGCCAGCTGACAGCTGAATGTAAAAAAAAAAAAAAAAAAAAAAAAAAAAAAAACAACACATTGCCGGCAAAAGAAAATTTAGAAAAAAAAATTCCATACCAGGCCCTTTGGGTCTGGTATGGATTTTAAGGGGAACCGTATAAACCATACAAGGCCACATGCCCTCAACATGGGGGGGGGGTGCTATGGGGCAGAACCACCGTGTCCCCTACTCATTCACCAAAAAAGTGTAAAAAGTAAATAAAAACACAACACACGTTTTGGACAAGTCCGCCGCCACCGTCAACCCGAAAAAAAATAAAAAATAAAAAAATAAAGCATGCCCTTGGTCGATGACCTCACAAGAAGGTGGTGCCACCTGGCGATGTCACCGGGTTGCCCCGCCCCTTAGTTATTTAAGCGTGGTCAGATGGCGGAGCTGTCAGATGGCGGGAGCCTTGGTCGGGACCGATGGGTTTTTTTTAATTCTTTTTTTGGGTCGGCGGTGGATGTGGGCGTCGTGATTGATGATGGATCTACAGCAGGGGACATTTTTTTATATTTTTGAATAAAGGACTTGTTATTATGTACTACATACTCATTCGCAAAAGGTGTGTGGGATTTAGGGGTCTCCTTGTTAAAGGGGGGTTCCAGATTCCAATAAGCCCCCCGCCTGCAGACCCCCACAACCACTGGCCAGGGTTGTGGGGAAGAGACCCTTTTTGCCATCAACATAGGGACAAGGTGTTGAGGGCATGTGGCCTGGTATGGTTCATGGGGTGGGAGGTTGGGTGCTCGTAGGTTTGGGGAAGGGGGGGGCAAAGACACTGTTTGAAATTTTGGCGTGGGGTTCCCCTTACCAAAAGGGCCTGAAATGGCAATTTTTTCACATTTTTATATTGCCGGCAATGTTTTTTTTCATTCAGCTGTCAGCGGGCAACCCTGCTGACAGCTGATGACTCATTCGTTGTTAAGGATGCGGCGGCCGGATTCCCAGCCTGTTTATTAACAGTCAGCTAATCACTGGTCGTTAAGAATGCCGGCAGCCTTTAAAAAAAAAAAACTCTGCTAAACACTGGACATCGACGTTTAATAGAGTTTAGGAGCTGTCAGCGTTTTTTCGCCCAAAATGCTGCTGCTCCAGAACACACTGGCTTTTTTTCTGCCACTAAACTCTACTGCTAAAAACGCTGATAAAAGCCTATGTGTGCATAAACACATAGGATAATAGCCCAAAACAGCAGCTGTCAAAACACCCAGTGTGCATGAGGCCTTATTCTTAACTGTGTTATCATGACAGAGTCACTTTAATGTCATGTACATTTGAGCTTGAACTATTGAGTTCTGTAAAGTTTTTTTTTTCTTCAGCACAGCAGCTTAAAAATAGGCAAGTAAACACGTAAAGAGGTGCCAGGAGGAGCATAATCTGATCTATAAAGAAGCTCTATAAAAACGCTATACATCCCTTCTATTAATAGGTCCCTCAGACACCTGATTTGAAATGAACTTGATTTCTAAATAAACGCAAAATCTATAGAATTGTGGCATGCCAATAACACAGCACATGAATTACTATATAATGGTGCCTGCAACTATACTGGCTAGCAAGCTGGTAACCCGGTTATGCTGTTGCTGTCTTTGAGGCTTAGCAACATTGAACAACCACCACAAAAGACAAATCTGAAATCAACTGTGAGCTAAATGACCTTTCAAACAGCTAAACAGAACTAACCTACTGTTTGCTGGGAAAAAAAAATGACAGTTAAAGTGCATCTAAACCCAAAAAACTAAAAATTTATATATTGCACTTTACAGTCCTCAGATGTGGTGGCTACATTAGTTTTAATATTTTAAAATGATTGTAAAGTCTCATTTTTTTTTTCCATTAAAAATAACAAACATGGTGTACTTCCCTCCTCTGTTGCAGTGTATTTGCACAGAGCAGCCCACATCTTCCTCTTCTCCGGTCCCTTTTCGGCTCTCCTGTTGGGTACCCCCACAGTCAGCAGTTTGGTATGGGGGCACCTGAGCCGAGCCACAGCTCCCGGTGTCCATTCAGACAAGGAGCTGCAGCCCGGCCCCGCCCCTTTTCATTTCTTATTGGCTGACTGACTTTGATTGACAGCAGCGGGAGTCAATGGCACTGCGCTGCCGTCGCAGCCAATGAGGAGGGGACTCCCAGATGGCCGAGACATTCCGACAACATCGCTGGAGCTAGAGGGACCTCAGGTAAGTATGAGGGGGGCTGCTGCACACATTTTTATCTTCATGAATAGAACGCATGAAGATAAAATAAAAAAAAAATCTGACTTTACAACCATTTTAAGCTTTTTACGCAAATTTCTCCCTGGGAAGTCATATTTAATTAACTAAAATAACAAACAACCTTACAGCCTTCCCAGCTATTTTCTGTGAACTACAAAGCAATGCCCCTCTATGTAATGGAGAATAGAGGAGCAGGAGGAGATGTTTGTGATCCAAATCAGGGGAGCAGCCTAAGGTAACACTTTACGACAGGAATGGTGTTACTGGCAGAATCCCAAGTAAAAATAAGGGAAAGGGGCCTGAGAAAGAAAACTAATACAGCCACTACATCTAAAACCTGGTAAACTGTCATTACATGATGGCACTATCGTTTGCTCTCACAGCCGTGTTTGTTTTTCGATAACGAGTTTGAACAAATTTTTGTATAGCGTATGGCCAACATAAGGCTATTTGCGGAAACATGTAAGCTGTTCTGATCTTCACTATTCTGTAGCTAAATAAAGCCAGGTAGATACGGATGATAGGGATGTGCAAGTTGCCGATGTTCTATCGAATAGTGCCCTCCACCGAAAAGTGCCCGTGCATGCGCAGTACGGAAGGGCACCCCAACTGATTTCCCGATCAGCTGGCATGATGTCACCAGAGCGCATGCGCACATCATAGGAGGCATTTTTTTGGCAGGAGATACCATTTGACGGGCACAATTGAAAGCTATGCAAACAGTGGAGGGAGACCGTAGTTGTCAGATTGTCGAGTTTTGTCTGTGTTACAGGGCTGGTTGTGGCTATGATGAACAGCGGGTTTTGCCTGTTTTAAAGGGCAGATTGCAATACAGCCACAACCCACCCTGCAACAGAGAGGCACAATCTGACAACTACGGTGTCTCTCCGCTGTTTACATAGCTTTCAATTGTGCCCATCAAGTGGTCTCTCCCGTCGAAAAATGCCTCCTACGATGTGCGCATGCGCCATGGTGATGTCACACCAGCTGATCTGGAAATCAGATGAAGTGCCCTTCCATACTGCGTATGCGTGGGCACTTTCGACGAAGGGCACTATTTGATAGAACACCGGCTCTCCTTATCTATCTGTTTTTGGGTCTAGATACGCTTTAACCATTAAAGACAGAAATCTAGTAGATGCCACTGTTGGCTTGGTGATTGAAGGCTCTCCAGCAGTCATCCTCATCCTGACTTCACTATGTAGAGAGTCACAAACATAGAACAAGCATGCAGGCAGTGATGTCCAAAAGGTTTGCATGCCCATCCTGTTTTTCTGGGTCAGTTGCTCATTCGGAATCAGGAAGACAGCTCTGGAACCTGCACCCTTAAGCCTAGTACACACGGGCCAAATGTCGGGCGACTACGGCCGGTTCAATAAAAACCGACCGACATTCGGCTTGCGTGTATGGCAGCTGGGCTGGCTTCTGTCGGACGCACATGCTGGAAAACCAGCAGCCGACCGGCTCCCGATCAGCGCTCTCGGCCAATGGTTGGAAACACTAACTGAAGTGTTCTGGTGGGGGGCTGTCCCCCCTGTCAGAACACAACAGCAAAGCAGGGAGATCGCTGTACTAACATCGGCTTGTTAGTACACTGGCTCTGATCTGAGCTGTGAGGTTTTTTTTCATTCAACCCAGCTAAAAACTAGTGGTGTGTACGAGGCTTGTTATACAAGTACCTAAAAAATAATCTAAAGAACAGCCAACATAAATAGAAACAGTATGTCAATCCACAACTAGCAAGTAATAGCTGATAGTGATCTAATTAACAGGAAACTAGTTTACAACTAGTCACCTAGACAAGCCTAGGTGACTCAGGTCATTGACCAGCCAGACAGTTTGGCACCAATATTCAAGGTGACCCAGGGCTGTCCAAATCTCAAGAACTAGACGACACTAGCTTAGGTGCAAACTGTAAATATAAAACAATGAGTCAATTATGTCTAAAGAAACAGCTTAAAATTCCTAGATGATCCCATTGGTAGACTTACCCATCGCACACCTCCTTGATGATCGATGCCAGTGGCCGTTTCTGTAAAAAAAGGTTGAATATGAGATTAGATTAAAACAGCAATACAGAAGACAAGACTTCAAGAGACCTGACAATTATTTCATGCTCGTTTTTCCTGTGTGGTATACAATTGTATGCGGTTTTGAATAATTTATATTCATTTATTTGTTGTCTATCATGCAGTTTTCGAGAAGAATGAAAAGTCAGCGATTCCACAATCACCAGCTAGCGCTATATAAGAATTCTGCAACTGAGACGCGGGCTACATTCGTACAGTGAGGGAAAAAAGTATTTGGTCCCCTGCTGATTTTGTATGTTTGCCCACTGACAAAGAAGTGATCAGTTTATAATTCTAATGGTAGGTTTATTTTAACAGCGAGACACAAAATAACAACAAAAATATCAAGAAAAACACATTTCAAAAAAGTTATAAATTGATTTGCATTTTAAAATGAGTGAAATAAGCATTTGACCCCCATCAATCAGCAAGATTTCTGGCTCCCAGATGTCTTCTTTACAGGTAACGAGCTGAGATTAGGAGCACTGCCTTAAAGGGAGTGCTTTTAATCTCAGCTTGTTACCTGTATAAGACACACCTCCCCACAGAAGCAATCAGTCAATCAGATTCCAATCTCTCCACCATGGCCAAGACCAAAGAGCTGTCCAAGGATGTCAGGGACAAGATTGTAGACCTACACAAGGCTGGAATGGGCTACAAGACCATCGCCAGGCAGCTTGGTGAGAGGGTGACAACAGTTGGTGTGATTATTCCCAAATGGAAGAAACTCAAAATAATTGTTAATCTCCATCAGTCTGGGGCTCCGTGCAAGAGCACACCTCATGGAGTTTCAATGATCCTGAGAACGGTGAGGAATCAGCCCAGAACTACACAGGAAAATCTTGTCAATAATCTCGAGGCAGCTGGGACCATGGTCACCAAGAAAACTATTGGTAATACACTACGCCGTGAAGGACTGAAATCCTGCGCCAGCAAAGTCCCACTGCTCAAAAAAGCACATGTACAGGTCTGTCTGAAATTTGCTAATGAACATCTGAATGATTCAGAGGAGAACTGGGTGAAAGTGTTGTGGTCACATGAGACCAAAATCGAGCTTCTTGGCATCAACTCAACTCGCCATGTTTGGAAGAGGAGGAATCCTGCCTATGACTCCAAGAACACCATTCCCACTGTCAAACATGGAGATGGAAACATAATGCTTTGGGGGTGTTTTTTTGCTAAGGGGACAGGACAAAATCACTGCATCAAAGGGACGGGGCCATGTACCAACAAATCGTGGGTGAGAACCTCCTTCCCTCAGCCAGGGCATTGAAAATAAGTCGTGGATGGGTATTCCAGCATGACAATGACCCAAAACACACAGCCAAGGCAACAAAGGAGTGGCTCAAGAAGAAGCACATTAGGTCCTGGAGTGGCCTAGCCAGTCTCCAGACCTTAATCCCATAGAAAATATGTGGAGGGAGCTGAAGGTTCGAGATACCAAACATCAGCCTCGAAACCTTAATGACTTGGAGAGGATTTGCAAAGAGGAGTGGGACAAAATCCCTCATGAGATGTGTGCAAACCTGGTGGCCAACTACAAGAAACGTCTGACCTCTGTGATTGCCAACAAAGGTTTTGCCACCAAGTACTAAGTCACGTTTTGCAAAGGGGTCAAATACTTATTTCACTCATTAAAATGCAAATCAATTTATAACTTTTTTGAAAAGGGGTTTTTCTTGATATTTTGCTGTTATTCTGTCTCTCACTGTTAAAAAAAACTTACCATTAAAATTATTGTCATGAATATGCAGTAATGTTGTCTGCCATCTTACCTTCCTCTCCGTGTGTTCACCTTAGAGGCCAGGCTCTCTCACCTGGCTGCTTTTATAATCTCTCCTACCAGCCTGGCTCCACCCCAGGCCCTATCACAGAACTCTATATTAACCTGTGCACTGCAAGCCAGCCAGGCTGATCAACGTGTTTGGGTTCCTGCCTGCCGTGTGCTACGTCTGTCTCTGTGTTACGATATTGGCTTGTTCCCGACTATCCCTGTCGGCTAGTGACCTTGACCTTCGGCTTGTCCTTTGTTTATCCGTGTCTGCTTGTTGCCCTGACCTTGGCTTTTCCCCTCACTATTCTTGTATCCTGTGCTGCTACTTCCCCTCTATCCTCCTTCCCCTACGGAGCGTGAGCTAGGGGACTCTGGGGGCCGCGACCTGGACTCAGCTGCAGCGTAGGCCATCCTCACCACTAGAGGCTTTGGTGAAAACCTGCTGGATCTTAGACTCTGCGCCCTGGGGAATCTTGGGCTCTAGCTCCGCTCCCTGTGGATCCCTGTTGTGCTCCACTGGTCCCGCTTTCCACAACCACCCAGTGTCCCATTCGCAGCAGTCAGCCATAGGGTTCACGACCTTGTGGTGCACTCCTGACCCCCAACGGTGTGTACATCTGTCATCTGGCCACAGGTGACCTGACAATTATAGACTGATCATTTCTTTGTCAATGGCAAACGAACAAAATCAGCATGGGATCAAATACTTTTTTTCCCTCGCTGTAATTATGTGCGTTAGAAAAAATAAATATTGTATCTGGGAAGTTTCCAGCAAAATGCACTTTACATAGCGATGAATGGCAATGTCTGTTAAATGCACTGCATTACAAGTATTGTGAATTTTGAAAATTGTGAATGTAAATGTAAGCCTTACAGTCCTCTGAAAGACTGGGAGCTGGGGGTGTGATAAGCCAACTAATCACTTGCCCAAAATGTAGAAAGAGGTTGCAAGAGTTTGGCTTTGGCCTAGAATATATGGGCATGGAAAATTGTCAGCCACTTGTTCTAGAGGCAATATCGTGGTGGTCAAAGGGGTGCTAATGGGTGCTCCTTGGCTTGAATCTTATTCATTTCTCTATGGCCGGCCACAGACAGTTTGAATAGCGGCCAGATCGCCCCCTGCTGGGAGAATACAATGGCTTCACGGGAGATCTGTGTTGATGGGGGAATCAAGTGGAATTTGCAAACAATATATACACTTATAGAAAGAAAGAAATTAATTTCTGTGTAATAAAATGGAATGACAAAAGGGAAAAAGTATTTAACACGCTAACTGATGTTTATTTAATACTTTGTATAAAATCCTTTGTTGTTAATGAAGGCCTCAAGATGCCTCCTGTATGGAGAAACTAGTTGCTTGCATTGCTCAGGTGTGATTTTGGCCCATTCTTTCTTCCACATAAACAGCCTTCAAATCTTGAAGGTTCCGTGGGCCTCTTCTATGAACTTTGATCTTTAGTTCTTTCCATAGATTTTGTATTGGATTCAAGTCAGGTGATTGTCTGGGCCATTCTAGCAGCTTTATTTTCTTTCTTTAAAACCAATTGAGAGTTTCCTCATCTTTGTGTTTAGGATCATTGTCTTGCTGAAATGTCCACCCTCGTTTCATCTTCATCATCCTGGTAGATGGCAGCAGATTTTTTTATTAAGAATGTCCTGGTACATTTTTCCATTGATCCTTCCTTCAATGACAGTTTTCCAGTACCGTATGCTGAAAAACAGCCCCACACCATGATGTTCCCACCTCCAAACCTCACTGTTCATATGGGGGCGTTTTTGGGGTGATGTGCAGTGCCATTTGACCTTCAAACATGGTGTGTATTATGGCATCCAAAGAATTCAATTTTGGTCTCATTTGACCAGACTATATTCTCCCAGTATTTCACAGGCTTGTCTAAATGTTGTGCAGCAAAATTTTAAACGAGATTCAACATGCTTTTTCTTCAGCAATGGAGTCTTGCATGGTGAGTGTGCATACAGGCCATGGCGGGTGAGTGCATTACTTATGGTTTTCTTTGAAAGAATTGTACTTGCTAATTCCAGGTCTTCTTGCAGCTCTCCACAAGTGGTCATTGGCTCTTGGACAACTCTTCTGATAATTATTTTCACTCGTCTGTCAGAAATTTTGTGAGGAGCACCTGGTCGTGGCCGGTTTATGATAAAGTTATGTTTTTTCCACTTCTGGATTATGGCCCCAACAGTGCTCACTGGAACATTCAGAAGTTTAGAAATCCTTCTGTAACCAATGCCATCAATATGTTTTGCAACAACAAAGGTTGCAAAGGTCTCGAGAGAGAGCTCTATGCTTTTACCTATCATGAGATTTTTCTTGTGACACCTTGGTAATGAGATACCTTTTTATAGGCCATCAGTTGAGACTGAACCAGCGAATAATTATTTGCACTGACGGGGCAGGATTGCTTTCTAATTACTGATAGATTTTCAGCTTTCCAAGCATTTTTGCACCTCCCTTTCTTCATCTTCTTTTTCCCTGTGTCATTCTATTTTATTATGCATAACTTACTTTCTTATTTGTTTTGGTTTCTTTGTATGTATGGATTGCATGGGTTGTCACCGACATGTGGTGAAAATTTCATGCCAATAGTACCTATAAAAATATATTTACCTAGAAAAATGATAAAGTGTTCAATACCTTTTACCCGCTGTATAGGTTGGTTACTCTCCTCACACCAAGCGGTGATCACCCTCCCCGTCTCAATTAGTGTCTGTCATGCTACCCACCTCCAGCCAGTGGTGGTAACCCACCCCCATCTCATAGTGGTCACACACACCCCCTGCCCCCGTGAAGTGATGGTCACCCTCCTTTCCCCCATCCAGTGGTGGTCACCACTTAACCCCCCCCAATGCCCCACCCCAACCAGTGCCCATCAACCTACCTGCCCCTAGCGAGTAGTGTTCACCCATCTCCATCCATCCATAGTCACCCCCATAGTCACCCCCCTGCCACTATCCAGTGGTGGACACATCCCCCAGCCAGTGGTGGTCAACCTCCCTGCCCCCCATCACAGTCATTCAGTGGTAGTCACCCCCTTTGCCGTTCTCCAGGGGTAGTTATTATTTAACCCAAGACACTTACCTGGTCAATTTCAATCAGTTGGGCATTAGCAC
Organism: Rana muscosa; assembly: GCA_029206835.1. NCBI lineage: Eukaryota > Metazoa > Chordata > Amphibia > Anura > Ranidae > Rana > Rana muscosa. The sequence continues at coordinate 83,112,495 of CM055128.1, forward strand.
CAGGCCACTCAATGGCTACCTTCACAATGTCCAGCGGTGGAGGCATTTCCTCCGGTGGCTCTTCTGTCCAGCCTGCCCGCTGGATCACTCACAGAGCTCTACCTTTAAAAACAAAAGAAAAAGCATTTGATTATTCATCAGAAAAAAAACTTCATAAAATTTACATTTAAAAGCAGAACTACACCACATACCAAAAAATGCGATTCAATTCATTTTTAATATCCAAAGAAAACTCCCCCATCCATCCATATACCCATGCTTTATATTGCTGAGAAATCACTTTAAAAAACACCCCCTAGCATTTCTGGCCGCGGCCATCTTGAGTAAGGGCAGATAGTTCATGTAGCAATTACTTCCTGGAATCCATCTGCCCTTAGCCCAAGCATACAGGCAGGAGGGTGTGCTTAGCTCAGAAAACCCCTCCTCTCCTTCCGAAGACTCCTGAGATGTATGAAATCATTTGCCAAGGCAGGAAACCAGGAAGTACCGTATATACTCGAGTATAAGCCGACCCGAATATAAGCCGAGGCACCTAATTTTACCACAAAAAACTGGGAAAACTTATTGACTCGAGTATAAGCCTAGGGTGTCCATGTGCATGCCTCACTGTGCCTTACTGTGCCCATGCCTCACTGTGTCCATGACTAGACTGATGTTTAACATGGGAGTCTATGGAAGGGGTGCCTGGCTTTGAAAAATCGGTGCTCCCCGGCCGTAGGTCCCCCAGACAACAAACTTTGCACACTTGTAGAGGAGAAATGGGGCTACATGTTTGCAAAGTTTCGGGTCCAGGGGACCTACGACCGGCCGGTACTGGGTCCCCAAAGTCACCAGAGAAATTACCGTTTAACATAGGAGTCTATGGAAGGGGTGCCCGGCTTTGAAAAATCGGTGCTCCCCGACCATAGCAAATACATTTTCGTTGTTATCACACTAAAGTTCCTCCCCGCCAATCAGGAGGCAGGTCTGTGAGACCTGTGTCCGGATTGGCCAAAGCGTCTGGCAAACCTATTGGATGCCTAGCGCTTTGGCGGAAGAGGAGACACGGCGGAGGAAGCTGGAGGAGCGGACACCAGAGCCGCCGCAGCCGCTGCCCGCACTCCAGGAGAGGACACCACAGCCCCGCCACACGAGCTGGTAAGTCACAGACCGCCTGCAGGTGGGGGTGCCGTTTCAGTGCCCTGCCATGCCGCGGGGGGTGTTTGCCACCCCCCCCTCAAAAGAAGAACCCACCAGCCACCACTGCTATATAGAGGGATATGCTTTGTTCATATATCATGTCCGAGATTTACAACCGCTTTTGTGTGATACCCATCCGTTTTCTCTCTGCATTTTTTTTTTACCTTATTTTCTATCTTGCTCAGTGAAATATCAAATGCAGAACAAGTATTTTCAAAGGGGTAATATAGAGCGCACATTTGAAACCACCGATTTGTAAAAGGCCTCTTTCACACAGGTGGTCAGGGGGTGCTAAAAACAGGCAGTTGAGCCATAGTTTTACCACTCCCTGACCACCCACCTAAAACATAGCTTACAGCCAGAAGGAGCTGTCTACATGCCGCTGCCAATTTAACGCAGCTTGTTGAATTGGCAGACGGCGCCGCCTGTCAAACTCACCCATTTAAGTCAATGGGACTTATTGCAAAACAAAAACACAGCTCACAGTTGCAGCGCATTAGTTCCATTCAAAAGTGTCAGTTTCTTGGCGTGATGGCTCCAGCGGGTTCGGATTAGTATCTGAGCATGCCTGAGCTCATCACTGCTAGCAATCAGGAAGCTGACGGATGCAGGGATGGACAACATTCAGCTGGAGGTGTATACTGTATGTTCAGAAATGGGCTCAACTGTGGATTATAGTCTTTTATCTGATATTTTAAATATACATGTGAAACACATCAGCAATGCATTCAGCATATGAATTAATGTATTGCAAAACCTTCTTTCTAGGTATAGTCTGGAATTCTATATGTACATGGGGGCAGCTATATGTGATCATTATATATGTAGGTTGTGCTTCCTTCATAGTCGTGCTGCACCACAGTTGTTCTTGCTAGTCCTCTCATCCCACTGTAAGCTTATGAACAGTAGACTCTTTACTTTCTCTAATGATGTGAAACATCTGCAATGCACCCTGTGGAGACCCTGTGATCCAGGCTGCCTATGCTTTAGATGCCATGAGGGCATTTAGAAGCCGTTTTTGTTAAAGTAGTACTAAAAGCAAAACTTTTTTTTCATTCTGGATAGAGTAAAGGAGGGATATAACCCCTCTGTCAGTTTTTATTTTTTTGCCATCTGTGTTCCTGTAGGGAGATTTCCCTTCACTTCCTGTTCCTTAGCCAAAACAGGAAGTTAGAGGAAATCCCTCCAAAGTGAGGGAATCCCGGGGTGTCACTGAACTTGCGCCGCCCTCCTTGGAAGCTTTCCCCTCTATTACTTTTCTGGTGTCAACACAAAATTTGGGATCTCCTTTTACTTTAGCCAGTTCCCGGCCAGCCTTCAAAGTTATACTGCGGCAGGTTGGCTCCCCTGCGCGAATCACCGTACATGCACGGTGGTCCATGCACTAGCTTTTGCGGGCACGTGCCGTGGGAGCTCGTCCGTGGGTCCAGGCAAGAAAGCCAGAACGGGGATCTGCAATGTAAACAAACAGATCCCCGTTCTGACAGGGGAGGAGAGAGAGATCTGCTGTTCCTAGTGATCAGGAAAAGCGATCTCTCTCTACTCAAAGTCAGTCCGTCCCCCATACAGTTAGAAACACCCCCCTAGGGAACATTTACCCCTTGATCGCCCACTAGCGTTAACCCCTTCCATGCCAGTGTCATTTATACAGTGACAGTGCATTTTTATAGCACTGATCACTGTATTGGTGTCACTGGTCACCAAAAAGTGTCACTTGGGGTCAGATTTGTCCGCCGCAATGTCGCAGTCTCGCTAAGAATCGCAGATTGCCGCTTTTACTAGTAAAAACAATAAAAAAATATAGGATTTTTGTACTCACCGTAAAATCCATTTCTCTGACATCCATGGACCGACACGGCGGCTCTTATCACTGAACGTGTGGGTATATGTCCCTGCTTGCAGGAGAAGACCTAGGCAGAATGTTAAAACATTCTAGAACAAACCAGAGCTGAACAGCCACGCCCAGGGGGGCGGTCCCTCCGGACATTACCCTCCCACCTGCAGCTAGCAGACCTCCGTTCGTAACAAAGCAGTACAAACTTAAAAGGAAGGGTGGGTGTCGTGTCGGTCCATGGATGTCAGAGGAATGGATTTTACGGCGAGTACAAAAATCCTATTTTCTCTTATCATCCATGGACCGACACGGTGGCTCTTATCACTGAACGTATGGGACGTCTCAAAGCAGTGTCAAGAGGGATGGGAGCAGTATAAATGGAAAACCAAAAAACTTCACTCCAAACAAGGCAGAGCTCCTCAACGGAGGAGTTGCCACTTTAAACAGCGGCCTGCAACACCTTGCGGCCGAAGGAAGCATCCGGAGATGCAGCCACATCAACCCTATAAAACTTAGACAAGGTATGAACAGGCGACCAGGTCGCCGCCTTGCACACTTGTGCAACCGATGCTTGATGTCGGAAAACCCAGGAAGCACCAATTGCCCTGGTGGAATGCGCCTTAACCGGAAAGGGATGCGCCCGCCCCATGAGAGCATAGGCTTGAAAGACGGTTTGTTCGATCCACCTAGAAAATGGTGGCAGACGAAGCCGCTTGGCCCTGTTTCTGACCAGAGACAGTCAAACAGAGAGTCAGACTTCCGAATAGAAGCAGTAGCAGACAGGCACACCCGCAAGGCCGCGCACACTCTCTGGGATGCGATGGGCGAGGACACAAGGACGGGAGGACAATGTCCTCATTTAGGTGAAAGGTCGAGATCACCCTTGACAAAAGAGAAAGTTGCGGATGCAACACCGCCTTATCCTTATGTATGACTAAATATGGCGACTTGCAGTACAAGGTCGCCAACTCAGACACCCGTCTTAACAGAAGTGATTGCCACTAAAAGGGCCACTCTCTGAGACAAAGCGAAGAGGGGAATATCCCTGATATTCTCAAAAGGAGGTTCCTGGAGAACAGAGAGTACCAATTCCGATCCCACGGGGGGAGAGGAGACTTGACAGGAGGGAGCCCATGGCGAACCCCCTGCACAAGGGTGCTAACCAAGGAATGACCCGCTAGCGGTCGCCGAAATTAGACGGCCAAGGCCGAAATCTGACCCTTAATGATACTCAAAGCGAGCCTTTGGGCCACTCCATGCTGCAGGAAATGCAGGATTCTAGGGACAGAATACGTCCGAGGATGTCAGTCCAGCTCTTCGCACATGGCGATGTAAGCTTTCCAGGAACAGAGATAGTTCTGGAGGAAGACTTCCGTGTCCTTAATATGGACGAAATGACCGAGTCCGAGAGACCTCGGTCTCTCAACACCTGGCTTTCAACAGCCATGCCGTTAAGGCCAGAGACTGTAAAGGCAGGATGAAAAATATGACTAAGACAGAAAGTCCTCCCTTATTGGCAACCGTCAGGGAACGGCCGCGACGAGACGTACCAGTGAAGCCGAGGCCAATTCGGAGCAATGATGATCACCGGAATTCCCTCGGTCGCCACCCTGCGCAGCAGGCGAGGGAGCAACTGCAGCAGAGGATAAACGTATATCAGGTGATAATGACCCCATGGGCCACTAACGCCTCTGAGGCATCCGCCCAAGGATCCCTGGATCTGGCCACAAATCTTGCAATTGAGTCGAGAGGTCATCGGGTCCACCTCCGGCATGCCCCACCGTCTGTGAGGCAAAGGAGTTGAAATACCTTTGGGTGCAAGGACCACTCTCCCTGGTCCAACGTCTGGCGACTCAAATAGTCCGCCAGTTCTATGCCCGGAATGTATACGGCCGACAGAGCCGGCACGCTTCTTTTTGCCCACTTCAGGGTACGGGGGACCTCGGAAGCCGCAGCTGAGCTCCGAGTCCCCCCTTGATGGTCGACATACGCCACTGCTGTGACTTTGTCCGACTGGATCCTAATGGAGCGATCCTACAGTCTCTCAGACCACCAGGAGAGGCACAGTCTGATGGCCCGTATTTCCAGAACATTGATCGGCAAACAGGCTTCGTCCGGAGTCCAAGCCCTTGGGCCAACAGGACTCCCCAGACTACACCCCAGCCCTTCAGGCTGGCGTCCGACGTGAACACCGTTCATTGGACGGGGAGGAACGACTTCCCGGACCCAAGAGCCGGGGACCCAAACCACCATGTCAGGGACGCCCTGACCAGGTGGCTCACCTGGATCGGAAAAACCAAAGACAACGGGGATTTGTCCCAAGGAAACAAGATCCCCTTCTGCAATGCCCTGGTGTGTGATTGGGCATACGGAACGGCCTCAAAAGAGGTCACCATGAGTCCCAGGACTCCCATGCAAAAACGGATTGACGACCATTTTTTGGGATGTCAGCATCTGTACTGCAGACTCAAGTGTCAGTAGCTTCCCCGGAGGTAGGAATACCTTTGCCTCCAAGGAGTCCAGAATCAGACCGAGATACCCCAGATCTTGAGTCGGTACCCGGACTGACTCCTGAATGTTTAGGAGCCACCCAAAGTCCCTGAGGGTCTGACTGACGATAGTCACACTGTCTTCTAATTCTGAGCCAATTCCTGCTCTGAGAAGAAGATCGACCAGATAGCCCACGACAGCAATGCCTCGCTGTCTCAGCAAGCTAGAAACGGCACAAGCACCCTGGTGAACACCCTCAGTGCCAAAGCTAGGCCGAAAGGAAGAGCCGCAAATTAATAGTGGACTTCACCGATCGCAAGTGCAGAAACTTCTGGTGACTTGCGCAGATCGGAACATGCAAGTAGGCGTCCTTGATGTCCAAGGTCGCCAGAAAAACCCCTTGACGGAGTGTACTGACCACCGTGCGAATGGATTCCATGAGGAACTTTTGCACCTTCACGAAGGCATTCAGGACCTGGAGGTCCAAGATAGGCCGAACCCCGTCCCTTTTTTGGGACGACAAACGAATTCGAGTAGAATCCCTGAAACCTCTCCTGTGACGGAACCGGCACAATCACTCCGGACCTGAGCAATCCTGAATAGGCCCCATAGGGCTGCCCGACGGGCAGGAAGGAGAGGAAGATTAGAAGGAAGAATCTGTCTGGGACCAGGAACAGAAACCTATCCTGTAACCTGAGGTGATCACCTCGCCCACCCACTGGTAGGAGATCCGGGAGGTCCACCGACCCGTGAACCTGCAAAGTCGTCCCCCCCTACCCCAGAGTCGGGTGGGGGAAAGACTTCACGTGGAGGCGGGCTTGGGGAGCCGGCCTGTTTGGCTTACGCACCCAGGGGCGCTTGTGTTCACCAGCCGCACTGCTGTCAGTCTGGGAGGGCCTCCCGTTGACTGATGAAAAAAAAACCTTTTTTGCTGGAAAGGAAGGACCCTGCTTACAGCGGCCTCCTTACCCTTGCTAGCCTGAGGAAGAAGAGTGCTTTTACCTCCCGTGACATCCTTGATGATGTCATCCAGCGCAGCACCGAAAATCCTACCACCTTTAAATGGTAGATCCGTCGAAGGCTTTTCAGAGGCTAGGTCAGCAGACCAGCATTTCAACCAGATCAGACTATGCAATACCACCGCCCAGACAGAGGCCCTGAGATATAAGGGGCCGCGTCTAACGTGGCGTCGCAACCTAAACCAGGCCCCGCACCATTTGGTGGGCCAGAGCAATATAGTGTCTGGAGGAAGATCCTGCTCCTGTACAGTTTGGTGCAAAACTCTTTGCCCAACCCGTAAGTGTCTGAGACACAAGGGTCGCCGCTACGACAGGCCGTAGGGCAGACCCCAACATGGCAAAACATGGCACCGCTCACCACTTCTGACCTCCTGTCAGTGGGGTCCTTGAATGCAGGAGTCCCCTCCATCGGGAGAGTGGTGACCTTGTTCAACCGGGTGACTGGAGGGTCGACCACTGGGGGAGAAGCCCACGTTTTAAGTAGGGCATCTTCAAAGGGGTATCTGATTGGCAAACGCCGCGGGACCATAAAAGTCTTCAGCGGCTTTTTCCCCAGACCTCATCAATGAGGCTGGTCAAAGAAAGGTACATATGGAAAAAAACTTTTTTAGAAGGCCCGGCCCTAAGGAACCAGAGGAGACTGTCCGCCTGAGGTTCTGCATCCGCAGCATTTAGCTTGCGAGTGTCCCTCACTGCATCAATGAGTTCACTAACAAGTGCCCTGTCATTTACTGACACAGAACTGGATTTTTCCTCGCAAGGAATGTCCTGTTCAAAACCATCAAATATAATCAGCGCTAGGGTCCTGAGCGGTAGTGGCTAGGCCCATATCTGAATCAGCGCACACCCCATTTTTTTTTTTTTTTGTGGAAATAAAGTGGGGAGAGGGGCCTTTTTGCTCCCTTGCGCTCACACACTGCTTCCCTCCTGGTCAGATTAATGATTCCAGGACTGCTGACAACTGGTCCATAAGGACCGCAGGTGCAGGAGCAGTTGCCAGTGTGAAGAAACAGGTGAACCAGACTCCATGTTGCCACCCTCTGAGACCTTATTCACCATAACAGTGAATAATACAGCCCACCCACTGGCTATGCTGGGGCTGAGAAGGGGATACCCGGAGTACTCACGACCCCTAGGGACCGCTCGGTACCGCTGTATGAGCCGCGCTGTAGCGCGAGCCTGAGGAGAGTGAAAAAAAATCTGTGAGGAGATGTGGAAACCGCGCCGTTCAGCAGCGCCGCTAGAGGCCGAAAACGAAACTGAAAGCGCCGCGGCTACAAGAAAATGGCCGCCGGGCGCCTGTATAACGGAGATTTGAGCCGCGGCAAAATGGCCGCCGATGGCGCACTTTTTAAATTTAAAACACTGTGCCAATTGCGCACGAAAAAAACAACACACATTCCACCAGAACCTTTCCAAACATATTAAGAGACATGGAGCGCCCCCCCCCCCAGGGCAGAGTGACCCCCCAAGCATCCCCACACAGCACAGCAGCAAAACAGGATGCAGAGAGCAGCATAACAGGGGGGAGACAGGGAGAACCCCCCACACACAGAAACACAGCCAGCATGTACTCACCTTGCAGCAGGAGAGACTACTTACCCGTCCCGCAAGCACCGTGGAGAATTTTCACCCTCAGTGCCAATAGAGGGACTCACTGGCTTGTTTCAGACAGACCTATCACAGAGTCGTACTGCGTAGCTGTAGGCCCGGTCAACCGCGAAAGATACAGTAGGTACTGTTCAATCTTGAGAGGACCACGGGAGCATGAAAGCAACCCGGCCCCCCCTGGAGCCATGGGGTATGTCGTGAACCGAGTCTCACGCACACAAGGCGAGGATCAGCACGCTCGATGGTCGGAGAGGGAAGACTACGAGGATACCAGTGTACCCAACCTGTTGCCCAGCTGACAGTTGATTGAAGGTCTCAAAAATAAAATAATAAAATTCCCAAAGGAATAAAATTTAAAAGTAAAATCTTCCAGGAGACTGGCTCCTGAGAGAGCCACGTCTTCTCCTTCTGCTAGGCAGAAAAAAACTGAGGTCTGCTATCTGCAGGTGTGAGGGTAATGTCCGGAGGGACCGCCCCCCTGGGCGGGGCTGTTCAGCTCTGGTTTGTTCTAGAATGTTTTAACATTCTGCCTAGGTCTTCTCCTGCAAGCAGGGACATATACCCACACGTTCAGTGATAAGAGCTGCTGTGTCAGTCCATGGATGATAAGAGAAAAAAAGCTTTTTTTAACCACTTGAGACCCGCGCTATAGACAAAAGACGTCTGCAGCGCGGCTCTCAAGTGCTGAGTGGACGTCCATGGACGTCGTCCTGTTTCTCTCCCCCCTGCGCGCCGCCGAGGGCGCGCGGCGGGGATCAGCTGTGCCCGCCGTGGTCACGTGATGCCGATGTGCGTGCCTGGCGGCCGCGATGTCCGCCAGGCACCCGCGATCGGCTGTGACAGAGGCAGGACGTGGATCTCTGTGTGTAAACACAGAGATCCATGTCCTGTCAGGGAGAGAGGAGACCGATGCTGTGTCCCTTGTACATAGGGACACAGATTGGTCACCTCCCCCTGTCAGTCCCCTCCCCCCACACAGTAAGAATCACAAATCGGGAACATAGTTAACCCCTTCCTCGCCTCCTAGTGTTAACCCCTTCCCTGCCAGTCACATTTATACAGTAATCAGTGCATATTTATAGCACGGTTCGCTGTATAAATGTGAATGGTCACAAAATAGTGTCAAAAGTGTCTGATGTGTCCGCCGCAATATTGTAGGCCTGACAAAAATCGCAGATCGCCGCCATTACTAGTAAAAAAAAAAAAAATATAATAAAAATGTCATAATTCTATCCCCTATTTTGTAGGCGCTATAACTTTTTCGCAAACCAATCGCTATACGCTTATTGCAATTTTTTTTACCAAAAAAATATAGAAGAATACGTATCGGCCTAAACTGAGAAAAAAAATTGTTTTTTTTTTAAAAAAATGGGATATTATTATAGCAAAAAGTAAAAAAAGTGTTTTTTTCAAAATTTTCTGTCTTTTTTTGTTTATAGCGCAAAAAATAAAAACCGCAGAGGTGATCAAATACCACCAAAAGAAAGCTCTATTTGTGGGGAAAAAATTATAAAAATATAATTTGGGTACAGCGTTGTATGACCGCGCAATTGTCATTCAAAATGCGTCAGCGCTGAAAGCTGAAAATTGTTCCGGGCGCGAAGGGGGTTTAGTGCCCAGTTGTCAAGTGGTTAAAGTCAGCAGCTAGAAATACTGTAGCTGCTGACTTTTAATAAGGACACCAAGGCCTCATGTACACTGCTGCTGGTAAACGGACGTTTAGGATCAGTTGGGCATTTTTTTCAACTGCCCCTGAACTCTCCTCTATGTTTTGTTATCAGTACACTGGTTTGTTTATAGTCGTTTCTAGGCAAATGAGTTTAGAGGCTTTTTCTGGAACCCAAAAAAAAGCGTTCAGAAGCTGAGTTTAGAGGAATTTCAAGTGCCAAACGCCACTAAATGTGGCAACACGGATTTAGCAGCGTTTCGTTTACAGACGTTTTTCATTTTATCCCCAAAAAAAAACAATTATATATATATATATATATATATATATATATATATATATATACACACATACACACACACAATATATATTTTTTCAAACGCTTCTAGACGCAAACGCGGCATGTAAATGCGGCTAAAGACCCGTTTTTAGATGCCGGTTTTTAGCTGTCAAGTTAAATCGTTCAGGAAAGGTTGAACAACATCCCATGTACATGAAGCCTAACCTGTCCAGGGAGCCCGTGCTGTCGGCCCCCTGAAGCTGATTCGGGTGCAGGCGCCGCCATTGCAACCAAGGGAAACCGGCCCTGATTATCTGTACAGTCTTCCCCTGGGGTCCCCACCTCTGGTGGGGACCCCAGAAGAGGAGGAGTGGGACTGCTCTGTGCAAAACTATTGCACAGAACAGATAAGTCTTTATTTTAACCGCCCCCCCCCCCCCCCGCATAGACAAATGACGGTGGGCGGGATCCAGTCTCACCGCGATCGGGGCGTGCGGCGATTGCGGGCGCGCTGTGTCCCTGGGACGCGGTGCGACCCTAACCTCGCCTCTTTACCCATGTGATCGGCTGTTTCCAATCGCAGCCAGTCACATGTATTCACTAAGTGCCGGTAACCATATCCGATCTGATCTGATCCACCAGATGGATGGAAAATAGGACCTCCATCCTTCTGTATTTTGCGGACAGGATCAGATAATGGCGAATGTCAGCAGACATGTGTCCCATGATATCCGCCGCTCCATAGGGTTGAATGAAGGGTTTGATCAGGTCCACCTGAAAAACTGACAGGCTGACCTGATTGGACAGCCCGTGTGAAAGGGGCCTAAAGCGGTTGTAAAGTCACTACTGAGAAATCCTTCAATCCCTTCTCTTACAGGAAGATATAATGTGCAGTATCTGTGTGTTTTTAATAATTATAACGCAAAATTCCTTATTTTACAGCGGCGCTGGGCACTCTCGTGACCTATCGGCACTCTCCTTCCCCGATCTGAGCACTACAAAAGGGAGGGGCTGAGATTCCCCGCTGACGTCAGCTGGGTGGAGAGCAGGGGGAGCGGCGGGAGATCACGTTAGCGCCCAGTGGCGCTGTAAAAAAAGGTATTTTGCAGAATAATTTTTAGAAAGCACAGACAGTGCACATTAATTTGTAGGAGGAGTCTCGCCCTATAAATACCTGCCCTCAAGTCACTCCTCCCATCAATCTTTCTTTTCACGTTATCCTACCCACCCATTCTCCTTTTGTTTTACTTTCTTTATTTATGAATTACTTCTTGGGTATGCCCCTTTTAGGCATACTGACCTCGTCACGCGGCGCCCAAGGTCACTTTTTCACCTTCCTCTCTTACCTTTCCTGGACTGTCTGCAAGAGACTCTTGCCGCGTACACACGATCATTATTCACGGCGGTTAAAAAACCGCCGTGAATAATGACAGGAAAAACGAGGGAACCGCTTGGTTCCCTACACACGGTCGTTTTTCCCGTCATTTTTTCTCTTGACGAGAAAAACGACCGTCTGTGGGCTCCGCGGCAGTGTCTCCCTATGGGAAAACTGCCGCGGAAAAAAATGCTGGAAAAAACGATGAGAAAATTTAGAACATGTTCTAAATTTTCTCGTCGTTTTTTATGCCGTTTTTCTAGACGAGAAAAACGACATAAAGCCCACAGACGATCGTTTTTCTCGGCGAAAAAAAAAATGCCGTTTTTCTCGTCTAGAAAAGCGGTCGTGTGTACGCGGCATCAGAGTATAAATTATATCCAAGAAGACTTTTTTTTTTTTTTTTAAACACTATCACTAATTAATATTATTCACTTCAATCGGATTTCTTTAATACATATTTAAACATATTGAAAAGTCTACACATTCCCTTTAAGGCATATGCAAGCATTTCTGGCCAGTTGTGCCTCGGGATCTCATCCAAAAATATTGGCAAGCCACACACAGCTCCCTTTGAGCTTTACTGATTAATTGCTTTACAGAAAATGCTGCACTGAAATATAAGATCATGCCATAAATCTATGATTAATAGATCAACGAAAATAAGAACACTTCCCTGCAGGTTTACCATAAAAAAACAAACAAAAAAAAAAAACGATGTCAATAATCAAAGTAAATTTATAAACAATTAATTCAAAAGTAGGAACGTAGCGGAACGCAATTTCAGCACCTCCAGTACAGAATGCATGTAATGGCAAAGGGGGCTGGAGTGTGCTGGATTGGATGCTGATTCTGGGGATCTATTGTTGCTGGGGGTGTAGTGCTGGGGGGGAATCTATTGTTCTTTTGGAGCTCTTATGTTGTTGCGGGATCTACTGTGGGGGGGGGGCGTCTATTGATGCTGACTGCTGGGGGATCTATTGTTGCCAGCAAGGTGTCTATTGTTGCTGGGGCAGATCTATTGTTGCTGGGGGATATTTTGTTTCCGAGTGCAAGGTCTATTGTTGTTGGAAAGGATCTATTGTTGGTACGGGGTCTACACAGCACACACAGTAACACATGTTGGCCACACATTTAACCCATTGATCGCCCTAGATGTTAACCCCTTCCCTGCCAGTGTCATTAGTACATATTTTTAGCGCAGTGATCACTGTATTAGTGTCACAGGTTCCCATAAAAATGTGTCAATGGTGTCAGTTAGGTTTCCGATTTGTCCGCCGCAATATCGCAGTCCCGCTAGAAGTCGCTGATCGCCACAATTGCTAGAAAAAAGAAATAAAAAAAATCCGTAAATATATCCCATAATTTTTGGACGCTATAACATTTGTGCAAACCAATCAATATACGCCTATTAGCATTTTTTTTTTTTTTTTTACCAAAACTATGTGGCCTAAATCAGGGCTTGACAAATTTTCTTGGAATCTAGGAGCCAGCTAAAAAAGTTAGGAGCCAGGTTTTTTTTTTTTTTTTTAACGACCGATGCGCGCAGAAGCGAACGCATACGTGAGTAGCGCACGCATATGAAAGCGGTGTTTAAACCACACATGTGAGGTATCGCTGCGATCGGTAGAGCGAGAGCAATAATTCTAGCCCTAGACATCCTCTGTAACTCAAAACATGCAACCTGTAAAAAAAATTAATTGTCGCCTATGGAGATTTTAAAAGGTAAAAGTTTTGTCGCCATTCCACGAGCGGACGCAATTTTAAAGCGTGACATGTTGGGTATCAAATTTACTCGGCGTAACATTATCTTTCACAATATTAAAAAAAAAATTGGCTAACTTTACTGTTGTCATATTTTTTAATATAAAAAATTGTATTTTTTTCCTCAAAAAAGTGCGCTTGTAAGACCGCTGCGCAAGTACCGTGTGACAGAAAGTATTGCAATGACCACCATTTTATTCTCTAGGGTGTTAGAATAAAAAATCTATATAATGTTTGGGGGTTAACTTCTAAGTAAAGGGAAGGAGATGGGCGGGCAGTGAAACAGGCAAGCATTGCTGGTTGTCTTTTCATACCAACGGCCACCACAAGAGGGCGCCAGATTACAGAATGAAGCAATGGCCTGCAGAAGGCCTCAAAGCCGCGGCCTCAATTACCGGCTGGCGCGGCCCGACGAGATCGCGTGATCGCGGGGGGAAGGGGGGGGGGGCGCACGGAGACACAGAAAACCTCAGCTGTGCTGCCCCAGGCGCCAGGTCGCTAATTCTAGTCGCATTTGCGACCTGGCACCCGGCGGTTGTCGAACCCTGGCCTAAATTGGTGTAGAAACGTACATTTTTTTTTATTGGATTTGTTTTATAGCAGAAAGTAAAAAATATTTATTTATTTTTTCAAAAAATTGGCGGTGTTTTTTCGTTTATAACGCAAAAAAACAAAAACAAACGCAGAGGTGATCAAATACCACCAAAAAAAAAAAAAAAAAAGCCCTATTTGTGGGGAAAAAAAGGACATAAATTTTACTTGGGTACAGCGTCGAACAACCGCGCAATGGTCAGTTAAAGTAACGCAGTGCTGTATAGCAAAAAATGGCCTGGTCATGAAGAGGGGGTAAAATCTTCCGGAGATCAAATGGTTAAACAGGGTTTGCTACATTTGACCAGAACCTCAAAATGCTTCAAACAACGATCGCTATGTAACTGACCGACACTCACCTCCAGGCAATGCTGAGATTGTCATTTTCCAGCAAATGCTTTTTAGAATATATGTTTTTTCATGGAATTTTAATGGATACATATAATTGCAGAACTCCAATGCATCCATCTGACATTGCCCCAAAATTCTCCAGCGTGCTTTTAAAGACCCAGCCAAGAGGGAAGCTGCAGATGGATCCTATTAGCCCACATAATAGAGACTGATGCACTTCAAAGCAACACTTGATGCACGTCGCTCCTATAAAAAGCTGCAGCTTCAATAGGAATGTATTAAAAGCATAGAAAGCACTCTAGTATGAGCTCTTTTGTATGGGGAAGGATGGGAGAAGTGCGTTTTCATACTCACAGATGCCGCATTTAAAAAGTGAAAAAAGTCAAGAGTCCTTGGAGGAGAACGCTCACAATACACCAATAATGAGCCATTTAAATCCGTGCTACAAATCTCCAGCTTTAGCCACAGCTCAGCGAGCTAAATCGGAGCTTTCCCTTCATCAACACTTTTCTTTGAGGCCCCGTTCACACCTATGCGAATTGCTTGCGACTTAAACCGCATCCAATTCGCATAACATTATAAAAATACATTGATTTTAATGAGGCTGGGTCACATATGTGCGATGCATTCGCACTGCGCATTGTCCAAAAAACGTGTGCGTTTTCTAGGCATTGCGGTGCGGCTCAGGTGCGAATTCAGGCCCATTATCTTCTATGGGCACGCATCTGATTCGCATATGCATTGCGTTCTGAACAGGCATTTTTTCCCTCTCTTCACTACACCTCCCCATCTCCCTGCTCATCTTATCCGCACCTACAACGCAGAGGAATGCACTGAACAGCTGCTTCTTCTCTTCGCACAGAAAACGGAGCTGGAATTCGCAAACTTCCCTAAAGTGGACCTAAACTCAAAAAGTAAAAAAAAAAAAAACGCCATAAAAAACGCATATGTGTTTATACCGTGTTTCCGGTGCGTTCTGCACTCGTGAAAAAAGGACGCAACTCAAAAACGTTTCAAAAATGCAACCACGGGAGCGTTTTTTGCCAAATTTTTATGCGTTTTCCATTCATTTTAATTTTTATTTTTTTATCACACCAAACATGCAGCATGCAGGACTTTTAGCCACTTAAAGGGGTTGTAAAGGATCAAATAAAAATAAATAAAAAATAACAAACATGTTTTACTTTACCTCCACTGTGCAGCTCGTTTTGCACAGAGTGGCCCCGATCCACCTGTTCTGGGGTCCCTCGGCAGCTGTTTCGGCTCCTCCCCGCATCATCTAACCCCCTTCATGGGAAGTTCTCTCCCAAGGGGGTTAGCTTGTGGGCGCGCTCCCGTGATACAGACGGCGGCTATAGCCCCCGACTGTATCACTCGGCCCCGCCCCCCCCCCGGCGCGCCGCATCAATGGTTTGATTGACAGCAGCGGGAGCCAATGGCTGCGCTGCTATCAATCATCCAATGAATGAGTCGAGAAGCCCGCTTGTTTACGACGCGGGACTTTCGAGGGCTCAGGTAATTAAACGGGGGCGGCAAACATGAACCTTTACAACCCCTTCAAAAGAGGAAGTAAACCCTGATGGGTTTTACGTCCTGTTTATTTCCCTGTAAAGGTAAAGCATAATGGGCTACTATGCATCGCATAGTAGCCCATTATGTGTCACTTACCTGAAACCGAAGCCTGCGCTGTCCCCACTGGCAGCAAGCGTCCATCTTCACCCCTCTTCCTTATGGGGCCGCGGACTCCGGCGCTGTGACTGGCCGGAGTTGCGTGACGTCGCGCATGCGCGCGGGAGCCACCAGTCACGGCATGACCCCTTTAGAAACGGCACAATCTGCCCTCTCTAAAGTGCGCATGCGCCGTAGACATCGGCTACACGGCTTTATTGTAAATATCTCCTAAACCGTGGAGGTTTAAGAGATATTTCCAGCACCTACAAGTAAGCCTTAATATAGGCTTACCTGTAGGTAAAAGTGGTTGTATACGGTGTACAAACACTTTAAGGACCGAGCCTCTTTTTGACACTTGTGGTTTACAAGTTAATATTATTTATTTATTTTTTGCTAGAAAATTACTTAGAGCCCCCAAACACATATATATTTATTTTTTTATTTTTTCCAGACGCCCTAGAGAATAAAATGGCGGTCATTGCAATACTTTATGTCACACCGTATTAGCGCATCTGTCTTACAAGCGCAATTTTTGGGGAAAAATACACTTTTTTAAGACAACAGTAAAGTTAGTCCAATTTTTTTTCTATATTGTGAAAGATAATGTTATGCCGAGTAAATTGATACCCAACATGTCACGCTTCAAAATTGCACCCGCTCGTGGAATGGCGACAAACTTTTGCCCTTAAAAATCTCCATTGGCGACGCTTAAAAATTTCTACAGGTTACCAGTTTTATGTTACAGAGGAGGTCTAGTGATAGAATTACTGATCTCGCTGTAATGATCCTGGCAATTCCTCACATGTGTGGTTTGAACACCGTTTTCATATGCGGGCACTACTTATGTATGCATTCGCTTCTGCGCACGAGCTCATGGGGGACTTTACTTATTTTTTCTTATTCATTTTACCTTTTATATTTTATTTTAAACTGTCCTTTAAAAAAAAAAAAAATTGGATCATTTTTATTCCTATTACAGGGAATCTAATCATCCCTTGTAATAGAAAAAAAGCACGACAGGTTCTCTTAAATATGAAATCTGGGGTCAAAAATACCTCACATCTCATATTTACACTAAAATGCATTAAAAAAATAAAATAAAAAATTCTCCTTTAAGAGCATTGGGTGGAAGTGACATTTGAAGTCGCTTCCGCCCTCCAATGCTATGGAGCCGAGCGGGGGCATCATTCCCTCACTCTGCATCCGGAGGAGAGGATGCGATTGTCTCCACCGCTACTGACAGCTCCGGTAAGTGGCGGAGACGACCAGAAAGCGGTGGGGAGCCCTCTCCCGCCACCGATCAAAGTGATCTTGCGGCGAATCTGCCATAGAGACCACTCTTATCTGAAAATACGGGTGATATAGCAGCTAGCTGCTGCCGTAACAACGGTATTTAGCGTCAAAGTATCGACGTACGGGTACAGTGATTTGCGTGAAGTGGTTAAAAACGCAACTGACCTGTGTGAAGAGTTCCATAGGATTTAATGGTCATGCATTTTTCTTCCGCTTTTAGGGCCAGTTCACGCCATGGAAACACAGTCCGGATACGTTCCAGATGCTTTTCTTAATGTGCGTTTTAGATACGGTCCAGTGCATTTTTTCCCCCTCTTTTTTCTTAAAGTAGAACTATAGGCAAAAAATATTTTTTCATTATGGATAGAGCAAGAGAGGTTCATAACCTCTGTCAGATTTTTTTCTGCAATCTGGGTCTCATTACAAGGATATCCCTTCACTTCCTGTCCTATAGCCAAATAGGAAGTGAAAAGAAATCTCTGCAAATTAAGGGACTTCCCTTGGGGACCCCCAGGTCACCAGAACTAGTGTCCCCATTGGAAGATTTCCTCTATTACTTTTCTGGGGACAACCCAAAAGTTGTGATTTTCTTTTACTTTCAATGATAATGGTAAACAGGACAAATAGATAGAGAGGGTGAATCTCCCTAGCGGGGGCACAGACAGCGATCAAGACTGACAAACATTCTAATCCCTCTGCACTCTATCCAAAAAAAAAAAAAACTTTTGCCTTTAGTTAAACTTTAACCTTAACCACTTGCTTACTGGGCACTTAAACCCCCTTCCTGCCCAGACCAATTTTCAGCTTTCAGGGCTGATGCACTTTGAATGACAACTGCGCAGTCATACAACACTGTACCCAAATGAAATTTTTATCATTCTTCCCACAAATAGAGCTTTCTTTTGGTGGTATTTGATGATCTCTTCGGTTTTTATTTTTTGTTAAAAAAATAATAAAAAAAATAGGATTTTTTACTCACCGTAAAATCCTTTTCTCCGAGTCCATGGACCGACACAGCTTCTCTATTGACAAAGTGGGTATTATCCGTTAATTAGGAGTGACTAGGCAGAAAAACTTGTAAAAAGTGTTGCATCACACCTTCTACAGTACCGCCCAGGGGGCGGACCCTCTGGGTATACCCTCTCAGTCTGCACATCGCAGATCAGTTCGTCAAAAAGCAGTACAAACTTAAAAGGAGGGGTGGGTGCTGTGTCGGTCCATGGACTCAGAGAAAAGGATTTTACGGTGAGTAAAAAATCCTATTTACTCTTTCGTCCATGGACCGACACAGCTTCTCTATTGACAAAGTGGGACGTCCCAAAGCAGTGTCAGAGAAAAAACGAGGGGTGGTAACAGCATAAACATAAACTTCACCCCAAACACAAAACAGCACTCCTCCAACGGAGGAGTTGCAACTCTAAACAGCCGCTTGCAAAACCTCCGAAGATGCACCTACATCAATTTTGTAGAATTTTGTGAAAGTATGAGCGGACGACCAAGTCGCCGCTTTACATAATTGGGAAACAGACGCTTGATGTCGGAAAGCCCAAGAGGCACCTATTGCCTTGGTCGAATGCGCCGTGACAGGAAAGGGGGGCGCCTGACCCTTTAAGGCGTAAGCCTGGATTACTATCTATCTGTCGGATCCACCTAGAGATGGTGGCCGATGAGACTGCTTGGCCCTTCTTGGGACCAGCCACCGAAACAAACAGCGAGTCTGACTTCCGGAACAGGGAAGTAGCAGATAGGTATACTCTCAAAGCTCGGACAACGTCCAAGGAATGCAACGCCGACTCCTTAGGATTCGACGGCTGAGGACACAAGGATGGAAGTACAATGTCTTCGTTGAGATGAAAAGCCGAAACGACTTTCGGAAGAAGGGAAGGCTGCGGCCGCAGCACCACCTTATCCTTGTGGAAAACTAAATAGGGAGCCTTGCAGGACAAGGCTGCCAGCTTAGAGACTCGTCTAACTGACGTAACAGCCACCAAAAAGACCACCTTCTGAGAAAGTGTCAACAGGGGAATATCTCTAATATTCTCAAACGGTGCCTTCTGAAGCACCGAGAGGACCAGGTTCAAGTCCCACGGAGGTAACGGGGGACGGACCGGAGGGGCCACATGTCGGACCCCCTGCACAAATGTACTCACGAGAGAGTGAGTCGCCAGGGGTCGCTGAAAAAAAGACAGCCAGGGCAGATATCTGTCCCTTAAATGGTACTTAGGGCAAGCCCTTGGTCCACCCCATGCTGTAAAAACAGCAGGATTCTGGAAACCAAATAGGTACGCGGATGCCATTTCATTTCCTCACACATGGAGATGTAGGCCCTCCAAGTGCGGTGATAGACCTTCCTAGAGGACGGTTTCCGAGCACTTCTCATAGTAGAGATTACTGAGTCTGACAGGCCCCGGTCTCTCAGTACCTGGTTCTCAACAGCCATGCCGTTAAAGCCAATGACTGTAAAGCAGGATGGAATATGGGACCTTGCGATAGCAGGTCCTTCCGTAGTGGTAGGCGCCAGGGGACGTCTGCTACCAGACGTACTAGATCGTCGTACCAAGGACGCTGAGGCCAATCTGGAGCGATTAGGATCATTGGAATTCCCTCTGCCTCCACTCTGCGGAGCAGAAGAGGAAGAAGCCTTAAGGGAGGGAAGACATAGATTAGCCGATACTGACACCACGATGCTACCAATGCGTCCGTTGCGTCTGCCCATGGGTCTCTTGACCGGGCCACAAATCTCAATACCTTCCGATTGAGTCGGGAAGCCAGAAGATCTACGTCTGGTGTGCCCCATCTTTGGCAGAGGAGTTGGAACACCTCCGGGTGTAAGGACCATTCTCCCTGGTCCAGCATCTGGCAGCTCAGGTAGTCCGCCTGCCAGTTTTCCACACCCGGAATGTACACGGCCGACAGTGCCGGTACGCTCCTCTCTGCCCACTTCAGGATGCGAGCGATCTCCGATGCTGCAGCTGAGCTTCTTGTTCCTCCTTGATGATTGACATATGCCACTGCTGTGGCGTTGTCTGACTGGATCCTGACTGGACGCCCTTGCAGCCTCTGAGACCATTTGAAGAGGCACAGCCTGATCGCCTGGATTACCAGGACATTGATCGGCAGGAGGGCTTCCTCTGGGGTCCAGCGACCTTGCGCCGACTGAACACCCCAGACTCCCCCCCCAACCTGTAAGGCTGGCGTCCGTCGTGATCACTATCCAGTAAACCGGAAGAAATGACTTCCCGGCCATTAGAGCCGGTGCTGTCAGCCACCATACCAGGGATCTCCTGACTATGTGGCTCACTCGGATTTGATAATCCAGAGATGATGGACAACTGTTCCATCTGGACAGAACTTCCTTCTGTAACACTCGAGTGTGGTATTGAGCATATGAAACCGCCTCGAAGGAGGCTACCCTGAGGCCCAACACTCGCATGCAAAAAACGGAGTGACGACCAATTCCTGGAAGTCAGCTGCCGTACTGCAGCCCGGAGGGTCTGCAACTTCTCCACAGGGAGGAATACCTTTGCCTCTGAAGAATCCAGAATCAACCCCAGGTACCCTAGGCGTTGAGTGGGCACCAATACTGACTTTTGCGTGTTTAGTATCCAACCACAGTCTCGAAGAGTCTGACAGGTAATGGACACGCTTACCTCTAATTCTGAGCTTGAAGGGGCCTTCAGCAGAAGGTCGTATAAGTAGCCTGTGATAGCGATACCCCGCTGTCTTAGAAGTGCCAGAATCGGAGCGAGCACCTTGGTGAACGTCCTGGGTGCTGAGGCAAGGCCCAACGGGAGGGCCACAAACTGGTAGTGGTCCTTCCCGATAGCAAATCGCAGAAACCTCTGGTGTCTGGAGTATATGGGGACATGCAGGTATGCGTCCTTGATGTCCAAGGAGGCCAGAAAGTCCCCCGGATGGAGAGCCGTGACTACAGATCGAACCGACTCCATCCGAAAACTTTGTACCTTCACAAAGCAATTGAGGGCTCTGAGATCCAAGCTTGGACGAACCCCCTCCTTTTCGGCACAATGAACAGATTTGAGTAAAAACCCCGTTCCAGTTCTGGAACTGGAATAACTACCCCGCGTTCCAGTAGACCCTGGACCGCCCCATACAGGGCCTCCCGACGGGTCGGTAGTAGCTGGAGATTGGAGGTGTTGAATCTGTCCGGTGGACAAGAGAGAAACTCAATCTTGTAGCCTGAGGAGATTACTTCGCAAACCCACCTGTCGGAGATTAGTGCTGTCCACTGAGTCGCGAATTTGCGAAGAGGTCTCCCCACCCGAGAGCTGGGTGGGGGTGGACCTTCATGCGGACGCAAATTTGTCCGCAGGCTTATTGGGTATGCGGGACCAGGGACGCTTTTGTCCTTGGGCAGGCGCTTTATTGGCCTGGGGTCTTTTCCCTGTCGCCCTAGGGGGACGAAAAAAACACTTGTGTGCAGTAAAGGAGGGCCCTTGCCCTTGGCGTGGCCCCTTACCCTTGCTAATTTGGGGAAGCAAAGTGCTTTTACTTCCTGTGGCATCCTTGATGATGTCATCCAGAGAAGCCCCAAAAAGTCTGTCGCCCTTAAAAGGCAGATCCAACAGGGCTTTCTTGGAAGTCTGGTCCGCAGACCAGCCTTTTAGCCAGATCAGGCGGGGTATTGCTACTGCATAAACCGAAGTTTTAGACAGCAGGGGAAAAGTATTCATGTCTGACTCGCAGACAAACCTAAGGCCCTGGACCAACAGGTCGGCCAATGTTATCTCATCAGGAGGAGCATCTCGCTCCTTAACCCCTGGAGTAGCAATCTTGCCCATTCAGTAAGTGTGTGAGACACTAGGGCCCCCGCCAATGCCGGGCGTACTGCCGAGCCTACCACTGAGTATAGGTAGCAAGCGAGTGCTTCAGCCTTCTTATCCACAGGGTCCTTGAAAACAGGAGCCCCTTCTACAGGAATTGTGATGGCTCTATTAAGTCTGGACACCGGAGGGTCCACTATAGGGGGGAGAGGTCAATTTCTTCAGAAAACTCTCCTCAAAAGGGGTACCGTACCGCAAACCTCTTTGGGGCTGTAAAGACCCTCAGTGGGTTCTCCCATTCCTTGTATAAGAGTTTATCAAAAGACACACAAGGGAACACCTTAGCAGTGCGGGCAGGTCTATGAAACCCAAGTGGACCGGAGTCTCTGCTGCTTCTGCAGTATTTTCCAATTTTAGCATATCCCGCACTGCAGTAATAAGGTCAGATACCAAAACCGTCTCGCGTACTGACCTGGACTTTGAGTCATTCTCACTGTCCGGTCACGGTCTGCAGTCTCTGATGCGTCAGAATCTGGGCCCCGAGCCGTAGCTGGACCTGGTTCTGCACCAGAATTATCCCCAGAAGCTTGCAGGGGATGGGGCGTTTACTACCCCCTGTATTCCCGTGTGCTGCTTCCACCCTGGCAGCAAACGCCTCTAGGATTGCAGTCATAGCGTTCATAGACACCTCAGGGGCACCAGCTGCTAAATCTGGTGTTTCAGGGGAGAAGACATCTGGCTCAGATGCCATGCTGACCACACGCTGACACTCACAGGGCTCCAGGCAAGATATCAATAGGCCACCCTCCTGTGCTGCAGAGAGGCCGGGTCACCCAGAGGACTCACCACCCTGGATAGGTACTGCTATGCTGCGCCTGTGATGCTGTCCCTCTGCTGCTGTGTCAGTCTGCTTCTTTTATCAGCACTTCCTGTGTGAATTTTCGCGCCAGTGTAATGCACCCTAGAGGCCGGAGGCTCTCGAAAAATGGTTGCCAAAAACGTCTGTATGGAAGATAATGTGGGCTCTAAGAAAATGGCCGCCGACAGAAGATAGAGGTCAAGCAGCCAGAGCCCACAAAAAGATGGCCGCCGAACGGCAATATCTGCATACAGGGTGGACAAACATGGCCGCCGATCAGCTGATAGGGGCCAGTGGGTGTGGCCGAACCACAGGAAGATGTCCGCCGGGCAGTCACAAGAGGCCAAACTTGGCATGGACCACCTCAAAATGGCCGCCGACAGCATGGAGGAGGAAGGACACAAACACAGGTAAGAAAAAATTACATTTCTTTTAAATGTTAGTTACAGCCAGCCCGCTCCAGTGGGACCCCCTAGGTGACCCCCAGCACCCAGCAACCTTTAGCTAGAAGCCCAGGGAGGAGGGAAAGGCAGGGAGAGAGGGAAGAAAGGGGCCACAACCACTTACTTGATCTCTCCAGGAATGTCCAGCTAAATCACCCAGCCGAGGCAGGGGAGTTTTACTTACCTATCCTGCATGTATTCTGCTGGAAGACATTCCAAACAGATCATCGTCCGCGCACGGAAGGTGACTGTTGGCCAGGCATGCTGTGATTGGACCCAGAAGGGACGATCATATGTATGCCCTGGAGCATGACGCTCACCGGACAGGCTGCTGCGACTCGGCCGTAAGGTCAGCAGAAGCTGAGCGGTCCGATGCAAGCCTTGGAGCGTAAGCTCACCGGCCAGGCTGCTGCGACTCGGCCGTAAGGTCAGCCGAAGCTGAGCGGTCCGATGCAGGCCCTGGAGCGTAAGCTCACCGGCCACCCGTGGAGCGACGGGCATGTCGTGGAAAACCCAGCGCGTAGCTAGGGTCGGCACACGCTCGATGGCCGAAACTGGGGAGACTACAAGGATCGAGGATCCAGCCTGTCACCCAGTCGGCAGTTGATCGAAGATCGCAGGAAACAACAAATGTAGCAAAAAATATATATATATTGTGAGGGGGTTAACTCGGTAGCGGGTGTGTGTGACCCCCTGGTTGGGCTCCCCACACAAAAACAGGGCCAGCAGACGGAGGTTGTGGTTTTCAAAATCAAAAGGTGCGGTTTATTTCTCTATGTACAGTGACAAAAACACAGCAAAGCCAAAAAGAAACAAACAAAATAAATCCTGGTCAGTTTGACCTCTGACTAAACATGCAGGTTTCCTAAACTAACAACTGGGATCAGCCTGGTGCTGTCCTAGTCCCTAAGTCCCTGGTTTAGTAAAAGTCCAAACAAATAGCCACACAGGCTTTGCCTCACCGCACAGGGGTTCACTCTCCCTAGACAGTCCACACAGGTCTGGTTCCAGGCATGAGCAAACACCTAATGAACCTGGGAGTTTTTATAGAGGCCTTAAACGAACTGACAGGCTTCAGCTGGTCTCATCAACTCCCTGTCTCACGACGCCCAGCACTCTCCCTAGAGGTATGAGTCATTCATGAGCCCACTAGCCTCAGCTGGGCTTCATCAACTCCCTAGTTGTATAAGTCGGCATAAAGCCTGAATCTGGGAGAAATATATCTACCCCCCTGGATGCAACCAGGTGACTTTACCTTCCTGCTGTCACAATATATATATATATATATATATATATATATATCTTTTTTCCCCGGACCAATGGGCCCAAAGGGAGCCATGTCCTACTCCTTGCTAGACAGAAAAAAACTGATCTGCGAAGATACAGACTGAGAGGGTATACCCAGAGGGTCCGCCCCCTGGGCGGTACTGTAGAAGGTGTGATGCAACACTTTTTACAAGTTTTTCTGCCTAGTCACTCCTAATTAACGGATAATACCCACTTTGTCAATAGAGAAGCTGTGTCGGTCCATGGACGAAAGAGTAAGACCGATTTTTTATTTTTTTTTAAGTTATATTTTTTTATATTTTGTTATAAAATTTTGCAAACAGGTAATTTTTCTCCTTCATTGATGTACGCTGATGAGGCTGCACCGATGGGCTGCACTGATGGGCACCGATAAGGCAGCAAGGGTGGGCACTGAGAGGTGACACAGAGGTGGCACTGAGAAGTGGCACTAATAGGTGGCACTAATAACTGGCAGTGATGGGCACTGATAGGTGGCAGTGATGGGTTACACTGATAGGCAGCACTGCTAGGTGGCACCGATGAGGCACTGATTGGCATCACTCGTGGGCATCGATAGGTGGCACTCGTGGGCATTGATAGGTGGCACTCATGGGCACAGATTAGGCAGATGTGCCTCCTTCCTCTTCGGGGCCGATGTCTCTTGCACATAAGCCGGTGATCGGCTTTTTTTTCTATCACACTATTAGTGTGTGGAAAAAAAAAAAAAAGATTACCGAGCTTTTGTTTACATCACATGATCAGCTGTCATTGGCTGACAGCTGATCACGTGGCAAGGGGCCGGGATCTGTGATCACCCGCGTCTCAGTGACTCGGTGATCACAGCAGGGGGCGCGTGGGGAGCAAGAAAAGGGGAGGACGTCTATTGACGGCCTCCCGGACGCCAAGTGGTTAAATAAGGACATATGTGTTTTACCAGATTCCAGTACAGTCCAGTGCAGAAAAAAATGCAGCATGTTCTACTTTTTTCTGGAACTGACCGCACTGGTGTGAACTATACCATTGAAAGTCATATAACCTACTATCCATGCGTTTTTGATGCAGAAAAAAAAGCATTGGATTGCATTGCATTGCATATGATGTGAACTGGTCCTTAGCAAGGCATAAACTGAAGAAAAACTGATCAGTGTGAAGGGCCCTTCATTTTTAAGGGTCCCGACATTCACTAAAACTTACCTTAACCCATGGTCCAGTGAACTTTTGTCCTGCCAGTTCCAACAAACAGTTCACTGACCCCAATCTGTATGCAGGTCAATGTCATTACATGACAAAGGCGCTGCTAGAAATAATCGCCAACACTACAGCTCTGAAAATCAGAGGACTGGGATACCAGCTGTCACTGGGCTGCATATTATGTTACTCAGGGGTCTTCAAACTACGGCCCTCCAGTGGTTCAGGAACTACAATTTTTGCAATGCCTTATGGGATGTGTATTTCCGCAACAGCTGGAGGGCAGTAGTTTGAGGATCCTTCTGTTACATTTTAGTGGGTTTTAGACCCTTGAAGTGTTACTAAACCCAGGAACCTGCATTCACTATATCTGGTCTCCCACAGTACACAGAACCTGAAAAGGCAATTATTTTAGTAAATATAAACTGCTAAATAACTTTTCTCATCTGCAGTATATAACAGTCTTGTGACTTCTATCAGTGTCTGGTTTGCAGCAGGAGTTTTAATTCTCCTCTGGCTGTCTTATTAGGCTGAAGAACCCCTGACCCTCTGTCTGGGCAGTGCTGATTGGTAGTATGCCGATCACATGCTTCCTTCTAAAAAAAAAAAAACCTCTAGCAATACACACCAAGCATGTGCAGAATGACTCCAAAGGCTCTGTCTGATCAGCAAATGGATTGGGGGATAGTAAAAGAAGGGGATGATCAGAGAAGACAAGATCAAACAGTCGTTTTACACAATGCAGAGTATTAACTACTTTAGGTCCCACAGTGAGTATAACAAGCATGCTTTACTGCATATACAGACAGATTTTACGGTTGTGGGTTTAGGAACACTTTAAGCCAGCAATCCATGATTTAAAAATTGTCCAGTTCAGCAGGGACTGGTCACATTTCGATCCATGTATGGTTTATCTGGTTGTACACAAGTCGATCGATCCTTTGTGAACCTTTCGAGTCATTCTGCACATGCTCAGTTTGCTGTGTATTGCCAGAGTTTTTTTTTCCTTGGAGGGAAGCATGTGATCAGCACAGGGCCAATCAGCACTGTTCAGACAAGAGGGTCAGGGGTCCTGCAGCCTTATAGGATAATCAGAATAGAACGCAAATGCCTCCTACAAGCTTTAGCCAGACACTGATAGAAGTCACAAGACTGCTATATACTGCTGATGAGAAAAGGTATTTAGCTATTTATATTTACTAAAATAACTGCATTTCCATGTTCTGTGTAATGTGGGAGATCAGATATAGTGAATGCAGGGTCCTGGGTTTAGTAACACTTTAAATATTGCCATTTGCACTTAAACTGTAATTTTGTAACTTTTGCAAATGGCAGTAAAAACTTGGCTGTGCCAGTAAATTTTGGGTGTCGTGTCAGTAAATTTCAATCTGGTAGGTTGCAAATACTGCTGCCCATTAGAAGAGGGAAGGTCTGGACAGCCGCACTCCAATCCTGTACCCTGCTGTGGTTTGTACTTTTGTTAATTTGCACAATAAAGACGTTTTTATTGGAGTGCGGCTGTCCAGACCTTCCCTCTTCTAATTGTTATATGCTTAGCCTGCACCTGATGCTGGCACCAGGAGAGTGCCATTTCCACACATCCACCTGGAGCGGTGATTCCTTCCCCAAATACAATCTAAGGTCCCTATCTCTAATGCATACATACACAAACTAGGGCCAACTTAAACAGGATCCATATAAGCTAACAGCATGTCTTTGGGAGGAAACCCACACAAGCACATGAAAGCTTTATGCAGGTAGTGTCCTGACCAGAGGAAACCCACATGACTGCAGGGAAAACATTCAAGCTCCATGCAAATAGTGATTAGTGAGATAGACTGGGGGCTGCTGACATCACACTCAATATGGCGGTGGCCAGCAGTGGCCTCAGCGCTTTTGAATGTCACACAAGGGAGGGTTTTACTGGAAACTTACCAGCATTAAAGCGTTACTGAACCCAGGACCATGCATTCACTATATCTGATCTCCCACATTACACAGAACATCAAAATGCAATTATTTTAGTAAATATAAACTGCTAAATACCTTTTCTCATCAGCAGTATATAGCAGTCTTGTGATTTCTATCAGTGTCTGGTTAAAGCTTGTAGGAGGAATTTTCATATTGCAATGGCTGTCCTATAAGTATGCAGGACCCCTGACCCTCTGTCTGGACAGTGCCGATTGGCCCTGTGCTGACCTCATGCACTCTCCCAAGAAAAAAATAAAAGTAAACTCTCCAATACACACCAAACTGAGCATGTGCAGCCTGACTCCATTTACTTATAACTTACTTTATTTACTTATCCCAAAATGTTTAGGGGGCAATGCAAAAAAGCAGAGGATCTGTGCATACAGGATCAAGCAGCCTTTTTACACAATGCAGAGGATTGACCCCTTAGGTTCCACAGTGAATATAACCAGCATGCTTCACTGCATATATAGACTGATTTTACTGTTGTGGGTTTAGTAACACATTATGTTAAAGTGGAGTTCCACCCTGAAAAAAAAAAATGACACCAAAATGCAGCAAAAAAATTGAAAAAAAAATAAACTTTTTTTTACACGAAATAGCGGTTGCTATGCGGAAGTCCCTAATCTGCCTCTTCCTTATCTGCGGTGGGTCTCCTTCTGCATCCTCTTCTAGTGAATGGGGAGCGCTGCCTTCTGGGAACTGTGTGTAATCCCAGAGAGCAGCCGCCCATTCACAAATCGGCGCGAGACTCGCGCATGCGCAGTAGAAAAACGGGCAGTGAAGCCTGTTTCCCTTAGTGAGGATGGCGGCACGGGACCTGCAGTGATCGAGGGATCGGCATCGGGGGGGCCATCATCGTGGGCGAGTAGGACAGGTAAGTGTCCTTATTAAAAGTCAGCAGCTACAGTGTTTGTAGCTGCTGACTTTAAAAAAAAAAAAAAAAATTGCGGGTGGAATCCCGCTTTAAATGCAAATATAATCCTATGGCAATATTTTTGTAGAAATACATTTTCTAGAAACAAGGTCTCTTTAAAGTGGCAGTAAAGTCCTACTTTTAATTTGGTCCTACAGGTAAGCTTATAGTAAGTGTTACTTGTAGGTACCGAGAATATCTCCTAAACTTGCGCTGTTTAAGAGGTATTCACATTGGCTCCAGCCAACGATGTCCCTGTGTGTGCCCTGAATGCAGAGCGCCGTGCCACCATAGATTCCCGTGTGCATTCAAATGTCCGAAAAGCAAGAAACCAGAAGAAAGATCGGGCAAATATGGCAGCACCAAGAGTAGTGACAGCTAACTGCTGGGAGGACATCATCGGCCGGTTCACAACACAATTTTATGAACCAGAGGCGTTTCTGTTTTTGATGCGTTCATGTGCATTTTTTTCTAACTTGTTTTTTTTTTTTTTTGTTCTTTTATTGCTTTAATGCATTTTGTTGCATTTTGCCATATTCCAGATGCATCCAAACTTATGGATGAAGTCATCTGTTTGCAGGAGAACACACAGAAGTGTCTCCAGGTTTCCATGGTTTCCAATATTATTCATACATCGTCTTGTCTATACTTATGCTCTTACTAATAAAGCTTGAAAGCATATATTATCCACAAATGACACAACGAAGGCGGGATAACGGGTTTCCGTTGTTACAATACAGTTACTTGTACACCTACACATGCTATTTTGAAAAGCAGAAGATCAAAGTCTAGTATAAAGCCCTGTACACACGGACGAGAATCCCATCAGGAAAAAAACATTGTTTTTCCTGACGAGATTCCTGGCAAGCTTTTCTTGCCAAGCCGTGCATACAGATGGCCATTCAAAAGAACCGCCGTTCTTTTGAATGGCAAGAACGCGGTGACGTCATCAACTACGACGAGCATGCGCTCGCCAGATTCGATGCCGTCGCCGCCATCTTGCTTCACCCTACACTACCCTTGTAAGCTGCCGCGCATGCGTCGAAGTCTCATCGAGCATGCGCGGGCTTACCAGAGGACAGGTAAGCTTGTAGCCGCATACACACACACAGTTTTCTCGTCGGGAAACAGGCCGACGAGAATCCCGATGAGAAAATTGAGAGCAGGTTCTCTATTTTTCTCGTTGAGATTCCCGGCAGTTTTCTCGTCGAGAAACCATACACGACCGGTTTTCGCAGGAAAAAGCTCTGCCCGCAGTTTTCTTGCCGAGAAAACCGGCCGTGTGTACGAGGCTTTAGGCCTGGACTGATCAGATGGGTTTTCTCCCTTAAAAGGGAAAGAATATCTCTGTTTTTGAGTATTCTTTTTCAGCCATTACTGTATTACAGGGCTTGACAAATTTGCTTGGAATCTAGGAGCCAGCTAAAAAAGTTAGGAGCCAGTTTTTTTTTAACGACCGATGCGTGCAGAAGCGAACGCATACGCGAGTAGCGGCCGCATATGAAAGCGGTGTTCAAACCACACATGTGAGGTATCGCCGCGATCGGTAGAGCGAGAGCAATAATTCTAGCCATAGACATCCTCTGTAACTCAAAACATGCAACCTGTAGAATTTTTTAAATGTCGCCTATGGAGATTTTAAAGGGTAAAAGTTTGTTGCCATTTCACGAGCAGACGCAATTTTGAAGCGTGACATGTTGGGTATCAATTTACTCGGCGCAACATTATCTTTCACAATATAATAAAAAATTCGGCTAACTTTACTGTTGTCTTATTTTTTAATTTAAAAAAGTGTATTTTTTCCTCAAAAAAGTGCGCTTGCAAGACCGCTGCGCAAATACGGTGTGACAGAAAGTATTGCAACGACTGCCATTTTATTCTCTAGGGTGTTAGAATAAAAAATATATATAATGTTTGGGGGTTAACTTCTAAGTAAAGGGAAGGAGATGGGCGGGCAGTGAAACAGGCAAGCATTGCTGGTGGTCTTGTCATACCAACGGCCACGGCAAGAGGGCGCCAGATTACAGAATGAATAATAGGCCTGCAGAAGGCCGCAAAGCCGCAGCCTCAATTACCGGCCAGCGCTGCCCGACGAGATCGCGCGGGGAGGGGGGGCACACGGAGACACAGGAAACCTCAGCTGTGCTGCCTCAAGTGCCAGGTCGCTAATTCTAGTCGCATTTGCGACCTGGTGCCCGGGTTTTGTCGAACCCTGTTGTATTGTTTACCTGAAATTTTTTTTTTTAAATGCTACATGTACCTTTTTTTTTTTTTTTTTTTTTTAAAGCAGAACACAAAATAAGATATGAATGTAGCCCCAATAAAAGGATAAAATGGTAAAAAAGAGCCTGAATTCATTTTTAAACCAGAGATTTCCCCTAGAGTACTTTTTTCTGCCACTAGATATCAGTCTTCGGGCCAGCATCATTCAACACAGTTCCTCTGTGCACAGTCCTGGTCCCGCCCCTGCCTGTGACTGTGACTGGACAGTGAAAGGAGAAGCAGCACAGTGATAAGTTCATGTTTATGTCACTCTGCTTTTTCCTCCATTCAGCATACTTATTGTCAAATGTGTTTCTTTTTCTTCTGTGCTGCATCCTCCTCTCACACTCCAGCTCTGCGATCTGAAAAGCATAGGTTTGCATTTCATCTAAAAAAAAGCATTAATCCCAAGGAAGGCCGTTCACATATATGCGGTGCAAATTGATCCGGTTCGAAAAAGGGTCCTGCGCAAGTTTAGTGCGTTGCGAATTTTAGCTCCATAGAAATCTATGGGACTGGATTGAAATCACAGTCCAGTGTTCACATCACGGCAAATTTGTTTTGTTTTTTGCCTAGTTTTTATAGAAAATAAAAATCGCAGATGTGACCACTCCCCTCACAAATTCACACTGAAATCGCACATGGCAAGCAAAAATTGCAATGCAAATTGGCATCAAATTCACAGCGCATAAGTGTGAACCGGGGCTTAACGACACTTTACCACTTACAGACCAGAAGATTTGCCCCCTTAATGACCGGGCCATTTTTTGTGATCTAGCACTGTCGCTTTAACTGACAATTGCGCGGTCGTGCGACGTTGTACGCAAACAAAATTAATGCCCTTTTTTCCCCAAAAATAGCTTTTTTTTGGTGGTATTTGATCATCTCAGCAGTTTATATTTTTTGCGCTATTAACAAAAAAAGAGCGACAATTTTAAAAATATATAAAAGTTTTTTTACTTTTTGCTATAATAAATATCCCCCCCCCCCCCCCGCAAAAAATGTAAAAAACAAATTCTTTCATCAGTTTAGGCCAACATGTATTCTTCTACATATTTTTGGTGGGAAAAAAAAATGCAATAGGCGTATATTGATTGGCTTGCACAAAAGTTATAGCGTCTACAAACTAGGGGAAAGATTTATGGCATTTTTATAATTTCTTTCTTTTTACTAGTAATTGCAGCGATCTGCGATTTTTAGCAGGACTGCGACATTGCGGACGGACAGATCTGACACTTTTATGGGACCTTTGACATTTATACAGCGATCAGTGCTATAAAAATGCACCGATTACTGTGTAAATGTCACTGGCAGGGCAGGGGTTAACACTAGGGGGTGATCAAGGGGTTAAATGTGTTACCTGTGAGGGGTTTCTAACTGTGGGGGGAAGGGGCTAACTGGAGGAGGAGAGAGAGATCGCTGTTCCTGATCCCAAGGAACAGCAGATCTCTCTCCTCCCTTTCAGAACAGCGATCTGTCTGTTTACACTGACAGATCCCCGTTCTGGCTCTCTCCCACGATCCTGCGGACATCGCGGCCGCCGGCTATGTGCATTGGGGTCCTCGGCTGTGCAGCAGGCGCTCGCACCTGCTGTGGCTCTTAAAGGAGCCAACGTACACCTGCAGCAATTTGCGAGAACGAGCCGACCTTGCCGCCTTATAATGACAGCGGCTGGTCGGCAAGTGGTTACGTTTAGATCGTATTCAGGATATTTTAGGTATGTTATTCATCTGTAATAGAGAAATCCTAATGCCCGAAACTACTGCTGAGTGCCACCATCTTTATGTGATGTCAGACACTTTATAGCAGGGGTCTTCAAACTACGGCCCTCCAGGTGTTCAGGAACTATAATTCCCATCATGCCTAGTCATGTCTGTAAATGTCCGTTTTGCAATGCCTCATGGGATTTGTAGTTCTGCAACAGCTGGAGGGCCATAGTTTGAGAATCCCTGCTTTATAGTATCATCCCCTGCCAGCTACATAAAAGGTTATGTAGAGAGATGGAGGAGCTGGGCCAGCACAGAGAGTATTTAGACTCTGTTCGGAAGCACATTGCAATCCATAAAAATTGTTTATGGAAAGGAAAAAAAAAACGCTGTAAGTTAGCATTTCAAATATTAGCTTTTTCTTTGTTTTAACCTACAGATTTTTAAGTAGGTGACAGGGTCCCTTTACTTATACTGCATAACATGGGAGGACTAGAATAATACTGGACCAATTCCTATAATCACAATGACAGCTCCACTTATAAATGATCCTTTTACTGCACAATATTTTTGTACCATCTGTAGAGCTCTGCAATAAAAAAGGTAAAAAGAGGAAATGCTTTTGCTGATTATGGTGCCTAGAGCTATAAAGCAATTCTCCTCGTCTTATCACACATCAGATAAAAGCGCCTTATCGATGGATGGCACTGGAAGTACCATCCTTATGGGTGCAATTAGATTAAATACTACCCAATTGTTAAGTGATTGTCATCATAGGAAGTTGAGGTGAGTACGGTCATGGTATGCACAGCTAGCCATGGAGGATCACTAAAGCTGGGTATACACGAGTAGACATTCAACATTTTTCATTGTAATGAATTGTAATGTAATTTCCGACAACAAATGTTTGATTTGAGCTTGTTGTCGGTAAATCCGACCGCGTGTAGGCTACATCGGACATTTGCTCTCGGAATTTCCGACAACAAAAATTTGAGAGCTGGTTCTCAAATTTTTGTTGTCGGAAATTCCGATCGTGTGCATACAATTCAACGCACAAAAATTCTACGCATGCTCGGAATCATTGAACTTCATTTTTCTCGGCTCGTTGTAGTGTTGTACGTCACTGCGTTCTTGACGTTCGCAATTTCCGACAACATTTGTGTGCCCGTGTGTGTGCAAGACAAGTTTGAGCGAACATCCGTCGGAGAAAAAAATCCACAGTTTTGTTGTCGGAATGTCCGATCTTGTGTACGCGGCATTAGAATGTTTGTTCCCTTTTCGAATCGTTAGTGGAGTAAAATCGACGTTCGCCGCCAGCCATAGTGACTGGACGCAAAATGTTTCTCGAATGTACAAATTTGTGTTCAGTAAATTCCATTCATTCCAAAACCAAACATTAACCTGTTGCCCACCAGCCGCACGGCTGCGCAAACCGCCGTAGGTGTACGTTGGCCGCTTTAAGAGCTGTGGGAGGCGCGTACCAGCGGCACGACGTCGGAGAGCGTGGCCAGGATGTCCGCCGGCCACCCACGATCGCTCCACAGAGGGATCTGTCAATGTAAGCAGACAAATCACCGTTCTGACAGGGGAGGAGAGAGAGATTTGCTGTTCCTATTGATCAGGAACAGCGATCTCGCTCCTCCTCCAGTCAGTCCCATCCCCCCATAGTTAAAAACACCTCTCAGGGAACACAATAAACCCCTTGATCGCCCCCTAGTGTTAAAGCAGAGTTCCACCTAAAAATGGAACTTCCGGTTTAAGTGCAGGTGCCCCCCTGACATGCCACATTTAGCATGTAATTTGTTTGGGGGAGGAGCGGGTACCCTGTTTTTACAGGCACCCAGCTCCCACTTCTTCCCCTGGCTCCGCAGGAATCTTCTGGGGCACGTCACAGGTCCCAAAACATTGCCCGGCCATTCACAGCGCGCAGCCTGGCTGTAAACCCACAGCCTGGCACTAACAGAATTCCGGCGCCGCAGAGTAGGGGGAGAGGAGTGAGGCTTCCTGAACCCGCATTGCTGGACCATAGGGCAGGCGAGTGTCCAATTAATAAAAGTCCGCAGCTACACTTTTTGTAGCTGCTGACTTTTACATGGGTGGAACTCCGCTTTAACCCCTTCCCTGCCAGTGACATTTTCACAGTAATCAGTGCATTTTTATAGCTCTGATCGCTGTATGAATGTCAATAATCCCAAAAAAGTGCCAAAAGTGTCCGATCTGTCTGCCGCAATCCCGCTAAAAATCGCTGACCATTGCCATTACTAGTAAAAAAAAATGATAATAATAAAAATGCAACATAAATATATCTCCTATATTGTAGGTGCTATAACTTTTGCGCAAACTAATCAAATATACGCTTATTGTGATTTTTTTTAACCAAAAATATGTAGAATACATATTGACATAAACTGATAAAGAATTTATTTTTCAAAATTGAGTCTTTTTTTGTTTATAGCGCAAGAAATATAAACCGCAGAGGTGATCAAATACCATCAAAAGAAAGCTCTATTTGTGGGAAAAAAAGGACATAGATTTTGTTTGGGTACAACTTTGCATGACTGCGCAATTGTCAGTTAAAGCGACGCAGTCCCGTATCGCAAAAAATGGTCTGGTCACGAAGTGGGTAAATCCTTCCGGGGCTGAAGTGATTAAAAGTAGGGCTGTTACTGATTAAAATTTTCGTGTTCGATTAATCTTTTTTTTTTTTTTACTCGATTAATCGACTCATTTCGATTACGGTAATTATAACGCACATACAGTTACAGTTTTTAATTTTTTTACTGTAATGTCCACATCTCCCCACATCTGTCCCCATACCGTAATATCCACATCTGCCCCCCATACTGTAATGTCCACATCTCCCCCCATACCGTAATATCCACATCTACGATTGTCCGCTCTGTCCGGAATAGACAGCAGGCAGACCCATCCGCAGAGTAGACGGCACAAGCAGGCGAGTGATGACATCAGCGCGCCGCTACTAGGCCGTCGCCGGGTGGACCAAGATGGCCGCCGCTCCGGAGCTAGGCTGAAGCCGCGGCCTTTCCTATGGGCGAGACCGCGGAGCTCACTCCGTGGATCATCCTCAATCAAAATTATTTTGGATCGATCAAAGAAATTAACGATTAATCGAACAATTAATCATTAATTTCCGCAGCCCTATTTAAAAGCAAAATTAAATCATGAACTGCTTTCAAGCGACATTAAGCCCGAGTTCACACTGTAGCGAACACAGACATCGCATGCGATGTCGGTGCAATGCGGAATTCAGATCTCTCCCTCCCTCCCTCTCTCCCTCCCTCCCTCTCCCCCTCTCCCCCTCCCCCTCTCTCCCTCTCTCTCTCTCTCCCTCTCTCTCCCTCTCCCTCTCTCTCCCTCTCCCTCTCTCTCCCTCTCCCTCTCTCTCCCTCTCTCTCTCTCTCCCTCTCTCTCTCTCTCCCTCTCTCTCTCTCTCCCTCTCTCTCTCTCTCCCTCTCTCTCTCTCTCCCTCTCTCTCTCTCTCCCTCTCTCTCTCTCTCCCTCTCTCTCTCTCTCCCTCTCTCTCTCTCTCCCTCTCCCTCTCTCTCCCTCTCTCTCTCTCCTGAACTCGCACAAAAAAAAGGTGCAGGGACTTTTTTTCTTTCCCCCTCGCACTGGAATCGGATCGCATGGGTGTTCTCACCCATGCGATCTGATTCTTGTCCGAATACACAGTTCGCACTGCGATCTGTGAACAATGTATTGACACCCGCAGAGGGCAGTGTGAACTGCCTGTGGGGGAGATGCGACGTGGAGACCGGCGCTGGAATCGTGCATCGCTACAGTGTGAACCCAGACTCAAATCCACAGAGAATTTTCCTACGAGTGTTCCTAAGAATTTTGGTTCAAAATCTTACTAGTGTATAGCCAGCTTTTGCTTTCCTCAAGTGCAAATACTAATGGTCCCCATACACTAGACAAAAAATCATTTGTAAATCTGTCATTTGAATCGTTCGTTTGCTTTTCATCCAGGTAACGGGCATAAATAGAAAATCGTTTTTTGACTCTTCAGGACCAAAAATTGAAGAGACAGGTTGGAAAAATGTCTGCTGAATGAACGATAAATTGAAAGGTTAAAGTGTTTGTTAGCTCAAAATGATAAATTACTGGCAGCCCCTCTATTATAGGCAGGCATTCCACACTGTGTAAGTCTTTTATAAAAACGAGGATTGTAAATACCTATCTAGGATGATCTTCAGGCCGGTCACGTGACTCGCGGCCGCTTTACAGCTCCGATACATGAATACAGCAGGAGGGGGACGAGATCTCACTCTGACGTCAGCCGGGGAGGTCACATGGCCGCTCAGCCTCTTCCGCAGAAGCCCTGTCTCGGAGATGTAAAGCGGCCGCGAGTCATGTGACCGGCCTGAAGATGGCACTAAAAATGTATTTACAATCTTCATTTTTAGAAAAAAAACTTACAGTGTGGTATGCCTGCCTATACTAGAGGGGCTGGCAGTGACCATTGTAAGTTTTTTATAATAGCAGCCTGGTACAGAGACACAGACACAGAGCTGACAGGCAAGGAGGAGGGGGTGAGGAGGAGAGAGAAGAGCAGAGAGGACAGCTGCGGATGACGGAGAGACGTACTCTGACCACGGTGGTCAGGGCTCAGCAGCCCTGATTATTGTGGTCAGTGCAGAGAGGGGATACAGTAAGTGGAGGGATCAGCCAGGTTTTTTACAGTTTAGAGAGGGGCAGATTACACAGCACAAGCACTGTGCTGTGCTGTTTAATCTGCTTTAAGGGACAAGGATTGGAATTATTTTTTTTGGGGGTTTACAAACACTTTAATGTGTTTCTCGCCTGTAAAACTGAACAGTTGGCACTGCGCATTTGTGACAAAACATATTCGAAAAATTAATTCATTTATGTCCATTGAACAATTTAGAGAAAATTATCGGCTGAAAATTGGGTTATCGCCATTTTGCTGATAGGGAGAAAGGTGCCAATAACGATGCTGAAAACGCATGCAATTTTGCCGCTATATTACTGTGCATATGGTGTGTTTTTCATAGGTCATGCGATTTAAAAACTACTTCAAAAACGTAACACGGGTGCATTTTTGATGCATTATTGCTGTGTTTTCAATGCATTTCAATGGGGAGATGTGTTTTTTTTTTGTTTTTTTTACGGTAATCTTCAGTTTCGGCAACAAAAATTTTCATTTCGGTGCACCTCTACAATTTATGGTTTGAAATTCGGTCATTACATGATGGCACTACTGTTTGCTCTCAGAACTGTTTATGAGTGTTTATTATTACAAAAAACTATTTTTAACAATTTTTGTGTATAGCTAGCATGGTGGATTTGAATTAAATCAAGTCGATTTAGCCCTGGTTCACACTGGTGCGTTTTGACATGCGATTTGACATTTCAAATCGCATGTCAAATCGGCGGCATTTGCCGGCAATGACACAGTCCTAATCGGTGCGGCCCTGCACCAATTTCAAAAAGTAGTTTCTGCAATACTTTTGGCGATTTCGGGCCACGATTTACATTGACATCTGTGCAGAAACCTGCACAGATGTCTCTGAAATCGCGTCCGAAATCGGGACTGACAAGCGGGAGTGAAATCATGCGAGTTCAGCTGAACCCGCACGGCTTCATTCCCGCAGCCCAGTGTGAACCTGGGCTCAAATCACGATTTAAATCGCTAGTAAAAAGGCTTGATTTAAATCAACTCAATTGAAATCATAATTTTTAAAGAGCAACTGTCATCTCTGTCCCACAGTGGCTCCTCCTCTGACCAACAGTCCCATTCAGTTTAATGGGATGGCTGGTGATGCAGCAGTGACACAACAAGGTGAGGGACGTGGCGGCAGCAGGTGAGATGATGG
This sequence comes from Rana muscosa, assembly GCA_029206835.1. Lineage (NCBI taxonomy): Eukaryota > Metazoa > Chordata > Amphibia > Anura > Ranidae > Rana > Rana muscosa. The sequence continues at coordinate 83,150,893 of CM055128.1, forward strand.
ATCTAAAATGACAGGTGCTCTTTAAATGTAAGGACTTATTCTTGATGGTAGTTAAGGTTTCCTGTTTAGAATAATAAGCTGTCAGGTTAGTAAAACAGCGATATCGGAACCAATTTAATCATACAGTTTGTAATGTACATAGATTTACATAACAAAGGGATAAAGGAATATTCCTGAACTTTGGTTTATCTCATGGTAACTATAAAATTGTGTGAATGCATCAATGCAGTGCATGTCATCTCAGCTTGCAAAGCTTGGATTCATTGAATGAGTTTACCAAAAATGTTAATATTACAGAATATACAGCCTTATCCTACATAACTAAGCTCCATTTCATGCTGAATAAACTAAAATTATTATTGTATCTTAAATGGAAAACTATCTTTAGATAGATTTTTACTCCAAAAGCATTTTATTAAAATAAATAAAAACGATTTAAGTAAAAAAAAAATCATTGGATTTATATCCACCCTGCCTCCCTCTTATTCCAAAGACACAGGCTGGAGGGGCGTGACACAGCCTGTGACTGTCAGGAATCTGCCCACACCATGTTATTGCCAAAAAATAATTAAGATTTGATTTCAAATATATATTTGTATGACCATTTAAAACAGTTTACTGATATTAAATATTTATTTTTACTCCAAAAGGCTGTTTTTTTTTGTTTTTTTGAATATGTGACCATCAGCAGAGGACTAGAAGCTCCTCCTGCTTATATTTCCCTGCAGACAGGCTGGGAAAGAGCTGGGACAGGTGACAGCTGTATATCAATTAGGAAAAAGATACTTTGATTCTTTTTTTTTTTATTAATAAAATAATTACAGTGCCATCGTCCACATACAGAGATAGAAGAGACAACATAGATGAAACAGTGTGTGTTTAGTATCACTTTAAAGTCATCTGCTGCAAACAATAAAAGCCAATTTATAAAATGGTTTTCCACATTAGTTTAACCACTTCATTACCCATGTATAGTCATATGACGTCCGTAGGTGGGATCTCCCATCCTGGGCGGGCGTCATATGACGTTCTCGACTTCCCGGCGGTATGCCCGCCGCCTCACACCACTCCATTTCATGCTCCATACTCCATATAAGCTGTCAGGTTTAGGTTAGTAAAACAGCGATATCGGAACCGATTCAATCATACAGTTTGTAGTGTACATAGATTTACAAAACAAAGGGATAAAGGAATATTCCCGAACTTTGGTTTATCTCATGGTAACTATAAAATTGTGTGAATGCATCAATGCAGTGCATGTTATCTAGCTTGGATTCATTGAATGAGTTTAACAAAAATGTAAATATTACAGAATATACAGCCTCATCCTACATAACTAAGCTCCATTTCATGCTGAATATACTAGAATTATTAATGTATCCTAAATAGAAAACTGTCTTTAGATAGATTTTTACTCCAAAAGCATTTTATTAAAATAAATTTGATAAAAATCAAAATAATCTATTTAAAAATCGAAAAAATTCGGATTTTAAATCAAGAAAATTTGATTTTTTTTTTTTTTTTTTTAACCACTTGACAACTGGGCACTTAAACCCCCTTCCTAACCAGACGAATTTTCAGCTTTCGGTGCTCTCACATTTTGAATGACAATTACTCAGTCATACAACATTGTACCCATATGACATTTTTGTCCTTTTTTTCACACAAATAGAGCTTTCTTTTGGTGGTATTTAATCACTGTTGGGTTTTTTATTTTTTGCGCTATAAGAGAAAAAAAGACTGAAAATTTCGTAAAAAAATGAATTTTTCTTTGTTTCCGTTATAAAATTTAGCAAATTAGTATTTTTTCTTCATAAATTTTGCCCAAAATTTATACTGCTACATATCTTTGGTAAAAATAAGTACAATTTGTTGTATAACCACTTCTCTACTGTGCACGAAAACCCCCTTCCTGCCCAAGCCATTTTTCAGCTTTCAGCGCTGTCACACTTTGAATGACAATTGTGCGGTCGTGCGACGTGGCTCCCAAACAAAATTTGTGTCCTTTTTTTCCCACAAATAGAGCTTTCTTTTGGTGGTATTTGATCACCTCTGCGGTTTTTATTTTTTGCGCTATAAACAAAAGAAGAGCGTCCAGTTTGGAAAAAAAACACTATTTTTTACTTTTTGCTATAATAAATACCCTTTTTTTTTTTTTAAATAAAATTTTCCTCAGTTTAGGCCGATACGTATTCTTCTACATATTTCTGGTAAAAAAAAAAAAAAAAAAAATCGCAATAAACGCGTATTGATTGGTTTGCGCAAAAGTTATAGCATGTACAAAATAGGGGATAGATTTATAGCATTTTTATTTTTTTATTAGTAATTGCGGCGATCTGCGATTTTTTATTGTGACTGCGATATTGCGGCGGACACATCGGACACTTTTGACACATTTTTGGGACCATTCACGTTTATACAGCGATCCCTGCTATAAAAATGCATTGATTACTGTATAAATGTGATTGGCAGGGAAGGGGTTAACCACTAGGGGGCGGGAAGGGGTTAAATATGTTCCCTCAATGTGTTCTTACTGTGGGGGGAGGTGACTGACTGGGGGGGGTGACCGATGGTTGTCCCTATGTACAAGGGACACACCATCGGTCCCCTCTCCCTCACAGGACGTGGATCTGTGTGTTTACACACACAGATCCACTTTCCTGCTCGTTTCCCGGGCAATCGCGGGTGCCCGGCGGCAATCGCGGCCGCCGGGCACGCGCACCGGGGCCTTGTGAACACGGCGGGCGCGCGCGCCTCCTAGCTCGTTTTAAAGGGAGGACGTCATATGACGTCCTCCCAGAACGAGAGTATCCTCCGCCCGCCGTCAATTGACAGTGGGCGGGGGACAAGTGGATATTATTTGGTCTTTGTGAAAGTTATAGAGTCCACAAGCTATGGTGCCAATATCTGAAAATTGATCACACCTGAAGTACTGACGGCCTATCTCAATTCTTGAGACCCTAACATGCCAGAAAAGTACAAATACCCCCCAAATGACCCCTTTTTGGAAAGAAGACATTCCAAGGTATTCAGAAAGAGGCATTGTGAGTTTTTTGAAGTTGTCATTTTTTCCCACAATTCTTTGCAAAATCAAGATTTTTTTTTTTCTTTTTTTTTTTTTCACAAAATTGTCATATTAGCAGGTTATTTCTCACACACAGCATATGCATTCCACAAATTACACCCCAAAACACATTCTGCTATTACTCCCGAGTATGGCGATACCACATGTGTGAGACTTTTACACAGCGTGGCCACATACAGAGGCCCAACATGCAGGGAGCACCTTCAGGCGTTCTGGAGCACCCAGGCCAATTCTGACATTTCTCTCCTACATGTAAAAATCATCATTTGTTTGCTATAAAATTACATAGAACCCCAAAACATTATATATGTTTTTTTAGCAAAGACCTTAAAGAATATAATGGTGGTCATTGCAACTTTTTATCTTGCACGGTATTTGCGCAGAATTTTTCTAACGCGTTTTTTATGGAAAAAAACTGTTTTGTGCTTAAAAGAAAAAAAAAACAGTAAAGTTAGCCCAATGTTTTTGCATAATGTGAAAGATGAAGTTACGCCGAGTAAATAGATACCTAACATGTCACCCTTCAAAATTGCACACGCTCGTGGAATGGCGCCAAACTTCGCTACTTAAAAATCCCCATAGGCAACGCTTTAAATATTTTTACTGGTTACATGTTTTGAGTTACAGAGAAGGTCTAGGGCCAAAATTATTGCTCTCGCTCTAACGTTCGCGGCGATACCTCACATGTGTGGTTTGAACACCGTTTTCATATGTGGGCGGGGCTTACGTATGCGTTCACTTCTGCATGCGAGCTCACGGGGACAGGGGCGCTTTAAAAAATATATATATATTTTATTGTTCATTTTACTTTATTTTAGTTTGACATGTTTTTCCGCCCCAAATTTTTTTTTGATCACTTTTATTCCTATTACAAGGAATGTAAACATCCCTTGTAATAGGAATATGGCATGACAGGTCCTCTTTACAGTGAGATATGGGGTCAATAAGACCCCACATCTCACCTCTAGGCTGGGAAGCCTGAAAAAAAAAAAAAAAAAAAACAATCTTGGCTTTGATCGTAGCGGTGAGTCGGTAGAAGCACCGGAGGGCAGCGGGAGGGGGGGGGGGGCATCCCCTCTCACCTCCCGTAAGAGCGATCAAGCAGTGGAACAGCCGCTATGATCGTTCTTATGGTGCAGGGAATCGCCAGCTGAAAAAGCAAATATCTGAATGATGCCTGTAGCTGCTCCCATCATTCAGATATACCCCCCACAAATTCAAGGACGTCATATGACGGCCGGTGGGCGGGAAGTGGTTATTGCGGAGTATTGCCGGGTATTGAGGAGTATTGCAGGGTATTGAGGAGTATTGCAGGGTATTGAGGAGTATTGAGGAGTATTGCAGGGTATTGCGGAGTATTGCCGGGTATTGTGGAGTATTGCCGGGTATTGTGGAGTATTGCCGGGTATTGTGGAGTATTGCCGGGTATTGTGGAGTATTGCCGGGTATTGAGGAGTATTGCGGAATATGGCAGGGTATTGCACAGTATGGCAGGGTATTGCACAGTATGGGCAGGGTATTGCACAGTATGGGCAGGGTATTGCACAGGGTATTGCAGAGTATTGGCAGGGTGTATTGCAGAGTATTGGCAGGGTGTATTGCAGAGTATTGGCAGGGTGTATTGCAGAGTATTGGCAGGGTATTGCACAGGGATGGCTGAGCAGGGATGGATGGATGGCTGGATCTGTGACTGCAATTGTCACAGATCCAGCCCACAGCTGACATGATCCGCTCCCTCCCCTCTCCTATCACACTGTACCGATCGGTACAGAGAGGGGAGGGAGGAACCGGCGTCATCACATGACGCCGGTCTGTTTACAAGTGATCGCTCCGTCATTTGACGGAGCGATCATGTGGTAAACGGCCGCGATTAGCGGCCATCTACCGTGATCCGTGATGCGCCGGGTCTTCCGGACCCGGCGGTCACGGACATATTCTGGAGCGCGCACTGGGACGTCCACTCAGGATAACTCTACCGCGCTGTGGACGTCTTTCGTCCATGGCGCGGTCGGCAAGTGGTTAATCATTGATTTTTATCCACCCTGATTGCTAGCATTACCTTCCTTTTATTTCCCCCTCCAGAAGAGTGAGGAGCTCATGTGTGTTTGGATCCTAGGGTCCTAGAACCCAACTGACCTGAGCACGCCTGCAAACTGTCACCTGAACTGGGCCAATCATCTGCAGCTGGGGGTTTCCTTGGCAGGGCATTCCTGCTTGGCCTTTATGATTGGGCCAGTACAGGTGACAGCTTCCTTAAGGCCCCTTTCACACTGGGGCGTTTTTCATGCGGTTTAGCGCTAATAATAGCGCTGTTATACCGCATGAAAAAATCCTGCCCTGTGCCTTCAATGTGAAAGCCCGAAGGCTTTCACACTGAAGCGGTGCGCTAGCAGGACCGCTCCAAAAGTCCTGCTAGCCGCTTCTTTACAGCGGTGAAGGAGCGGTGTGTTCACCGCTCCTTTACCGCGGTCTCCCATTGAAATCAATGGGACAGCGCGGTAATACCGCCCGCAAACCGCGGCAATAGCCGCGGTTTGCGGGCAGCATTAACCCTTTTTCGGCTACTAGCGGGGGTTAAATTAACCCCTCTAGCGACCGCATACCGCGGTAAGAACGACGGTATAGCAGCGCTGAAAATCGCGCTGCTATACCGCCACCGCTCCTGCCCGCCCCAGTGTGAAAGGGGCCTAAGAGCTCGCTCAGGTGGGTTCAGGCGAGGATCAGAACATACCGGAGCTCATCTCTACTCACAAGAATATGTCAGGGGAAGTGAAGAATTTCTGAGCACGCTCTATCTTCAACCACAAGACAGCACTGGGTGCCTGAACAGGACTTCCTCAGCCTGAATCTGTGAATCTTATCAGAAGAAGATAGTACTCTATTACTTCCTGTTATGACCTAACTGAAAAGATTACACATCATATATACATCATTAGGCTTCTAAAAGGAACTCGATTCTGTTTAAAGTATTTAACCACTTAAGGACCAGCTCATGTACATATATGTCGGCACTTTGAAGAGGGATATCTCGGTAACGGCAGCAGCTGTGCCACAACCGAGATATCCATCTCTTCAGGAGCCGGTCCTGTAAACGATAATGGTGGTCTCTGCGGCGGATTCACCGCAAGATCACCGTTACCTGTGGCGGGAGAGGGGCCCCTCTCCCGCCACTCTCCTGCGCCCTCCGCCGCTTACCGGAGCCGTCGGTAGCGGCGGAGGCGATCGGGTCCTTGTCCCTCTGTGGTATGGATACGAGTGAGGGGAACATGGCCCACACCCGTCTCCATACCATAGCAGGGCGGAAGCGACGTCAAAACGTCCGCTCCGCCCATGCGTCTTAAAAGGGAAAAAAATTTGTTGTCATTTTTTCAAATGACAATTCTTTTTTATTTTATTTTTATTGCATTTTAGTCTAAATATGAGATCTGAGGTCTTTTTGATATTTAAGAGAACCTGTCATGCTTTTTTTCTTTTACAAGGGATGTTTACATTCCTTGTAATAGGAATAAAAGTGACCCATTTTTTTTTTTTTTAAACAGTGTAAAAATAAATAAAATCAAGTAAAACAAATAAGAAAACAGAATTTTTTTTTTTTTTTAAAGCACCCCATCCTGACGAGCTCGTGCGCAGAAGCGAACACATACGTGAGCAGCGCCCGCATATGAAAACGGTATTTAAACCACACATGTGAGGTATCGCTGCAATCGTTAGATCGAGAGCAATAATTCTAGCCCTAGATCTCCTCTGTAACTCAAAAGATGCAACCTGTAGAATTTTTTAAACGTCGCCTATGGAGATTTTTAAGGGTAAAAATTTGACGCCATTCCACTACCGGGCGCAATTTTGAAGCGTGACACGTTGGGGTATCAATTTACTCGGCATAACATTATCTTTCACAATATAAAAAAAATTGGGCTAACTTTACTGTTGTCTTATTTTTTTAATTAAAAAAAGTGAATTTTTTCCCCAAAAAAGTGCACTCGTAAGACCGCTGCACAAATACGGTGTGACAAAAAGTATTGCAATGACCGCCATTTTATTCTCTAGGGTGTTAGAAAAAAAACAATATATAATAATGTTTGGGGGTTCCAAGTAATTTTCGAGCAAAAAAAAAAACTGTTTTAAACTTGTAAACACCAAATCTGAAAGACAGGCTTGGTCCTTAAGTGGTTAAAGAAGACCCAAAAAAAATTAAATAAAATTTACAGCCTAGTTTAAACTTGTGCTATCCTCTGAAGACCAATTAAGTTTAGATCACTCTGCATTGGACAGGCTGTGAGGTGACGTTCTATTGCTTCCCCACTGCCTGTTTTAACCCCTTAAACCTCACATCAGTGCGCTGCAGCAGTGAGGTGCCCCATTTCAATTGAATAGACCATGTTCACTGGCCAGGACTGCTGTGAAGCATCATGACCATGGTATATGTATACCTCCATCTGCTGCCTTTGCAGCTTAACCACTGCCCGACCGCCCACCGTATATATACTGCTGTACATGATTTTGTGCATGCGGTGTAGGGGGTGGCCGCACGCTGCCCCCGCTGTGATTGGACACAGAGGGAGCCAATCATTGACACACTCCTAAACCTTGTGGACAGCCTTCCCAGAAGAGTTGAAGCTGTTCTAGCTGCAAAGGGTGGGCCAACTCAATATTGAACCCTACGGAATAAGACTGGGATGGCATTAAAGTTCATGTGCGTGTAAAGGCAGGTGTCCCAATACTTTTGGTAATATAGTCTATGATTGAGTGCCTGCGGGGGCGCACAGCGCATCGATGATTGGTGGTGCGGCGTGTCAGTCTGACACACCACTACACACCGATCTCGGTAAAGAGCCTCTGACAGAGTTTTTTTACCAAGTGATCAGCTGTGTCCAATCACGGCTGATCACAGTGTAAACAGGAAAAGCCGTTGATCAGCTTTTCCTCACTCACGTCTGACAGACACGAGTAGAGGAGAGCCGATCGGCTGCTCTCCTGTCAGGGGGGGAGGGGTCTGCGCTGATTATCATCAATCAATCAATATCAATCAATCAATCAATATCATCAATCTTTGCCAGAAAAAATGCTAGTGCCCACAAATGGTGCCAGTCAGTGCCCATCAATGCCTTCCAGTGCCTCCTTATCAGCGATGCCCATCAGTGAAACCTATCAGTGCCACCTATCAGTGCCACCCATAAGTACCCATCAGTGCAGCCTTTCAGTGCCACCTATGAGTGCCCATCAGTGCCGCCTATCAATGCCCATCAGTGCTGCATACCAGTGCCACCTATCAGTGCTGCCTATCAGTGCTACATACCAGTGCCAACTCATCAGTGCTGCTTCATTGGTGCCAGTCAGTGCAGCCTCATCAGTGAAGGAGAAAACTTACTTATTTACTAAATTTTATAACAGAAACCAAAAGTTTTTTGTTTGTTGCACAAAAAAAAAAAAACCCCCAGAAGTGATCAAATACCACCAAAAGAAAGCTCTATTTGTGGGAACAAAATGATGGGTACAGTGTTGTATGATCGCGCAATTGTCATTCAAAGTGCGACAGCGCTGAAAGCTAAAAAAATGGCCTGGGCAGGAAGGGGCGAAAATGTCTGGTATTGAAGTGGTTAAAGCAGCTGAGCAACAACCTAACCATACACAGAAAGAAAGAGATTTGATCCATGGCAATCATATGATAACACGAGCCGCTATGTAATCTTTGCTGCCCAAACAAACTGGGTAAGGAAACTGCATGTGGAGAAGTTAGAGAGCTAAGTTTAGATGTACAAGGTAATTCTTTACTAGTTCTCCTTTTTAACAAAGAATGAATTAAAACACACGACAGACAATAGGAGAGTTTGACAAACCTGTATAATGTACCGTATATACTCGAGTATAAGCCGACCCGAATATAAGCCGAGGCACCTAATTTTACCACAAAAAAACTGGGAAAACTTATTGACTCGAGTATAAGCCTAGGGTGTCCATCTGCATGCCTCACTGTGCCCATGTCCATGCCTCACTGTGCCCAATCTCCCTACCTGATCTCCTGCGCTGTGTGACTAGACTAACGTTTAACATGGGAGTCTATGGAAGGGGTGCCGGTGCTCCAGTAGAGATGCTGTTTCCATGTCCACAAGACAAATCTAGCTGGGGGACAGGAGGACATGACTGATAGAGGTAGGACATGTGTGTCCTACTTTGATCTGTCCCTCCTTCACTATCACTAATTAAATTGCACAATGCACATGGTGGAGGTGACGTTTTCTAGGCCATTTTGTCCAGATTGTGTAAAAATATCGGTATTTTTGGGTAACTGGTAAGATTAGAGACAACCTAAAAATTCAGGTTTTGGACAGAAGTCATATTGGATTTCTCAATAATATTTCTATAGCCTCCATGATATGACTGGGGTATTAGCCCAGTTCATATGTAAAGAGTGGCTGAAAAACACATACCTCCACTTACCTACATTAATCCCTTCCCGACCAGCCGTCGCAGTTATACTGCGGCAGGTTGGCTCCCCTGCGTGAGCCGTCGGCTCTTTAAGGCGATGTACCAGGCGCTCCCACAGCGTTTTCCTGGAGCCGATGCACGTGCCCGGCGGGCGCGATGACCGCCGGGCACCCGCGATCACTCGTGACAGAGCGAGAACCGGAATCTGTGTGTGTAAACACACAAATCCCGGTTCTGTCAGGGGAGAGGGCACAGATCGTGTGTTCCTACTAAAGTAGGAACATCAACCTCTCGCCTCCTCTAGTCTGCCACATTTCCCCTCACAGTTAGAACACACCTAGGGAACACATTTAACCCCTTGATCGCCTCCTAGTGTTAAAGCGGAGGTCCACCCGCAATTTATTTTTTTAAAAGTCAGCAGCTACTAACAGTGTAGCTGCTGACTTTTAATAAGGACACTTACCTGTCCTACTCGCCCGCGATGTCGGTCTCCCGACGGCGATCGGATCGCTGCTGGCAGGTCCCGGCTCCTCCATCCTGACTAAGGGAAGCAGGCAGTGAAGCCTTACGGCTTCACTGCCCGTTTCCTACTGCGCATGCGCCACTCGCACGGCGCTTTGTGAATGGGCGGCTGCCTCCTGGGATACACACAGTTCCCAGAAGGCAGCGCGCCCCATTCACAAGAAGAGGAAGCGGAAGGAGACCCACCGCGGATAAGAAGAGGAACATTAGAGGCAGATTAGGGGACTTCCACTTTTATTGCATTTCGGTGAGTATAAAACATTTTTTTTTTCTATTAATTTTTTTCTTTTTTTTTTATAGGATTTTTAATGTAAAAAAAAATTCTGGGTGAACCTCCGCTTTAACCCCTTCCCTGCCAGTGACATTTATACAGTAATCAGTGGCTATTTATAGCACTGATCGCTGTATAAATGTCAATGGTCCCAAAAAAAGTGTCAAAAGTGTCCGATCTGTCCGCCGCAATGTCTCAGTCCGCCATTACTAATAAAAAATAATAATGATAAAAACGCCAAAAATCTATCCCCTATTTTGTAGACGCTATAACTTGCTCAACTAATCAATATACGCTTATTGCGATTTTTTTTAATCAAAAATATGTAGAATACATATCGGCCTAAACTGATGAAGAATTTTTAAATTTTTTGGGGATATTTATTATAGCAAAAAGTACAACATATTGTGTTTTTTTCAAAATTGTCGCTCTTTTTTTGTTTATAAACGCAAAAAATAAAAACCGCAGAGGTGATCAAATACCACCAAAAGAAAGCTCTATTTGTGGAGGAAAAAAAAGGACGTACAGCGTCGCACGACCGCGCAATTGTCAGTTAAAGCGATGCAGTGCCGTATGGAGCACGAGGTGACGTCAGCGCGGAGCGATACGCTAACGTCACCTCGTGCTCCATACGTTTCCCCAGTAGGACGGGTGTCTGTTTGTGCACCGGCCGGCACACCAGACTCAAAGGCCTATTTAGTCTGCAACAATTGTAAGTGCAATATCGTTTGTTTTAATACATTTTTTACACGTTTAATGCACTCTATGGAGCGTTTATCTTTTATATATCGTGTGCATCTGCTGATGGTTCATTGGTCGGGAGTTACTGCCTAAAGAATCATATTTGTGTTTGCTGGTCTTTGGAGAGAGCAGATTGATTACAGGCATACATTGATCCTCTGTCACGGGGGATCATGGCAAGCTGGTAAGAAGCCATTTCTGCTGATCGGTGGTGGATTCAACACGATTGCTTTTGGATGCGACATCTCACTATTAGCCCTGGTTCACACTGGTGCGATTTGACATGCGATTTGACATGTCAAATCGCATGTCAAATCGGCGAAATTTGCCGCAAATTGCGGCCAATGGCACCGTCCTAATCGGTGCGACGCCGCATCTGCGGCGCTGCACCGATTACAAAAAGTAGTTTTTGTACTACTTTTTGCGATTTCAGCCGCGATTTACATTGACATCTGTTTCAGATGTCTCTGAAATCGAGCTGAAATCGGGACTGACAGGCAGGAGTGAGCCGTGCGAGTTCAGCTGAACTCGCACGGCTCACTCCCGCAGCCCCAGTGTGAACCTGGGCTTATGCCCCATACACACGATCATTTTTCATGCCGTTAAAAATGCCATTAAAAAAAATGGCCATTAAAAATGATCGTGTGTATGCTCCAGAGCATTTTTAACGACGTGAAAAACGGGCATTAAAAATTTCGAACATGCTCTCTTTTTTCACGTCGTTTTTCATGTCTATTTTTTAACGACGTGAAAAACGATAGTGTGTATGCTTTAACGACGTGAAAAAAAATGCGCATGCTCAGAATCAAGTATGAGACGGGAGCGCTCGTTCTGGTAAAACTAGCGTTCGTAATGGAGATAGCACATTCGTCATGCTGTAACGGACTGAAAAGCACTAGACTGGAAAGAGCGAATCGTCTCTCAACAAACTTTACTAACATGAAGGGTGGCGCCATTCGAACGGAACTTCCCCTTTATAGTGCCGTCGTACGTGGTGTACGTCACTGCGCTTTTCTTGAACATTTTTTAAAATGATGGTGTGTACGCAAGACAGGCTTGAGAGGAAACAAGAAAAAAATGACAAGAAAAACGTCAGTTTTAAAAATGACATTAAAAATGATCGTGTGTATGGGGCATTATATGGACTTTTTTTTCACACAGCACTGGTGTTCAGTTCATTATTCAGAGGTTAAATGCACTAATTATTTCATGGACATGCTTTTCGTTTTTGTTTTTTATTAACCTTTTGAAGGACTTTTTTTGTTTTCACATTTTGTGTCACTACTTTGGATTCATCACCTTATTGGTTTACAGGGGGTCCCCGACTTACGAACGCCTGAGTAACAAACTTCTCCTACTTACGAACCGGGCGCTGCGGGGACCCTCTGCCATTTTGGGCGGACCGTCTGCTGTTCTGCGCATGGAGCCTCGGGAAAGGCCGGAAATGTCCGTAATTGGCCGCGCATGCGCAGAACGGCATTCGACGGAACATCGGAAAACATCGGACATGTCCGTAATTGCCGGTCTGCGCATGTGCGGCCGACTTGCGAACATTTCCGATCTACAAACAGGAGGAAAGTCCCTAACGGGTTCGTAACCCGGGGACCCCTGTATACAGGATTCATTCATTTATTTATTGATTTATTCTGTCAATTCATTTCCATTCAACACTGAATGGTCACGGGGTTAGCGCGGTTTATTTTTCTTCTTTAGGTCACTTGAAACACATTTTTTTTATTTAGGTCAAACAAGAAGTACTTTTTCACCCAAAGCAATGGGATTTTGCTCCCTTAAAGCGAACCTTCAGTCATTTTTTTCAACTTCCCATCTATTAAATCTTCTGCCCTTGTTTTAACTTTGGATAGTAAAACATTTTTTTCTGCCAGAAAATACCTTATACAGCCCACTTTCTGTTTCTTGTCTGGTAAAAAGCCTAGGCTTATGACATCATGCACAGCTCTCTCTCTCTCACTCTTGTGAGAGTTTTCCAGGAAGGGAGGGGGGGAATGAATCATAAGAGGGCCAATGAGAGCTGCAGAGCTGGAGGTGTGCCTGTGTGTATCCAGGAAGTGAACAAGCAGTAGCTTCAACTGCCCACAGTTAAAATGGCTATAGCCAGACTCAGTGGAGGGAGATTTCTGAAGCATATTTGGCAAGTACAGAATCACAGTATATAATAAAATAATATGCAAAGTGGTTGGAGGGAAGCTTCATAATGGCAGAGGTTTTCAATACAAATCATGTGAGGAGACTGCGGTTCCTCTTTAACACGGATTTCACCTTCTCATATATTCTCATGCAATCCAAGAAACAAATAAATAAGTAAAACTATCCACACTAGATGCCTTATAAACCAAGACCACCAACAGAGTCTATGGAAGTTCTCCCAAACCTTTATATACTGTCGATTTTCATTCTTTGACTCAATAACTGGTTCCCGACCGGCTCACGCAGATATACTGCGGCAGAATGGCTCTCCTGGGTGAAATCCCTTTATATATATATATATATATATATATATATATATATATATAGTTTCGCCCAGGAGAGCCACCAGAGGGCGCGCACCCCCCTGCGTGGCCGGTGGGCACGATCGCGTGCACGGGGGTTTGTGTGTGTAAACACACAAATCTCCGTGCTGTCTGAGGAGGAGGAGGACAGATCGTGTTTTTCTACAAAGTAGAAAACATGATCTGTCATGAGTCCCAATCCCCCCACAGTTAGAACACACAATAGGGAACACAGTTAACCCCTTGATCGCCTCCTAGTGTTACCCCTTCCCTGCCAGTGACATTTACATAGTAATCAGTGCATATTTATAGCACTGATCGCTCTGTATATGTCAATGGTCCCAAAAATGTGTCAAAAGTGTCCGACCTATCCGCTGCAACGTCGCAATACCGCAAAAAAACGCAGATCACCGCCATTACTAGTAAAAAAAAAAAAAAAACGCCATATAAATGCCATAAATCTTTCCCATAGTTTGTAGACGCTATAACTTTTGCGCAAACCAATCAATATACGCCAATTGCGATTTTTTTTTTTTTACCAAAAATATGTAGAAGAATACATATCGGCCTAAACTGAGGAAAAAATGTGTTTTTGTTCTTTTTAAATTGGAATATTTATTAGAGCAAAAAGTAAAAGATAGTGTTTTTTTCAAAATTGTCGCTCTTTTTTTGCTTATAGCGCAAAAAAAAAAAAAACGCAGAGGTGATCAAATACCACCAAAAGAAAGCTCCATTTGTGGGAAAAAAAGGACGTCAATTTTGTTTGGGTAGAGCGTTGCACGACAGCGCAATTGTCAGTTAAAGCGACGCAGTGCTGTATCGCAAAAAATAACCCGGTCATTGGGCAGCCAAATCTTCCGGGGCTGAAGCGGTTAAAGTGTTCTACCTGTGCGAGGTTGTGAACTTCCCCGTTTCCTTTTGTTTTTATAGAAATGCAAAACCTGCTTGAAGCGAATCAAATACAAGTCAGAAGTTCAAACTGAATTCTGAAGGATCTCAGAGGAATCTCAAACGAATGTCACAATGTCTACACAAGCCAAAGCCCCTCAGACACAGGCCTTATAAGTATGATTTGGTAATGCAGACAAATGCCATGTTTCAAATTTGAAGTGTCAATCTTTATGTGTCACCAAGATTGGCAGCGACACAGACAGTACAGACAGTGCAGCTTAGGAGTTGTGGCTTGGAGCCCACAAGCAAAAGCAATCCTATCAGCATGTATTTATATCTTGTGGTGGCAATCATAATCTGTTCCTCTCCTGGCAGTATGGTAACATTTACATATGCCCTCTGGCAGCATGCATTGTGTGCGCCTTTCCAGATGCGGACACTTCCTGACTGCCCATGACTGCCCTTTCTCCAAAAGGAAATCATGACAAATACATGAATATATTTCCTTACCAACCGATTTATTTAGAAATGTATGAGCTTGCAATAAATACAAAAAGTGCTGATGACAGAACGTATGCCAACTCATACTAGAAATAAATGGAGGAGATAAATCAGGCCTTCGATCAGATACAAGCTTAAAGCAGAGTTCCACCCAAAAATGGAACTTCCGCTTTTCAGAACCCCCCCCCCTCCTCCGGTGTCACATTTGGCACCTTTCAGGGGGGAGGAGCAGATACCTGTGTAATACAGGTATTTTTCTCCAACTTCCGGGCATATATACCCAAGCCACCCGCGTGTATCTACGCCACTTCCGGCACTTTCTCCTCCCCCCCCCCGCTGTCTTCTGGGAGACACACAGGTCCCAGAAGACAGCAGGGACCAGTGGGATAGCGCATGTGCAGTAGGGAACCAGGAAGTGAAGCCGCAAGGCTTCACTTCCTGATTCCCTTACCGAAGATGGCGGCGGCAGCATCCGAGAGCCGAGCGACATCGTGGGTGCCCTGGACAGATAAGTGTCCTTATTTTAAAAGTCAGCAGCGGAACTCCGCTTTAAAGCAGAACTGCAGAGAAATCTTAAAATGAAAGATCAGGTAAGATAAGCGATGTGGCACAATTCGTCCGACTAACACCAACAATTGGGCACCATTTGTCCCACTGACACCAATAATGGGGCACTATTCCTCCCACCAACATTGGTCCACTATTCCTCTTAATGGCACCAACGATGGGGCACTATTCCTTCCACTAACACCAGTGATGGGTCCACTATTCCTCTCACTGACACCAACAATGGGACACTATTACTCCCACTGACAACAACAGGGCACTATTCCTCCCATTAATACCAACAATGGGGCACTATTCCTCCCACTGACACCAATGATAGGGCACTATGCCACCTACTGACACCAACGATAGGGCACTATTCCTCTTGACACCAGCGGTGGGGCACTATTACTCTCATTGAAACCAATGATGGGGCACTATTCCTCCCATTGACACCAATGATGGGGCACTATTCCTCCCACTGACACCAATGATGGGGCACTATTCCTTCCATTGAAACCAATGATGGGGCACTATTCCTCCCACTGACACCAATGATGGGGCACTATTCCTCCCACTGACACAAATGATGGGGCACTATTCCTCCCATTGACACCAATGATGGGGCACTATTCCTCCCATTGACACCAATGAGGGGGCACTATTCCTTCTACTGAAACCAATGATTGGGGCACCATTCCTCTAACCGACACCAATGATGGGGCACAATTCCTTCTACTGACACCAACAATGGGGCACTGTTCCTTCCACTGACACCAATAATGGGGCACTGTTTTTCCCACTATCTACAGATACCTTTACAGAACACGCAAGGCCATGATAGGTGGATCAAAACTACAATGGAATAATGCGGAGCCTGAAGTTTGTGGACTTCAGGCTATCAGAACAGGAACTACAGGATTCCACCATTTCGTCCATCATTTTTCTCAGGTGTCATCTGGTAGCTGGCATGGGTCCACTAGAGCTACAGGAGGGTCCACTGGAGCTACAGGAGGGTCCACTGGAGCTACAGGAGGGTCCACTAGAGCTACAGGAGGGTCCACTGGAGCTACAGGAGGGTCCACTGGAGCTACAGGAGGGTCCACTGGAGCTACAGGAGGGTCCACTGGAGCTACAGGAGGGTCCACTGGAGCTACAGGAGGGTCCACTGGAGCTACAGGAGGGTCCACTGGAGCTACAGGAGGGTCCACTGGAGCTACAGGAGGGTCCACTGGAGCTACAGGAGGGTCCACTAGAGCTACAGGAGGGTCCACTAGAGCTACAGGAGGGTCCACTAGAGCTACAGGAGGGTCCACTAGAGCTACAGGAGGGTCCACTAGAGCTACAGGAGGGTCCACTAGAGCTACAGGAGGGTCCACTAGCAACTTTTTTTTGCCAAAATATTGACATTTCTAGTCTTTTTAGACCATTTTTACATTATTATATCACAGACAATAGCAACTATGCTGCTCCACCACATGTAGTAGCCATTGTATGATAAAGACATGTGGTTGGAGAGTCTTTCCCACTGCTGTGTGTTACTTTTAGAGCCATCTGGGAGGGTCATGGAGTGCGGGGCATGGACCCTGGACACTATTTTTCCAGTGTTATCACCCTGATTGGACCGAGGAAACAAGAGGAACTATAGAGGCTGAGCTCTAATACTGCAGCATGAATTGCAGGAGAGTACATGGTAATAATAAGCAGACAGCATAACTGACAACTGAAACGTCTCTACAACTGGGCCAGACAAATCCCAGGGACCAGGTATGGAATAAAATAATAATAATAAAAAAAAATAAAAAAAGCGCTCCTTTTCTTGGGGGGAAATTCAACTCTCAGTAACAAATAAAATGGGTGGTACAGCCCACCATCTCTAATCTTTTTTATGGATAATATAGATGTGCATCTGGAGTGCATTTAGCAGGGATGTACATTTACTTGTATAAAAGAATAAAAGCCCATACACACGATCGGACTTTTTGACAACAAACTTCCAAATGACCAGTTTTTCGGACAATCCGACCGTGTGTACGCTCCATCGGACAAACTTTTTTGGTTTTCATCGGACAAATGTTCGCTGTGCAAACAGACAAACTTTCCGGCAACAAAAGTCTGATGGTGCAAAATCCGATCGTGTGTACACAAGTCCATCGGACTTAAAGCGGAGGTTCACCCACATTTTAAACATTGCTTTAATCATTCCCTTTTAGCATGAATATAAACATATTGCTAACCTTTTTTTTTTAGCTGGTGTAGTTATCGTACATCAGCTGTCTCCATTCGTAGTTCTGCAATTTACTCCCGCGGGAGTAGGAGTGTCGTTTGCTCTCCTATGTCTTGCTGTGCATGCCTGGATGTCTCCTGCAATGTCTCCTGGGAGCAAAGTGTCCTGCTTCACAGTAGTAAAAGAGTAACGCCTTCTATGCAAACATCTCGATATTAGATCCGCCCTTATCACGTGACCGGGTAGATGAGTCACGTGACGAGGGCGGATCTAATTCCGCCATTTTAGATAAGGGCACGCAGGTGTATTTTGCCATTAAGCACAACTGAGCGTGTACTTTCAATGTTGACGCCCGTTGTGATGGCAACCAGGAAGTGTTGACGGCGCTGCTCGCCATCAACACTGCACATGCGCTAGATCCATCGGTGAATGCCGGGAGAGGCGCATTCACCGCTACCCGGAAATGGGGCGGAAACAATTAAATCGATTAATCGACAACTAATCGATTATGAAATTAATCGATTACTATTTTCATAATCGATTAATCGGCCAGTAACATAATAGGGTTAAAAAAAACTAAAATGAGCCCTTTACAGTACAAAAAGAGCAAATCGCTACTGTAAATATTACTTTCACTGTCCACCATTAAAAAATTAACCCCTTACAGCGATTTATTTGCTCTTTTTGTACTAATTTTATTTTTTAACCCCATTATGTTACTAAACATCTCAGGCCCGGGTCACACCTCTGTGTTTTGGTGCTTTTTGCAGAAACACACTACAGTTCATTTACATGGTTTCCTATGGGACACGTTCACATCCATGATTTTTTCAGCTGCTGCGTATTTGGAAAAGACAAGGACTTTTTTTAACGCAAAACGGTGCTATTTTGGTTTTTTGGTTCAATATACTTCAATAGAGAAGCTGCAGAAAAGCATGTAATAATGTGTTTTTTGTGGCAATTTGTTTTTTAGTCTGCCCAACAACAAATTGGCCCCAAAAAAAAAAGTCAAAATGCAGCAAAATTATTATTTTTTTTTTTACGGTTATTAACCGATTAATCGAAACAATAATCGGCCAACTAATCGATTATGAAAATAATCGTTAGTTGCAGCCCTACCCGGAAGACTATGCTTGTGGGCTTCAACATGCCCACAAGCAAAATGGAAGATCCAGGAATTGATTTTATAAACTTTTATTTGTTACGAAAACGGACGGGTGATGTTTTGAAGCGCTGGACAAGTGAGTACTACACAGTCATAAGTAATACCATTGAATGCACTGAAAAAAAAAAAATGTATGGACCGCAGAACCTCCGCTTTAAGTCCAAAGTATAAACACGCATGTTCAGAACCAATGCAAAAGATCAATCAGCAATAGCAGAAGTTGCCCAAAGGGTGGCACTAAAGAGCAGAAAAACCACGTAGTACGTCAATTACGTCACTACGTTCATGTTTGTTGGCTGAAAAAGTCCTGCCGTGTGTATGCATACCAAGTTCATGGCCAACCCCTTCGAACAAAAATCTACGGAAGAGTTTGTTTGAAGTCCGATCGTGTGTATGAGGCTTTAGAAGTAAAATTACTAAATGATATTGAAAATGACAGTGCTTCCCCGAATGCTATATAAATTACAGGCAATTCCCATCGCCTTACTGCCCTCCTTCTTTACAACGTACAAGAGACTATGTAGAAAGTTCTTGTGGGGGACCAAGGCTCCGAGAATTAGCTGGGCGAAATTGATACTCCCAAAATTAGATGGGGGTATTGGTCTCCCAGATATACAGAGGTACTACTGGGCTACACAGCTAACACGGATAGTGGACTGGCGGGTCCATGCACGACGTAAAGGGTGGGTACTCCTGGAAAATTTTATCACGGGAACTGAACTTGGAAAAGTTCCCTGGTTTTCCAACAAACACTGGACACCTACCGTACAATCTCACCCTCTGGTAGGGGCGACTCTGTCTGCATTCACACAAGCGTGTAGAAGGCAGGCAGTGTCTGCTACAGAGTGTAAGTTAACTCCCCTTAGAGGAAACCCAGACTTTCTACCGGGGCTAGAAGGCTCCTACCTGACAAAAGAATGGCCACACGCGGAGATGCTAGCCAAACACTTCTTCTCCGGGGAAAGGTTTCTTAACCTGAGAGAACTAGCGTCACTATCCCGGACAAAAGCCTTCCCTTTCTTTGCTTACCTCCAGATAAAGCACTTTCTGGACAGTCCGAGGACTAGAGGATGCTTTACAAAAACATCTACAGTGTTTGAGTCATTATGCTCTAGAACGTCTCCCCAGAGGCATGTGATCTCGATGCTCTATGCCTCGATGTTCAAAGAATCATCTGACTCCATGCAGGGGGAACAGGCCTCCTGGGAGACCCGACTTGAAGCACCGATTGAGAGAAAGAGTTGGGAACGGGTTCATTGGTATATCCATAAAGGTTCGCTGAATGTAAACACCCAGGAAAATGGGTACAAGATTAGAACGCGGTGGTATAGGACACCGGATCTGATCCACAAATACGCTCCGAATGTGTCAGATCGGTGCTGGAGGTGCGGACAGGATTTGGGTACTTTCCTCCACATTTGGTGGGAATGCTCGCTGATCCAACCTTACTGGCAGAGGGTACATGATGTGACGACTGCGGTCTCTTCACTGCCACTGGAGTTTTCACCAGCACAGTATCTGCTTCATCTGTCCACAATATCTAAGAAACGGTATCGCAATTCAGTGGCGATCCATATGATCAACGCCGCCAGATTATGTGTACCCGTCCACTGGAGGACTATGGTGTCACCATCTATGAAAGAATGGGTGACACGCATAGATCACATTGCAGCGATAGAGGAGTTGATATACACTGCGCAGGATAGAATTTCCAGCTTCGCCACTATCTGGGAAGAATGGTTTACATTTCGGAAGTCTGTAGAATTTCAAGATCTCTTATAGACTAATAAGTGACTGGGACTCTTGCATAGAGTGCTGCTTGTTTGCTTGTTAGCCAACGGAAGTATGATCTTGACAGTAGGTGCTTATTACCAAATAGAATCAGACGGAGAGGGTAGCTGGTGGTTACCCCACCCCCTCTTCAAGCATTCACAGCCGAGACGCTGTCTTCCGCGTACTCACCCCACATTCACCCTACCCCTTCCTCCACCCCCCACCTCCCTTTTTTCTCTTCTTTCTTCCTTTTCTCTGGTGTTCCTTCTTTATCTTTCTCACCTAGATCTTCCTTCTTTTGTTTCCCTCTTCTCCCTTCGCGTTTTCTCTTCTATGTTGATTATGACGATAGGAGAGTGTTGGGGGACGGGGCTACCCTAATTGACCCCCCCCACCCATACTCTCCACATACGCAGTCCTTTAGGGATGGGGATAGAAGGCAAATCACAGGTTCTGGTTTATTGTGGTAGTGGCCATGACTTACCACTTTTACTGAAGGTCCTGGTAGCTTCTTAGTGCAATCTCATTACCACGATTCCTCATCGAGGACTTGAGATATATTCTTGTTTTTATATGAGATGATGTCGTTTGTCTGATATGATTGAACATTGTACATGGACATTGCCACAATTGCATAACATGTATTTGTATTATGTATGGAGCCAGAACCCCTGGATCTCCAAGTTTACCTTTTTCTTCTTATTACGGGTGATATTGCTGTTAATGTGTATTTACACTGTCTTTAAATAAAATCTTTATGGAAAAAAATAATAATTACTAAATGACCTTGAAACTGAATTCCAGGCAGTCAGCTAAACACACAGGTATTCCTCGTTAGACTTGCCAGTAATTGTTTTTTCTAGGAGTCTTCCAGAACCTGAGAAATGGTTGCTTTCGCTCTACAGGAAACAAAACAGAACAGGGAAAATCCCTTCCAACCCCCTTGTCTCTTAGTTGAGATGAAATAGACTTTCCTCCATCAGTGAAAAGGTGGCAAACAGGACATAAATCACCTAATAATCAAGGAGGGAAGTAAGCTTGCTGTGCTTGAAGACTTCTAGACATACCATTACTGGTAAGTCTAAAACGGGGAACTTCCCCAATTGTCTTCTAGGACAGCAACCGTAGAGGAAAAACAAACAAGTAAACACATACCTACCTCAGCTGGTCCAGACTCTGCCGGTCCAGAATGTGGACCCAGATTTATGAACCTTCAGCCTCTCATCGAGCCGCTGAGAGCCTGAGCCTGCCACTCCCAACCCCTGCACAACCAAGCACTCGAAACAGCACAGGAGGGGCAGAGCAGAGAGCCGGTGACTCACCGTCAGCGTTCTTTGACCATTCAGTTCTTAGTCTTAGAGGTAGCGGGGAACAGATGCAGCATCAAACCGATGCTACATTCACCTAGGTGAGTATAATTTTTTATTTTATCCACTTCCTGCCCAGCCTATTGTCAAATGACGGCTGGACGGGACCTTTGTCGTTCCAGGTGGTACTCATATGACCTCGTCCTGGAACGTGCTGCGCTGAAGCATGATCTGTCCCTGGCTGTATCCACTGGGCACAGCCGATGACAAATCACTGTACTGGGCCGCTACCGATACCATGTGATCGCTGTGACCAATCACAGCAGATCAAATGACAATTGTAAACAAAAGATGATTTCTCTTCATGCCATTCATTGTGTACAATTGTGTTGCTAGCTGTGACTGATCAAAGTGATCACATACAGACAGGGCCAGTCACAGCCCATCTGTACCATGTAATTAGCTGTGGCCAATCACAGCTAATCACAATAATACACACTGAATTAATCCATTTCATTCAGTGAAAATGGTTGCTTATAACAACAGGGAAAATCCCTTCCAATCCCCTTGTCTCTTACTTGAGATGACATAGACTTTCCTCCATCAGTGAAAAGGTGGCAAACAGGACATAAATCACCTAATAATCAAGGAGGTAAGTAGGCTTGCTGTGCTTGAAGACTTCTAGACATACCATTAAGAAATTATAATGTGTATAAAAAAAAAGAAAAAAAATCCTGATCAGTTTTTTTTTAGTTTTTTTTTTACATGCTGTTTGTCCCTGAAAAAATGTTTAGGTGTCAGCATCGCCTCTCACCCTCCTTAACTTACCTGAGCCCTCATTCGATCCAGTGCCGAGCACGTCTGCAGCTCTTCTCTCCCCTCACTTCCGGGTCTCGCTCTCTTTGCTGGGGCACTAGAAGCCATTGGCTCCCAGTGCTGTCAATCAAAGCCAGTGATGAGGGAGCGGGGGATGGAGCCGAGCACCACAGTCTGTGTCAATGGACGCAGCAGCGGGGCTCTGGAGCGAGCACGCACAAATGCCCCCATGGGAAGCAGCTTCTTATGGGGGCACTGGACAAAGGGGAGGGGTCAGGAGCGCTGGCGGGGGACCCGAAAAGAGGGGGTTCCCCTCCACAGAGCCGCACTCACAAAATGCCCACATGGGAAGCAGCTTCTTATGGGGGCACTGGACAGAGGGGAGGGGTCAGGAGCGCTGGCGGGGGACCCGAAAAGAGAGGTTCGCGTCCAAATAGACATGTTTGTTATCTAATAATAATAAAAAAAAAAAAAAAAAAAAAACTTTACAAATCACTTTAAAAGTTTTTTTTTTACCTTAAAGGGGTTGTAAAGGTTCGTTTTTTATTTTCTAAATAGGTTCCTTTAAGCTAGTGCATTGTTGCTTCACTTACCTTTTCCTTAGATTTCCCTTCTAAATATTTGTTTTCTTTGTCTGAATTTCTCACTTCCTGTTCCTCCTCAGTAAGCTGTTCAGTAAGCTGTTCTGGATGACTCAACACCACTCGGATGATGGTGTGAAGTTTACTGAGGAGAAACAGGAAGTGAGAAATTCAGACAAAAAAATAAAACATTTAGAAGGTAAATCAAAGGAAAAGGTAAGTGAACCAACAATGCACTAGCTTAAAGGAACCCATTTAGAAAATAAAAAACGAACCTTTACAACCCCTTTAAAGTGTTACTAAACCCACAACAGTAAAATCAGTCTTTATATGCAGTAAAG
The DNA here is from genome assembly GCA_029206835.1 of Rana muscosa. Lineage (NCBI taxonomy): Eukaryota > Metazoa > Chordata > Amphibia > Anura > Ranidae > Rana > Rana muscosa. The sequence goes on from CM055128.1 coordinate 83,174,596, forward strand.
TGTGCTTGTTATACCAACTGTAAAACCTAAGGGGCTAATCCTGCGCATTGTGTAAAAAGGCTGTTTGATCCTGTCTTCTCTCATCCTCCCCTTTTTCCACAGTCCCCAATACATCTCCTGATAGTAGAGCCCTAGGAGGCACCCTGCACATGCTCAGTTTGGTGTGTATTGCTAGAAAGTTTTTTTTTTGCGTGGGTGCATGTGATCAGCACAAGGCCAATCAGCGCTGTCCAGAGGGTCAGGGGTCATGCAGCCTCATAGAACAGTCAGAGGAGAATGAAAACTCCTCCTACAAGCTTTAACCAGATACTGATAGAAGTCACAAGACTGCTATATACTGCTGATGAGAAAAGGTATTTTGCCGTTTAGATTTACTAAAATAATTGCATTTCTGTGTACTGTGGGAGACCAGATATAGTGAATGCAGGGTCCTGGGTTTAGTAACACTTTAATGCATAGAATGCATTAAGATAAAATAAACTTTTACTGTTACAACCCCTTTAATTTGTGTATTTCATGTCTGCCTGAAGTTCAGCTATAACTGACCTCACAGGCCCGTACACACTAGTCATTTGTTGATGGCGGGTCATTGATTTTAATAACGATTTGCCATTGATTTCACTGGAAGGTCCATCACACTTTCTCCCGATAACCTGCTGCCAAACACAGAGTGGCTGCAGATTTGATGTGACGCACTACTAGAGAATGTTAGGCCAAGAGCCTCACTTGTATTTGACCTCCATAGATTGAGTGTTATACCTCGTGTGAATCGTAACCGGAAAATAGTCACCCAACGTCTGTAATAGACTCGCCAACTTTCATAGACATTTGTCGCATCAGATGAAAGATCAACTGACACATGGCCAGTAATAGAATAATCGGCAATGCCAACCCTTCATATTGTGTCTGTACTCTCCTACATCTCTATTTCTAACAACTGTCCCCACCCAATAGTATGAGAATGCCACTTCTGTCTTCTCAGATAAGTGGGAAGTGAAAATGTTGAGTGGAAGAACGTGCCGGGAACAAGAAGGATGGAGCAGAAGCATTGTCCCCCTCGCTGTGAGTACAGCTCTGTTGTGGTTTTGAAGTCCAGTGTGATGTACGAATATCCAGTGCAAGTAAAAATAACATAACTCTCGTCAGTGAGACGATATAGATGGATCACAGAGCGTGAGGTCAGCCATATGTAAAACGTACCATGGGGTTTGAGTAAATGGAAGGAAACTGCTATTACTCAGTGTGAAACCTCAGCGTCCCTCTGCTTAACTCTTCACAAACCACTACAGAATAGTGAAGTATCTATAAACAAGACTTTTTACCCCAGAGTAACACTTGAAATACATTTTCAGGTCTCAGGGAAGCCCTGCTACTAATAATTTTGGAAAAATGAACAAACAGGGAAAAGAACCGGCTCCAGGTGTCTGGGTCACAAAAAATCTTCTCCTTCTCAAAATGATGGTGCTGGCTCCGTATGCAAAAGAGCATATAGAAAAGAATTCAATCCGGATGGCCGCACTCCAACGATTTTGTTATTGGATAAAAACATACAGAAAAAGATGCAATCAACAGCTGGCGCTGTTGCTATGAGTAAGCACCAGTAGTTACGGTGTGAAACATGTCAGCTGTTGATTGCATCTTTTGCTGTATGGTTTTTAACCAATAAAGAAATCCGTGCGGCCATCCGGATTGAATTCTTTTCTATATACTAATAATTTCGAATGCGTCTGACAGCTGAAAAACTCCACCAAGTGGCGTTGGACCAAGAACTATGCAGGCACCATCATATGGTAGGTCAGTTTGCAACAGCTCAAAGAACCCCTGGCAACCTCTGGAGGAACCCCTGCATTCCATGGAACCCTGGTCGAGGATGGTTGATCTACAACAGGGGTGCTCAACACGTGGCCCGTGGGGCCCTCTAATGTGGCTTGTGCCCTCAAACCAGGGAAGCGCATGTCCATGATCTGGGATGGCAGGTTGGCAAGCCCAACTTGGGATCAGTGGGTTGCCGACCTGCCATCCCAGAGCATCAGAGTGCATGGAGTCGTGCCAGCAGCAGAGGAAGCAGGAGACACATAAGCTGATGCTTCCTCTGTAGTGCCGGTGCCTTGTCGAGCTGGTTCCCCTATCGATATGGTTCCCCCCTTGACTGCGCAGGCGCTGCCGAACAGCTGTTAAAGCTCAGAGATTTCCGTTGGCTCGGCTTGCGCCTGCGCAGTCAAGAGGGAACCAGATCGATAGGAGGAACCATAGGCTCGGGAGCTGTGGACGCGCTCGCCCCCGATGCTTTATTACACACGCCGCTTTCTTCTTCATGCCGCTCTATACAGCAAGGGGTGGATCAGATGTGATATTGAGCAGTGCGATTTGTTTGTTTATACACAACGCTCTATACAGCCCCTTGCTGTATAGAGCGGCGTGTATAAACAAACAAATCGCACTGCTGAATATTATCACATCTTATCCGCCCCTTGCTGTATAGAGCGGCGTGTATAAACAAACAAATCGCACTGCTGAATATTATCACATCTTATCCGCCCCTTGCTGTATAGAGCGGCGTGTATAAACAAACAAATCGCACTGCTGAATATTATCACATCTTATCCGCCCCTTGCTGTATAGAGCGGCGTGTATAAACAAACAAATTGCACTGCTCAATATTATCACATCTTATCCGCCCCTTGCTGTATAGAGCGGCGTGTATAAACAAACAAATCGCACTGCTGAATATTATCACATCTTATCCGCCCCTTGCTGTATAGAGCGGCGTGTATAAACAAACAAATTGCACTGCTCAATATTATCACATCTTATCCGCCCCTTGCCGCCTCTTGCTGTATAGAGTGGCATGAAGAAGAAAGAGGTGTGTGTAACTAAGCAACGGGAGCGAGCGCGTCTGCAGCTGCCGAACAGCTGTTAAACCTCTGAGATTTCCGTCGCCTCGGATTGCGCCTGCGCAGTCAAAGGGGGAACCATATCGATAGGAGGAACCAGCTCGTCAGAACACTGGCTCCTGTCCCAGGTGGAGTCCACTTCTCCTGGGACCTTTCTGGCAGCCTGGAGAGTGATGCCAACAGAAGCCAGAAGTGGAAAAGATCAGTGTATTAAACATCAGATACACTGTGCTTTTGCAATGGGCTTATTAGCATTTATAAAGAGGGTTATAAGGCTGCTTTCACACTGATCTGTGGGTGCAGCACAATGCTCCTGCGGGTTGGCTGCACTGAGCCATAGACTTTTTATTATATCCTGCAGGAATGCAGGAGTGTTGATGCGCTTTCAGAAAGTGCACCACACCCGCAATATGTAATAGACGTCTATGGTTCAGTGCAGCCAACACACAGGAAAGCCCCAGGTGCACTGTGGTGCAGGTAAACCACAGTGCATCAGTGTGAAAGCAGCCTTTTAGGAGGCTCAGTACAGTAAGGGTTTGTTTTCATTTGCAGTTTGGGGGCGGTAAAACCCCATAGTTAATTGTAGGCCAATGACCGGTTACTAAATCACTTAAATGGCCTTCACCTTTTAAAAGGTTGAGCACCCCTGATAGACCTGTGACCAAACTATCAGAAAAGATATAAGATGAAGGTCATAATCTAGCAAAATAAAAAAAAATGCCAAAATGTGCAACATAAATATTATACAATAGTAAGACCTGGTTCACACTGGTGCGACATGGGATCGGACTTGTGAGAGCATACGTGCCATGACACATCATGAAATGTTTCCCTATGAAATCCATCTTAACCGATCTGACTCAAGACGCTCTGACTTTAGAAAAAGGTTCCTGCACTACTTGGTCCTTCTTTGATACAACTTCAATGCCATAGAGTGCAAGACGTCACATTAAGTCAGATCAAAGTTAGACTGAAGTTGCAGTGCAAAGTTGTATCGGAAGTCGCACGACTTTCATGTTGGAGCAGTGTGAACCTGGGCTAACAAGTACATTTCTAACTCCCACAGTGCTGCGTTTGGTCCTCTGAACCCTGTGTCACAACACGACACAACAGAAACGTGAGGCCTCTTTTACTTAGGCGGTCTGCGGATGTTCAAGCTGCAAAACTGTCACCTCCTGAAAGTCTGAGGTTTTTTTTCTCCCCATTTTTCCTTTTTTTCTAGCCGAAGAAGCATTTTGCATTGAAATACCGTGTCGCAATCAAGCCAAGCGCTTGGTTTGTGGTTGCAGCATGGTCCGATTGACTATAAATACGCAGGTTACACCATGCTGCACCATGATGAAAAACATGCTGGCAGTGGCAATGTGTACTCACTAAAAGTGGTCACCATGTTCGTTTACTGGTGGACAGTTGGAGGGGGGGGCTAAAAATGTGGATCCGCCACCTATTTTTTATGTGAAAGAGGCCTAAGGGTTGGGGGACAGAATCACAGCAAGTGGCAGGGAACACCCGGCATCCAACACTCCCATTTGGTGTTTCGTGGAGGCCACAGAATCACAGCAAGCGGCAGGGGACACTGGCATCCAACACTCCCATTTGGTCATTAGTGGAGGCCACAGAACCACAGCAAGCGGCAGGGGACACCGGCATCCAACACTCCCATTTGGTCTTTAGTGGAGGCCACAGAACCACAGCAAGCGGCAGGGGACACCGGCATCCAACACTCCCATTTGGTCTTTAGTGGAGGCCACAAAAGTTGCAGAACCACAGAAAGCGGCATCCAACACTTCCATTTGGTCTTTTGTGGAGGCCACAGAACCACAGCAAGCGGCAGGGGACACTGGCATCCAACACTCCCATTTGGTCTTTTGTGGAGGCCACAGAACCACAGCAAGCGGCAGGGGACACCGGCATCCAACACTCCCATTTGGTCTTTAGTGGAGGCCACAAAAGTTGCAGAACCACAGAAAGCGGCATCCAACACTTCCATTTGGTCTTTTGTGGAGGCCACAGAACCACAGCAAGCGGCAGGGGACACTGGCATCCAACACTCCCATTTGGTCTTTTGTGGAGGCCACAGAACCACAGCAAGCGGCAGGGGACACCGGCATCCAACACTCCCATTTGGTGTTTAGTGGAGGCCACAGAGCGGTTATGAAGGGGGGGGGCAAAGGTTGGAAACATTGGCCAACGAGAAGTATTATACCACTTATATTGTTAGAGACCACTGTTTTTTTTATTTACATGGTTGCTTTAATTGAGGACCCACTAGCAACTTACACGTACCTTCCCTTTGCTGGCACTGCAAGCACCACCAAGCTCTACAAAAATCAATAAATCGGTTGTGCCAAAATAGAAAACTATCAACTGTGTAGTGACTGCATCCTATGAGATGCAGTCATTGTTTGGCAGCACCAAGGTATACATGCATATGTATATATGGGTTTCGTAGATGCCAAAATAGGATAGCTGGCAGGGGATATTCATCTATCTGCGTTGTTTAGCATGAATAGAGGAATCAATTGGGATGGATTTTCCTGGCCACCCCAGACAGGACCGGTGGTGGCGAGGGTGTGTACACTGGGCATAATCAATGCGATGAGAACTGTTTATGCCATGAGCAATAGTGCTCTTATATCTATCTATATGTACTTTCACACATATCATTCAATCATGGCCAGCTATGTGCTCTGTCTATAAACAGAATGCTGACATATCCCGGCCTCGCTGATCTATTACGCCAGTATTTTTTGCTTTTATGCACATTTGGAGATGGTCCAGATTTTTTTTTTTTTCTCACTGTCAAAATCTATCACGTTTGATTGCTCAGATATGCCCTGAAGAGATACACAAAATCAGAGCTGCCTAATTAGCTAAATGTTTCAGACCGTGGTGCACAGCCTGACAATCTGTTAGGTGTACAGTCAGATCTGCTACTTGTCTCTCCACCGCAATCATGTCTAAGCTTTTTAACACTTCAGGAACTGGTGGATCTTTCCAGCCAAGGATCGTATTGTAAGCTCCAGAGACTTTGTAACCACAATGAGAAGAATGAATTCATTTAGGAAAAGTCAGAGCTCAGAGCTCCATCATACAAGGACACATGCAATATTATGTATTAAAATTAAATGACTTTCATATATGTTGTGTGTGTGTTTTTTTTTTAAGTGGAGCTCCAGTGAAAATTAAAAGTCAGCAGCTACAAAAACTGTAGTTGCCGACTTTTAACCACTTCAGCTCCAGAAGGTTTTACCTCCTTCCTGACCAGGCCATTTTTTTGCGATACGGCACTGCGTCATTTTAACTTAAAATTGCGTGGTCGTGCAACGCTGTACCCAAACAAAATTTATGTCCTTTTTTTTCCCCACAAATAGGGCTTTCTTTTGGTAGTATTTGATCACCTCTGCGTTATTTTATTTTTTTGCACTATAGGAAAAAACAATGTATACATTTTTTACTTTCTGCTATAAAACATATCCAATGAAAATAAAAAATCAGTTTAGGCCAATATGTATTCTGCTACATGTTTTTGGTACAAAAAAAATCCCAATAAGCATTTGATTGGTTTGCGTAAAAGTTTTTTTTTTCACTAGTAATAGCGGCGAACAGCTATTTTTAGCGGGACTGCAACATTACGGCGGATTAATCTACCACTTAGCCCAGGTTCACACTGACCACGGGAATGAACTTGAGCGAGTTCAGCTGAACACGCACGACTTCATTCCCGCATGTCAGTCCCGACTTCGGGGGAGATTTCAGAGACATCTGGGCGGGTTGCTGCACAGAAGTCAATGGAAATCGCACCCCGAAGTCGCCAAAAGTAGTACAGAAACTACTTTTGGGAATCGGCGCGGCGCCTCAAATGTGGCGTTGCACCGATTCGGATAGTGCAATTCCCACTGATTTGACATGTCAGATCACATGCCAAATTGCTCCAATGTGAGCCAGGGTTAAGTGACACTTTTTGGGAACTACCAATACAGCGATCAGTGCTAGAAAAAAAAAAAAAAATGCACGGTCACTGTATAAATGACACTGGCATGGAAGGGGTTAACTTCAGGGGGCGATCAAAGGGATCCTAGGGAGTGATTTCTAACTGGGGGGGAAATGCTGTGACTGGAGGAAAACAGAGATCCATGTTTCTGCTTAGCAGAAACACAAGATCTCCATTTTCCTCCCTATGTAAACAAGGCAGACCGCCGTTCTGCCTCTCCTGTGAATGATTGCTGAATGGGCTCCTGATGTGTCCAATCACAGCAGGAGTGTGGCTCTGGAGGCGCACACCCTAGAGCCGATCACATGAATTCCGTACAGGTACATAGATTTGCGCTTAAGCGCCACCCCGCTGCAGTATATGTACGTGGGGCGTTCCTTAAGTGGTTAATCAACAGCCACTCACCTGTCCCACGATCCAGCAGTGTGCTCACCCCAGCCGCTGTCCTCCCTCGACCGGTATCTTTACTATGGGCACCCGGCTGTGACAGCTTGCGGCTTCACAGCGGGGTGCCCACTAAGCATACACGAGCGGCTTTCTGTGTCCCAGCGACCTATCATGTGTCCCAGAAGATTTCGGGAGGAAAGAGGGGGGGGGAACTACGCTAATCGCCTAGTGATCGCAGCAGAAGTGGGAATGGGTATCTGTCAAAATCTGGTACCCGCTCCTTCCTCCTCCCCAAAAGCTCCATTTCACAAACAGAAGCCGGAGAGGGGGCCTTAAAGCAGAACCCTTTTGGGGAGAGCTCTGCTTTAAATAGTTCAATTTGAAGGGATTTTAATGAAAAAACAAAAAGGTCTTTTGCACATTGTACTGATGAGCATCAGACATTCCTGGCATAAAAAACTCAAAGAGGGGCTGTACACTACTTGCAAGTACTTGTGCGCATTTGCAGGAATACCCGCACAAGCAGGAAGTGTAGCATTTGCGCGTATTTGCACACATACACGCAAAAATATGGTAACTCAGATTTCAGTTTTTTTATATAACTAATCAATATGAAGTGCATGTTTACATGCCTGTATCTACAGATACATTGAAAACAATTGGCTGCATTTAAATCAGTGAAAGAAAAAAAAAGAAAAAAAAAACGCATTGGTAAAAATGGGTGCCAAAAAAAAAAAAAGGAAAAAAAAAAAAAGATAAAATAAAAAAACTACTGTCCAAGCATTTTTTCCAGCTCTGGCATATGCAAAAGAAACAAACTCTGAAAAATCTTGAAATAAACATTTTTCTACCAAAAAACGTCGGAGCTAAAAACGCGACCGCGCGTTAGTGCGCGTTTTTTGACGCTCGCGTTTTTTTCTGCCTAATTCTGACGCTGAGGAACGCACTGGTATATTATATATATATAATTTTTAGCAGAGACCCTAGAGAATCAAATGGCGATCATTGCAATATTGAATGTCACACTGTATTTGCACAGCGGTCTTTCAAATGCAATTTTTACGATAAAAAAAAAAACAGTAAAGTTAGCCCAATTTTTTGGTATAATGTGAAAGATGATGTTAGGCCGAGTACATAGAAACCCAACATGTCATGCTTTAAAAATTGCACACATTCGTGGAATGACAACAAATTACGGCACCTAAAAATATCCATAGGCGACGCTTTAATAATCTCTACGGGTTACCAGTTTAAAGTTACAGAGGAGGTCTTGTGCTAGAATTATTCCTCTCAATCTAGTGATCGCGGTGATACCTCACATGTGTGATTTGAACATCGTTTACATTTGTGGGCGCGAGTCACGTATGCATTCGCTTCTGTGCGAAGGATGGTGCACTTAACCGGTTCCCGACCGCCGCACGACGATGTACATCGACAGAATGGCACGGCTGCGCACACTGGCGTACAGGTACGTCCCCTTTAAATGTGCGAGCCGTTGGTCGCAGGCGCGCTCGCGACCCTGACGGGAACTCCGTGACCGCGGGACCCGATCGCCACCGGTGTCCCGCGATCCGGTGACAGAGCTGAAGAACAGGGAGAGGCAAGTGTAAACAAACCTTTTCCCGTTCTTCCTAGTGATACTGTCAGTAATCGTCTGTTCCCTGTCATTGGGAACAACGATCAGTGACGTGTCACGCCAATCCACGCCCCCTAACAGTTACAATCACTCCCTAGGTCACACTTAACCCCTTCAGCGCCCCCTACAGGTTAACCCCTTCACTGCCAGTGTAATTTTTACAGTAATTAGTGCATTTTTATAGCACCGATCGCTGTACAATGGTCCCAAAATTGTGTCAAAAGTGTCCGATGTGTTCGCCATAATGTCGCAGTCACAGTCACAATAAAAATCGCAGATCGCCGCCATTACTAGTAAAAAAATAATTATTAATAAAAATACCATAAAACTATCCCCTATTTTGTAGACGCTATAACTTTTGCGCAAACCACTTAAGCCCCGGACCATTTTGTTGCTAAAGGACCAGGCCACTTTTTGCGATTCGGCACTTCGTCCCTTTAACTGACAATTGCGCGGTCGTGCGACGTGGCTCACAAACTAAATTTACGTCCTTATTTTCCCCACAAATAGAGCTTTCTTTTGGTGGTATTTGATCACCTCTGCGGTTTTTACTTTTTGCGCTCTAAACAAAAATAAAGCGACAATTTTGAAAAAAAAAAAATCAATATTTTTTTACTTTTTGCTATAATAAATATCCCCCAAAAATATATTAAAAAAAAACAACATTTTTTTTCCACAGTTTAGTCCGATGCGTATTCTTCTACATATTTTTGGTTTTAAAAAAAAAAAAATTGCAATAAGCGTTTATTGATTGGTATGCGCAAAAGTTATAGCGTTTACAATATAGGGGGTAGTTTTATGGCATTTTTATTAATAATTTTTATTTTTTTACTAGTAATGGCGGCGATCAGTGATTTTTATCATGACTGCGACATTACGGCGGACACATCGGACACTTTTGACACATTTTTGGGACCATTGTCATTTTTACAGCGATCCGTGCTATAAAAATGCACCGATTACTGTGAAAATGACACTGGCAGCGAAGGGGTTAACCAGTAGGTGGCGCTGTAGGGGTTAAGTGTTTCCTAGGGAGCGTTTCTTACTGTAAGGGGATGGGCTGTGTCACATGACACTGATCACCGCTCCGATCACAGGGAGCGGCGATCAGTGTCATTGTCACTAGGCAGAGCGGGGAGATGCTTGTTTACATAAGCATTTCCCCGCTCTATCTCTCCGTAAGATGATCGCGGGTGTCCCCGCAGCAATCAAGTCCGCGGGACCCACAGTCGGGCTCACGGAGAATGCGGCAGGGTCGCAAACGTGCCGCCGGCGGCGGCGCGCACGTGACCACGCGGCGGCATCTTAAAAAGGACGCACCTGTACGTGCTTGTGCCTGCCCGTGCCATTCTGCCGACGTATATATACAGGATGCGGTCCTTAAGCGGTTAAAGACCAGATGGGAGGGGGATCTGGGACCTATAGAAGATGACGAGTGGAGTGACGCTCTAGATACCTACCAAGTGGTCTCTCCTAAGCTGTTAGATCGCCTCACTCAGATCTTTATAATGCATAGATCTTATCTCCCGCCACTCAAAATCTCCAAGTATAAGTCAGATCAGCCAACTGGTTGCCCCATGTGTAGCCAAGCTTTGGGCACATTCTATCACCTCCTGTGGCAATGCCCTAAACTGCAGGTGTTTTGGGCCCAGGTAATACAGTTCTTGCATGACACCATGGGCTCTCCAGTGACATTATAGCCCAAACTATGCTTGCTGGGAATTTTTCCAGAGCCAGAGATAGATACGTTTACAAAAAATATTTCTGCATGAAACCTTGTTCTCCGCAAGGAAGGTTGTTGCTAGAGCTTGGATGAGGCCAGACCCACCAGGGGTGTCGCAATGGATAGCGGAGGTAAATAATACCTTACCGTATAAGAAACTTGTTTACTCTCATAGGGAGTGTCCCTTAAAGTATGAAAAAACATGGGATAGATGGCTTCAGGCCTCGGAGACCACAGTGTGACCCGGGAATGGTGCAACGATACTCTTTCAATAGCCACAGTACTGATTAGGGGTGCAACGGATCGGTGGTGATCCGAACGGGTCACCCTGTTCGAATCGGATCACCACGCGATCCGCGGAGCGCTCCGGAGCCTTGGCCGTAGGAAAGGCCGCGACTTCGGCCTAGCTCCGGAGCGGCGGCCATCTTGGTACACCCGGCGGCGGCCGCTGTAATGACGTTTTGCCGTCATCATGCTCCACCCCACACTCCTGCACAGTAATGATAGAGAAGGGGCCAAGCGGACATCTTGTTACACCCAACGGAGTTTTCGATTTCAAACACAAAACGGAGCTTATCAGCTTTAATACATTATTTGGAAATCCATCGGACTGTTTACATGTTAAATTTTAAAAGCAGCAGCAAACCTTACATGCTTGCTAATGTGATGGAACACCTCTGATTTTCACATTTAACATTTAGTTAAATGTGAAAATCAGAGGTGTTCGGTCACATTAGCAACCATGTAAGGTCAGCAGGTTTGCTGCTGCTTTTAAAATTTAACATGTAAAGAGTCCGTTGGATTTACAAATACTGTATTTAAGCATATAAGCTCCTTTGTGTGTTCAAAATAACTGTGAAATCGAAAATTCCGGTGGGTGTAACATTATTTTTATTTCTTTTTTGTCGATCCGAAAATGATCCGATCCGTGGATCGATCCGATCCGTGAGTTTTTTGATCCGTTGCACCCCTAGTACTGATCACATTTCTTTATACGTCTTGATGTACCTGTTAGCAACAAAAATGTCTCATGCTTTCATGTATATTGTTCAGAAAAGTCATGTTGAGAAAGCCTAATTGTCACTGTTTGTGATATCAAAATTTGTCATGTCCAGTTTTAACATGTATCCATGCTTTCTGTTCAATAAAACTTACGTTTTTGAGAAAAAAATAATTAAAAAAAAAAATGATGCTGACTGCCATTCAACCCAGAAGACTGAGGACATCTTGTGGCAAAAAAGAAGTATTGAAGGGAACGGCTCTGGAATTAGGGTGAGAATTGCAGCAAAAGCCGCTTTCACTTTTAACAGGTTACTCATTTTTTTTATTTTTGGCTGAAGGTCTGAGTTCTGCTTTCAGCGCTTTGAGACACCATCCTGAAACAAAGTACACGCATCAGACGTTCTGACTTATTTTCTGATCTGCTTGCTTGTTCCTGTTCAGTCATATTAAACCCAAAGCCAGACAGACAACTCATTTTCAGAAGGCGGTCAGATCCCCATCTTAGAGGGTCCAAATGTTCCTGGATGATGTCCCCATTGCCATCCACCTTACCCACATTATCAAGATCCGGGGATTTGGGGGTCTTAAAAGTAAACTAAAAGGCAAAAATGTTTAGTTTTGGATGGAGTGGAAAGGGATTAGAAGTCCTGTCAGTTTTTTTTTGCTGTCTGTGTTCCCATTAGGGAGACCCCCCCCCCCCCTCTCTATTTCTCCTGTTTACCATTATCAATGAAAGTAAAAGAAAATCCCAATAGGGGAAATCTTCCAATGGGGACACTATATCTGGTGGCCTGGGGGGTCCCCAAGGAATAACCTTCATTTGCAGGGATTTCCTCTCACTTCCTGTTTGGCTATGGGACAGGAAGAGAAGGAAAATCTCCAGAATGGGACACAGATGGCAAGAAACTAGAATCTGACAGGGGTTATAACTCTATCCCCCCCAAAAAACAAGAAAAGCTACGTTAGGACTCTCTACAGGGGAGAAGAGACAGTTCAACCCGTTAAAGTGGAGTTCCACCCAAAAATGGAACTTCCGCTTTAAGGGAAGGGGGGAGGATTGCGGAAACCCTCTTTTTAGAGGGTTCCAGCTCCTACTTCCTCCCGGGGCACTGTAAGGAAGGTAACCACTCCCCCTCCCTCTCTGCAATTGTCTGGGACACGTCACAGGTCCCCGATGATTGCTCAGCCAGTCACGGTGCGCCGCTAACGCTTGTGCAGTGCGTGCCTGGCTGTGAAGCCACAGCCGGGCGCCCACTGTGACAATGCCGGCGCCACAGAGAGGAGGGGGGAGACGAGTGTCGTTCCCCCCCGGATCGCTGGACCCTGGGACAGGTAAGTGCCCGATTATTATAAGTCAGCAGCTGTAGTATTTGTAGCTGCTGACTTTCAAAAAAAAATTTTTAGTAGGAACTCCGCTTTAAGGACCCAGCCTATTTTTCAGATTCTATGTTTACAAGTTAAAATATTTTTTTTTGCTAGAAAAGAACCCCCAAACAATATACAAAAAATTATATATATAGACCCTAGAGCAGTGGTCCCCAACCTTTTTGGCACCGGGGACCGGCTGCGTGGAAGAAAATTGTGCCAAGGACCGGGGGGTGGGGGTTACGTTTTTTTGCGGGCAATGGCTGGTGTTAGCGCTTCAATCATCACGGCACCATGCTTAATATGGTGTCAGTGTGATTGAAGCGCATTATTTCTATTATTACATTGTAGTAATAAATGAAATAGTTCAACTCACCATAATGTAGAATCAGTGGGAGCCCTGAGCGTGTCACTTGCCACTGTCGCCTGCACCCGGGTGTGGATTGTCACTTGCCACATCACCTGCCACGCTTACTGCCACAAGATGTGGATTGTCACTTGCCTGTCACCAGATGCGGAATGTCACTTGCCACATCACCTGCCACGCTTACTGCCACAAGATGCGGAATGTCACTTGCCACATCACCTGCCACAAGATGTGGATTGCCACCTGCCACGTTGCCTGTCACCAGATGTGGAATGTCACTTGCCACCTGCCACGTTGCCTGTTACCAGATGTGGAATGTCACTTGCCACCTGCCACGTTGCCTGTCACCAGATGTGGAATGTCACTTGCCACCTGCCACGTTGCCTGTCACCAAATGTGGAATGTCACTTGCCATGCCACCTGCCACATTGCTGTCACCAGATGCGGAGTGAGTGGAGCGCCCCTTGTGGTATATCAGGCAGACAGCTGAGGGGGTGAACTACAAGTCCCAGCACACCTCACCTGTACTCCCACACACAGCTCACCTGTAACTGATGATGTCACATCTCTGTGGGATCGCCCCTCTGGATGTAGCAGGGTGTCTCCCTCGTCTTGCTGCAGCCGGTCTCACCTGGCAGAGGGAGGGTTCGGTACTCCTTCGGCTGTCACTCTCTGGCTCCAACCTTCTGCCATTCCTGATTAGCTGTCCGGGGGGGCAGGCAATCTGCGCCGCTGAACAAGGAATCTCAGGAAGTTCTCACAGGAGCCGCAGGAGAGCGGCGATGCGGGGCGGGCAGTGTGAGATGATGTCATCTCTCTGCTCCCTCCGACACTGAGACAGAGCACTGGCTTTGAGGGCGGAAGAGCGGTGATGCAATGGGCGGAGAGAAATGATATCTCTGCTTGCCCGCTCGCTTCTTCAATCCACCCAGCGCTCTCATGCCGGCAGCCCAGCATGTCTCTTGAGAGCCAGCCGCACCCGCGGCCCGACTGCAGAAGGGCCACGGCCCGGTAATGGGCCGGGGACCGGGGGTTGATGACCCCTGCCCTAGAGAATAAAATGGCGGTCATTGTAATACTTTCTGTCACACCGTATTTGCGCAGTGGTCTTATGCCTCGTACACACGACCAGTTTTCCTGTTGGAAAAACTGCGATGAGAGCTTTTGGCTGGGAATTCCGACCGTGTGTATGCTCCATCGCAGTTTTTCTGACGGGAAAACTGCCGGAAAAAAAAAAAAGAGAGCAGGATCTCTTTTTTCCCGTCAGGAAAAAATCCTATCGGGAAAACCCTTCGTCTGTATGCTTTTCCGACAGGAAAAAAAACGCACATGCTCAGAAACAATTTGACGCATGCTCGGAAGCATAGAACTTTATTTTGTCGGCTCGTCGTAGTCTTTTACCTCACCGCGTTCTTGGCAGACAAAAGTTCACCAGACTTTTGTGTGACTGTGTGCATGCAAGGCAGGCTTTTTTTTCCCAGACGGGAAAACCGGTCGTGTGTACGGGGCATTAGAAGCACGCTTTTTTTGGAAAACATACACTTTTTAAATAAAAAAAATTAAAAAAAACACAACAGTAAAGTTCGTTTTTTTTTTTTACTGTGAAAGATATGGTTACGCCGAGTAACTTGATACCCAACATGTCACGCTTCAAAATTGTGCCCGCTCGTGGAATGGCAACAAACTTTTACCCTTAAAAATCTCCATAGGCGACCTTTAAAAATGTCTACAGGTTACACTTTTTGAGTTACAGAGGAGGTCTAGGGCTAGAATTATTGCTCTCACTCCAACGATCGCGTCAATACCTCACATGTGTGATTTGAACACCGTTTTCATATGCGGGCACTACTCACGTATTCAATTTTTTTTTTCCTTATTTTTTTTTTTTTTTCCACACTGTCCTTTTTAAAAAAAAAAAAAAAAAAAAAAAAAAGTTTGGTTCACTTTTAATTCTATTACAAGGAATGTTACAAGGAAACAAGGGGGCCATCTTACCCTCACTCGGCATCCAGGCAGTGAGGGGAGTAGATGCGATCATCTCCGCTGTCACCGATGGCTCCGGTAAGCGGCGGAGATGACCGGAGCTCACCGGGAGGGGGGGTCCCCTCTCCCTCCACAGATAAAAGTAATCTTGCTACGAATCCGTCGCAGAAACCACTTTCATCCTAAAGGGAAACACGCTGTTCCTGAAAATACCGGAGCCATGGCAGCTAGCTGCTGCCATAACAACAGTATTAAGCTTCAAAGTACCGACGTACGGGTACAGCGATTTGAAGTGGTTAAAGTGATGCTCCACCTAAAAGGGGAAGCTCTGCTTGTTTGCTTCCTCCCCCCCCCCCTCTGCTGCCATATTTCACCTTTCAGGGAGGGGGGGGTTAATTTCGGCCCTCCCACCTCCATCACCAGGCCATTCAGAAAAAGCAGCGCTTTGCGCATGCGCAGTAGTGAAGCCGCAAGGCTTCACTGACAGTTTCCCTTAGGAATGGCGGCAGCAGCAGCACCCGAGAGCCGATTGAAACTGGACAGGTACATGTCCTAATATTAGGAGTCAGTACAGTATCTGCTGCAAAAAATAAAAGACAATTTATAAAATGGTTTCCCACATGGGTTCAGTTTAAAGTGGACTTATAAAAAAAATAACCTAGAGAAGACAAAAAATAAATAGGAAAGACTTTTGCTGGAAAAAATCCCAATACTTTTGGTAATCTAGTGTATGTAGATTATTGTCTCAAACAATGGAGTACTGTCCGTGATTATTTTTATTAATTTGCACCAACATACAATTTTTCAGGACAAGCTTTCAGGGTGTGTCCCCTTCATCAAGGTGCTAGCAGGACTAGGACAATAGTAAACTATTGTATGGCATGCTGGAAGATTCTCCTAAAATATCCATTAGGCACCCTATCCATACACCCACATAAATCCTAACAATGAACTTCTCTTATTTGCTCCCTTTTGTTATATATGTTCAATAATTGCAAAAAAAAAAAAAAAAAGGGGGAAGAAGGTAATCCTGCCAGAGATCCAATGAGCTGATTGGTTCCTGTGTGCTCTTCCTGCTAATTGTTACGAGCCCTGGACTACAGAACACCTCCCCAATGTTTTGGAGAAAAGCAGAAATGTATTCTATAGTCCTAACACATTTCCTTTGCCACCAGGGTGACAACGCTGCTCCACCATAAAGTACAGTGAGTGTTGTCACCCAAGGACAGGAAGTGTGTTACTGGCGGGATCAATTGCCGACAACAGGGTGGATTTAATTTAAATCAAGTCGATTAAAAAAAAATCATGATTTAAATCACTAGTAAAAAGGCTGGATTTAAATCATAATTTTTAAAGAGCAACTGTCATCTCTGTCCTGCAGCGGCTCCTCCTCTGACCCGCTGTTCACTCACCGGACAATCCCATTCACTTTAAAGGGGAGTTCCAGCCTTTTTTATGTTTATTAAAAGTCAGCAGCTACAAAAAGTGTATCTGCTGGCTTTTAATAAACAGACACTTACCTGTCCCACGGTCCAGCGATGCGGCCGAACGGAGCTTCGCTCCTTTCCCCCTCTCTCCGCTGGCGCCTCCATTCTAACTGTGGGCACCCAGCCTTGACAGCTTTCGGCTTCACGGCTGGGCACTCACTGCGCATGCGCGAGTGGCGCTGCGCAATCTGAGTGGACAGGCGATCGCCTGGGACCTGTCACGTGTCCCAGGTGATAGCCTACAGGGAGGGGCCGCCTTAGGCAATATGACGAGTTGCCTAAGCGGTCCCTGGGCGGAAGGAGGAAGTGGGACAGGAAGTCCCCATCCTACTGAAGCCCCCACTCCCCCCCCCAAAAAAAATGACATGCCCAATGTGGCATGTAAGGGTGCGAGGAGTGGATTAAGCGGAAGTTCCACGTTTGGGTGGAACTCCGCTTTAATAGGATGGCTGGTGATGCGGCAGTGACACAACGTGAGGGATGTGGCGGCAACAGGTGAGTGGATGCCCACTAACAGGTGCTGCCATGATGGATCTGAAATGACAGGTGCTCTTTAAATGTAAAGACTCATTCTTGCTGGTAGGTAGAATCTTTAATATTCTAAAACAAAATGAAGGTTTCCTATTTAGAATAATAAGCTGTCAGGTTAGTAAAACAGCGATTATCAGGACCGATCCAATCATACAGTTTGTAGTGTACATAGATTTGAAAAACAATGGGATAAAAGAATATTTCTGAACTTTGGTTTATCTGATGGTTACTGTGAAATTGTGTGAATGCATCAATGCAGTGCATGTTATATCTTAGCTTGCAGAGCTTGGATTCATTGAGTTTACTAAAAAAAAAAAAAAATATTGCAGAATATACAGCCTCATGCTACATAACCAAGTTCCATTTCATGCTGAATAAACTAAATTATTAAGGTATCCTAAATAGAAAACTATCTTTAGATAGATTTTTACTCCAAAAGCATTTTATTCATATAAATATGATTAAAAAAAATATATATATTTAATAAAAAAAATGTAAATCAAAACAAAAAATAAATAAATAAAGGGCTCATGCACACAGGACGTTTTTACAGCTGCCGTTAGACCCGTTTCAAACAGGGGCGACTCGGCAAGGCGATCTCAAGATGACTTCAGGAGGCGACTTGCAAAATGACTTCTGTATTGAAGTCAATGCAAGTCGCCCCAAGTCGCCCCCAAAGTCGTACAAGAACCTTTTTCTAAGTCGGAGCGACTTGAGTCGCTCCTATTAGAACGGTTCCATTTAGCGGAGCGCGACTTGTCAGGCGGCTGAGTCTCCTGACGAGTCGCCCCTGTGTGAACCGGCTCTGAGGGACGTCTGACGTTTTTTTTTAACCTGCCTCTAAACGCCCCTCCATGGTAGCCTAGGTGACCATGCACAGAAACTTTCAGAGGAGTTTGGAGGCAGAAGAGTAGTATAAATTTTTTTTTTTTTTTAAAACGTCAGCCTGTGCGCCCAGGAGCAGAGGCTGTCGAGCTGTAAAAACAAAAAACTTTGAAAAATGCCCCTAAACGCTGTTACAAGCCTTTAGCCGCATTTGGCGTTATTACATTATATGGAGTGTTTTTACAAAACAAAATGCCAAAAAACGCCAACACAAAAAAACGCCTATAAATGCTATTCAAACACGCGACTAACAGCGCATTTTTAACGCTGCTGTTTCCTAGCGTTTTTTTAAACGTCCTGTGTGCATGGGGCCCAAGGACTGGTAAGCTGTGATAAGATACATTTTTATTTTTGGGTTTAGATACAATTATTGCAGCTCCATTAGAAAACTGCTTCGTACCAATACCCTTCACTGTCACTACAAATAGATAAAGGGGGGGAGGGGAGGGGGGTATCCCGAGTATTGCACTGATCTACTGAGAACACTAACCAGCCCAAGGCTAGTAATGTGGGAACTGTTATCTATAATTTATACATGTAACCGTCGGATGCTCTGGAGTCAGGACATCTGTTTTGCCTCAGGCAATGAAAAGGTTAACTGTCATCAGCCAATGAGATGATCAAATAGGAGAATACTTCACTTCTGATCTATAGGAGGATTGGGATATAAACATGGAGGTTTGTCTCAGCCAAGTAAGCGTGTCCATCAGCGGGCATCAAACTAAAGCTTTTTTCTTTTTTTGCCATCTGTGGCCAATTATAAAAGATTTCCTCTCATTTCCTGTCCTGTACACTCAACAGGAAGTAAGAGGATCTCCTTCCGATGTGAGGGAAACCCCCTCTTCATGCACATATTGGGGTGTATGATGGCTGGATTTTAGTTGCTAGGAGCCACAGACGTTATGCGGGGCAAGGCAGCATCAAGTATAACAATAAAAAACTAAATAAAATCCCATGTACAGAAGTATTCACAGCCTTTGCTCAATACTTTGTTGAAGCATCTTTGGCACCAATTACAGCCTCAAGTATTTTTGAGTATGATGCTACAAGCTTGGCACACCTATTTTTGGCAGTTTCTCACATTCTTCTTTGCAGGACCTCTAAAGCTCTATCAGGGTGGATGGGGAGCGTCTGTGCACAGCCAGCCATTTTCAGATCTCTCCTGAGATCTTTAATCGGATTCAAGTCTGGGCCACTCAAGGACATTCACAGAGTTGTTCCGTAGCCACTCCTTTGTTATCTTGGCTGTGGGCTTAGGGTTGTGGTCCTGTAGGAAATAAACCTTCGCCCCACTCTGAGGTCCAGAGCACTCTGAAACAGGTTTTCATCAAGGATGTCTCTGTACATTGATATATTAATCTTTCCCTCGATCCTGACTAGTCTCCCATTTCCTGACACTGAAAAACATCCCCACAGCATGATGCTGCCACCAACATGCTTCACTGTAGGGATGGTATTGGCTAGCTGATGAGTGGTGCCTGGTTTCCTCCAGACATGACACTTGCCATTCAGGCCAAAGAGTTCAATGTTTGTTTCATCAGACCAGAGAATTTTGTTTCTCATGGTCCGAGAGTTCTTCAGGTGCCTTTTGGCAAACTCCAGGTGGGCTGTCATGTGCCTTTTACTGAAGAGTGGCTTCCATCTGGACACTCTACCATACAGGCCTAATTGGTGGAGTGCTGCAGAGATGGTTGTTCTTCTGGAAGGGTCTCCTCTCTCCATAGAGAAAAGCTGTAGCTCTATCAGAGTGAGAATCAGGTTCTTGGTCACCTCCCTGACTAAGGCATTTCTCCCCCGATCGCTCAGTTTGGCCGGGCGGCCCGCTCTAGGAAGAGTCCTGGTGGTTCCAAACTTCTTCCATTTATGGATGATGGAGGCCACTGTGCTCATTGGGACCTTCAATGCTGCAGAAATTTTTCTGTACCCTTCCCCAGATCTGTGCCACAATACAATCCTGTCTTGGAGGTCTACAGACAATTCCATGGATTTCATGGCTTGGTTTGTGCTCCGACATGCACTGTTAACTGTGGGACCTTATATAGACAGGTGTGTGCCTTTACAGCTGGAATGGTGTTCTTGGGGGCATAGGCAGGGTTGAGTTGATGCCAAAGAGCTCAATTTTGGTCTCATGTGACCACAACACTTTTACCCAGTTCTCCTCTGAATAATTCAGATATTCATTAGCAAATTTCAGACAGACCTGTACATGTGATTTCTTGAGCAGGAGGACTTTGCTGGCGCAGGATTTCAGTCCTTCACGGCGTAGTGTATTACCAATAGTTTTCTTGGTGACGATGGTCCCAGCTGCCTTGAGATCAGACAAGATTCTCCCATGTAGTTCTGGGCCGATTCCTCACCGTTTTCATGATCATTGAAACTCCATGAGGTGAGATCTTGCATGGGGTCCCAGACCGAGGGAGATTGACAGTTATTTTGAGTTTCTTCCATTCGCGAATAATCGCGCCAACTGTTGTCACCCTCTCACCAAGCTGCCTGGCGATGATCTTGTAGCCCATTCCAGCCTTGTGTAGGTCTACAATCTTGTCCCTTACATCCTTGGACAGCTCTTTGGTCTTGGCCATGGTGGAGAGATTGGAATCTGGTTGATTCTGTGGACAGGTGTCTTTTATACCGGTAACAAGCTGAGAATAGGAGCACTCCCTTTAAGAGAGCACTCCTAATCTCAGCTTGTTACCTGTATAAAAGAGGAGCCAGAAATCTTGCTGATTGATAGGGGATCAAATACTTATTTCACTCATTAAAATGCAATTTAAAATGTAAGTAAACCCCCCCCCCCCCCTATTGTTTTCAGGCAAGGAGGCTTCCATTTTTGCCTCTGTTTAATCTACAGCTGCCATGATGCTGCACATGTGATCAGTTATGACATCAGCCATTGGATGGTGTGACAGTTTGGTTGAGAGCACAACCAATAGGAGTGTTATTATTCCAGCAAGTGCCAGAAATTAAACTGTTTTATGGATGGGTTTACTTCCGCTTTAATTTATAACTTTTGCGTTTTTCTGGATATTTTTGTTGTCATTCTGTCTCTCGCTGTTAAAATGAACCTACCATTAAAATGATAGACTGATTATTTCTGTCACTGGGCACATGTACAAAATCAGCAGGGGAGCAAATACTTTTTCCCTCACTGTAGATGTACAGCACTGTGTACACTGTCAGCGTTATACAACTACCTGGAATAATAAAGAAATCAGATCCTTGCCTGTCCCCAACTGTGACTGTTAAGTGGCAGACAGAAGTGTGACATCTCTATCCTCATACAGGAATACAAAGCGGCATCACTAAAGCTCCAATCACAGAAGACGTTTTCGGATCTCGGGAAGAATCGCAGCGCTTCTGCCCTCGATCTCAAATCTCACTGCAAAACGCATGTTGGCGTGCCATTCTTTTTCAATGGCACCTAAAACAGTGCGGTTTGGCTGCAATCGTCACGCGATAAACTGTATGGCAAATCGCACCATGCATAGCCTGTCGCCAATAAAGGAGGAGCTTCTTTTGGATGATAAGCTTCCCACTTTGCCGTGATAATCGGGGGAAAATTCTATTTTTTTTTGCCTTTTTGGCGATTTTTTTTTTTATTTTTTATTTTTTAGGGTGGACCTCCACTTTAAATGAAGTCGCACTGAAATAAGGGGTGAAAATTGCAGTGATTTGCGGCGATTTCAAAACCGCACTGGTGTGAACCAGGGTTAAGGGTCAGTTCACGCGGTAAAGCACCTGTTTTAGCCTAGGTTTCCACTATTGCGACCTGAAAGACGCACGATTTTGATGTGACTTGAAGCAATGCTTGTGTATTCTCGAGGTCTATGGACCTCAAGTCGCATTAAAGTCAGACCAAAGTAGAGCAGGGACTACTTTGAAGTCGCACAGATATGAACGGTATTGAAGTCATGGGGTACGACTTGTCATGTGACTTTGCAGTTCTCAAGTCGCATGACAAGTCACACTAGTGGAAACGTAGGCTGAGCGTGCGATTTTGCACATAGAAACACATTCCGTTTTTGACAGACCATTGATATGAATGGGCTGACAACTGCACAGTACGGCAGGTGCTACTTTAAAAAAAAAAAACACGCCGCACCAAGTCGCATGTTACCGCAGTTCGGTGGCCGCAAACACGCTGCATCTGATGTCCCTTTAACAATTAATGTCACCCGCATGCGTCTAACAAGGGCAGTGCGTTTCCACGTGGTGCAGGAATCTCACGTTACCTGCAAAGCATTCCAGTGTGAACGGGACCCAAGTCTGGCCACACATTATACAATCCGATTGTATAATCTCCTTTAGGCCTGATTCACATCTATGCGTTTTTAGCGCTTTTTTGCAGATTTGCACTACAGAACGTGTTCCACAGGAAACCATGTTACATGGACTGTAGTGCAAAATGCATAGAGCACCAAAAATGCCATAGGTGTGAATCCAGCCTTAGGATTGGCTCACACGGAGTGCGATGTAGACGGTGATGGTGATTCGCAGAGGAATCACACTGCATTCCTGTTCACATAACATGCGATGCCTGTGTGCTGCGATTTCAGCCGAAATCCCATCCAAAATAGTGCAGGAGCCTTTTTATTTCCCCTGCACCTCAATCACATCGCACGGGTGATTCCAATTCTGACAATCGCACTGCGTGGTGCGATCGTTTTTGTTTTTTTGGGGGGGCGTTAAGATAATATTGACGCTGTCGCAGATTTCATGGACGCGATGCGATGCGGGAAACACACAGGATTCGCTGCGTTTCCAGCATCACATAAGTGTGACCCCAGCCTAAGACCTACCTCACCTAGGCAGCACCTACCTGATGTGACACTAATGGCCCGTACACACGATCCGAATAATCGCACGAAAACTGTCGTCCGAGGAAGAATCGTACAATAATCGGATCCTTAGTACAGAGCTTCCGAGAGCCGATCATGACAGTTCATCCGATATTATTCGATCGGACAAACACGAAAATCTCCTCGTACGACACCAGATCGTGCGATTTTCGTTTAGTCAGTATAGTTGTCGTCCGAAAATACAACACAAATACATCATCTCAACACATGACATCACTTCCGATTTTTTTTTTTTTCTGTCGTACGAGAATTTTCGTGACTTAAGAAACCCATTTCATTTCTACTTGCGACTAGTAAACGTAAAAAGTCGGCCGATCTGTCACCTGATTTTCGGATGGTGTGTACAGGGCATTATCGGATGGGTGATAACGTTTAGCTTTGCGTCTTATCTGCCGCACCTCTGAAAAGCGATCTGCCTTAGGATCGCTTTTCAGGGGGGCAGCAAGGCACCTCCTCACCACCAATTTTAACCCCGTAATTACTGCACCAAGTGTGACACGTAGGTGCGTGGCGTTTGCAGCGCTCCCACGTTTACGTGGATGGGGGGGGGGGTGACAGGAGCGATCGTTTTTTGCAAAGCTGTGTAATCGCCCCGTCTGCTGATTATACAGGGGGGGGGGGCACTAAAAATTTGGTGTGCCTTTTTAATGCCCCCCTTAAGTGGAGCTCCAAACGAGTGGTAGGACATAGATGATCTGTACGATCAGATTGTATGGTGTATGGCCAGCTTGCTCACAGTACGATTCTTCCATACACCGACCAATCCCGCACACATGGGATCCACAGAGCAGATCCCGGAGCGGTAGATCGGTGCCCGGGGATCGCCGCACTCCTCCTCTGATCGCTCTTATTGTCCTCAGACGTTCGAGCTATATATAGATCCATAGAACGATGATCCGGTCCGGTACCACCCTTACCCCCACAATCCGGGACATCCCCACCACCCGCTGCAGGTAACCCGGATCCCCCCCCCAAGTCTGATCCCCCCCCCCCGGGCCTCCCTTACCTCTTCCCGGCTCCGCCGCTCCCTTCAGTCCCGTTGCCGTGGTAACGCCCTGGAGGCGGGCTCTCCCTGGACACTGCGCTCATTGATGCAGCTCAGCTGTCACTCAGCGGCGCAGGCTGGACTGCGAGTGGAAGGCGGGGCGGGGCTCGGCCGGACCGTCCGCTCTCATTGGCTGCAGCCCCTGTCACCTAGGCCGGAGTTTAGCCCAGGAGTCTGACTTTTTGTTAAAGTGACAGAGCAGAGGGGCTCAGCGACCCACAATGCAGTGCGGCGGAGAGCCAGCCAGACTGGTCCCAGCAGGAATGAATGAATGGGGGGGCCAGTGATTGTATGAGCTGGGAGCACAGGATGGGCTGGCCTGGGCACTGTCACTTGTCCTGGCTTGTAGCACTTGGAAACTTTCAGGAGTCTTTATATACCAATCCAAATCACACCTTTGGGTGCATTGCTGTTAAACCTCCAATAAAAAAAAACGAATTGTTCCTTAATAGATTTTGGCCAAAAATAGGATTTTTATAACAGCTTACCTGTAAAATCCTTTTCTTGGAGTACATCACGGGACACAGAGCACCATAGTAATTACGATATGGGTTATAGGCCACCTTCAGGTGATGGACACTGGCATAATCAAGACATGAAGTCCCCTTCCCTATATAACCCCTCCCATACCGTACCTTAGTTTTGTAGCAAAGCAATATATATCCCAATAATAGGGGAGGGAGCTCTGTGTCCCGTGATGTACTCCAAAGAAAATAATTTTACAGGTAAGCTGTTATAAAAATCCTATTTTCTTTCTCGTACATCACGGGACACAGAACACTATAGTAATTACTATATGAGATGTCCCAAAGGAATGCCATCTGAGGGGAGGAAGACACAAAAAAATAAGCAAACCACCGTCAGACGTGAGGACTTATATTGCTGCCTGCAGAACACTGCGCCCAAAGGCGGCATCCTCCTGCTGACCTACATCCACCTGGTAGAAACTTGTGAATGTATGCACTGATGACCATGTTGCGGCCTTACAAACCTGAGCCACAGAGGCTTGGTGACGCACTGCCCAAGAAGCACTGACTGCCCTGGTAGAGTGCGCTCTAGGACGAAAAGGCGGAATCTTCCCCTTTAAATCATAAGCCTAAGCAATAATCTGACGAATCCACCTAGAAATGGTTGATTTTGATGCTGCCTGCCCTCTTCTCGGGCCTTCTGGCAACACAAACAAAGCATCAGTTTTCCGTATCTGGGCAGTTGTTTCCAGATAAAAATGAACTTCCCGTACTACATCGAGAGAATGTAATAACTCCTCATCTGCAGAACATGGTTCTGGAAAAAACGAAGGTAGGGAAACATCCTGGTTCATATGAAAACTGGATACTACCTTAGGCAAAAAGGACGGGCGAGGCCATAATACCACCTTGTCCTTATGAACCACTAAGAAAGGCTCTTTACAAGAAAAAGCCGCCAATTCAGAAACTCTTCTTGCGGAGGTGACCGCAACCAAAATAACCAATTTCTTTGTCACAAGAACCAACAGAGCATCACGCATTGGCTCAAAAGGAGTCTTCTGGAGAACCGACAGGACTAAATTCAAATCCCATGGGCACAAAAGTGATTTAATCAGTGGATTTATACGCGTTACTCCTTGTACAAATGCCCGAATCAAGGAATCTAAAACAAGAGGTCTTTGGAAAAAATTAACGACAAGGCCGAGACCTGACCCTTGATAGTACTCAAGGCTAGCCTCATATCTACTGCTAACTGTCGGAAAGCAAGAATCCTACCTATGACATACTGACAAGGATGCCAACCCTTGCTTTCACATCAGGAAACATAGGCCTCTCAGACCTTATAGTAAATAGCTCTAGAGGCCGGCTTCCTTGCATTAATCAGGGTAGTTACCACTGACCCTGAAAGCCCCTGATCTTCTAGAATGAGGGCCTCAACAGCCAAATCCTTAAACGTAGCGTCTGTAAGGCAGGTTGGAACTGTGGCCCTTGCGAGAGCAGATCCAGACGAGACGGAAGAGTCCTAGGATCCCCTACTGCCATTCTCATGATCTCCGCGTACTAGGACCTCCTGGGTAGTGATGAGCCGAACACCCCCGGGTTCGGTTCGCACCAGAACCCGCGAACGGACCGAAAGTTCGTACGAACATTAGAACCCTATTAAATACAATGGATGCGAACGTTCGAATTCTAAAGTGCTAATTATAACAACTATTATGCATGTTATTGTCCTAAAAAGGGTTTGGGAACCCGGGTTCTGCACCAGGGGACATGTATCAATGCAAAAAGAAGTTTTAAAAACGGTCGTTTTTCGGGAGCAGTCATTTTAATGATGCATAAAGTGAAAAAAAAAAGTCAAATATTCCTTTAAATATCGTACCTGGGGGGTGTCTAAAGTATGCCTGTGAAGTGCCACGTGTTTCCCGTGTTTAGAACTGTCCCTGCACAAAATGACACTTCTAAAGGAAAAAAAAGCCATTTAAAACTGCTTGCGGCTTTAATGTAATGTCTGGTCCCGGTAATATGGATGAAAATCTTTAAGAAAAATGGCATAGCTACCCCATGACCCCCCCCCCCCCTACCCCAGCCCATTACCAGCCCCTTTGGGTCTTGTATGGATATTAAGGGGAACCCCGCACATAAAATAAAAAAGGCCCTATATACTCTGAACAGCCGTATACAGGCGGTGCATACAAGACAGGGACTGTAGGTTTGTTCTTATGTAGAATGTGTTTGTAATTTTGAACAGGTACATTGTTGAAGTGTAGCTCCAGCCCAAAAATCTATTTTTAAACTTTTTGGAAAACATAGGTAAGGGTTATCACCCCTGTAACATTTGTTTTGCTGTCTGTGCCCCTGTTCAGAACATTTCACCTCACTTTCCGTCCCAATGACAACTGTTTTTGAAATGTGGTGTTTTTCTTGAAACAAGGATTGCTGATAAAGCATCAGTACAGAGGAGACACCTTTCTCCCATATTTATTCTTACAGGAGAGAATTTTCCTTCCTAGTGGTAGATTTCCTCTCACTTCCTGTTGTCTTCTTGCGTTTGCAAGTAGGAGTCGTTTGTAAGTTGGATGTTTGAAAGTAGGGACCTGCCGTATATACTCTGCAGAAATAGGCCCCTTAGTTGTTGGTGTTGGCACAACACTGTAAGCACTCACAGCTACTCTTGGTTGGTGCTGGAACGCCCTGCTGTCAACTATTATATCAGGAATTTTAATTACATATAATTGTTGAACAGTGGTAGTAAAAATTGGGCCTTTGATGGTGGTGCTGGTGCCACAACACTGTAAGCCCTGACAGTTACTCTTGGTGGGTGCAGCAATGGGCCCTGCTGTGAATTATTAGATCAAGAATTGTAATTGCATGCCCCTGTTGAACAGGGGCTGAAAAATTGGGCCTTTCGTGGTGGTGGTGGTGGTGGTGGTGTTGCCACAACACTGTAAGCCCTCAGAGTTACTCTTGGTGGGTGCAGGAATGGGCCCTGCTGTGAATTATTAGATCAAGAATTGTAATTACATGCCCCTTTTGAACAGGGGCTGAAAAATTGGGCCTTTCGTGGTGGTGGTGGTGGTGGCGTTGCCACAACACTGTAAGCCCTCAGAGTTACTCTTGGTGGGTGCAGCAATGGGCCCTGCTGTGAATTATTAGATCAAGAATTGTAATTGCATGCCCCTGTTGAACAGGGGCTGAAAAATTGGGCCTTAGGCACTGGTGGCACAACACTACAACCCCTCACAGATACTGTACTTGGAGCACAGCAATGAGCCCTGTTGCAAAGTATTGCTCCAAAAATTGTAATGACACGCCCCTGTTAAACAGGGGCTGAAAAATTGGGCCTTAGGCACTGGTGGCACAACACTACAACCCCTCACAGATACTGTACTTGGAGCACAGCAATGAGCCCTGTTGCAAAGTATTGCTTCAAAAATTGTAATGACACGCCCCTGTTAAACAGGGGCTGAAAAATTGGGCCTTAGGCACTGGTGCCACAACACTCCAACCCCTCACAGATACTGTACTTGGAGCACAGCAATGTGCCCTATGGCAAATTATTGCTAAAAAAATTGTAATTACACGCCCCTGTAAAACAGGGGCTGAAAAATTGGGCCTTAGCCACTGGTGGCGGCACCCATAAACAAAAATGATCTTCCAAGCTATCATCATCAATCGTATCATTGAGGACTCGGAGGAGGAGGATAGCCAGTCAACATAACAGCACAGGCACTCAGCATCAGCATCAGTCTTGAAGGGATGTGACATGTTAAAATCAATTAGTCTGTTATATCAGCATCAGGTGTGTGGTAGCTGGTGGTGATCCAAGACTGGTTCATCTTGATGAAAGTCAGTCGATCAACCGAGTCGGTGGACAGGCGCACCCTGTGATCCGTGACAAATCCTCCAGCAGCACTGAATGTGCGTTCCGAAAGAACGCTGGATGCAGGACAGGCCAGTAGCTCAATTGCATACTGTGCAAGCTCTGGCCAGTGATCCATCCTCAAGACCCAGTAAGCCAGAGGATTTTCGGTGGGGAAGGTGTCCAAGTCTGACCTTGCCCCTAGATATTCCTGCACCATGTTTATCAGACGCTGGCGATGGTTGCTGGAACCGATCATACTTTGGGGCTGCGGACTAAAGAATTGTCTGAACGCATCGGTCAGACGGCCACCTTCCCCACCGCTCCTTCTTTGACTGGCCGAAGCCTCAGCAACTCGTTGTCCAGGACCAGGAGTTTGTAACCTCCCAGTCTCTGGGAACGCGTTGCACAGACCTTTCTGCAAGGCCTCCCGGAGTTGTCTCATCCTCTGCTCCCTCTGCGAAGGTAACATAAGGTCCGCAACCTTACCCTTGTACCGTGGATCAAGGAGAGTGGCCAGCCAGTAATGGTCCCTCTCCTTGATCCGAAGAATACGAGGATCCTTCCGCAGACTTTGCAGGATCAGGGAGGCCATGCAGCGTAGGTTTGCTGAGGCATTCGCTCCGGAGTCCTCTGGGTCACTAAGGACGACATGATCCGCAGCCACCTCCTCCCAGCCACGTACAAGTCCACTGGTTTCTTGGGACTGTAAATCATCCCTAAAAGACTGCTGCTGATGATGCTGAGTGCCAGCCTCCACCTCCATGCTGACACAATCCTCCTCCTCCTCCTCTTCCTCTTCCTGTGCGATGGGTGGGACAGAAGGAACACTGTCTGGGTAAAGGGGGCCTTGAGAGGCAAGGAAGTCCTCCTCTTCCTGCCTCTGTTCTGCCTCAAGTGCCCTGTCCATTATTCCACGCAGTGTGTGCTCCAACAGGTGGACAAGAGGTACAGTGTCACTGATGCATGCACTGTCACTGCTCACCATCCTCGTGGCCTCCTCAAATGGTGCCAGGACAGTGCATGCATCCCTGATCATGCCCCACTGGCGTGGAGAAAAAAAACCAAGCTCCCCTGACCCTGTCCTGGTGCCGTAGTCGCACAGGTACTCATTGATGGCCCTCTGCTGCGTGTGCAGCCGCTGCAGCATGGCCAACGTTGATTTCCACCTGGTGGGCATGTCACATATAAGGCGGTTCTTGGGCAGGTTCAACTCCTTTTGCAGCTCAGCCAGGCGAGCACTGGCATTATAAGATCTGCGGAAATGCACACAGACTTTCCTGGCCTGCCTCAGGACATCCTGTAAGCCCGGGTACCTGCCCAAGAACCGCTGCACCACCAGGTTAAGGACGTGAGCCACACAGGGCACATGGGTCAGTTGTCCCTGTCGGAGGGCGGAGAGGAGGTTGGTGCCATTGTCGCAAACCACCATTCCTGGCTTAAGCTGGCGTGGCGTCAACCACCTCTCGGCCTGGCCCTGCAGAGCAGACAGGACCTCTGCCCCAGTGTGGCTTCTGTCCTCCAAACACACCAGCGCAAGCACGGCATGGCATCTTTTTGCCTGCGTACTTGCGTAGCCCCGTGAACGGCTACGGAGCACCGCTGGTTCATAGGACAAACCACAGGAAGAGGCCATGGAGGAAGAAGAAGAGGAGGGGGTGGAGGAGAGAGGTGTGTCACAACCAGTAGTAGCATTTTGGAGGCGTGGCGGTGGAACAACCTCCAACACTACTGCACCTTGTCCTGCATCCTTCCCAGCTGCCAAAAGAGTGACCCAATGGGCCGTGAAAGAAAGGTAACGTCCCTGTCCATGCCTGCTGGACCATGAGTCAGCGGTAATATGCACCTTACCGCTGACCGCCCTGTCCAGCGAGGCCAAGACATTGCCTTCCACATGCCGGTAGAGAGCCGGAATAGCCTTCCGTGAGAAAAAGTGGCGTTTGGGAACCTGCCACTGAGGAACCGCACATTGCACAAACTCACGGAAGGGGGCCGAGTCTACCAACTGAAAAGGCAGCAGTTGAAGCGCTAGCAATTTAGCCAAGCTAGCATTCAACCGCTGGGCATGTGGATGGCTGGGAGTGAACTTCTTTCGACGGTCCAGCAGCTGGGGCAGGGAAATTTGCCTGCTAGAATCGGACGTCGGTGTACTGCTAGCAGAGTGGCCGCAAGTACTTGGCTGTGACACACCTAATTCTACACCTTCATTCCTCTCAGTGCATGTTTCAGAGAGGACTGAAGTTATAGTGGGGTTGGAGATCCCAGCTGATGCGGTGCAAGGAGAGGTCCGCTTTGTTCTTTGGTGTGGGTCTTTAAGGTAGGCTTGCCAACGAGCTGCATGGCAGGTCAACATATGTCTGGTCAGGCATGTGGTACCCAAGCGGCTGATGTTTTGGCCACGCGATATACGCTTGAGACATATGTTGCAAACAGCAGCTGTGCGATCTGATGCACTAGCCTCAAAAAAGGCCCACACCAAGGAACTTTTTGAATGACGGGCAGAGGCTGCGCCCTGCACAGGCGGAGCTCTGCGGTGTGATTCCGTCGGTGTACTGCCCTTACGCTGGCCACCAAAGGGAATCCTGCCTCGTTGGAGATGTGCCTCCTCCTCATTCTCCTACTCCTCCTCTCTCCTATTAGGCACCCACGTGGAGTCAGTGACCTCATCATCCCCTCCCTCCTCATCACTGGAGCCAATCTGGCAGTATGCTGCAGCTGCTGGAACATGACTGCCAGATTGGTGTCCTTCTTGAGCATCCCCTCTGTCTGCTCTCACGCTACTGCCTTCCTGTAGCTGGGTTTCATCATCAGACCCTTCGAAACGCTGGGCATCCTCCTGGAGCATGTACCCAACACTGTGCTCAAACAGTTCGGGGGACTCCTCAGGAGGAGGACATGGTGGGTCTAGGGAAGGAGTGACTGATGATGAGTCTGACATTGATACCAGGGAAGAGGACGCTTTGGCAGCTGCTTTGCCAGTACCCTGAGCCTGGGTGAAGGAGGATGAGGAGGAGGAGGAGGGCTTGGTCATCCACTCTACCAAGTCTTCGGCATGATGTGGCTCAACATGTCCAGCTGCCGAAAAGAAGGACAAGCGTGTCCCATGGCCATGTGCTGATGACAATGCACCGCGTCCACGACCAGCACTGTTGCCCCCAGACACAGAGCCTGCTTGCCCTCTTTTATTGCCTCCTGACTGTCTGCCTCTCCTTGTTTGCCTTCCAGACATTCTAATAGATGGCCTGCAGGGAGATGGGAAAAAAGCAATAAGGGCTACCTTCAGGTGTCCTTCTCTGTCCCTTTACTTAAGGATTTCTAAATATGGTTGAGGATTATTGCTTTTGCACAGAATAGCACAACGACAATTTCCCTGACTGTCCAAAAAACAAGGATTTCAAAGATGGTTGATGAGGAATGCTTTGGCACACTATAGCACGAGGAGAATTCCCCTCACTTTCCTTCTTTGTCCCTAGAAACAAGGACTGGCACAGTGAAAGAAACTGACACTCTCCCTACCTAGAGTTTTCTGTCCCTAGAAATTTTTTTTTTTAAAGCACACTATAGCACAAGGAGAATTCCCCTCACTTTCCTTCTTTGTCCCTAGAAACAAGGACTGGCACAGTGAAAGAAACTGACACTCTCCCTACCTAGAGTTTTCTGTCCCTAGAAAAAATGTTTTTTTAAAGCACACTATAGCACAAGGAGAATTCCCCTCACTTTCCTTCTTTGTCCCTAGAAACAAGGACTGGCACAGTGAAAGAAACTGACACTCTCCCTACCTACAGTTTTCTGTCCCTAGAAAAAATGTTTTTTTAAAGCACACTATAGCACAAGGAGAATTCCCCTCACTTTCCTTCTTTGTCCCTAGAAACAAGGACTGGCACAGTGAAAGAAACTGACACTCTCCCTACCTACAGTTTTCTGTCCCTAGAAAAAATGTTTTTTTAAAGCACACTATAGCACAAGGAGAATTCCCCTCACTTTCCTTCTTTGTCCCTAGAAACAAGGACTGGCACAGTGAAAGAAACTGACACTCTCCCTACCTACAGTTTTCTGTCCCTAGAAAAAATGTTTTTTTAAAGCACACTATAGCACAAGGAGAATTCCCCTCACTTTCCTTCTTTGTCCCTAGAAACAAGGACTGGCACAGTGAAAGAAACTGACACTCTCCCTACCTACAGTTTTCTGTCCCTAGAAAAAATGTTTTTTTAAAGCACACTATAGCACAAGGAGAATTCCCCTCACTTTCCTTCTTTGTCCCTAGAAACAAGGACTGGCACAGTGAAAGAAACTGACACTCTCCCTACCTACAGTTTTCTGTCCCTAGAAAAAATGTTTTTTTAAAGCACACTATAGCACAAGGAGAATTCCCCTCACTTTCCTTCTTTGTCCCTAGAAACAAGGACTGGCACAGTGAAAGAAACTGACACTCTCCCTACCTACAGTTTTCTGTCCCTAGAAAAAAAGTTTTTTTAAAGCACACTATAGCACAAGGAGAATTCCCCTCACTTTCCTTCTTTGTCCCTAGAAACAAGGACTGGCACAGTGAAAGAAACTGACACTCTCCCTACCTACAGTTTTCTGTCCCTAGAAAAAATGTGTTTTTAAAGCACACTATAGCACAAGGAGAAATCCCCTCACTTTCCTTCTTTGTCCCTAGAAACAAGGACTCGCACAGTAAAACACACTGACACTCTCCCTACCTATCCTTCTCTTTCCCTAAACTAAAGGAATCCAGGTTAAGCAAGAAAGAAATAAATGTCACTGTCCCTGCCTATGCTTGTCTTTCCCTGCTCCGGAACACACTACACTAGGCCGCCGTGCTGGCGGCCTTTTATAGTGTGGGGCGTGTACTAAACACCCTCAGCAATAATTGGCCACAGGCATCCTGCCTGTGGCCAATCATTGCTCTCCTCGCTGCCGGCGCTGTGATTGGCCAAGCATGCGGGGTCACAGTGCATGCTTGGCCAATCACAGCGCCTGGATGACACTGCGATGGCGTAGTGCATTGTGGGCCGTTCGCGTCACTCGAATTTGGCGCGAACGGCCCAAATCGTTCGATCTTCGTCAAACGATCGAACAGCCGATGTTCGAGTCGAACGTATGTTCGACTCGAACACGAAGCTCATCCCTACTCCTGGGCCAAGCCGGAGCCACTAGGATTACCAGCTTTTTTTCCCTCTTGATCCTGCGTAGAAGACACGGAAGCAGCTGAACTGGAGGGAATGCATAAATCAGTGAAAACTGATCCCACGGAGTTACTAAGGCATCCGTCCCACAAGCGAGCCGATCCCTTGTCCTTGAAACAAAGCTGTCCAGCTTTCTGTTGAACCTGAACGCCAATAGATCTACATCCGGGGTACCCAATTTCTGACATATGGCCCGAAAGATGTCGGGATGCAGAGACCATTCCCCTGGGAGCAAATGTTGGTGGCTCAGGAAATCTGCCTGCACTCTACACTGCTTTTCCACTCCTGGAATGAACACCGCAGATAGGCAAGGTACATGCTCTTCTGCCCAAGCCCTCTTTCTGGGCAGCGCGACTTTTGGTGCCGCCTTAGTGATTCATATAGGCCACTGCCGTGGCATTGTCGGATTGAATCCTGACAGGATAGTTCCATAGTCTGCCCGTCCAGGCGCTTAGGGCCAGATGAGCCGCCTCAATTTCTAAAATGTTGATGGGAAAGGTCTTCTCGGATTCTGACCACTTCCCCTGGATAGTGTTCCCCTCCAGGACTGCTCCCCAGCCCAAGAGGCTGGCATCGGTCGTCACTATCCTCCAAGTGACAGGCATGAAGGTTTTCCCCTTCTGCAAATTCTTGGCTAACAACCTCCACTTGAGACTCTGGCGCACGCTTGGAGTCAAGTACATTGGGCAATCCAAATCCTGGCGTTTTCTGCTCCAAGCAGACAGGATACCGTTTTGCAATAACCTTGAATGGAATTGAGCATAGGGAACTGCCTCGAATGAGGCTACCATCTTTCCCAACAACTTCATGCAAATGCGGATGGAGGGACTCTCCCTTGTTCTGACCGCGTGAACCAGTTCTCTTTTAGCGTAGACCTTCGCCTGGGGTAAGAACACTCTTTTGTGGGTTGTGTCTATAACCAGACCCAAGTACTCCAACCTTTTTACCGGCCCTAAGGACGATTTTTCTAGGTTGAGAATCCACCCTAGATGTTCCAGATACCCGACCGTGCTGACGACACTCTGGTTTAACCCTGCTAAAAACTGATCTATCAGCAGAAGGTCGTCTAGGTATGCCACTACCACTATACCCTCGGCCCCTAGTTTCTCCAAAAGTGGAGCCAGGACCTTTGTAAACACTTGTGGTGCGGTGGCTAACCCGAAAGGCAAGGCCACAAACTGAAAATGGCGCTGTTCGACTGCAAATCCCAGGAACTTCTGATGAGCAGGGAATATTGGCACATGGAGATATGCATCCTTGATGTCTATGGATGCTAGAAGTTCTCTTCCCCGAAGGGTGGATACTACCGACCGGATTGATTCTATGCGAAACGAGCGCATGTTCAGGAACCGGTTCAGACCCTAGAGATCTAAAATGGGTCTAACATCTCCATTCGGTTTTGGCACCGTGAAGAGATTTGAATAAAACCCTTTTCCCTGTTCTTCTAAGGGGGTCTCTATGATCACCCCTTGGCATAGCAGCCGGTCTAGTGGCTGAAATAAAGACCCTTTCTTTAATGGGTCCTTGGGAACGCTCGATCTTAGGAAACAAGGCGGAGGAAACTCCCAAAACTCTAGCTTGTATCCCTGAGATACTCTGGAAATGACCCATCTGTCCTGGATTACCTGCCGCCAGGCTTCTGCAAACCGCAGAAGCCTTCCCCCCACTCGATCGAGCGGGGGCGCCCCTTCATAAGGAGGCCATGGGACTCCGTTTTGCAGATTTTTGTCCCCATGATTTTTCTGGCCTTGAGCTGGTTCTTTTGGAGCGGACGGCGGAGGCCGTCGTGACTGCCTTGAGGCTGTTGCCCAAGGAGATGGAGAAGCCGAATGTTTAAATGAAGGGCACCTACTCCTTCTCTTCACTGGAAGAAGGGTACCTTTATCACAGAAGATTTTCTGGATGTACTTATCCAAGTCATCCCCAAATAACCGTTCCCCATGAAAGGAAAAGCCAGTCAGCAGCTTCTTACAAGGCAACTCCGCTGACCAATGATAAAACCACAGAACCCTCCGCATGTGTATTAACATGAGGGCAAGGCGAGACGTCTGATGAATCGAGTCTTTAATCGCGTGAACCGCAAAACAAAGGGCCCTCGGTAGCTCTGCTAGGTCCGGGACCTCTGTTTGACAACCTGCCTCACTTTGTCTCTAATGCCGCGTACACACGATCGTTTTTCATGACGAGAAAAAATACATTTTTTAAATTGCTCATTAAAAAGGATCGTGTGTAAGCTCCAGAGCATTTTTCGCGACGTGAAAAATGGGCATTAAAAATTTCGA
The DNA here is from genome assembly GCA_029206835.1 of Rana muscosa. Lineage (NCBI taxonomy): Eukaryota > Metazoa > Chordata > Amphibia > Anura > Ranidae > Rana > Rana muscosa. The sequence continues at coordinate 83,210,551 of CM055128.1, forward strand.
ACATGCTCTATTTTTTCTCGTGCGCATGCTCAGAAGCAAGTTATGAGACAGGAGCGCTCGTTCTGGTAAAACTAGCGTTTGTAATGGAGATAGCACATTCGTCACGCTGTAACGGACTGAAGAGCACAAGGCTGAAAAGCGCGAATCGGCTCTCACCAAACTTTACTAACACGAGGATCAGCAAAAGCAGGCCAAAGGGTGGCGCCATCCGAATGGAACTTCCCCTTTATAGTGCCGTTGTACGTGTTGTCGAACGTGTTGTACGTCACCGCGCTTTGTTTGAGCATTTTTTTTCACGATCATGAGTAGGCAAGACAGGCTTGAGAGGAATCACATCAAGAAAAACGTTGTTTTTTCAATGACATTAAAACCGCAGGCTGGGCCACAGCCCCAGCCATAGAAAATGAGGCCTTAAAGCGATGTTCTGCCAAAAAAAAAAAAAAACATTAAAAGCCAGCAGCTACACATACTGCAACTGCTGTCTTTTAATAAATGGACACTTACCTGTCCTGGAGTCCAGCGATGTTGGCACCCGCAGCTGATGTTTCCATCAGCTGTCGGGAGCTGCCGCCGCCATTTGCGGGTAGGGGAACCCGGCAGTGTAGCCTTTTGGCATCACGCCAGGAACCCTACTGCACATGCACGAGGCCCCGCTCCTCTCTCCTATTGGCCCAGCGGCTGGAAGAGAAGGAGGGATCCCCGCGGTGACGTCACGGCTCCACGGCAGGGACTCCCAGAAGTGGGAAAGGATACCTGTCAAAGACAGATATCCTGTCCCCCCCCCCGAAAGGTGCCAATTTTGGCACCGGCGAGGAGGAGGAATAAGATGAGTGGAAATTCCACTTTTGGGTGGAACTCCGCTTTAAGTAATGACTCCAGTCTCTTATCTGCTGGATACTTAAATACCTGAGCATTGTCTACTGGACAAGTAAGACTTTTGTTCAGGAAGGGACCGCAGCATCTACTGCTGGTTACTTACCATTTATTGGAAACATTTTCCTCCATGGGATAAAGCTGAGAAAACCTCTTAGGAGTAGGGATGAGCTTTGTGTTTGAGTCGAACCCATGTTCGACTCGAACATCGGCTGTTTGCGGAATTGCGAACATTATGGGCCGTACGCGCCAAATTCAAGTGGCGCGTCACGGCCCATAATTTACTGCGGCATCGCAGTGCATTGCTGGCTGGTGATTGGCCAAGCATGCACTATGACCCGCATGCTTTGGCCAATCACAGCGCGCAAAAAACGGAGAGCCATAATTGGCCAAAGCCAGGGTAGCTTTGGCCAATTATGGCTCAGGGGCTTTAGTACACGCCCCACACTATATAAGGCCGCCGGCCTTGTGTAGTGTGTTGGAGTTGTTAAAAGAGAGAGATTACAGAGAGAGACAGTGTCATTTATATTGAGTTATATATAGCAGGCAGGCGAGTCAGTTAGCTGCAGTTACAGTGTGTAGAGGATATATATGCATCCTAGGTGTTGTATATATATTTATACACTGTATTCAGTTTAGCTAGATCCATTCCTGTTATTCTCTGACAGGCAGGCAGGTGATTGTGCTAGCTGCAGTTAGTGTTTCACTTAGTGTACTGTGTGCTTTGCATAGCGTTCACCTAAAGCTTACCTGAATACAGTTAGTGACTATTATAGTGGTGTTCTCATAATAAAACTACAGGCAAAGAGCTGCAAGTATTTGCGTCCTCTGCACAGTTTTCACCTAAAACTAACTGAAAACAATTGCTGCTTTTCCCATACTAATACCATAGCAGGCAGTTGATTCTGATAGCTGCATTATAACCAGTACACATATATACATATATATATACATATATATATATATATATATATATATTGTGAGGGGGTTAGCTCGGCAGCGGGTGTGTGTGACCCCCGGGATGGGCTCCCCACACAAAACAGGCCCAGCAAACGGAGGTGGTGGTTTTCAAAATCAAAAAAAGGTGCGGTTTATTTTCTATTTACAGTGACAAAACACAGCAAAGCAAAAGAAACATAACCAAAATAAATCCTGGTCAAGTTGACCTCTGACTAAACATACAGGTTTCCTAACTAACAACTGGGATCAGCCTAGTGCTGTCCTAGTCCCTAAGTCCCTGGTTTTGTAAAAGTCCAAACAAATAGCCACACAGGCTTGTCTCACCGCACAGGGGTTCACTCTCCCTAGACAGTCCACACAGGTCTGGTTCCAGGCATGAGCTAACATCTAATGAAGCTGGGAGTTCTTATAGAGGCCTAAATGAGCTGACAAGCTTCAGCTGGCCTCATCAACTCCCTGTCTGTACGACGCCCAGCCCTCTCCCTAGAGGTATGAGTCATCCATGAGCCCACTAGCCTTATACAACTCTCCACCTAGTTGTATAAGTCGGCGTAAAGCCTGAATCTGGGCGAAATATATCTACCCCCCTGGATGCAACCAGGTGACTTTACCTTCCTGCTGTCACATACCCCCCCCTCTTGTTTTAACCTCGGGGTTGGAACACCAGCAATCAGGCATTCATGTACTCGAGACAAAGCATCCACATTCCCCATTTGAACGCCAGGGCGATGCTTTACTGTGAAGTTGAATTCCTGGAGGGCCAGGAACCACCTATTCACTCTTCTATTTGTTTCCTTGTTTTGAGCCATCCACTTTAACGGAGCGTGATCCGTAACCATGTCAAAGTGCCTACCTAGCAGGTAGTACCGAAGGGAATCTAGAGCCCACTTCACCGCTAAACACTCCTTTTCAACGGTGGCGTAATTTACCTCATGGGACTTCAACTTCCTGCTGAGGTAAATGACTGGGTGCTCTTCCCCGTTCCAGACCTGGGACAATACTGCTCCTAACCCCACATCTGACGCATCACTTTGTACGACAAAGTCTTTAGAGAAGTCGGGTGAGTACAACACTGGCTGGCTACATAAGGCTTGTTTCAAGAATTGGAATGCTGCCTCAGCCTCGGGGGTCCATTTAATCATGACCGACCCTTTCCCCTTCGTCAGGTTGGTTAGGGGCACAGCCTTAGAAGCAAAGTGGGGAATGAATCGCCGATAATACCCAGCGATTCCCAGAAAGGCTCGTACCTGCTTCTTGCTGTTGGGACGTGGCCAACTCTGGATGGCCTCGACTTTGTTGAGTTGGGGTTTTATTACTCCCCTCCCAATGGTGTACCCAAGATATTTGGCCTCCTCCTGCCCAATGGTACACTTCTTGGGGTTAGCCGTAAACCCTGCTTCCCGAACAGAGTCCAGGACTGCTTGCACTTTTGGCAGATGTGAGGCCCAATCTGTGCTATGGACAATTACGCCATCCAGGTAAGCCGCAGCATACTTCCGATGGGGCCTCAGCATCTGGTCCATTTTCCGCTGGAATGTGGCCGGCGCATTCTGTAACCCGAACGGCATTCTTTTATATTGGAACGCCCCGTCTGGGGTTACAAATGCGGTTTTCTCTTTGGCCGACTTGGCCAGGGGGATTTGCCAATACCCTTTTGTGAGGTCAAGAGTCGTCATGTATCGGGCTGTTCCCAGACGGTCGATCAACTCATCTATACGTGGCATGGGGTAGGTGTCAAATTTTGTAACTTTGTTCAACTGACGAAAATCGTTACAAAATCGCCAGCTCCCATCCGGTTTAGGCACCAACACGATGGGACTAGACCAATCACTTTGGGACTCCTCTATCACCCCTAAGTTCAGCATTTTCTGTACTTCCTCCCGTATTGCCTCCCGTCGAGCCTCTGGGATCCGATAGGGTTTTAACTTCACCCTTTCACCGGGCGGGGTAATGATGTCATGCTCTACCCCAGATGTTTGTCCCGGCAGCTCAGAGAATACCTCCTTGTTGCGAAGCACAAACTCCTTAACCTCCTGTTGTTGGGGTTGTGACAAGGTGGCTGCTATTCCAACCTCAGGAATCACGCAACCAGTTTGAGCTGGTGACCAAGTGTCTGCGACTAGGGACTCTCTATCCCTCCAGGCTTTCAACAGATTAACGTGATAGATCTGTTCGGGCTTTCGCCTTCCTGGTTGTCTGACCTTGTAATTCACTTCGCTCACTTTTTCCATTATCTCGTAGGGGCCTTGCCATTTGGCAAGGAATTTACTTTCAACCGTAGGGACAAGTACCAATATCCTATCCCCCGGGGAAAAGGTACGGGTCTTGGCTCCACGGTTGTACACTCTCTGCTGTGCCAACTGCGCTTGGGCCAAATGTTCCTTCACGATGGGCATTACCCGTGCAATTCGATCTTGCATCAGGGCGACATGCTCAATCACACTCCTGTGGGGAGAACTCTCACTTTCCCAAGTTTCCTTGGCAATATCCAACAGCCCTCTTGGGTGTCTCCCATACAGTAACTCAAAGGGGGAGAATCCCGTAGAGGATTGGGGCACCTCCCTAATAGCAAACATCAAATAAGGAAGTAAACAGTCCCAATCCTTTCCATCTCTATCCACCACTTTCTTCAACATTTGTTTTAGGGTTTTGTTGAATCTTTCAACCAGCCCATCGGTTTGGGGGTGATACACAGACGTACGCAATTGCGTCACTTTGAACAATTTACACAGCTCTTTCATAACCCGGGACATAAAGGGTGTACCTTGGTCCGTAAGCAGTTCTTTACAAATACCCACCCGGCTAAAAACAAGAGATAGCTCTTTGGCTATGGTTTTGGCCGAGGTATTTCGGAGAGGGATCGCTTCTGGATAACGGGTGGCATAGTCCATTATAACTAATATGTACTGGTGCCCCCTAGCGGACTTGATTATAGGACCTACCAAATCCATGGCGATCCTCTCAAACGGGACCTCAATGATGGGTAGAGGGACCAGCGGGCTACGGAAATGTGGCATCGGGGCCAACCTCTGACACACAGGGCAGGAGGAACAATAATTTTCTACGTCCTTCATCACCCCCGGCCAATAGAATCTCTGTAATACCCTCTCTCGGGTTTTCTCTGTCCCCAGATGACCTCCAAGAATGTGCCCATGGGCCAACTCCAACACCAACTTCCTGTAAGGTTTGGGCACCACAAGCTGCTCAACGGTTTCTTCTGCCCTTTTTGCCACCCGATACAGTAGGTCCTTCTCTACGCTGAAGTATGGGTAAGTGCAGGTATTATCTGGGTTCACTAACTCGCCATCTATTTTCACTACGTTTTCCCGTGCCTTTATTAGGGCGGGGTCTTTCAACTGTTCTGTGGCAAAGTTTTCCCTGTGAACCTCAAGATCAGAAAACTCCACAGACGGTAGGTTTTCGTCTGAGGAGGTGGGCTCCTCTCCAGTTTCTTGAGTCTCCCCTGCCAATACTGATAAGGGAAATTCCGGAGAGTCCTCACCACTCTCAGGGGAGTTCTGGCTATCACATTCCTGGTACATAGGGGCACCAGTGAGGGGCTCAGGATCATCCCACAGTTCCCAGAACTTCGGAAAATCCCTTCCCACAATGGCGTCATGCGGTAACTGAGATACTAAGCCCACTGGATGAGAGAGGGTACCTTTGGGGGTCTCGAAACACACTGTAGTCACTGGATACTCTCGGGTGTCCCCATGCACACAAATAACAGCTACCTTGCTATTCCCAGAGACCTCTGTTTTAACTAACTCAGCCTTTATCAGGGTCACAAGGCTACCTGAATCCAGCAATACCACAACATTTCTACCATTAACACACATTTTGCATAAATGTTTCTCAGTTCCTCGAATGGCAGTGCATGCGACTGTCGCACACAGCGACTGACGTCTGCCCGTCAGAAAGTCACACTGCATGGGTTCCTCCACAACCGGGCAATTGGCTGCAATATGTCCCGCTTGCCGGCAGCGGTAGCAAACGATCCTTCTTGCCGCCTCTTGAGCCGCTGATTTCCCAGGCTGTTCTCGCCAAACTTGGGGTAGAGCTCCCACCCTCTCACTCTCTCCACCCTCACCCCTTGGAATCCTCTTATCCGCCCCTGGGGATGGTCTGGTCTTAGGGTGGAAAGTCCGAGTGTCTCTGGAAGAGGCCGTCAGGTTCTCTGTAGCCAAGTATTTCTCCACACGATCCACAAGACCATCGGCCGTCTCTGGGTCTCCATGGCTTACCCACTTTTGGATGGCAGTAGGAAGAGCTCTCAAAAACCGATCCATTACAACACGTTCCACAATCTTTGGTGCGGACAAAGTCTCTGGCTGTAGCCACTTTCTGCTCAGGTGAATGAGATCATACATTTGAGACCTGGGGGGTTTTCCAAGCTGGAAAGTCCAGTTATGCACACGCTGAGCCCGGACAGCCTGGGTGACACCCAGCCTTGCCAATATTTCAGCTTTTAGCATCACATAGTCTTTTGCTTGGTTAGGCTCTAGGTCATAGTAAGCTTTCTGCGATTCACCAGTTAACAGAGGAGCCACCAGTCCAGCCCACTGCTCCTCAGGCCACTTTTCTCTTTCAGCGGTCCTTTCAAATGTGGTCAAAAATACCTCTGGATCATCCTCTCCAGTCATTTTTGTCAATAAACGACTCACCCCAAAGGACGCGGTATTAGTGGGACGGCTTTCCTCACTGGTCTGCGGACGTTGCTGCATTACTGCTTCCATCTGTTGTTGTAGTCTCTGCTCTTGCTTCTGCAACAGGTCTATGAAGCGGGCCTCAGATTGCTGCTGGGCTCGTTGCTGAGCCTCCAGACTCTGTTGCAAAGTTGCGTTTGTCTGCTGCTGGGCTGCAGGGCTCCTTTGCAAACCTGCATTTGTCTGCTGTTGATTGGCATTTGCTAGAGCCAGCTGCTTCAGTATCTCCTCCATGCTGGCTTAAAAAAAAACTGCCACTGGTTCTCCACCAACTGTGAGGGGGTTAGCTCGGCAGCGGGTGTGTGTGACCCCCGGGATGGGCTCCCCACACAAAACAGGCCCAGCAAACGGAGGTGGTGGTTTTCAAAATCAAAAAAAGGTGCGGTTTATTTTCTATTTACAGTGACAAAACACAGCAAAGCAAAAGAAACATAACCAAAATAAATCCTGGTCAAGTTGACCTCTGACTAAACATACAGGTTTCCTAACTAACAACTGGGATCAGCCTAGTGCTGTCCTAGTCCCTAAGTCCCTGGTTTTGTAAAAGTCCAAACAAATAGCCACACAGGCTTGTCTCACCGCACAGGGGTTCACTCTCCCTAGACAGTCCACACAGGTCTGGTTCCAGGCATGAGCTAACATCTAATGAAGCTGGGAGTTCTTATAGAGGCCTAAATGAGCTGACAAGCTTCAGCTGGCCTCATCAACTCCCTGTCTGTACGACGCCCAGCCCTCTCCCTAGAGGTATGAGTCATCCATGAGCCCACTAGCCTTATACAACTCTCCACCTAGTTGTATAAGTCGGCGTAAAGCCTGAATCTGGGCGAAATATATCTACCCCCCTGGATGCAACCAGGTGACTTTACCTTCCTGCTGTCACAATATATATATATATATATATATATACATCCCACCTTTTTGCAGCTACATCTCACTGCAGGCCATTAGTATGTCTGGAAGGCAAACAAGGAGAGGCAGACAGTCACGAGGCAATAAAAGAGGGCAAGCAGGCTCTGTGTCTAGAGGCAACAGTGCTGGTCATGGACATCCTGATCAGCACGTGTCCGTGGGACACGCTTGTCCTTCTTTTCGTCAGCTGGCCATGTTGAGCCGCAATATGCCCAAGACTTCACATCCACACACCTTTTCACATCATCCATTGCTGCATCGACATATATTGCCACCTCAGCTCCCGTGACAGGGTATATGCTCTCGGCCCACCCTGTTGACGGTCACCGCATGCCGCATGCACTGTACTGCTTGGTGAGTGTGTTCCATTAATTACTCATATATAGTAATTTTTCTGTCATATATCCCTCTCTATATTGAGTGCGGTTTATTATTATAATTATATATTCCATAGGAATTCCTGTCGCATCTGCTCCTGATGAGTGGAGTTTTCCACGAAACGCGTCGAGCTACACTTGATGCCACAGTTTAATATATATGGAATGCTATCCATACAGTATCCTACTTTGACGATGCCATCAAGACCCAGCATACTTTGACACATCATGTGACTACTGACACAAGTATTGGGCACGCTGCTGTTAGTTTTTAGTTGGTCTTTCCACCTATGTATTTATTTACACCATTTTATGCATTGCTATTGACCATGTATTTATGTGTATAACTATTTACTGTATATTGTTTATATTTGGTGCTAGATATGTGTGTATATATATGGAATCATTTCTTTATTGGACAATAATCCATGTCATGAATAAAACATTTACATTTTTCTTACCTCCGCATTTCAATTCCCTCATATAAAGTCCCAAAACTCCCCCCCTATTCATATACCAAGGGATGGAGGCATTCATGTGCTTCATTCAAAGTCCCAAAATCCCCCCCTATAATGTAGCTTTTTTGCTGAAACGGGATGGAGGCTATTGTTAAATTGGGTGGCAGTGTTCCTCTGCCATCCAGGTGTGAGGTTTGCTCCCCCTTTTTGATGTGCCTCATAAGGCTCCAAAACTGGGGACTCTCTCATATATATTCCTTGTGGGTATTTTACTCATAAGTGCTACACATTGCACCATCAACAGACAGTGGGGCCGACACCGGTTTAGTGATTTCACATGTGTTTGTCCATTATGCAATGAACACCCGTCACCTGGTCAATACCATGCGGCCTTCGTGATGTACCGCCAATCTGTGTGGTGCCGTGGGTCTCTCTTTGTTTCCGGGAGCTGCGATGCGCCCTGTGGGTTCCCCCCCCTCCTCCCCTTGCACTCCGGTGTTCGGGAGGCTCGGGCGGGCGCCCCTTTGCGTATCGGCGCCACGCTTCTCCACGTCGCACGTATGACGCCAGCTGTGATGTCATCACGTCGACGTTGGATACAACATCTTGTGTTCCGTACGAGGGATCATGGCGCCGCCCACTGAGTGATTGTTCGACTCAGGTGCGGACGCATTCCCTCAATTGGTTCACATGCGTGGCGTTGGTGGCAATATACATATATATCCCCATTTCGAGCAAGCTGCTCAGGCGGCCAGTCTCCTCCTGGGGATTCTGCACACCAGTCACTTACCTTGCTGGTGATGCACGGATGCAGCTTTGGGGTAAGTTCTCTTTCGGTTTAGGTTCATTTCATTTTGGTGATATGTTTTTTTTTTTTTTTCTCCACCTTATTTTTCTGGACAAAAGAGTCTGTTCAGTCATTCCTTTTTCACCCAGAGGTTATTGCTCACTCGTTGAGCATCCACTAATACACTTATAATTTCCAAATCCCTTTGCACACACACTAGTTTTATTTACTAGTTTTATTCACTGTCACTGACAATTCATTTTATTTACCTTCATTATCACTCTTCACGGAGTCATCCTGGGCTCAATAATTATCAATTATTAACCCTAATCAATCTATCTTGATACTATTATATATAATTATATATATATGTATATTCAATACTGTTACAACCAATAATCATATACATTTATGGTAGCCATACTGGGCTCACCTTTTAAGAATTATCATCATGATTTATTCATCTCAATACTGTGGAAATCATATATAATATACAACATTTTATGCAACTAACAGTTAATAATAATAATAATGTTTCATTGTTCCCAGATGCCATACTTCCAATACTCTATCAAATGGAGATCAATTTTTTCACATCCACACACCTTTTCACATCATCCATTGCTGCATCGACATATATTGCCACCTCAGCTCCCGTGACAGGGTATATGCTCTCGGCCCACCCTGTTGACGGTCACCGCATGCCGCATGCACTGTACTGCTTGGTGAGTGTGTTCCATTAATTACTCATATATAGTAATTTTTCTGTCATATATCCCTCTCTATATTGAGTGCGGTTTATTATTATAATTATATATTCCATAGGAATTCCTGTCGCATCTGCTCCTGATGAGTGGAGTTTTCCACGAAACGCGTCGAGCTACACTTGATGCCACAGTTTAATATATATGGAATGCTATCCATACAGTATCCTACTTTGACGATGCCATCAAGACCCAGCATACTTTGACACACCATGTGACTACTGACACAAGTATTGGGCACGCTGCTGTTAGTTTTTAGTTGGTCTTTCCACCTATGTATTTATTTACACCATTTTATGCATTGCTATTGACCATGTATTTATGTGTATAACTATTTACTGTATATTGTTCATATGTGGTGCTAGATATGTGTGTATATATATATATATGGAATAATTTCTTTATTGGACATTAATCCATGTCATGAATAAAACATTTACATTTTTCTTACCTCCACATTTCAATTCCCTCATATAAAGTCCCAAAACTCCCCCCCTATTCATGGTAGAGTGGATGACCAAGCCGTCCTCATCCTCATCCTGTCTCACCCAGGCTCAGGGTACTTTGTCTGGCAAAGCAGCTGCCAAAGCGGCCTCTTCCCTCAGCTCAATGGCATCAGTCACTCCTTCCCTAGCCCCACCATGTCCTCCTGAGGAGTCCCCCGAACTGTTTGACCACAGTGTTGGGTACATGCTCCAGGAGGATGCCCAGCGTTTTGAAGGCTCAGATGATGGAACCCTGCTAGGTGAAGGCAGTAACGTGAGCCCAGAGACAGGGGGTAGTAACGTGAGCCCAGAGAGAGGGGATGCCCAACAAGGTCAGCTATCTGGCAGTCATGTTCCCCCATCTGCAGCATACTGCCAGATTTGCTCCAGTGATGAGGAGGGAGGGGATGGTGAGGTCACTGACTCCACGTTAGTGTCTAATAGGAGAGAGGAGGAGGAGGCGGAGGAGGCACATCTCCAATGAGGCAGGATGCCCTCCAGGGGCCAGCTTAAGGGCAGCACACCGACTGCATCACACCGCAGAGCTCCGCATGGTCAGGGCGCTGCTGTATCTGCGCGTTATTCAAAAAGTTCTTTGGTGTGGGGCTTTTTTCAGACGTGTGCAGCAGATCGCACCTTTGCCATTTACAACATATGTCTAAAGCATATCTCGCGTGGCCAAAACATCAGCCGCTTGGGCACCATGTGCTTGGCCAGACATAGGTCGACCTGCTATGCAGTTCGTTGGCAAGCATACCTAAAAGACCCACACCAAAGAACAAAGCGGACCTCTCCTTGCTCCTCATCAGCTGGGATCTCCAACCCCACTGCACTGAGAGGAATGAAGGTGTAGAATTAGGTGTGTCACAGCCAAGTACTTGCGGGCAATCTGCTATCGGTACACCGACGTCCGATTGTACCAGGCAAATTTCCCTGCCCCAGCTGCTGCACCGCCGAAAGAAGTTCGCTCCCAGCCATCCACATGCCCAGCGGTTGAATGCTAGCTTGGCTAAATTGCTAGCACTTCAACTGCTGCCTTTTCAGTTGGTAGACTCTGCCCCCTTCCGTGTGTTTGTTGAATGTACGGTTCCTCAGTGGGAGGTTCCCAAGCGCCACTTTTTCTCACGGAAGGCGATTCCGGCTCTCTACCGGCATGTGGAAGGCAATGTCTTGGCCTCGCTGGAAAGGGCGGTCAGCGGTAAGGTGCATATTACCGCTGACTCATGGTCCAGCAGGCATTGACAGGGACGTTACCTATCTTTCACGGTGCATTGGTTGACTCAGCTGGCAGCTGGGTAGGATGCAGGACAAGGTGCAGTAGTGTTGGAGGTTGTTCCGCCACCACGCCTCCAAAATGCTACTAGTGGTAATTCTGCCACACCTCTCTCCTCCACCCCCTCTTCTTCATCCTCCATGGCCTCTTCCTCTGCTGATTTGTCCTCGGAACCAGCGGTGCTCTGTAGGCGTTCAAGGGGCTACGCAAGTACACAGGCAAAAAGATGCCATACGGTGCTTGAGCTGGTGTGCTTGGGGGACAGGAGCCACACTGGGGCAGAGATTCTGTCCGCTGTGCAGGGGCAGGCTCAAAGGTGGTTGACGCTACGCCACACAAGCTTAAGCCAGGAATGGTGGTTTGCGACAATGGCACCAACCTCCTCTCCGCCCTCCGACAGGGACAGCTGACCCATGTGCCCTGTTGGCTCACGTCCTTAACTTGGTGGTGCAGTGGTTCATGGGCAGGTACCCGGGCTTACAGGATGTCCTGAGGCAGGCCAGGAAAGTCTGTGTGCATTTTTGCCGGTCATATAATGCCAGTGCTCGGCTGGCTGACCTCCAAAAGGAATTTAACCTGCCCAAGAACCGCCTAATCTGTGACTTGCCCACCAGGTGGAACTCAATGTTGGCCATGTTGCAGCAGCTGCACACGCAGCAGAGGGCCATCAATGAGTACCTGTGCGACTATGGCACCAGGACAAGGTCAGGGGAGCATGTTTTTTTTTCCCACGCCAGTGGGTCATGATTAGGGATGCATGCACTGTCCTGTCACCATTTGAGGAGGTCACGAGGATGGTGAGCAGCGACAGTGCATGCATCAGTGATACTGTCCCTCTTATCCACCTGTTGGAGCACACGCTGCATGGAATTATGGACAGGGCACTTGAGGCAGAACAGAGGGAGGAAGAGGAGGACTTCCTTACCTCTCAAGGCCCCCTTAATCCAGACAGTGTTACTGCAGGCCCGCTGATCGCACAGGAAGAGGATGAGGAGGAGGAGGAGGATTGTGTCAGCAATAAGGTGGAGCCTAGCACTCAGCATCAGCAGCAGTCTTCAAGGGATCATTTACAGTCCCCAGAAACCCATGGACTTGTACGTGGCTGGGAGGAGGTGGTTGCGGATCATGTCATCCTTAGTGACCCAGAAGTCTCCGGATCGAATGCCTCAGCAAACCTATGCTGCATGGCCTCCCTGATCCTGTAAAGCCTGCGAAAGGATCCTCGTATTCGTGGTATCAAGGAGAGGGATCATTACTGGCTGGTAACCCTCCTTGATCCACGTTACAAGGGTAAGGTTGCGGACCTTATCCAGAGGGAGCAGAGGATGAAACATCTTCGGGAGGCCTTGCAGAAAGGTTTGTGCAATGCGTTTCCAGAGCCTGGGAGGTTACAAATTTCTGGTCCTGGACAACGTGTTGCTGAGGCTTCGGTCAGTCACAGAAGGAGCGGTGGAGAAGGTGGTCATCTGACCGATGCGTTCAGATTTTTTTTTAGTCCGCAGCCCCAAGGTATGATCGGTTCCAGCAACCATCGCCAGCGTCTGATTCACATGGTGCAGGAATACCTAGGGGCAAGATCAGACTTGGACACCTTTCCCACCGAAAATCCTCTGGGTTTTGAGGATGGATCACTCGCCAGAGCTTGAACAGTATGCAATTGAGCTACTGGCCTTTCCAGCATCCAGCGTTCTTTCGGAACGCACATTCAGTGCTGCTGGAGGCTTTGTAACCGATCACAGGGTGCGCCTGTCCACCGACTCGGTCGATCGGCTGACCTTCATAAAAATGAATCAGTCTTGGATCACCAGCAAGCACCTGATGCTGATGTAACCAAATAATTTTTTTTTAATGTGAGATCCCTTCAAGACTGCCTATGTTGATGCTGAGTGACTATCCTGTTCCGCTGAGTGACTATCCTCTTCCTCCTCAATGTTCATGTTGATAGCTTGTAAGAACATCTTTGGTTCTGGGCACTGCCACCAGTGGCTAAGGCCCAATTTTTCTGCCCCTGTTTAACAGGGGCATGTAATTACAATTTTTGCTGCAATACTTTGCAGCAGGGCTCATTCCTGCGCTTCAACTAGAGTATTTGTGAGGGGTTGCAGTGTTGTGGCACCAGCACCAGTGCCTAAGGCCCAATTTTTCTGCCCCTGTTTAACAGGGGCGTGTAATTACAATTTTTGCTGTAATATTTTGCAGCAGGGCTCATTCCTGCGCTCCAACTATAGTATTTGTGAGGGGTTGCAGTGTTGTGGCACCAGGACCAGTGCCTAAGGCCCAATTTTTCTGCCCCTGTTCAACAGGGGCATGTAATTACAATTCTTGATCTAATTGTCAGGGCTGGGTTCAGCCCTTCCTTCTCTGTGCTGGCAGCTCAGCTGTCAGCTGATTGCCAGCTTCCATCTCTCCACAGTGATCCACCTGTTGATGATCCGCTCGTCAGCTCTGCCTACTTAAGGACTTCCAGTTCATTTGCTCTTCGCCTTCGCCTGTGTTAACATCACAAGAGACTTTCTCCTGCGTTCCAGTTGAAGACTTGCTTGACTGTCGTCCCTTCTGGCTGCGGGTCCTGTTTGCTGTTCTACTACCTTTATCGCTGGCTCTTGGACTTTGGCTTGGCCGTCTACCCGATCCGGTTACTGAACTCTGGCTATGTTTTGACTACGCTTACTTTGTTTACCTTTTTATTATTAAACTAGTGTGATTTAACTGTACTTCTGTCTCGGTCTGATTCATGGTTTCTGACACTAATATTTCACAGCAGGGCCCATTCCTGCGCCCACCAAGAGTAACTGTGAGGGCTTACAGTGTTGTGGCACCAGTACCACCACCACCAAAGGCCCTATTTTTTTTCCACTGTTCAACAGTGGCATGTAATTACAATTCTTGATATAATAGTTCACAGCAGGGTGTTCCAGCACCCACCAAGAGTAACTGTGAGGGCTTACAGTGTTGTGGCAACACCTAAGGCCCACATTTCTGCAGAGTACATAGGGCAGGCCCCTACTTTCAAACATCCGATTTTCAAACGACTCCTACTTACAAACGGAGGGAGACAACAGGAAGTGAGAGGAAATCTACCCCTAGGAAGGGAAATTTTCTCCTGTAAGAGTTAATATACTCGTCAGGGGTGTCCCCTCTCCCAGTTGCTATATGCCTTGGCCACTGAGCCACTGGCTATCGCCATCAGAGCACACCCTGATATTCAGGGTTTGCGTCAAGGTCACTCAGTTTATAGGATAGGCCTGTACGTGGATGACACTATCCTATACCTAGCGGACCAGGGACTGTCACTGCAAACAGCTGTCACGAGCCGGACTGACGGCTAGTGGGAATACAGGAGGTGGATCCTCTGTACCAGAGAGGGGATGGCACGGGTCGTACTGAGGGACCGGTTCTAAGCAGCTACCGGTTTTCACCAGAGTCCGCCGCAAAGCGGGATGGACTTGCTGCTGCGGTAGCAACCAGGTCGTGTCCTCCAGTAGCGACTCCACCTCTCTGGCGGCTGAGATAGGCGCGGTACAAAAGGACTAGGCAGAGGCAAGGTCAGACGTAGCAGAGGGTCAGGGCAGGCGGCAATGGTTCGTAGTCAGAGACAATGGCAGCAGGTCAGATACACAGGCAAGGCAACTCACAAAACGCTTCCACAGGGTACTAAGACAACAAGATCCGGCAAGGACAGGAAGGGGAAGTGGGTTTAAATATGTTTTGGGTGTGCACACAGTAATTGGGCCAGGCACCAATCAATGGTGCGCTGGCCCTCTAAATCTTAGAAGGCCGGCGCGCGCGCGCCCTAGAGCGCAGCGGGGCCGCGCGCGCCGGGAAGGAGCAGGAGTTGGAAGGTGAGCAGGATGGGATGCGATCCGCGGACGGAGATGTGCCGCCGTGTGGATCGCATCCCCGCCGGTGACAGAGCAGCGCCCACGGCCAGGAGAGCTGACCGGGGCGCTGCAGGGGGACCGACGCCGTGAGCGCTCCGGGAAGGATGGGACACCCGGAGCGCTCTGCGTTACAGTACCCCCCCTTAGGTCTCCCCCTTTTTTTGGAACCCAAGAATCTACGGATGAGCTCCTTGTCTAAAATGTTGGTCTCAGGCTCCCAGGATCTCTCTTCAGGACCACAGTTCTCCCAATCAATTAAAAAAAATATTTTACCTCGGATGACCTTGGAGGCGAGGATTTCTTTCACCCAGAAGACATCGGAAGAACCAGAGACAGGAGCAGGAGCAGTGACCTTGGGGTAAAATCGGTTAAGAATGAGGGGTTTGAGAAGAGACACATGAAAAGAATTGGGGATACGAAGAGAAGGAGGAAGATGGAGTTTGTAAGAGACAGAATTGATTTGGTTTTTGATTTTAAAAGGTCCGAGGTAACGAGGGCCCAGCTTGTAACTAGGTACCCGAAACCGAACATATTTGGAGGAGAGCCACACTTTGTCACCCGGGACATAGACAGGAGGAATTCTTCATTTTTTTATCTGCATGTCTCTTCATGCGGGCAGAGGCCAGTGATAGCGACTTTTGAGTCTCTTTCCAGATAGAGGTGAAGTCTTGAGTTAATTCATCCACGGCAGGAACTCCAGAAGAAGTGGGGATGGGGAGGGGGGGCAATGGGTGACGGCCGTAGACCACAAAGACAGGTGATTTGGAGGACGATTCAGAGTTCTTGAAATTGTATGAGAATTCTGCCCAGGGTAATAGGTCGACCCAATCGTCTTGACGGGCGGAGACAAAATGTCGTAAGTAGTCACCAAGGACCTCGTTAACTCTCTCCACCTGTCCATTGGATTGTGGGTGATAAGCGGAAGAAAAATTCAACTTAATCTTTAGTTGAGTACAGAGAGCTCTCCAAAATTTTGAGATGAATTGAACGCCTCTATCAGAGACGATATGTGAGGGTAGCCCATGGAGACAGAAAATTTGAAGAAAAAAATGCTTCGCCAACTGAGGTGCAGTAGGCAGACCAGGAAGCGGGACAAAATGAGCCATTTTCGAAAAGCGGTCAACGACCACCCAGATGACAGTGTTACTATGAGACAAAGGAAGGTCCGTGATGAAATCCATGGCAATGTGGGACCATGGTTGTTCAGGCACAGGTAGAGGAAGGAGAAGGCCTGCAGGCTTCTGGCGTGGAGTCTTGTCACGTGCACAGATAGTGCAGGCCCGTACAAAGTCAGTCATGTCTTTTTCCTGGGTAGGCCACCAATAGTGTCTGGCCATCAATTGTATGGATTTTTTGATCCCAGCGTGACCGGCTAGATGGGAGGAATGGCCCCACCTGAGTATCTGGAGACGAAGGCGTGGAGGAACAAAAGTTTTTCCTGGAGGAACTGGCATCAGAGACGCAGGAGCAGTGGAAATCAGACACTCAGGGGGTACGATGTGTTGAGGGGGAGTCCCGGTTTCAGAGGCATCGGAGGAACGGGACAAGGCATCAGCCCTGACATTCTTGTCTGCGGGACGAAAATGGATCTGGAAATTGAACCGGGCAAAGAACAATGACCACCTGGCCTGGCGAGGATTTAAGCGCTGAGCGGACTGAAGGTAGGACAAATTTTTATGGTCAGTGTAGATGGAGATAGGGTGAAGGGATCCTTCCAGGAGATGTCTCCACTCTTCTAATGCCAGCTTGATGGCCAACAGTTCACGGCCACCTATGGAATAGTTTTTTTCAGGAGGGGAGAAGGTTTTAGAGAAAAAAAAACCACACGTGACGTTTCTTCCTTTAGCGTTTTTTTGAAGAAGAACAGCTCCGGCTCCTACCGAGGAGGCGTCAACTTCAAGGAAGAACGGCTTTGTGGGGTCTGGTCGAGACAGGACAGGTGCAGAGGAGAAGGCGGTCTTAAGGCGAGTAAAGGCTTCTTCCGCTTGAGGCGGCCAGGACCTTGGATTCACGTTTTTCTTAGTCAGTGCCCCTATAGGAGCAACGATGGTGGAGAAGTGGGGTATGAACTGACGATAGTAGTTGGCGAATCCAAGGAAGCGTTGGATAGCACGGAGTCCAAAGGGGCGTGGCCAATCTAAGACTGCGGAGAGCTTGTCAGGGTCCATTTGAAGGCCTTGTCCTGTGACCAGATAACCTAGGAAAGGAAGGCTGCTGCGCTCAAAAAGGCATTTTTCAAATTTAGCGTAAAGATGATTTATGCGGAGGCGCTGGAGCACTTGACGGACATGGAGCCGATGTTCCTCAAGGTTGGTAGAGAAGATTAGGATGTCATCAAGATAGACAACCACACAGGTATACAGTAAGTCCCGAAAGATTTCATTGACAAAATCCTGAAAGACTTCAGGAGCGTTGCAAAGTCCGAAAGGCATGACGAGATATTCAAAGTGACCATCTCTGGTGTTAAATGCATTTTTCCATTCATCTCCTTCACGGATTCTGATGAGGTTATAAGCGCCCCTGAGGTCCAATTTCGAAAAAACTTTTGCTCCGCGCAGATGGTCAAAGAGCTCCGAGATGAGAGGCAGAGGGTAGCGATTTTTAATAGTGATTTTATTGAGACCACGATAGTCTATGCAAGGGCGTAGTGATCCGTCCTTCTTGGCAACGAAGAAGAACCCCGCTCCGGCTGGAGAAGATGATTTCCTAATAAAACCTCTCTTGAGGTTCTCCTGTATGTAATCAGTCATGGCCTTGGTTTCAGGAGAGGAGAGAGGGTAAATTCTGCCACGGGGTGGTGTAGTACCTGGGAGCAAGTCAATGGGGCAGTTGTAGGGTCTATGTGGTGGTAAGACCTCCGCCTGTTTTTTGCAAAAGACATCAGAAAAGTCCTGATAGGCCTTGGGAAGGCCGGGCAAAGGAGTAGCGATGGGAACTTGACTGGGGGTTACAGACTTAAGACAATGCTTGTGGCAGGAGTAGCCCCAGGATTTGATGTCCCCAGTGGTCCAGTCGAGGGTAGGAGAGTGGCGCTGGAGCCAGGGTAGGCCAAGAAGGATGTCAGAAGTACAGTTCGGCAAAACAAAGAATTCAATTTTTTCTTGGTGAAGAACACCAACGGACATGAGCAGGGGTTCGGTGCGGTAACGCACGGTACAATCCAGATTCTCTCCATTTACAGAGGAAATGAAGAAGGGTTTGATGAGACGGATAACAGGAACGTTGAACCTGTTGATGAAAGAGGCTTCAATAAAGTTTCCTGCAGAACCAGAGTCCAGGAAGGCCACCGCAGAGAAGGGGGAGCCAGCAGAAGGGGAAATCCGCACAGGAATAGTCAGACGTGGAGAGGAAGAATGCACACCTAGTAACGCCTCTCCCAAGTTCACTAGGTGCGGGCGTTTCCCTGACGTAGAGGGCGAATAGGGCAGTCCTTTAGGAAATGTTCAGAGCTCGCACAATAAAGGCATAAGTTCTCATTGCCTACGGCGAGTCCTCTCTTGTAGGGTCAGGCGAGATCGGTCCACCTGCATGGCCTCCTCGACGGAAGGCATAGTATCAGGATGCGTTGGATTCAGGAAGAGAGGAGCCAGGCGCGGATAACGCCTGGTGCGAACAAGATCCTTCTCCTGGCGAAGCTCTTGACGTCTTTCAACGTAGCGTATGTCAATGCGGGTAGCTAAGTGGATGAGCTCCGTCAGGGAGGAGGGTATCTCTCGTGCGGCCAGACAATCCTTGATGTGGCTGGATAAACCTTTCTTGAAGGTTGCGCAGAGAGCCTCATTATTCCAGGCTAGCTCTGAGGCCAGTGTGCGGAACTGTATGGCATATTCGCCCACAGAGGAGTTTCCTTGGACAAGGTTAAGCAGGGCGGTTTCAGCGGATGAGGCTCGGCCTGGTTCCTCAAAAACGCTACGAACCTCAGCGAGGAAGGACTGAACGGTGGCTGTAGCAGGGTCATTGCGGTCCCAGAGTGGCGTGGCCCAGGCCAAGGCCTTCCCAGACAACAGACAGACCACGAATGCCACCTTAGACCGTTCTGTGGAAAACTGGTCTGACATCATCTCAAGATGCAGGGAACATTGGGACAAGAATCCCTGGCACCTCCTAGGATCCCCGTCAAATTTCTCCGGAAGAGACAAGTGGATCTTCGAGGTAGTAGCGGCAGCTCGGGGAGGGGAAGATGCTGGAGCTTGTGGCGGCAGACGCTGCTGGATCATGGCGGTCAACTGCGACAGCTGCTGTCCTTGTTGGGCAATCAATTGCGACTGCTGGGCAACCACGGTAGTGAGATCAGCGAGACTAGGCAGCGGCACGTCAGCGGGATCCATGGCCGGATCTACTGTCATGAGCCGGACTGACGGCCAGTGGGAATACAGGAGGTGGATCCTCTGTACCAGAGAGGGGATGGCACAGGTCGTACTGAGGGACCGGTTCTAAGCAGCTACCGGTTTTCACCAGAGCCCGCCGCAAAGCGGGATGGACTTGCTGTGGCGGTAGCAACCAGGTCGTGTCCTCCAGTAGCGACTCCACCTCTCTGGCGGCTGAGATAGGCGCGGTACAAAAGGACTAGGCAGAGGCAAGGTCAGACGTAGCAGAGGGTCAGGGCAGGTGGCAATGGTTCGTAGTCAGATACAATGGCAGCAGGTCAGATACACAGGCAAGGCAACTCACAAAACGCTTCCACAGGGTACTAAGACAACAAGATCCGGCAAGGACAGGAAGGGGAAGTGGGTTTAAATATGTTTTGGGTGTGCACACAGTAATTGGGCCAGGCACCAATCAATGGTGCGCTGGCCCTTTAAATCTTAGAAGGCCGGCGCGCGCGCGCCCTAGAGCGCAGCGGGGCCGCGCGCGCCGGGAAGGAGCAGGAGGGGGAAGGTGAGCAGGATGGGATGCGATCCGCGAACGGAGATCCCCGCCGGTGACAGAGCAGCGCCCACGGCCAGGAGGGCTGACCGGGGCGCTGCAGGGGGACCGACGCCGTGAGCGCTCCGGGAAGGATGGGACACCCAGAGCGCTCGGTGTTACAACAGCGTTACAGATTATTGAGCAGATGGGTGGCTATTCGGGACTGCGCATTAATTGGGACAAGTCCCAAATTCTCCCCATAGATGTCTTTCCCCCCCCTATGGTGACCCCTCCGCTGCCACTCTCCAGAGTATCCAGGATTAGATACCTGGGAATTGAGGTTACCAGAAGCCTGATGAACTATACACCCCTGAATGTGGCACCGCTATTTGACATGATCAAACTCAAAACGCAGACGTGGGCTAGATTACCATTAGGTAATAAATATAAATATTATAAAAATGATTATATTGCCTAAACTTCTGTATATGGTGTGGCATGACCCTTTATACATTCTCTTAAAAATATTTAAACAAATGGAAGCCATTCTGAATTCATTTGTTTGGGGGACTGGCAGACACAAACTAGCTTGGCACATTTTAAAGAACCCAACGTACATGGGCGGCGCTTCCCTCCCAGACCTTTATGACTATTACTTGGCCTCACAGCTCTCTCACCTACACCAATTCAATAACTCGGAACTCCAACGCTATAGGTCTTTAGTTTGCGATAAACCCAGGGCACCCGACGCACACGCTCCTACAGGCTATCCTCCGCACATCTCAGGGATGTTAATGCATCACCAACAGATATGGGAAATATCCCTTAAAAAACAGATCGTTGGGAAATTGTATTCTCATACCCCATTGTGGCTTAACAGCCATATGCCAGAACTAGCGGAGATTCCCGACTCGGTGGTCTGGGCTAGGTACGGCATATTATACTTACACCAAGTCCTATCAAACCCTGGGTTCAAACAGTTTTAGGCACTTAGAGAGGAATTTTCGCTCTGACAGCAGCTCCGTCATGCACTCAGAACCCAGCTGCCATCTTTGGATGTAGAGATGGAACCACCACCGGTACTAAGTATAGTTTTGGGGAGTGAACCCTCCAAGCTTATTTCGCACCTGTACTACACCATCAGACACCGGGGTACAGTAGCCGTTTCTCAGAAGGCCAAGACGGCATGGGAACAGGACCCAATAGAAGATGCAGACTGGGACAAAATACTTGAGGGAACCAAGACTACGTCCCCTAAACTGTCAGATAGACTGACGCAAACTTACATTGTTCACAGAGCCTACCTAACACCACTGAGATTGGCCAAATTCCAACACACTTCCAATCCGACCTGTCGTCTGTGTCAGTCCACGCTTGGCACGTTTTACCATCTCATTTGGAGCTGTCTAAATATTCAGATGTACTGGACGCAGGTTGTCCGCGTTCTGCATGACAATATGGGATCCCCTGTGGTACTTGACCCTACGTT
Source organism: Rana muscosa (assembly GCA_029206835.1). Classification (NCBI taxonomy): domain Eukaryota; kingdom Metazoa; phylum Chordata; class Amphibia; order Anura; family Ranidae; genus Rana; species Rana muscosa. The sequence continues at coordinate 83,232,361 of CM055128.1, forward strand.
GTGTATTCTGGGGCTATTGCCTGACGTAGAGGTGGATAAATATCACACAATTTTCCTTTTTGAAACATTATTTTTAGCACGGAAAGTGATCGCCCAGAGATGGATGCAGGAATTGCCACCCACTCTACAGATGTGGAAAAAGGCTTTTCATGACACTTTACCATTTAAAAAACTGATTTACACACACAGGGGTTCCACACAAAAGTATTCCAAAGTATGGGACAGGATGGCTAGAGGATGGAGAAACATGTGTCTGACTCTGCCTCACCCGGAGGGTGTTCTACATTAAAATGCTCCATTGTCCTTGTGAACATGTGAATGTATGTCTAACGGTATCTAGGTAAACAAACTGATCACGCATTTCATCATATGAAACTGTACTTTTATTGACGAATGTGCTTGAATGTCACGTAATCTATGCTCTATAACAGGGGTCTCCAAACTTTTCAACACGAGGGCCACATTGTAGATTTTACAAGTATTCGGGGGCCTAAAAAAATCATTTATGTACAAATGAATGAATCATCATTCCCATCATCAGTGTCCCCAGCAGAGTTTTCCCCATTATCCGTGTCCCCAGCAGAGTTTTCCCCATTATCAGTGTCCCCAGCAGAGTTTTCTCAACTATCAGTGTCCCCAGCAGAGTTTTCTCAATTATCAGTGTCCCCAGCAGAGTTTTCCCATCATCAGTACCCCTAGCAGAATTTTTTCCATTATCAGTCCCCATGAGAGTTTTCCCATTATGTGTCCCCGGCAGAGTGTTTCCCTATCGGTGTCCCCAGCAGAGTTTTCCCATCATCAATGTTCCCAGCAGAGTTTTCCCATCATTAGCGTCCCCAGCAGAGTTTTCCCATCATCAGTGTCCCCAGCAGAGTTTTCTCCATCAGTGTCCCCAGCAGAATTTTTTCCATTATCAGTGTCCCCAGCAAAGTTTTCCCCATCAGTGTCCCCAGCAGAGTTTTCCCCATCAGAATTTTTTCCATTATTGGTGTTATGGCAGTTATCCCCATCAGTGTCCCCAGCAGAATTTTCCCCATCAGTGTCCCCAGCAGAATTTTCCCCATCAGTGTCCCCAGCAGAGTTTTCCCCATCAGTGTCCCCAGCAGAGTTTTGCCCATCAGAATTGTTTCCATTATTAGTGTCCCCGGCAGTTTTCCCCATCAGTGTCCCCAGCAGAATTTTCCCCATCAGTGTCCCCAGCAGAATTTTCCCCATCAGTGTCCCCAGCATAGTTTTCCCCATCAGTGTCCCCAGCAGAGTTTTCCCCATCAGAATTTTTTCCATTATTAGTGTCCCCGGCAGTTTTCCCCATCGGTGTCCCCAGCAGAATTTTCCCCAGCAGTGTCCCCAGCACAGAGTTTTCCCCATCAGTGTCCCCAGCACAGAGTTTTCCCCATCAGTGTCCCCAGCACAGAGTTTTCCCCATCAGTGTCCCCAGCACAGAGTTTTCCCCATCAGTGTCCCCAGCAGAATTTTCCCCATCAGTTTCCCCAGCAGAGTTTTCCCCATCAGTTTCCCCAGCAGAGTTTTCTCCATCAGTTTCCCCAGCAGAGTTTTCCCCATCAGTGTCCCCAGCAGAGTTTTCCCCATCAGTGTCCCCAGCAGAGTTTTCCCCATCAGTGTCCCCAGCAGAATTTTCCCCATTAGTGTCCCCAGCAGAGTCTCCTGTACATTTATGTTTGCAGATTTATGCCCATTTGCCTCTTGCCTCTTGTCACTGTAGGAACCAACTTCAGCTCTCCTGCACCTCCCGACTCCCGCCCGCTGCTACACACGTAGGCTGTATGGTGGAAGGAATTAGAATGTAAACAGCGGGCGGGAAGCCGGTAGGTGCCACGCTGATGACGTCACCTCCTAGCAGCCAATCCACAGCATAGCACAACAGCCAATCCCCTGGCAGCACGGGAGGGTGTGGGGGGGATTGGCTTTGTGTCCAGGACCTGTCAGACACACTGCCGATAACAGCAGCTGCTTTTAAAAGGCAGCAAATCGGCAGCGATGTGTTGGCAGAGCCTGGGTAAGCTGCGGGCCGGACAAATTACACCTGCGGGCCGGATGTGGCCCGCGGGCCTGGGTTTGGAGACCCCTGCTCTATAATAATAAAGTTGGTTTTTCCAAGTAAAAAAAAAAAAAAAGAGTTAATATGCGAAAAAGGTGTCTCCTCTCCACTGATGCTTTATCACCAATCCTTGTTTGCCTAAAAACCCCAAACTTTCAAAATCCAATTGTCAATGGAACAGAAAGTGAGGTGAAATCTTCTGAACAGGTGCACAGACAGCAAAACAAATGTTACAGGGGTGATAACCCTTCCCTATGTTTTCCAAAAAGCTTAAAAATAGATTTTTTGGCTGGAGCTACACTTTAAAAATGTACCAGTTTAAAATTACAAACAGATTCTACTTAAGAACAAACCTAAAGTCCCTGTCCTACCTATTGTCTACTCAAAACAAAACCTGTAATCTAAAACTGTAATTCTTTCAGTTTGAGAGCTGAAAGAAATCTCAAACAAGTAATGTCTTACTTGTTTACTAAATACAACAATGGTATCTAACCCCATTGTATGAAAAAAAACATTTGTTTGAGAAATCTACTCAAACCAAAAGACTGACAGGTAATCTCACTATTGTAATATTGTCCCATGTATCCTATGTCTGATTAATATAATAAAAATCATATTTTTTAACAAACGCAACACACGCCTGTATACTGCTGTTCAGAGTATATAGGGCCTGGGGGCCCCACACCTTTCCTTTTTTTAATATGGGTGCGGGGTTCCCCTTAATATCCATACAAGACCCAAATGGGTTCTCAATGATTTTCATCCATATTGCCGGGACCACACATTACATTAAAGCCGCATCAGTTTTAAATGACTTTTATTCCTTTAGAAATGTCATTTTGTTGACAGTTGACAATGACAGTTCTAAACACGGGAAACATGCGCCACTTTACAGGCATACTATAGACACCCCCCAGGCACGTTATTTAAAGGAATATTTCAATTTTATTTTTTTTACTTTAACCACTTAAGCCCTGGACCAATATGCAGCTTAAAGACCAGGCCCCTTTTTGCGATTCGGCACTGCGTCGACAATTGCGTGGTCGTGCAACGTGGCTCTCAAACAAAATTGACGCCCTTTTTTTCCCACAAATAGAGCTTTCTTTTGGTGGTATTTGATCACCTCTGCGGTTTTTATTTTTTGCGCTATAAACAAAAATAGAGCGACAATTTTGAAAAAAATTCTATTTTTTTTACTTTTTGCTATAATAAATATCCCCCAAAAATATATAAAAAAACATTTTTTTCCTCAGTTTAGGCCGATACGTGTTCTTCTACATATTTTTGGTAAAAAAAAACGCAATCGGCGTTTATTGATTGGTTTGCGCAAAAGTTATAGCGTTTTCAGAATAGGGGATAGTTTTATGGCATTTTTATAAAAAAAAATGTTTTACTAGTAATGGCAGCGATCAGTGATTTTTTTCATGACTGCGACATAATGGCGGACACATCGGACACTTTTGACACATTTTTGGGACCATTGTAATTTTCACAGCGATCAGTGCTATAAAAATGCACTGATTACTGTGAAAATGACACTGGCAGTGAAGGGGTTAACCACTAGGTGGTGCTAAAGGGGTTAAGTGTGCCCTGATGAGTGTTTCTAACTGAGGGGGGGTTGGGCTCTGTGTGACATGAGTACACGGAGCCGAGATCCGTGTCATTGTCACTAGGCAGAGGAGGGAGATGCTTGTTTACACAAGCATCTCCCTGCTCTATGCCTCCGTGAGACGATCACGGGAATTCCCGCGGTGATCGAGTCCGCAGGACCCGCGGTCCAACTCACGGGGAAGGCAGCAGGGTCGCGCATGCGACCCCCACGTCAGCCAGTTAAAGGGGACATATAGGTACGTTGATGTGCCTGTACGAGTCATTCTGACAATGTATATCTACTGGAGGCGGTCCTTAAGTGGTTAAGCATCATTAAAATCACTGCTGTTGAAAAAACTGCCGTTTTTAAAACTTTTTTTTGCATTGATACATGTACCCTGGGGCAGGACCCGGGTCCCAAAACCCTTTTTAGGACAATAACTTGCATATTAGCCTATTAGGACAATAACTTGCATATCAAATTCACACTTTTGATTTCTCACGTGCGAGTCCCATAGACTTTAACGGTGTTCGAAAGTTTGCATGTTCTGGATGCGAACTGAACCGGGTGGTGTTCGGCTCATCCCTAATGGACACCTTCCCATCCAGGGAATCCCTCCTCCTGTCCCAGGAGGAGAGCAGGAAGAACTTGAGTTCCCTGGAATGAAGTTGCACCCAAGGAACTGCTGGGATGCACAAGGTCATCAGTCCTAGAATTCTCATGATCTGTCTGCAAGAACAGTCTCTGAGTTCTAGCAAGAATGAAGCCATCTTCATTACCTTTATCCTTTTTCTCTTCTGGTAGGAAGAGCTTCTGAACCCTGGAGACTATCAAGTATCCCAAAACACTTTTGTCTGGGAAGGTTCTACGGATGACTTCTCCTGGATGACAATCCACCCCAGGGTTTCTAAAGGTGAGGATGGCCCTTTTTAGGTCTGCTCGCACCTGCTGTTGGGAAGGGCCATAAACCAGAAGATCGTCTAAGTTTGGGATTAGGGAAATCCCCTGAAGGTGAGCCACCACCTCCACTAAAACTTTGGTAAATACCCTTGGGCAGCATGGCTGAAGAGGAAGGCTCGGAACTGCCCTGCTGGATCCCCTGTTATGTGAGGACTGCGAACCAGGGTTGCCAACTTTCAGTAAATTTACAAACAGTTTGTAAAATCAAAAATGGTTGCATCTGTCCATGTATGTCAGTTACGGAGATGCAGCCTACATGTCCATAATAGACATTCAAGGACAGATGCAAAAAGTACGGATTTTACGAACTGTTCGTAAATTTACTGAAAGTTGGCAACCCTGCTGCGAACCTTAAAAGGGTCTGATGTTCCAGGGCAATGGGGATGTGGGGGTACGCGTATCTCAAGTCCAACGTTACCATGAAAACATAGTTACATAGTCAGGTTGAAAAAAAGTCAACCATAAAAATATATATATATATATATTGTGACAGCAGGAAGGTAAAGTCACCTGGTTGCATCCAGGGGGGTAGATATATTTCGCCCAGATTCAGGCTTTACGCCGACTTATACAACTAGGAGGAGAGTTGTATAAGCCCAGCTGAGGCTAGTGGGCTCATGGATGACTCATACCTCTAGGGAGAGTGTGGGGCGTCGTGCAGACAGGGAGTTGATGAGACCAGCTGAAGCTTGTCAGCTCATTTAGGCCTCTATAAGAACTCCCAGCTTCATTAGATGTTAGCTCATGCCTGGAACCAGACCTGTGTGGACTGTCTAGGGAGAGTGAACCCCTGTGCGGTGAGACAAAGCCTGTGTGGCTATTTGCTTGGACATTTAAAACCAGGGACTTAGGGACTAGGACAGCACTAGGCTGATCCCAGTTGTTAGTTAGGAAACCTGTATGTTTAGTCAGAGGTCAAGTTGACCAGGATTTATTTTGTTTATGTTTCTTTTGCTTTGCTGTGTTTTGTCACTGTAAATAGAAAATAAACCGCACCTTTTTGATTTTGAAAACCACAACCTCCGTTTGCTGGGCCTGTTTTTGTGTGGGGAGCCCATCTCGGGGGTCACACACACCCGCTGCCGAGCTAACCCCCTCACAGTTGGTGGAGAATGCGGGCAGTTTTTTTTTAAGCCAGCATGGAGGAGATACTGAAGCAGCTGGCTCTAGCAAATGCCAATCAACAGCAGACAAATGCAGGTTTGCAAAAGAGCCTTGCAGCTCAACAACAGAACTTCGCAGCCCAGCAGCAAGCTCATCAACAGAGCCTTGCAGCCCAGCAGCAAGCTCATCAACAGAGCCTTGCAGCCCAGCAGCAGACAAACGCAACTTTGCAACAGAGTCTGGAGGCTCAGCAACAAGCCCAGCAGCAATCTGAGGCCCGCTTCATAGACCTGTTACAGAAGCAAGAGCAGAGACTACAACAACAGATGGAAGCAGCAATGCAGCAACGTCCGCAGACCAGTGAGGAAAGCCGTCCCACTAATACCGCGTCCTTTGGGGTGAGTCGTTTATTGACAAAAATGACTGGAGAGGATGATCCAGAGGTATTTTTGACCACATTTGAAAGGACCGCTGAAAGAGAAAAGTGGCCTGAGGAGCAGTGGGCTGGACTGGTGGCTCCTCTGTTAACTGGTGAATCGCAGAAAGCTTACTATGACCTAGAGCCTAACCAAGCAAAAGACTATGCGATGCTAAAAGCTGAAATATTGGCAAGGCTGGGTGTCACCCAGGCTGTCCGGGCTCAGCGTGTGCATAACTGGACTTTCCAGCTTGGAAAACCCCCCAGGTCTCAAATGTATGATCTCATTCACCTGAGCAGAAAGTGGCTACAGCCAGAGACTTTGTCCGCACCAAAGATTGTGGAACGTGTTGTAATGGATCGGTTTTTGAGAGCTCTTCCTACTGCCATCCAAAAGTGGGTAAGCCATGGAGACCCAGAGACGGCCGATGGTCTTGTGGATCGTGTGGAGAAATACTTGGCTACAGAGAACCTGACGGCCTCTTCCAGAGACACTCGGACTTTCCACCCTAAGACCAGACCATCCCCAGGGGCGGATAAGAGGATTCCAAGGGGTGAGGGTGGAGAGAGTGAGAGGGTGGGAGCTCTACCCCAAGTTTGGCGAGAACAGCCTGGGAAATCAGCGGCTCAAGAGGCCGCAAGAAGGATCGTTTGCTACCGCTGCCGGCAAGCGGGACATATTGCAGCCAATTGCCCGGTTGTGGAGGAACCCATGCAGTGTGACTTTCTGACGGGCAGACGTCAGTCGCTGTGTGCGACAGTCGCATGCACTGCCATTCGAGGAACTGAGAAACATTTATGCAAAATGTGTGTTAATGGTAGAAATGTTGTGGTATTGCTGGATTCAGGTAGCCTTGTGACCCTGATAAAGGCTGAGTTAGTTAAAACAGAGGTCTCTGGGAATAGCAAGGTAGCTGTTATTTGTGTGCATGGGGACACCCGAGAGTATCCAGTGACTACAGTGTGTTTCGAGACCCCCAAAGGTACCCTCTCTCATCCAGTGGGCTTAGTATCTCAGTTACCGCATGACGCCATTGTGGGAAGGGATTTTCCGAAGTTCTGGGAACTGTGGGATGATCCTGAGCCCCCCACTGGTGCCCCTATGTACCAGGAATGTGATAGCCAGAACTCCCCTGAGAGTGGTGAGGACTCTCCGGAATTTCCCTTATCAGTATTGGCAGGGGAGACTCAAGAAACTGGAGAGGAGCCCACCTCCTCAGACGAAAACCTACCGTCTGTGGAGTTTTCTGATCTTGAGGTTCACAGGGAAAACTTTGCCACAGAACAGTTGAAAGACCCCGCCCTAATAAAGGCACGGGAAAACGTAGTGAAAATAGATGGCGAGTTAGTGAACCCAGATAATACCTGCACTTACCCATACTTCAGCGTAGAGAAGGACCTACTGTATCGGGTGGCAAAGAGGGCAGAAGAAACCGTTGAGCAGCTTGTGGTGCCCAAACCTTACAGGAAGTTGGTGTTGGAGTTGGCCCATGGGCACATTCTTGGAGGTCATCTGGGGACAGAGAAAACCCGAGAGAGGGTATTACAGAGATTCTATTGGCCGGGGGTGATGAAGGACATAGAAAATTATTGTTCCTCCTGCCCTGTGTGTCAGAGGTCGGCCCCGATGCCACATTTCCGTAGCCCGCTGGTCCCTCTACCCATCATTGAGGTCCCGTTTGAGAGGATCGCCATGGATTTGGTAGGTCCTATAATCAAGTCCGCTAGGGGGCACCAGTACATATTAGTTATAATGGACTATGCCACCCATTATCCAGAAGCGATCCCTCTCCGAAATACCTCGGCCAAAACCATAGCCAAAGAGCTATCTCTTGTGTTTAGCCGGGTGGGTATTTGTAAAGAACTGCTTACGGACCAAGGTACACCCTTTATGTCCCGGGTTATGAAGGAGCTGTGTAAATTGTTCAAAGTGACGCAATTACGTACATCTGTGTATCACCCCCAAACCGATGGGCTGGTTGAAAGGTTCAACAAAACCCTAAAACAAATGTTGAAGAAAGTGGTGGATAGAGATGGAAAGGATTGGGACTGTCTACTTCCTTATCTGATGTTTGCTATTAGGGAGGTGCCCCAATCCTCTACGGGATTCTCCCCCTTTGAGTTACTGTATGGGAGACACCCAAGAGGGCTGTTGGATATTGCCAAGGAAACTTGGGAAAGTGAGAGTTCTCCCCACAGGAGTGTGATTGAGCATGTCGCCCTGATGCAAGACCGAATTGCACAGGTAATGCCCATCGTGAAGGAACATTTGGCCCAAGCGCAGTTAGCACAGCAGAGAGTGTACAACCGTGGAGCCAAGACCCGTACCTTTTCCCCGGGGGATAGGATACTGGTACTTGTCCCTACGGTTGAAAGTAAATTCCTTGCCAAATGGCAAGGCCCCTACGAGATAATGGAAAAAGTGAGCGAAGTGAATTACAAGGTCAGACAACCAGGAAGGCGAAAGCCCGAACAGATCTATCACGTTAATCTGTTGAAAGCCTGGAGGGATAGAGAGTCCCTAGTCGCAGACACTTGGTCACCAGCTCAAACTGGTTGCGTGATTCCGGAGGTTGGAATAGCAGCCACCTTGTCACAACCCCAACAACAGGAGGTTAAGGAGTTTGTGCTTCGCAACAAGGAGGTATTCTCTGAGCTGCCGGGACAAACATCTGGGGTAGAGCATGACATCATTACCCCGCCCGGTGAAAGGGTGAAGTTAAAACCCTATCGGATCCCAGAGGCCCGACGGGAGGCAATACGGGAGGAAGTACAGAAAATGCTGAACTTAGGGGTGATAGAGGAGTCCCAAAGTGATTGGTCTAGTCCCATTGTGTTGGTGCCTAAACCGGATGGGAGCTGGCGATTTTGTAACGATTTTCGACAGTTGAACAAAGTTACAAAATTTGACACCTACCCCATGCCACGTATAGATGAGTTGATCGACCGGCTGGGAACAGCCCGATACATGACGACTCTTGACCTCACAAAAGGGTATTGGCAAATCCCCCTGGCCAAGTCGGCCAAAGAGAAAACCGCATTTGTAACCCCAGACGGGGCGTTCCAATATAAAAGAATGCCGTTCGGGTTACAGAATGCGCCGGCCACATTCCAGCGGAAAATGGACCAGATGCTGAGGCCCCATCGGAAGTATGCTGCGGCTTACCTGGATGACATAATTGTCCATAGCACAGATTGGGCCTCACATCTGCCAAAAGTGCAAGCAGTCCTGGACTCTGTTCGGGAAGCGGGGTTTACGGCTAACCCCAAGAAGTGTACCATTGGGCAGGAGGAGGCCAAATATCTTGGGTACACCATTGGGAGGGGAGTAATAAAACCCCAACTCAACAAAGTCGAGGCCATCCAGAGTTGGCCACGTCCCAACAGCAAGAAGCAGGTACGAGCCTTTCTGGGAATCGCTGGGTATTATCGGCGATTCATTCCCCACTTTGCTTCTAAGGCTGTGCCCCTAACCAACCTGACGAAGGGGAAAGGGTCGGTCATGATTAAATGGACCCCCGAGGCTGAGGCAGCATTCCAATTCTTGAAACAAGCCTTATGTAGCCAGCCAGTGTTGTACTCACCCGACTTCTCTAAAGACTTTGTCGTACAAAGTGATGCGTCAGATGTGGGGTTAGGAGCAGTATTGTCCCAGGTCTGGAACGGGGAAGAGCACCCAGTCATTTACCTCAGCAGGAAGTTGAAGTCCCATGAGGTAAATTACGCCACCGTTGAAAAGGAGTGTTTAGCGGTGAAGTGGGCTCTAGATTCCCTTCGGTACTACCTGCTAGGTAGGCACTTTGACATGGTTACGGATCACGCTCCGTTAAAGTGGATGGCTCAAAACAAGGAAACAAATAGAAGAGTGAATAGGTGGTTCCTGGCCCTCCAGGAATTCAACTTCACAGTAAAGCATCGCCCTGGCGTTCAAATGGGGAATGTGGATGCTTTGTCTCGAGTACATGAATGCCTGATTGCTGGTGTTCCAACCCCGAGGTTAAAACAAGAGGGGGGGGGTATGTGACAGCAGGAAGGTAAAGTCACCTGGTTGCATCCAGGGGGGTAGATATATTTCACCCAGATTCAGGCTTTACGCCGACTTATACAACTAGGAGGAGAGTTGTATAAGCCCAGCTGAGGCTAGTGGGCTCATGGATGACTCATACCTCTAGGGAGAGTGTGGGGCGTCGTGCAGACAGGGAGTTGATGAGACCAGCTGAAGCTTGTCAGCTCATTTAGGCCTCTATAAGAACTCCCAGCTTCATTAGATGTTAGCTCATGCCTGGAACCAGACCTGTGTGGACTGTCTAGGGAGAGTGAACCCCTGTGCGGTGAGACAAAGCCTGTGTGGCTATTTGCTTGGACATTTAAAACCAGGGACTTAGGGACTAGGACAGCACTAGGCTGATCCCAGTTGTTAGTTAGGAAACCTGTATGTTTAGTCAGAGGTCAAGTTGACCAGGATTTATTTTGTTTATGTTTCTTTTGCTTTGCTGTGTTTTGTCACTGTAAATAGAAAATAAACCACACCTTTTTGATTTTGAAAACCACAACCTCCGTTTGCTGGGCCTGTTTTTGTGTGGGGAGCCCATCTCGGGGGTCACACACACCCGCTGCCGAGCTAACCCCCTCACAATATATATATATATATATATATATACACACACACACAGTATCTCACAAAAGTGTGTACACCCCTCACATTTATTGTAAACATTTTATTATATATTTTCATGTGACAACACTGAAGAATTTACACTTTGCTACAATGTAAAGTAGTGAGTGTACAGCTTATATAACAGTATAAATTTGCTGTCCCCCCAAAATAACTCAACACATAGCCATTAATGTCTAAACCGCTGGCAACAAAAGTGAGTACACCCCTAAATGGAAATGTCCAAATTGGGCCCAATTAGCCATTTTCCCTCCTCAGTGTCATGTGACTCGTTAGTGTTACAAGGTCTCAGGTGTGAATGGGGAGCAGGTGTGTTAAATTTGGTGTCATCGCTCTCACTCTCTCATACTGGTCACTGGAAGTTCAACATGGCAACTCATGGCAAAGAACTCTCTGAGGATCTGAAAAAAAGAATTGTTGCTCTACCTAAAGATGACCTAGGCTATATGAAGATTGCCAAGACCCTGAAACTGAGCTGCAGCACGGTGGCAAAGACCATACAACATTTTAACAGGACAGGTTCCACTCAGAACAGGCCTGACCATGGTCGACCAAAGAAGTTGAGTGCACGTGCTCAGCGTCATATCCAGAGGTTGTCTTTGGGAAATAGACTTATGAGTGCTGCCAGCATTGCTGCAGAGGTTGAAGGGGTGGGGGGTCAGCCTGTTAGTGCTCAGACCATACGTTGCACACTGCATCAAATTGGTCTTCATGGCTGTCATCACAGAAGGAAGCCTCTTCTAAAGATGATGCAGAAAAGCAAGAAAGCATGCAAACAGTTTGCTGAAGACAAGCAGACTAAGAACATGGATTACTGGAACCATGTCCTGTGGTCTGATGAGACCAAGATAAACTTATTTGGTTCATATGGTGTCCGGCGTGTGTAGAGGCAACCAGGTGAGGAGTACAAAGACAAGTGTGTCTTACTTACAGTCAAGCACGGTGGTAGGAGTGTCATGGTCTGGGGCTGCATGAGTGCTCCCGGCACTGAGGAGCTACAATTTATTGAGGGAACCATGAATGCCAACATTTACTGTGACATACTGAAGCAGTGCGTGATCCCCTCTCTTCGGAGACTGGCCCGCAGGGCAGTATTCCAACATTAAAACGACCCCACACACACCTCCAAGATGACCACTGCCTTGCTAAAGAAGCTGGGTAAAGGTGATGGACTGGCCAAGCACGTCTCCAGACCTAAACCCTATTGAGCATCTGTGGGGCATCCTCAAACGGAAGGTGGAGGAGCACAAGGTCTCCAACATCCACCAGCTCCTTGATGTCGTCATGGAGGAGTGGTAAAGGACTCCAGTGGCAACCTGTGTAGCTCTAGTGAACTCCATGCCCAAGAGAGTTAAGGCAGTGCTAGAAAATAATGGTGGTATCTACAAAATAGGGGGTAGTTTTATGGCATTTTTATTAATAATTTTTTTTTACTCGTAATGGTGGCGATTAGCGATTTTTATCGTGACTGCAACTTTATGGTGGACACATCGGACACTTTTGACACATTTTTGGGACCATTGTAATTTTTACAGCGATTAGTGCTATAAAAATGCACTGATTACTGTGAAAATGACACTTGCCGTGAAGGGTTTAACCTCTAGGTGGCGCTGTAGGGGTTAAGTGTGATCTAATGAGTGATTCTAACTGAAGGGGGCGTGGCTTGGCGTGTGATGTCACTGATCGTCGTTCTTTATGACAGGGAACAGACGATCAGTGACACTGCCACTATGAAGAACGAGGAAAGGTTTGTTTACACTTACCTCTCCCCGTTCTTCAGCTCTGTGACCCGATCGCGGGACACTGGCGGCGATTGGGTCCGCGGGTCCCGTGGGCGCAGTCACGGAGCTTCGGACCGGGTCGCGAGCACGGCGGCGGCGCGCTCGACCCACGGACAGGTTCTTAAAGGGAACATACCTGTACGCCCTTGTGCCTGTCCGTGCCATTCTGTCAACGTACATCGTCGTGTGGCGGTCCTTAAGTGGTTAAAGCAATCTACTGAGCTGAACAGAACCACCTCTGGAGAGAGTCTATTCCACATTTTCACAGCTCTTACTGTGAAAAAACCTTTCCACATTTGGAGATGAAATCTCTTTTCCTCTAGGCATAAAGAGATCCTCTGTGCTGACATTAAAGTGAATAACTCAACACCAAGATCACTATATGGACCCCTTATATATTTGTCAGAACTATTGAGGTTAAAAAATAATTTATTTTTTAAGGCCTATACATATTATTTTATATATGGTTTCATGGGCATATGGGAAACCATCTTGTTCTGTTTGTTAGAAGGTTAATGTAAGTTCATTGCTTGTGAACGAAGACTTTTACTAAGGATTTTAAGATCCTTATCACATATTCTCCCAGGTCATAAATTGTAAAAGTCCTAGACAACAATAACAAGATAGGACTGGCTATGGGGCCTGAGTGTGTTAAAATGAGACTGATGACTCATGTCTCAACTGAACAATGAATAGAGACTTGAATTTTTTTTTCCATTACTGGGAAAAAGAAAAGGGGGCTTATTTAAATATTGCCTTATGAACGAGTATTATAAATTGCAAATAATTATATTAGCAATAATTTCTATTGTATTATTATTACATTGTATGGGGCAATTTTATGCCTTCTTGATTGAATAATCTCACATATTTTGCTTTATGTATTTTTATAACATTCAACATATATTCATTATATTGTCTGATTGTACTCATTGAAATATATTAGTATATATATTAATATGAGCGTAGTAGGTTTGAAATACTATGAACAAGAGTAAATGTACAGAATCAATATCGGTGAAACTATACATGTAAAATAACATTTGAAAACCAATGACCTAACTACCAAAAGGTATTTGGAGCAAAAGCCAATTGCGTTGGTCAGACTTACTTAAAGCAATATATTCTACGTAGAGACTAGAAGTCTGACTGATACGTCATATAATAGTCCATCCTTTTTTTTATTTTATCAAAAGTACACGGATACAAAAATATAGAATTACATAAGTAAGATACAATACACCCTCTTTCAAACCTTGTATCCTATTTACTTCTGGTTTAGCCATCTAGAGGTACCCCACCTCTCCCTCCCACCTCCCCTCAACCCGCCCCCTGTCCCCTCCCTCAACCCTCCCCCACCCACCCCACCTCTACCTCTAAAACTTTATAAATGTATCTATTTTTTTATATTTACTCTCATTGCAGAAGGGTTCCCTCTGTCTAGAGACTAAACACCTCTACATATCTACTTGTCTTTTTAACCCCTTCCATACCGGGCCATTGTCAAATGACGCCGGCAGGGACCCTCTCTCCCTCCTGGTGGACGTCATATGACGCCCCGGGTTTGAAGGGGGATATCTGAATGATGCCTGCAGCTAGAGGGCGGGATGTGGGGTCTTATTGACCCCGCATCTCTCCATAAAGAGGACCTGTCACACACATTCCTATTACAAGGGATGTTTACATTCCTTGTAATAGGAATAAAAGTGATAAAAAAAAAAAGTGTAATAAAAAAGTAAAAATAAAAAAATAAGTAAAAAATAAATAAATAATAATATATATTTTTTTTAAAATGCCCGTCCCCAATAGCTCACGCTTAGAAGCTAACACACACGTAAGTCCCGCCCGCAAATGTAAACGCCGTTCAAACCACATATGTGAGGTAGAGGTGCGCATCTTCACTGGCCTCACGATTCGATTCGATTACGATTATCAGGTCAACGATTCAGTTCGATTCGATTCCACGATGCATCACGATTACAGCGCAAGTGCGCATGGTTTTCATAAAAAAAATTAAAGAAGTCAGGAGATCTCCATTTTTTTTTATTATATCTGTTCTTTTTAAAAATAGACAACACTCCCTGCATGTAGCAAAGTCTAAACAAAGCAGACAACAACTTGTACATAGTACAGGAGATGGTCGGTGACTGCGGACATGCTACAGGAGATGGTCGGTGACTGCGGACATGCTACAGGAGATGGTCAGTGACTGCGGACATGCTACAGGAGATGGTCAGAGAGACTGCGGACATGCTACAGGAGATGGTCAGAGAGACTGCGGACATGCTACAAGAGATGGTCAGAGAGACTGCGGACATGCTACAGGAGATGGTCAGAGAGACTGCGGACATGCTACAGGAGATGGTCAGAGAGACTGCGGACATGCTACAGGAGATGGACAGAGAGACTGCGGACATGCTACAGGAGATGGTCAGAGAGACTGCGGACATGCTACAGGAGATGGTCAGAGAGACTGCGGACATGCTACAGGAGATGGACAGAGAGACTGCGGACATGCTACAAGAGATGGTCAGAGAGACTGCAGACATGCTACAGGAGATGGTCAGAGAGACTGCGGACATGCTACAGGAGATGGTCAGAGAGACTGCGGACATGCTACAGGAGATGGTCAGAGAGACTGCGGACATGCTACAGGAGATAGTCGGCGACTGCGGACATGCTACAGGAGATGGTTGGTGACTGCGGACATGCTACAGGAGATGGTCGGTGACTGCGGACATGCTACAGGAGATGGTCAGAGAGACTGCGGACATGCTACAAGAGATGGTCAGAGAGACTGCGGACATGCTACAGGAGATGGTCAGAGAGACTGCGGACATGCTACAGGGGATGGTCAGAGAGACTGCGGACATGCTACAAGAGATGGTCAGAGAGACTGCGGACATGCTACAGGAGATGGTCAGAGAGACTGCGGACATGCTACAGGAGATGGTCAGAGAGACTGCGGACATGCTACAGGAGATGGTCAGAGAGACTGCGGACATGCTACAAGAGATGGTCAGAGAGACTGCGGACATGCTACAGGAGATGGTCAGAGAGACTGCAGACATGCTACAGGAGATGGTCAGAGAGACTGCGGACATGCTACAGGAGATAGTCGGCGACTGCGGACATGCTACAGGAGATGGTTGGTGACTGTGGACATGCTACAGGAGATGGTCGGTGACTGTGGACATGCTACAGGAGATAGTCGGTGACTGCGGACATGCTACAGGAGATGGTCAGTGACTGCGGACATGCTACAGGAGATGGTTGGTGACTGCGGACATGCTACAGGAGATAGTCGGTGACTGCGGGCATGCTACAGGAGATGGTTGGTGACTGCGGACATGCTACAGGAGATAGTCGGTGACTGCGGACATGCTACAGGAGATGGTCAGTGACTGCGGACATGCTACAGGAGATGGTTGGTGACTGCGGACATGCTACAGGAGATGGTCGGTGACTGCGGACATGCTACAGGAGATAGTCGGTGACTGCGGACATGCTACAGGAGATGGTCAGTGACTGCGGACATGCTACAGGAGATAGTCGGTGACTGCGGACATGCTACAGGAGATAGTCGGTGACTGCGGACATGCTACAGGAGATAGTCGGAGACTGCGGACATGCTACAGGAGATGGTTGGTGACTGCGGACATGCTACAGAAGATCAGTAGGTAAGTATAATATCCGTTTTAAAAAAACAATACAAAAATAAAAACAAAAAAATAATAATACTGGCACTTTAATGAACTTTTTTCACACTTCTTTACCCTATTCTAATCCCTAACCTAATTCCTAATTCCAAACTAACCTTTTCTGCAGTAGTGGGAAGAACTTTCCTGTTGTGCCGAGAATGGTTCCCCCCGCCGGATTCTGTTCCCCTGGCTCTCGGGTCCTATCGGAACTCCGCCCCCCCACTCCCAGCCCTGTACATTGCCGCTCCCTCCTCCTACGAATGCTAATGCTCCTAATACCGCCCGCCCCGCCTCTCCAGCCCTCTGCTCATTAGCATTCGTTAAACAGTAGCCGAGGGCTGGAGAGGCGGGGCGGGGCGGTATTAGGAGCATTAGCATTCGTAGGAGGAGGGAGCGGCAATGTACAGGGCTGGGAGTGGGGGGGCGGAGTTCCGATAGGACCCGAGAGCCAGGGGAACAGAATCCAGCGGGGGAACAGTGAGTGTATATGACGCGCTCATGTGACTGCCCTCTCTCCTCTCTGCTTTCACGTCTCTCCTGGCGTACGTGAGACGTGAAAGCAGAGAGGCGGGCCGGGCAGTCACATGAGCGCGTCATAGGAAAAAAATAACAAATGAGGAAACGGCTCTCCCGGGAATGAAGGGGCGGGGCTAGACATCGGGGATAATCGATTAATAGGTTTCCCCGCATCGGTGCCGCATCGGGGACGCCCGAATCGCGATGCACCGATGCAACGATTAAATTCCGCACCCCTAATGTGAGGTATCGCCGCGTGCGTTAGAGCTTGTGCAACAATTCTAGCACTAGACCTCCTCTGTAACTCTAACCTGGTAACCTGTAAAAATTTTCAAAGCGTCACCTATGGAGATTTTTAAGTACCGAAGTTTGGCACCATTCCATGAGTGTGCGCAATTTTAAAGCGTGACATGTTAGGTATCTTTTTACTCGGCGTAACATAAGCTTTCATATTTTACAAAAAAATTGGGATAACTTTACTGTTTTGTTATTTTTTAATTCATGAAACCATTTTTTTCCCCAAAAAAAGGCGTTTGAAAAATTATTGCGCAAATACCGTGCAAGATAAAAAGTTGCAACGACCGTCATTTTATTCCCTAGGGTGTCTGCTAAAAAAAACATATATAATGTTTGGGGGTTCTGAGTAATTTTCTAGCAAAAGAATGATGATTTGTACATGTAGGAGGGAAGTGCCAGAGAAGGCCCGGTATGGAAGTGGTATAAAAAGCCCTGCATGGAAGTGGTTAAACACTTTCCATCTCTCCCATTTATCTGTTGACTCTTTTTCTAGACTCTGCCTCAGACCTTCCATATTATATGTTTCCTCTACTGTAGTTAACTACTCTCTAATTGAGGGGGCTTCAACTTCTTGCCACTTTTTAGGGATAAGTCTTTTCGCGGCGTTCAACATATGTGGTATTACTGAGTCTTTATATTGTTTTACTGGTTCTTCAACCCCATGTAGCAGGACTATCCACAGGTCCTCTGGTATTTATTTTTTTGTGATTTCTTTTATTAGCTGCAGGATCCCTCTCCAATACTTTTTGATTTTTGGGCAATCCCACCACTTATGAGTCATCGTTCCCAACACCTTACATCCTCGCCAACACTCCGCGGATTTTCCCAGTTGGTACCTGCTGATTTTGTCAGGCGTTGTTAAACATTTATAATTAATTTTGACCGTTCTGGTGTCTACTGCCAAGCTGTGGGTTAAATTTAGGATTTTACTAATAGTGGCTTTATCTATGTGTGACCCCAGTTCCCTTTCCTATTTAATTATGAATGGCGGGGTCTCCGGCTGTTCCACAGCCAACAATATTTTATAGATTCGAGATATATTACCTCTTGTGTTTTCTGCAATACAAAGTCGCTCTAGCGGCATTATATCAGTCTCAGATCTTATTGGCTGGGGTAATTGCTCAACAAAGTGCCTCAACTGGAGATACCGCCATTCATTTATCAATCTAAATTCCGGTTTGTGTTTCAACTCTTGAAATGGTAAAATTTTTCCCCTGCTAATTATGTCTCTTAGTTGTGCATTCTCGTTTATTATCCAATTTCCTCCTAATAATTTTTTACCGGGTAGAAAATAATCATTATCCTTCAATGAAATTAAAAGTGAATTAAATCTCCCCTTACTTTTTTTCTTGAATTGCGTCCCAAATTTTTAGTGCATTTAATGTCAGTGCATGTGTGTTGTCGCCTAATTTTCTAAATTGTGGGGGGGTTCCAAACTATTTTTCTTAAATGTGCCTCACTCATTGTGTTCTCTAGTTTCACCCACCTTTTTTCACTTTGTCTCCTAGTCCATTCCACTACTCTGGATATCACCACAGCCTTATAATATTCTTTAATGTCTGGCACCGCTAACCCGCCTTGTTTTTTCCCTTGTTTGAGTACCGCTAATAAGATTCTTGGTTTCTTATTTCGCCAAATAAATCTCCTTATAATGCTTATTAGTGCGCTAAAAATAGGATTGCGACAGTGCCATAGGTAACATTTGGAACTTGTATATAATCTTTGGTAACAATACCATCTTGACGGTACTAATCCTCCCTATTCATGATAGGGGTCTATACATTACTCTCTTTATTTCATTTATTATTTCATCCAGTAAGGGTATGTAATTGATTTTATATATTGTACTCAACATATTCGCTAGTTTTATTCCTAAATACTTTAGCTCTTTCTTCCAAGGGAATGGGAATTCATTCTGTAAATCCGCTGCTTCCTGATTACTTAAAATAATATTCAAAATCTCATACTCGGTCAAGTTTATTTTAAAATTGGCCAATTCGCCATATTGTTTTAATACTTTTAGTAAGTTAGGCATTACAATCCTCGGATTTGTGATGTAGAACAGCACATCGTCTGCGAAAGCTGACAACTTATGTTCCTCCTCGCCTGCCCTGATACCGCTTATATCTGGATTATTTTGAATCGTTGCCAGGAGGGGTTCAAGAGACAGTACAAATAGAAGGGAGGAGAGGGGTCACCCCTGTCTTGTCCCGTTTTTCATCTCGAAGGGGAAGGACGGCACGCCATTTACTTTTTATATTTGCCGTAGGGTGATGGTACAGTACTTTGATTCACTGAATCATTCTTGGGCCAACACCCATTGTTTCCAGCGTTTTTATCATGAGTCCCCAGTCTACCCTGTCGAATGCTTTTTCAGCATCTATCGACAGGAATAGACCGGGAGACTCCTCTTTTTTCATTTGCAGGAGGAGGAGCAACATTCTCACCCCGTTGTCCCTCCCCTCTCTTTCTGGGATGAATCCCACCTGGTCCAGGTGGACCAGTGTGGTCATCATACCTTTCATCTGTCCTGCAAGGATTTTAGCATATAATTTAGTATCCGCATTGAGGAGCAATATCGGTCTGTAGCTTGAACATAGCGTGCCATCCTTCCCCTCCTTCGGGATTACTGTAATTGATGCCAGGAGGGCCTCCCTGCTCATATCATACTCTACCCCCAGTCCATTCAAATACCGGGACATCCTTGGCGTCAGAATTTCTATGCACTTTTTTAGGTAAAAAGTCGTGAGCCCGTCGGGTCTAGGACTTTTCCCCGGGGCCAATTCTTTTAATGCGTTATTAATTTCATCCTCCGTTATTGGTTTATCTAATATTTGCCTTTCGTTTTCGGATATTGACGGTAATCTGGCATTTTTTACGAATTCATTTATTTGTTCTATTTTGTCTTTTACCTGTTCTTCCTTCCGATTTACTGAATATAAAGCCTCATAATAGGTTTTAAAACTTTCTGCTATCTCTTTTGTCGTGTATGCCATTTCCCCATTCTTCTTTTGAATTTTTTCTAAAGTTTCTAGATTTTTTCTTTTGTAATATTCTAGCTAGATGTTTACTTACTTTATTCCCCCACTGGTATCTTTCTTTTGCTATTCTATTAAAAGTCCCTTTCATCTCTTGCTCCATTAAATCCTTTAATTTGTCTCTCTTAATTACCAAAGATTGATATAATTCCTGTTGTCCTCCCTGCAGTTTTTATGGTCCTGTTCTATTCTATGTATTTCATCTATTAGTGTTTGGATTTTGTACTTCCTCTCTTTTTTCTTTCCTGCCCCAATGGCGATTAATATGCCCCTGATATAGGCTTTATGAGCCTCCCAAAGAGTGGCCCCCGATATATCTTGGGTATCGTTTATTAGGAAATACTGCTCTATTTCTTTCCTTACTATTTCTGCTACTTCTTTATCTTGAAGGAGTGCTTCATTTAGTCGCCATGTAAATGGTTGTCTTTGAAGTCCAGGTGTAGTCATTTTCATTCTCACTGGGGCATGGTCGGATAAAGTAGAAATTTCTATATTAGACTCAATAACATTATCCAGGGCCCTGTGATCAACCAGAATATAGTCTATTCTTGAATACGTCCCGTGCACAGGAGAGTAAAATGTGTAGTTTAGTACTTTAGGATGCAAGACCCTCCATAAGTCCATTATTTGGCACGCAAGCATTTTCTGTTTAATCTTTTTTAACTGAACATTATTTGTCTCCTGTGCACAGGAAGTACTGTCCACCCCCGGGTCCATACAGAAATTCATGTCTCCCATTTTTATTACATATCCTATCTTAAAGTCCATTCGTTTCGTTAAAACCTCATGTAAGAATTTAATGGGGTTCCTATTGGGAGAATATATATTTACTAATGTGCATGTCATTTCACATAATTTACCCTTCAGGAAGATGTATCTGCCTTCTGGGTCAGTCAACATATCCTCCGATTTGAACCTCATAGCTTTAGCAAATCCGATTGCCACTCCCCTCGCTCTCCTTGTTGTAGAATCAGCATAGTACCAAATGGGAAAATTCGCGGAGTACAATTTCACGTTTGTGACGTGTGTGAGGTTGGTCTCCTGCAGGGACACCACATCGGCGGCGTAGTGTTTAAGCTCTTTAAGGATCTTATGTCGCTTTGAGGGTGTGTTTAATCCCCGTACATTGTACGTCATATAATTTATTGTTGTCATCTTATCGAGTCCCCCTCCCGCATATAATTTCCTGTAAAGTATAAGAGGTACCTCTTCCCTCTCCCCTCCACCCATGTGAGGGAAAATTGGCTAGTGAACCATGGTTCTCCTCATTCCTCCGGGCCCCCTGGTTCATCCCCCTAGAGGTTGAGCTGTAAGATGATCTTGTAAACAGGGCTGGTGCATCACCCCAACCTGGGGTCCCCAACCAAAAAACAAGGAAGGGAAGTGTCCATAGGGACCAACATCTGACATCTCTCAGACAAAAGATTTTGAGATTCCTGGTAAAGTATAAATTATTATTTTTTTTTTTAAGTTTTTATTTAGAATAGAAGAAACATAACAATAACAAAAAGCTGCACAGGTGACACAGAAGTGCGGACGCAGCTGCTATCGAAAGCATACATGTGAGGATAAGCCACTTTACAAAGTGGATTATAAGTTATACATGGCCTAGTAAAACATTTCATAGTGTCGGTATTTGCCGTATTAATTATGAAACAAACTGATCAATTTTTTTGTAATACGTGTCAGTAAGGATAAATCAGTGGAGAGTAGGTTCTTGACCTCTTATTTGTCTGTATTCAGCCACGGTGATAGCAGATGTAGGAGTCATAAATAAGGAGTCATAAATACATTTCTATTTACCTGTAGGAAATTACTAGAGACATATTTTATAATTTGTGTAGTATAAGATTTGAAATTTTTATAATTCTAACTGCAGTATGAATTGTTCCCTTTTAAATCCAAAGAGAGAAACAAACACATATGTATTTATCTATGAATTCAGTTCTAGTAAATTGTTTAGATGTATGATTAAAATAAGTTGTTGGAAATTATCTTTACCTGAAATATAAGTCTAGGTTAAAGCACCAACTCCGTACTTGGTATAACAAATGTGTCCATGTGCCGTTAAAGTAATCCGAGCCTGTAAATGT